>JANJGN010000004.1:201421126-202081126 GCA_026770705.1 Isurus oxyrinchus | reverse complement strand
ACACATACACAAACACACACAAACACACACATACATACACAAACACACACACATACATACACACACACACACACACCTACACACCTCCTCCATCTCCATGACCAACACATGCACACACACACATACATACACAAACACACACACATACATACACACACACACAAACACACACACACACACACACACCTACACACCTCCTCCATCTCCATGACCAACACATGCACACACACAAATACACACACAAATAAAACCACTTGTATTTATCTGGCACCTTTAACATAGTAAAACTCTCAAACTCTTCACAGGGAACATAGAAACATAGAAACATAAAAGCAGGAGTAGACTATTCAGCCCTTCGAGCCTGCTCTGCCATTCAATGTGATCATGGTTGATCCTCCATCTAAATGCTGTATCCCCGCTCACTCCCCACACCTCTTGATGCCTTTAGAATCTAGAAATCTATCTATTTCCTTCTTAAATATATTCAGTGATTTGGCCTCCACAGCCTCTGTGGTAGAGAATTCCTCTGGGTGAAGAAGTTTCTCCTCATCTCAGTCCTAAATGACCTACCCCGTATCCTGGGACTGTGACCCCTGGTTCTAGATGCCCCTAGCCAAGGGAAATATCATCCCTGTATCCAGTCCTGTCAGTGACAATGAAGGAACGGTGATATATTTCCAAGTCAGGATGGTGAGTGGCTTGGAGGGGAACTTCCAAGTGGTGGTGCTCCCATGTGTCTGTTATCCTTCTAGATGGTAGTGGGCGTGGGTTTGGAAGGTGCTGTCTAAGGAACCTTGGTGAATTCCTGCAGTGCATCTTGTAGATGATACACACTGCTGCTACTGTGTGTCAGTGGTGGAGGAAGTGAATGTGGTGCCAGTCATGAGGGCTGCTTTGTCCTGGATGGTGTCAAGCTTCTTGAGTGTTGTGGGAGCTGCACTCATCCAGGCAAGTGCAGAGTATTCCATCACACTCCTGACTTGTGTTTGTAGATGGTGGACAGGCTTTGGGGAGTCAGGAGGTGAGTTGCTTGTCACATGGTTCCTAGCCTCTGACCTGCTCTTGTAGCCATGGTTTTTATATGGCTAGTCCAGTGCAGTTTCTGGTCAATGGTGACCCCCAGGAGGTTGATATTTGGGCATTCAGTGATGGTAATGTCATTGAACATCAAGGGGTGATGGTTGGATTCTCTCTTGTTGGAGCTGGTCATTGCCTGGCACTTGTGTGGTGTGAATGTTACTTGCCACTTGTCAGCCCAAGCCTGGATATTGTCCAGGTCTTGCTGCATTTGGACATGGGCTGCTTCAGTATCTGAGGAGTTGCAAATGGTGCTGAACATTGTGCAATCATCAGTGAACATCCCCACTTCTGACCTTATGATGGAAGGAAGGTCATTGATGAAGCAGCTGAAGATGGTTGGGCCGAGGACACCACCCTGAGGAACTCCTGCAGTGATGTCCTGGAGCTGAGATGACTGACCTCCAACAACCACAACCATCTTCCTTTGTGCTGGGTATGACTCCAACCAGCGGAGAGTTTTCCCCCTGATTCCCATTGACTCCAGTTTTGCTAGGACTCCTTGACACCACACTCGGTCAAATGCTGCCTTGATGTCAAGGGCAGTCACTCTCACCTCACCTCAGGAGCTCAGCTCTTTTGTCCATGTTTGAACCAAGGCTGTAATGAGGTCAGGAGCTGAGTGGCCCTGGCAGAACCCAAACTGGGCGTCAGTGAGCAGGTTATTGCTAAGCAAATGCTGCTTGATAGCACTGTTGATGACCCCTTCCATTACTTTACTGATGATGGAGAGTAGACTGATGGGACGGTAAGTGAGCGGGTTGGATTTGTCCTGCTTTTTGTGTACAGGACATACCTGGGCAATTTTCCACATAGCTGGGTAGATGCCAGTGCTGTAGCTGTACTGGAACAGCTTGGCTAGGGTGCAGCAAGTTCTGGAGCACAAGTCTTCAGTACTATTGCCGGAATATTGTCAGGGCCCATAGCCTTTGCAGTGTCCAGTGCCTTCAGCTGTTTCTTGATATCATGTGGAGTGAATTAAATTGACTGAAGACTGGCACCTGTGATGCTGGGGACCTCTGGAGGAGGCCGGGATGGATCATCCACTCAGTACTTCTGGCTGAAGATTGTTGCAAATGCTTCAGCCTTATCTTTTGCACTGATGTGCTGGGCTCCTCCATCATTGAGGATGGGATATTTGTGGAGAACCCTCCTTCAGTGAGTTGTTTAATTATCCACCACCACATTCATGACAGGATGTAGCAGGACTACAGAGCTTAGATCTGATCCATTGGTTGTGGGATCGCTTAGCTTTGTCTATCACTTGCTGCTTATGCTGTTTGACACACAGGTAGTCCTGTGTTATAGCTTCACCAGGTTGACACCTCATTTTTAGGTATGCCTAGTGCTGCTCCTGGCATGTCCTTCTGCACTCTTCATTGAGCCAGGGTTGATCCCCTGACTTGATGGTAATGGTAGAGTGGGGGATATGCTGGGCCATGAGGTTACAGATTGTGTTCGAGTACAATTCTGCTGCTGCTGATGGCCCACAGAGCCTCATGGATGCCCAGTCTTGAGTTGCTACATCTGATTGAAATCTATCCCATTTAGCACAGTGGTAGTGCCACACAACATGATGGAGGGTATCCTCAATGTGAAGGTGGGACTTTATCTCCACAATAACTGTGTGGTGGTCACTCCCACCGATACTGTCTTTGACAGATGCATCTGCAGCAGGCAGGTTGGTGAGGATGAGGTCAAGTATATTATTCCCTCTTGTTGGTTCCCTCACCACCTGACACAGACCCAGTCTAGCAGCTATGTCCTTTAGGACTCGGCCAGCTCGGTCAGTAGTGGTGCTACCGAGTCACTCATGGTGATGGACATTGAAGTCCCCCACCCCAGAGTACATTCTGCACCCTCGCCACCCTCAGTGCTTCCTCCAAGTGGTGTTCAGCATGGAGGAGCACTGATTCATCAGCTGAGAGAGGAGGGTGGAGGGTGGATGTGGTAATCAGCAGGAGGTTTCCTTTCCCATCTTTGACCTGATGCCATGAGACTTCATGGGGTCCGGGGTCGATGTTGAGGACTCCCAGGTTAACTCCGTCCTGACTGTATACCACTGTGCCCCCACCTCTGGCTGATGGTGGGGGGACATTATCTGTAAGATTTGAATCTGTGAGGATGACTATTTCAGGCTGTTTCTGAACTAGTTTGTTAGACAGCTCTCCCAAATTTGGATCTCGCCCCCTAGGAGGACTTTGCAGTTGTCATTTCCAAGGTGGTCTGTCCGGTTTCATTCCTATTTTGTGACGTTTTGATACAGCTGAGTGGCTTGCTAGGCCATTTCAGAGGGCGTGCAAGAGTCAACCACATTGCTGTGGGTCTGGAGTCAGTTAATGATGACAGGTTAGTGAGCTAGATGGGTTTTGAACAGCAATCATGGTCATCATTAGAGTTTCAATTCCAAAATGTTACTGGATTTGAATTCTCCATCTGCTGTGGTAGGATTCAAACTCAGGTCTCCAGAGCATTACCCTGGGTCACAGGATTACTAGTCCAGTGATAATACCACTATGCCACCACCTCATGATTAGCATATAATGACACCCAGGTCCCTTTGTACATCAACATTTCTCAATCTATCACTGTGAGAGAGTTGATTTTCCAGGCAACTTATCTTGACAGAACCATTGAACTTTATTTATTAGACAGCAGCAGCAACTACATATGTGCATTAAACGCTATAACTAAAGAAGAACTCTCTCCTGAAGGTCGCTTGCGCTGCTAACCTATTGGTTTACATAGATCATGTGATCTTACAACACAGGATTATTCTTAAAGCTGCAGTTGTACGTTTATCAAAACTATAACTACCACAATCACCACTTAAGTACCACTCTGCCATCCTTTTTTCCTACTAAAGTGGATAACTTCACACTTATCCCCTTTATACTGCATCTGCCATGTATTTGTCCACTCACTCAACCTGTCCGAATCATCTTGAAACCTTTTAACGCCCTCCTCACCACTCACATTCCCACCAAGTTTCGTGTTGCCAGCAAACTTGGAAATATTACATTTGGTTCCCTCATCCAAATCATTGATATATCTTGTGAATAGCTGGGGCCCAAGCACTGATCCCTGTGGTACCCCACTAGTCACTGCCTGCCATGCTGAAACAGACCCATTTATTCCTACCCTCTGCTTCCTGTCTGCTAACTAATTCTCAATCCATGCCAGTATACTACCCCCAATCCCATGCGCTTTAATTTTACACTCTAACCGCTTATGTGGGCCTATATCAAAAGCTTTCTGAAGGCAGTGACATAGTGGTATTATCACTGGGCTGGTACTGTATTCCAGAAACACAGGGTAAGATGGTGAAATTTGGATTCAATAAAAGAAAATTTGGATTTAAAAGTCTGATGGTGACCATGAAACCATTGTCGATTGTTGTAAAAACCCATCTGGTTCATTAATGTCCTTTAGGGAATCTGCTGTCCTTACCTGGTCTGGTCTACATGTGACTCCAGACCCACAGCAACGTGGTTGACTCTAAAATGCCCTCTGAGCAAGGGCAATTAGGGACAGGTAATAAATGCTGGCCTAGACAGTGACACCCACATCCTATGAATGAATTTAAAAAATCCACTTGTTCTCCCTTATCTGTTCTGGTAGTCACAGCGCTTACCCACATCCTCCACCAGCACAGAGACACACACCTCGGTGGGTCCTAGATATACAGCAAGCCCAGGCTCACAGTCAGGCACCTGATGGGAGGAGGAGCAGCTGTTGGACACCCCTGGGTCATCCACTCAGGAATCTCAGAGACTGTCCGCTCCCTCTGAGTCCCCTTTGCCTGTGGCCCCTCAACCTCATCGTCTGTCACTGCAGAGGGAGCAGCCAGCCCACCGGAGGACAGCCAAAGCAAGCCAGGGCCCTCAAGGCCTCAGCTCTCCAGAGGACCCACGCAGAAGTCTTCAGAAGCAACAGGACCAATCATTGTACAGGCTGTCTCCACCCCTACTGCGGATGTCAGGGCAGCACCTAGAAGAAGCAATGTGCCTAGAAAAGTTAATAAATTCTGATCACAAGTGGTTGTACAGGTGAACACATTTTGGCATTTATATTCTGAAAGTATATTCACTTACACTGAATAATGGGTAATGGTGTCTTTCAGCGATCATAATATGATAGAATTCTTCATCAAGATGGAGAGTGACGTAGTTGATTCTGAGACGAGGGTCCAGAATCTTAATAAAGGAAACTACGATGGTATGAGGCGCGAGTTGGCTATGATGGATTGAGAAACATTACTTAAAGGGATGATGGTGGATCGGCAATGGCAAACATTCAAAGAGCGCGTGGTGAACTGCAACAATTGTTTATTCTTGTCTGACGCAAAAGTAAAACAGGGAAGGTGGCCAAACCATGATTTACAAGGGAAATTAGAGATTGTATTAGATCCAAGGAAGAGGCAGACAAATTGGCCAGAAAAAACAACAGACCTGTGGATTGAGAGCAGTTTAGAATTCAGCAAAGGAGGACCAAGGGATTGATTAAGAAGGGGAAAATAGAGTATGAGAGCAAGCTTGCAGGGAACATAAAAACTGACTGTAAAAGTTTCTATAGGTATGTGAAGAGAAAAAGATTGGTGAAGACAAATGTAGGTCCCTTACAGTCAGAAACAGGGGAATTAATAATGGGGAACAAAGAAATGGCTGACCAACTAAATACATACTTTGGTTCTGTCTTCACAAAGGAGGACACTAATAACATACCAGAAATGTTGGTGAACACAGGGTTTAGTGAGAGGGAGGAACTGAAAGAAATCAGTGTTAGTAGGGAATGGTGTTGGGGAAATTGATGGGATTGAAGGCCGATAAATCCCCAGGGCCTGATAATCTACATCCCAGAGTACTTAAGGAAGTGGCCCGAGAAATAGTGGATGCATTGGTGGTCATCTTCCGACATTCTTTAGACTCTGAAGCAGTTCCTACAGATTGGAGGGTAGTTAATGTAACCCCACTATTTAAAAAGGGAGGTAGAGAGAAAACAGGGAATTATAGACCAGTCAGCCTGACGTGGGTAGTGGGGAAAATTCTAGAGTCCATTATAAAAGATTTAATAGCTGAGCACTTGGAAAACAATGGCAGAATCAGACAGAGTCAGCATGGATTTATGAAAGGGAAATCATGCTTGACAAATCTACTGGAAATTTTTGAGAGTGTAACTAGTAGAATTGATGAGAGGGACCCAGTGGATTTGGTTTATTTAGACTTTCAGAAAGCTTTCAACAAAGTCCCACATAAGAGTTTAGGGTGCAAAATTAAAGTGCATGGGATTGGGGGTAGTGTATTGAGATGGATAGAAAACTGGTTGGCAGACAGGAAACAAAGAGTAGGAATAAATGGGTCTTTTTCCAAATGGCAGGCAGTGACTAGTGGGGTACCGCAGGGATCGGTGCTGGGACCCCAGCTATTCACAGTGTATATTAATGATTTAGATGAGGGAACTAAATGTAATATCGCCAGATTTACATTTGGGACAAAGCTGTGTGAGAGGGTGAGCTGTGAGGAGGATGCAGAGATGCTTCAGTGTGATTTGGACAAGCTGAGTGAGTGGGCAAATGCATGGCAGATGCAGTATAATGTGGATAAATGTGAGGTTATCCACTTTGGTAGCAAAAGCAGGAAGGCAGATTATTATCTGAATGGCTATAAATTGAGTTGGGGAATGTGCAACGAGACCTGGGTGTCCTTGTACACCAGTCGCTGAAGGTAAGCATGCAGGTGCAGCAGGCGGTAAAGAAGGCAAATGGTATGTTGGCCTTCATAGCGAGAGGATTCGAGTACAGGAACAGGGATGTCTTGCTCCAATTGTACAGGGGCTTGGTGAGACCACACTTGGAATATTCCTTATCTGAGGAAGGATGTACTTGCTATAGAGGGAGTGCAGCGAAGCTTTACCCGACTGATTCCTGGAATAGCGGGACTGACATATGAGGAGAGATTGAGTCGATTAGGATTATATTTGCTGGAGTTCAGAAGAATGAGGGGGGATCTCATAGAAACCTATAAAATTCTAACAGGACTAGACAGGGTAGATGCAGGAAGGATGTTCCTGATAGTGGGGGAGTCCAGAACCAGGGGTCACAGTCTGAGGATATGGGGTAGACCATTTAGGACTGAGATGAGGAGAAATTTCTTCACCCAGAGAGTGGTGAACCTGTGGAATTTGTTACCACAGAAAGTAGTTGAGACCAAAACATTGAATGTTTTCAAGAAGGAGTTAGATATAGTTCTTGGGGGTGAAAGGGTATGGGGAGAAAGCGGGAGCAGGCTATTGAGTTGGATGATCTGCCATGAACATAATGAATGGTGGAGCAGGATCGAAGGGCTGAATGGCCTACTCCTGCTCCTAGTTTCTATGTTTCAGCTTCATTTACAGGCTGCACGAGTCCTCCCCCTGCAACCCCCCTCACCAACTCCATTAACAGTTTAGCTGCACACAGCTGGACCACGGGTGGTGCTGAGGGGAGAAGTGTGTGTGTGCAGGGCCTTTCAGAGCCTCATGCAAACTCTCTCCCACACACACAGATCCTTCCTCCATCACACTCATCTCTCTGTCCTGAGCATTTTCACTGCTGCCTGCTGGACTTCTCTTTCAGTTGTCCATCTGAGCCGACCTGCACCTCCGTCCACCCACTGACCACAATCCCGTGCAGCACCTCTGCCCGTCCAGTATGAGGCTCCGCTCACTTTCGATTTCAACAACAATGGTAGTTGTTACGTTTCTGCTTAGCTCCCTTATCCTTACCCCTCCCCCAGTCACCCGTGTCCTTTCCCCCATCACTGTTGACCCCCTAACATCACCTCCCACCTCCCCACTGTCACCTACCAACCTGAACCCTTGTCTTTTTCAGGATGTCTAGATGAATGTGCACATTCCCTATCTTCCCGAGAATCCCACCCCCATCCACATTGACCTCCCCGACCTCTGACCTCCCACCCCAGGAACTGTGTCTGCTTTTGAGTCCTCATTAACCAACCTCATTGTCCCTTCCACCATTGCTGACGCACCCTCACCCTCACAACATCACAGCTTCCTCTGCCCCCTCTCATACTCACTATTCCCTCCTATCAAACCACCCTCAGTTCCCTCCCCAGGAGACACTCATTGACTCCACGGACCCCTCCCTTGCACGTTCACCTGGACATTCTTCATTCCAACTCCCTCCTCCCCCCTGACACCTTTCTCCACCTCCAAACTCCCTCCTCCCCTCACACACCTGCTCCCCTCCGACATCTTACCCCCCCGAACTCCTACCCCCTCTGAACTCCCTCCCTTACACCTACCTCCCCACTTGTCACATTCTCCCTCGCTACAGCCTCTCCCTGTACTCCCTCCTCCTCCCTCCCAACCTCACACCCCCAACACCTTCATCCCCTCCTCGCAACTTCACCCCACTGACACCTTCGTTTCCCCTCCCAACCTCACCCCCCAACCTCACCCACCCCACCAACACTTCTGCCCCCCTCCCCCCCTCCAATAGAGACCTCCCACCCTCGGTGAGCTGCTTTGCAATGGAGCCATGTCCATGTGAATCCACCCAGCAGGTGATGCACGTGTTCCCCCCCAGGTCTGGTAGCTGTCGGGCTCCAGAATCTTCTATTCCTTGGACGTCCCGCTATCTGAGCAAAGCCCTAACGGTGAGTCCCGATTTCTGCACATCACCCTTGTCCAGATGTGTTCTGGGCTGGTGTGTTTTCCCGCCAGTGTAACGGTAACTCTGGTGTCGGGGAGACGTTTGCGGCCGGGTCTTACTTGGCATCCTATTAGTGGGATGTAAATCGGATTGACGCCGGTCTCCAGCAGGATTTGCAATCTGCAATGTCGGGCATTTTGGATGAACCGGCTGTGCATTCACACTGGGCCCAAACTGATCTCTGCCCCTCACTCCAAATTGTTCGTGCCCCCTCCCCCCCACTCGCACCACCCACCATGACATCTGGCACCAACGGGACCGGACGTTTCTGCCCCTAGTCTCAGGAATGGTGACCAAGAAACCATCATCGAATGTTGTAAAAACCCATCTGGTTCACTCCTGCTCTTGGGAAGGAAACCTGCCAATCCTTACCCGGTCTGACCTGCATGTGACTCCAGTGTTGCTGACTCTTAACTGCCCTCTGTAGCGTTCAGCTCAAGGGCAATTTAGGGATGAGCAAAATATGCTGGCTTTGGCAGTGATGCCCACATCCCATGAGAATGTAAGAAAAGGAACAGAGTTGGACACATGGAGAGATCTTCGGACAGATGACCACAGTCAAGCAGGGGAAGCGGCTGGGTTTTTAACAACAGTCCGATAGTTTCACACCCACCTACTGAGCCTATCTTTAACGGAATTCAAGTTCACAAACTGCCTGAATTCAAACCTCTCGATTATCTGCCCAAGTTGCTGTATTTACTAGTTCAGCAACACAACCATTATGCAACTGCGTCTGGCAATCGAAATGTTGAACAGGCTGCAAGAGCTGAATGGTCTCCTGTTCCTTTTTCCTTATGTGTTAAATTCAAGCAGCTGGTTTCTTCAGTAAAGAAAGGTGGTTTTGACCTTCATTAGGAATTGTTCATCACTAATAGCCTGATCATACATCCGCAGATTCAACTCTCCTCAGGAGACAGACACTCTTCTGTAGGATTAGAGATAAGTGGTGTAAGGTCAAGGATCTTTATTAAAGAATAACAGACAGGATTGGACTGTGCCAAGTTGGATACTGTAGGAAGCCTTCACTTCGCACTGTTAAACGTTGTTCAATATTATTAGCAAAAAGCCCAGTCACTTCCTCCAGCAGTGAAACAGCTTCACTGAATTGAAAGATCGACTGTCAGAGAATCTTCTTCAACAGTGTGAGTGGAGGGGGTTCTCTCCCTGCTTTAGAGTTAAGGTGAGGAATTGCAGTTCCTGATCTCCATCACCAGTATAGGCTGTGCCAGTACACCATCCCTCCCTATGAAGGTAATTCACCAGCAAGTGCACTCACTAATATCTGAGCCCCTGTTTGGCAGTGCATGCTGAGGTGAACTGCATCTCAACACACAGTGCGTGACAGTGCCGGCTTCTATAAACTATCAGAGATGAAAATGCCTGTGGCTTGCCGAATATTAATACTCACTGATGGTGTAAAATAGAGAATATTGGACATCCTACCCTGCCTGCTATTACACAGCCAGACAAGATAAGTGACATCCTGTGTGACTGAGGTAAACTTTCCCTCCTCGTCCTTCTTGACCTGTCTGCAGCCTTTGACCTGGGTGACCACACCATCCTCCTCCAATCCCTCTTCACTGTCGTCCAGCTGGGTGGGACAGCTCTCACCCGGCCCCATCCTTATCTATCCAATCGTAACCAGAGATCCTCTGGAAATGGCTTCTCTTCCTGTTCCTGCACCGTTACCTCTGGTGTACCCCCAGGATCTACCCTTGGCCCCTCCTATTTCTCATCCACACGCTGCCCCTCGGTGACATCATCCGAAAGCACAGCGTTAATTTTCACACGTACACTGACAACACCCAGCTCTACCTCACCACCGCCTCTCTCCTGACTCCTTCATTGATTCTAGTTGACCCTGAGATGAGCTGCTGACTACATATTGACACTATCGCTGAGAGCGCCTAGTTTTCTCTGTAACATTGCCCGACCCCAACCCTGCCTCAGCTTACCTGCTGCTGAAATTCTCATTAATTACTCCGATACACCCCTTGTTGCTCTCCCAAATTCTGCCCTCCTGGAAAATGAGGTCATCTAAATCTGTGCTGCCGATGTCCTTATCTGCGCCAAATCCTGTTCAGCCCACTGTGTTCACTGAGCTACACTGACCCCTGATCAAGCAACTCCTCAGTCTTAAAATTCTAATACTGGTTTCCGAATCCCTCCATGTCCACGTTTCTCCCTAATCCCCTCCAGCCCCACAACCCAATGAGATACCTACACACCTCCAATTCGCAGCTTTTCACATTGCCAAAATTGACCACTCCAAAATTACCCTCACCTGCCAAGGCCCCAGCGACAGAATCAGCTCCCTGAAGCTCTCTAATTCTCTACATTGCTCTCCTCTTCAAAATCTAGCTCTTTGACCAAGTCTTTAATTAATCCTCTGAATATTTCATTCGTTGACTCAGATTCAGTTTTAGTCGGATTACTCTCAAAATCTTACAACAAAGGGTCAGTTCACAGAGGATTTCCACTGCTTCCCACAGTCACAGACAGGCACCTTCCCTTTAAGGAGCCTGACCCTCTTTAGCTAGCCACCCAGGGTGTTGAGCAGCTGGCTGAGGTCTGCAGCCAAAGTTGAGCACTGGAGGTAGTGTGTGTGCAGCTATCAGAGAAATCAGTGGGCAGCACAAATTTAATTTCACATTCAGTCCAGCCTGGGGTGCCAAGACAGGCTGTCGGTTAATCATTGAGAGGGACCCACACAGCGTGTCCAAGGGCTTATCCAACATAAACTCCAACAGCTGCAGCATATTACCACGCTCATCATATTTCAGTTTCTCACTTAGAATCTTTATCAAATATCAAACAAAATATGTTATTTATGCAGTAACAATATCAAATATTGTTACCACTGAGCCATAAAAACCTCCCCCTGCACTGTCCCCATCAAACACTCCCAGGACAGGTACAGCACGGGGTTAGATACAGAGTAAAGCTCCCTCTACACTGTCCCCATCAAACACTCCCAGGACAGGTACAGAACAGGGTTAGATACAGAGTAAAGCTCCCTCTACACTGTCCCCATCAAACACTCCCAGGACAGGTACAGCACAAGGGTTAGATAGTGAGAAAAGCTCTCTCTACACTGTCCACATCAAACACTCCCAGGACAGGTACAGCATGGGGTTAGATACAGAGTAAAGCTCCCTCTACACTGTCCCCATCAAACACTCCCAGGACAGGTACAGCACGGGTTTAGATACTGAGTAAAGCTCCTTCTACACTGTCCCCATCAAACACTCCCAGGACAGGTACAACACGGGGTTAGATACAGAGTAAAGCTCCCTCTACACTGTCCCATCAAACACTCCCAGGACAGGTACAGCACGGGGTTAGGTACAGAGTAAAGCTCCCTCTACACTGTCCCCATCAAACACTCCCAGGACAGGTACAGCACGGGGTTAGATACAGAGTAAAGCTCCCTCTACACTGTCCCCATCAACACTCCCAGGACAGGTACAGCACGGGGTTAGATACAGAGTAAAGCTCCCTCTACACTGTCCCCATCAAACACTCCCAGGACAGGTACAGCACAGGATTAGATACAGAGTAAAGCTCCCTCTACACTGTCCCCATCAAACACTCCCAGGACAGGTACAGCACGGGGTTAGATACAGAGTAAAGCTCACTCTACACTGTCCCCATCAAACACTCCCAGGACAGGTACAACACGGGGTTAGATACTGAGTAAAGCTCCCTCTACACTGTCCCATCAAACACTCCCAGGACAGGTACTGCATGGGGTTAGATACAGAGTAAATCTATTTTAGTTGAACCGCCTCTTCCTTTCCCCATGTTGTGTGGTTGCTTCTACTGCCGTAGGGCAAGGCAGTCCTTGGAGTGTTTGGAACAGCTGTCTTCAGCAAATGGATTCGGTGCATCCCTCTCGGATATTTGCATCATACGAACATCCAGACATAAGAATTGGGAACAGGAGTGGACCATTCAGCCCCTCAAGCCCGCTTCCACATTCAGTAAAGTCACTGCTGATGTAGTTGTGGCCTCAGCTCTACTTTCTTCTCTCCCCGTTTACCCATTGACCCCTTCGTCAAGCAAGAAGCTCTCTAACGCTTCCTGAAAAATATTCAATGATGTGCCTCCACCGGTCTCTGGGGAAGAGTGCTCTACAGCCTCTTGACCCCCGAGAGAAAAAAAATTCTCATCTTCTTCTTAAATGGGAGATCCTTTATTTTCAAACTGTGTCCCGTAATTCTAGTGTCTCCATGAAGAGAAAGTGGAAGATGATAGAAACATCCCAACACATCGTACAGAGTGGCAGTGCTGGGCTGGTGCATGAAAAGGTGAGTAATTGCGGATGAAGTGATCAACAGGCGCTCTCCAACTCTATTGAGTATGAGGAGTCATGTGACCAATTGTACTTGAAATCAAAGACAACTTGCGTTTATATCGTCCTTTCTAGATGCCCCAAACTAATGAATTACCTTTTGAAGTGTAGTCACTATTATAATGTAGGAAATGTAACAGCCAATTTGCGCACAGCAAACTCCATATAACCTCGAGACAATGAGCAGGGAGCCCAGCTTTTTATTGTTTTGGTTGACGGTGTCAGGACCGTGCAGTCACGATGTTGTGGGTTTTTAAGGAAAACTGTTCATTGCACATTCCTGCTTTAAAAAAGGTATTAATAAGGGAACTGATAATGAGGATGTTACTAACCTGGGAAATGGTAAATAGACCGTGACAGGGAGGGATAGAGAGTACAAACTAAGACTGAATCTGCAGTCACAAGAAAGGGCGAAACTAAAGGCTCTGGAACTGAATGCATGTAGCAATCGAAACAAAACAGATGAACTGATAGCATCAATAGAAATAAATAAGTATGAACTGATATCCCAGTGCTGCAGGAGGACATGGATTGGGGCCTGAATATTGAAATTTGAAATTTAGGAAGGATAGGAAGCAAGGACAAGGTGGAGGGGTGGCTCTGTGAATTAATGTTGGTGTTAGTACATTTGAGAGGCACAACCTAAGCTCAGCAAACTAGGATGTAGAAACAGTTTGGGTGGAGATGAGAAATGATGAAGGAAGGCAAAAATTCACTTGTGGGAGTGATGAACAGGCCCCCTAACACCACCCACACAGCAGGACAGAGGATAAAGGAAGAAATAATTGGAGCTTGCCGGAAAGGTACAGTGATAATCATCAGGGATTTTAATCTACATGTAGACTGGAAAGATCAGATGGGCAAAGGAAGTCTATCTGGGGAGGTTATAGAATGTTTTTGGTATAGTTTCATAGAACAGCATGTTCTGGAGCCAACCAAGGAGCAGGCTATACTAAACCTGGTATTGTGCAACAAGATAGGATTGATTGATAACCTCATAGTGAGGGCGTCCCTAGGGAGTAATGATCATAATATGATTGAATTTTACATTTAGTTCAAAGGAGAGATGAGTGGGTCCAAGACTAGTATTTTAACTTAAGTAAGGGCAAATCTGAGGGCATGGAAGCAGAAATAGCTAAAGTGAACTGGCAAATGAGGTTAAGAGATAGGTCAGTAGAGATGCTGCAGCAGAAATGTAAAGGGATACTACACAATACTTGGAATAGATCCATTTCAATGAAAAAGAAAAAATTCACAAAAATGCAGAAGATTGGACAGAACATAAAAACAGCAAAGAACACCTAAAAGATTAATAAGGAGGGAAAAATTAGAGTACAAGAGAAAGCTAGCTAGAAATATAAAGGCAGATAGTAAGAGTTTCTATAGATATTTTAAAAACAAAAGAGTTAACAAAGTGAGCATTGGTCCTAAAGAAATCATCACTGTTCTGCTGAGAAAGGAATCTAGGCAATATTCAAGTGTCATGCCGACGGAACCAGTAAAGAAAAGAGGCCTTCACTCATTCCCCAAAGTTGCTCTTCCTGCTAAGTCCACCTGAAAAGGCAAAAGCTGACCAATTGACTACAGAAGCCATTGCAGCTGCTGAAAAACCACTTCACCCCAGAAAGCCAACACATTAACTGCAAGCAATGGACCTGCACCAGTATTTCACAGAGACTGGTTCGAAATCTCATCCTTAAATATCTTTTTCCTTTGACTGTATTTTAATTTTTTTTATTGGGTGGTGGCATAGTGGTATAGTTACTGGATTAGTATTCCAGAGACCCAGGGTAATTCTCTGAGAACTGAGGTTTGAATCCCACCATGACAGATGGGGAAATTTAGAATCAATAAAAACCTAAAATTAAAAGTCTAATGATGACCACGAAATGATTGTAAAAACTCATCTGGGTCACTAATCTCCCTTAGGGAAGGAATTCTGCTGTCCTTACCTGGTCAGGTGACTCCAGACCCACAGCAATGTGGTTGACTCTTCAATGCCCTCTGAAAAAGGGAAGTTAGGGGGGCAATAAATGCTGCCTAGCCAGCAACGCCCACATCCCATGAATGAGAGAAAGAAAATTTTAGTCAATAACTTTATCACTTTGACATAAATACTTGTAGCAGTGGTTTTGTAATAAACTGACCTTTATATTGTCTAAGAATAAAGCTTGATTTGAAGCAGTTACAAATTAAAAGGAGGCCACACACGCACATAAATTCCTAGTTCATGAGGCACTTTGAGCGGTCATGATGGGGGATAAATATTGACGTGATCTTCATTGAAATTGTGCCATGTGATCTTTCATCTCTACCTGAGAGAGAGCAGATGGGGCCTTGGTTTAAATTTCTCATCTGAAAGAAGACACCCGATTTAGACAGATTTTTGATTCACAAGGGAGTCAGGATTAGTCGGGGGAGGGGGGGGCTGGGGCTGGTAAGGACATGAATACGGAGTTAAGACCACCGTCAGATGAGACAAGATCTTATTGAATGGAGGATCAAGCTCAATGGCCCAATAGCCTACTCCCACTCCCATTTCTTATGATCTTATGACCTCTGGGAGAGTAGCACTCCCACAGTACGACACTGGAGTGTCAGCCTAGGTTTCTGTGCTTGAGTCCTGGAGGGGGACTTGAATCCACCATCTTGTGACTCAAAGGTGAGAGTATGAACCAACCGAGGGACAGTCGACAAGAGTGAGTTGGGTGGTGGTGGTTGGCGGGGTGGAGTGGGATGGAGGTGAATCTGTTCACCTTTCCTGATCTGGGTAGATCATTAAAGTGCTTCCTGATGACCACCATCTCAGTCTCCTCTAATACCACCCCCACCCTACACTCCTCTTCTGTGACAGGAGCAGATTCCTTCCTCTCAATCTCGGGGATGATTATTTCACTCCTTTCCCTTACTGCGCTCGGTAGTGTATTGAGGGAAGCAATGTCAGAGTAGGGTACAGACTTTTAGCATCCTCAGTTCACCTTGTACAATGGCTATCTCTAGCAAAACCTCCAGTTTCCTCCAAATTCCATCTTTGAATTGGTACATTATATATCAAGTCGAGAGTATGTCAAACAAAAACAGAATTACCTGGAAAAACTCAGCAGGTCTGGCAGCATCGGCGGAGAAGAAAAGAGTTGACGTTTCGAGTCCTCATGACCCTTCGACAGAACTTGATTTCGAGTCCAGGAAAGAGTTGAAATATAAGCTGGTTTAAGGTGTGTGGGGGGGGGGGGGCGCGGAGAGAGAGAGAGAGAGACAGAGGTGCTTGTGTAGACAAACAAGCAGTGATAGAAGCAGATCATCAAAAGATGTCAGTGACAATGGGACAAAAGAACACATAGGTGTTAAAGTTAAAGTTGGTGATATTATCTAAACGAACGTGCTAATTAAGAATGGATGGTAGGGCACTCAAGGTACAGCTCTAGTGGGGGTGGGGGGAGCATAAAAGATTTAAAAATATTTAAAAATAAGTGGGAAAAGAAAAATCTGTAAAATTTATAGGGAAAAAAAAGGGGGGAAAAAAAAGGGGGGAAACAGAAAGGGGGTGGGGATGGGGGAGGGAGCTCACGACCTAAAGTTATTGAATTCAATATTCAGACCGGAAGGCTGTAAGGTGCCTAGTCGGAAGATGAGGTGTTGTTCCTCCAGTTTGCGTTGGGCTTCACTGGAACAATGCAGTAAGCCAAGGACAGACATGTGGGCAAGAGAGCAGGGTGGAGTGTTAAAATGGCAAGCGACAGGGAGGTTTGGGTCATTCTTGCGGACAGACCGCAGGTGTTCTGCAAAGCGGTCGCCCAGTTTACGTTTGGTCTCTCCAATGTAGAGGAGACCACATTGGGAGCAACGAATGCAGTAGACTAAGTTGGGGGAAATGCAAGTGAAATGCTGCTTCACTTGAAAGGAGTGTTTGGGCCCTTGGACGGTGAGGAGAGAGGAAGTGAAGGGGCAGGTGTTACATCTTTTGCGTGGGCATGGGGTGGTGCCATAGGAGGGGGTTGAGGAGTAGGGGGTGATGGAGGAGTGGACCAGGGTGTCCCGGAGGGAGCGATCCCTACGGAATGCCGATAAGGGGGGTGAAGGGAAGATGTGTTTGGTGGTGGCATCATGCTGGAGTTGGCGGAAATGGCGGAGGATGATCCTTTGAATGCGGAGGCTGGTGGGGTGATAAGTGAGGACAAGGGGGACCCTATCATGTTTCTGGGAGGGAGGAGAAGGCGTGAGGGCGGATGCGCGGGAGATGGGCCGGACACGGTTGAGGGCCCTGTCAACGACCGTGGGTGGAAAACCTCGGTTAAGGAAGAAGGAGGACATGTCAGAGGAACCGTTTTTGAAGGTAGCATCATCGGAACAGATGCGACGAAGGCGAAGGAACTGGGAGAATGGGATGGAGTCCTTACAGGAAGCGGGGTGTGAGGAGCTGTAGTCGAGGTAGCTGTGGGAGTCGGTGGGTTTGTAATGGATATTAGTGGACAGTCTATCACCAGAGATTGAGACAGAGAGGTCAAGGAAGGGAAGGGAAGTGTCAGAGATGGACCACGTGAAAATGATGGAGGGGTGGAGATTGGAAGCAAAATTAATAAATTTTTCCAAGTCCCGACGAGAGCATGAAGCGGCACCGAAGTAATCATCGATGTACCGGAGAAAAAGTTGTGGAAGGGGGCCGGGGTAGGACTGCAACAAGGAATGTTCCACATATCCCATAAAGAGACAGGCATAGCTGGGGCCCATGCGGGTACCCATAGCCACACCTTTTATTTGGAGAAAGTGAGAGGAGTTGAAGGAGAAATTGTTCAACGTGAGAACAAGTTCAGCCAGACGGAGGAGAGTAGTGGTGGATGGGGATTGTTCGGGCCTCTGTTCGAGGAAGAAGCTAAGGGCCCTCAGACCATCCTGGTGGGGGATGGAGGTGTAGAGGGATTGGACGTCCATGGTGAAGAGGAAGCGGTTGGAGCCAGGGAACTGGAAATTGTTGATGTGACGTAAGGTGTCAGAGGAATCACGGATGTAGGTGGGAAGGGACTGGACAAGGGGAGAGACAAGGGGAAATTTAACAATTTCCAGTTCCCTGGCTCCAACCGCTTCCTCTTCACCATGGACGTCCAATCCCTCTACACCTCCATCCCCCACCAGGATGGTCTGAGGGCCCTTAGCTTCTTCCTCGAACAGAGGCCCGAACAATCCCCATCCACCACTACTCTCCTCCGTCTGGCTGAACTTGTTCTCACGTTGAACAATTTCTCCTTCAACTCCTCTCACTTCCTCCAAATAAAAGGTGTGGCTATGGGTACCCGCATGGGCCCCAGCTATGCCTGTCTCTTTATGGGGTATGTGGAACATTCCTTGTTGCAGTCCTACCCCGGCCCCCTTCCACAACTTTTTCTCCGGTACATCGATGATTACTTCGGTGCCGCTTCATGCTCTCGTCGGGACTTGGAAAAATTTATTAATTTTGCTTCCAATCTCCACCCCTCCATCATTTTCACGTGGTCCATCTCTGACACTTCCCTTCCCTTCCTTGACCTCTCTGTCTCAATCTCTGGTGATAGACTGTCCACTAATATCCATTACAAACCCACCGACTCCCACAGCTACCTCGACTACAGCTCCTCACACCCCGCTTCCTGTAAGGACTCCATCCCATTCTCCCAGTTCCTTCGCCTTCGTCGCATCTGTTCCGATGATGCTACCTTCAAAAACGGTTCCTCTGACATGTCCTCCTTCTTCCTTAACCGAGGTTTTCCACCCACGGTCGTTGACAGGGCCCTCAACCGTGTCCGGCCCATCTCCCGCGCATCCGCCCTCACGCCTTCTCCTCCCTCCCAGAAACATGATAGGGTCCCCCTTGTCCTCACTTATCACCCCACCAGCCTCCACATTCAAAGGATCATCCTCCGCCATTTCCGCCAACTCCAGCATGATGCCACCACCAAACACATCTTCCCTTCACCCCCCTTATCGGCATTCCGTAGGGATCGCTCCCTCCGGGACACCCTGGTCCACTCCTCCATCACCCCCTACTCCTCAACCCCCTCCTATGGCACCACCCCATGCCCACGCAAAAGATGTAACACCTGCCCCTTCACTTCCTCTCTCCTCACCGTCCAAGGGCCCAAACACTCCTTTCAAGTGAAGCAGCATTTCACTTGCATTTCCCCCAACTTAGTCTACTGCATTCGTTGCTCCCAATGTGGTCTCCTCTACATTGGAGAGACCAAACGTAAACTGGGCGACCGCTTTGCAGAACACCTGCGGTCTGTCCGCAAGAATGACCCAAACCTCCCTGTCGCTTGCCATTTTAACACTCCACCCTGCTCTCTTGCCCACATGTCTGTCCTTGGCTTACTGCATTGTTCCAGTGAAGCCCAACGCAAACTGGAGGAACAACACCTCATCTTCCGACTAGGCACCTTACAGCCTTCCGGTCTGAATATTGAATTCAATAACTTTAGGTCGTGAGCTCCCTCCCCCATCCCCACCCCCTTTCTGTTTCCCCCCTTTTTTTCCCCCCTTTTTTTTCCCTATAAATTTTACAGATTTTTCTTTTCCCACTTATTTTTAAATATTTTTAAATCTTTTATGCTCCCCCCACCCCCACTAGAGCTGTACCTTGAGTGCCCTACCATCCATTCTTAATTAGCACGTTCGTTTAGATAATATCACCAACTTTAACTTTAACACCTATGTGTTCTTTTGTCCCATTGTCACTGACATCTTTTGATGATCTGCTTCTATCACTGCTTGTTTGTCTACACAACCACCTCTCTCTCTCTATCTCTCCGCCCCCCCACACACACACCTTAAACCAGCTTATATTTCAACTCTTTCCTGGACTCGAAATCAAGTTCTGTCGAAGGGTCATGAGGACTCGAAACGTCAACTCTTTTCTTCTCCGCCGATGCTGCCAGACCTGCTGAGTTTTTCCAGGTAATTCTGTTTTTGTTTTGCATTTCCAGCATCCGCAGTTCTCTTTGTTTTTATCTCGAGAGTATGTCATCCTGGTGTGCATCTCACTGGCTAAAATGGATTTTTAAAAAAAATTCATTCATGGGATATGGGCCTCACTGGCTGGGCCAGCATTTATTGCCCATCCCTAGTTGCCCTTGAAAAGATGGTGGTGAGCTGCCTTCTTGAACCGCTGCAGTCCATGTGGTGTAGGTACACCCACAGTGCTGTTAGGGAGGGAGTTCCAGGATTTTGACCCAGCGACAGTGAAGGAACGGCGATATATTTCCAAGTCAGGATGGTGAGTGACTTGGAGGGGAATTTCCAGGTGGTGGTGTTCCCATCTATCTGCTGTCCTTGTCCTTCTAGATGATAGTGGTCGTGGTTTGGAAGGTGCTGTCTAGGGAGCCTTGGTGAATTCCTGCAGTGCATCTTGTAGATGGTACACACTGCTGCTACTGTGGTGCACAGCTTTTCCTACTCTTTGCTTGCTTCCCCACCTGTGAACTCCCTGTGTTCAGTCTGTCTTCCTTCAAGGTAGCTTGGCTCTAACTCTCTTAAGACCCTTAAGGTGCATTTTCCCTCACCTTGTCTAATATTAGCAAAGCAAGTTCAGATTCATATCTGAAACCTGGCGCGGAGTCAGCATCTGTCCAAACCCAGAAGGTGATGGAATAACATCAGCAGGAGAAAGGTTTCAAAAAGAGCGAGAACTTGAATCTTGCTGAAAAGAGAAACATGTTGTCTTGCACTCACTTGTGAGCCTTCACTTGAGCTTTGGGACTTGGAGATCTGAAGGTCCAGGTGCCAATGTTGGAATAACACAGGGTTCCCCTCGGATAGTGGGGAGGGAGAAGATTGGAGGTGAGGAGGGGAACACCCACGTGGGGATTTGAATGTGAGGATGAGGATTTTAAATTCAGGCGTTACTGGACCGGGAGCCAGTGTACGTCAGTGATTCGGGGGTGATAGGCGAGCAGCATATAGACATAGACAGCAGAGTTTTGGGTGACCATTTTACAGAGGATGGGAGGCTGCCCAGGGAAACATTGGAAAAGTAACAACGGTACGTGTAGTAGAAGGATCTGGTACCTAAAGGGTTAACATGGGACTGAGTACAGTACTGCCCACATGGTGATGTAGGCAGACACATGTCTTAGAGCTAAGGTCAGTTTAGAGATAGGTAGCAACATGTAAGGACCAAGCATGGGGTCCTCTTCATACCTGAAATCTCTACTATAAATATGTACGTAGTTCAATAATGTTAATAAAGGCTTCATTGTTACTTCAACAAGACTGCTTCATGCTATCCAAGCAGTGCATAGTGACAACAGAACATATGGTGGTAGTGGGGTCAAACAACCACATCCTCTTTGAAAGACTGAAGAAATCTCAAAAGAAGGACACCGACAATGATTCTGCACCGAAACAAACTCACTCAAGAAGCAAGGTACTGAGAAAACTCACCTGAGAAGCTCCAGAGACACAAGAGCCTGGCAGCAGAAAAAAGGCAGAAGTTACACTCAAGCGAAAGTCTCCACTTCAACAAAGCAGAGCCAGCGGCCGGCAGACTGAGATAAAATCCTTTTTAAGTTCCAGGCAAGCCAGTCCTGTGAATCATTTTAAAAGGATCCAGTCAGGCAGATGCTCTGTTGTGCGTTTTGCACTAGCCTGAACTCTGACTTGATGTCCTCCCCACATGGTGCCCCAAGTCCGGAATGTAACAAAGTGAGAAAAAAAAAAGAATTAAAAAAGAAACCAAACCGAGTGCCTTGTGTTTATTCCAGCTCCTGGCAGACGAGAATTCTTCCCTCCGAAGCGTCCCTGACCCGCAGCATGAAATTGCGACTGAAATGACCCTCAGCAGCAACCCAACCAGCAACCATCATGTGGCCTCTTCTTCCCCAGCGGACTGATACCGCCAATTTTTTAATGTTGCGCCAAAACTGCCAAGCGCACGAAAATCCCATCTTTAGCGATACCGATGGCGCCATCTTGAAATCCTTCTTAAAGGGACACCCACACATCCTTCACTACCACCTCCGATGGGCCTTACCTATGGCCCTGACCAGTCTCACAACTGGAGTTATTGAAAGAAAAGATTCCTGAGGAATTGCACTGCTACAGGCTTAAATAAAAAGCCGGAGGCAGGTCTAGTAAGCACATTACTTTATTCCATCGGGCCGATTGCAGACAATATCATCGCCAGACAAGCCATTGGTGAATCAGCTGCTAAAGTCGACGGTGTTTTAAAATCTTATGAACTTTTCTTCAACCTGACATCTAACAAGATCTTAGAACGCGCCAAATTTGACAGGAGAGTTTGGGGAGCCTGTTGATTCCTTTATCAATGATCTTTACTGCATGGCAGAGGGATATGAATGCTGTGATCTGAAATCCTAACTCACTCGAGACAGAATCGTGGTGGATGTCACAGACGATTTGCTGTCCCACCTTCTCCAAGCCAAAAATGACCTTACTGTCGAGGAGGCTGTTAGCTCGTGAGGCTGTCCGAGCACCAAGAACAACATAGGACCACTCCCCGAGGGGGAAGCTCTTCATGGGACAGAAGCCACACCTCGGTCCACCACATCAACCCACACAGAGAAGGGTCAGGGTAAGCTAACCACGCCCCCCCCCCCGCCACCACCCACCCACTCCCCCGGCAGAGGCCCCGTGCCAGGGCTGTGCTGTGAAACACACTCACAGGAAGGACCCACGTCCTGTGGGTGCAGCCAAATGCTTCCGCTGCCACAGACAGGGCCTCTTCAGTAATCTGTGCCAGTCACCACCCCAGCACTGCACAGACAACCTGAGAGCCAGCCACGAAGTCCAGGCCACCGAGCCAGGGGACACACAGCCTTTCCTCCTGGGTGACATCCGACATTGTGGCCCTCCCTCCGGGAACGCACACCTCTCCGCGAATGGCAGCTTAACCAACTTTAACTAAGGTTAAAAAACAAAGAAAACTGCGGATGCTGGAAATCCAAAACAAAAACAGAATTACCTGGAAAAACTCAGCAGGTCTGGCAGCATCGGCGGAGAAGAAAAGAGTTGACGTTTCGAGTCCTCATGACCCTTCTGTCGAAGGGTCATGAGGACTCGAAACGTCAACTCTTTTCTTCTCCGCCGATGCTGCCAGACCTGCTGAGTTTTTCCAGGTAATTCTGTTTTTGTTTTTAACTAAGGTTCCCTTGCCGGAGTGACAGTCCCTGTCAGATGAGGAACCACGGCTCCAAGGCTGCTGTGTCTGTATGATGGACACCTCCCCCCCCCCCCCCCCCCCTCCCACTCTGTGGTTCGGGGGAGTCCAGCTCCCTGTCATTTGTCTGGTTCGGGAGGTACAGCGGCAGACAGATTACTGAGCTGAGGTACGACGTGCAGAATCTGCTCTTTTCACTCCTCAGCAACAAAGTCTGCATCGCTCTCGATCTCCATCAATCGGTAGAAGATGTGAAGATAGCTACAGTCCCCACCCATCCTGAATGGCTGACTCCTGCTCCTATTGCATTTGGTCGTAAAGGTCCGGAGAGGACCCCGAACTCGATCCTTACATGTTGCTACCCATTTCTAGTCTGACCTTAGCTCTGGGTCACGTGCCTTCTTACATTACCGGCGCTGTGCTCAGTTCCATGTTAACCCTTTAGGTACCAGGAGGAGAATTTTTCCTATGGCGGGCAGGCTGGGTGGGAGTAGGTGGGGACAGGAACTGCCCCCGATCGGCTGCATGCTGCCATTTTACACCGGGTGGGGCAGCTCTGCCCATCTTTATTTTAGTCCCCAACTTACCCAAGGGCCGGACCAATCCACCACACACCCACCGGAGGTGACGTCAGTGTCGCGGCCTCCAGAGAAGTCTCTGCCCCCAGCAGCGACGACAGTGCCCATGGGCAGAGATACCTACAAACTCACAGCCCCAACAAGTACCCAGCAGCACGCCAAACCCACGGCATTCAGTGCCATAACAAGGGTGGAAATCTGAGCGGAGGGATTCATACACAAAGTGGAGCCACGGCATTGGGAGCTGACCACCATGTTCATGGGTGTCGGAGGAGTAAGGAAGGTTGGAAAGGGAAGAGGGGTGGTTGAGGGTGGGTTTCTTTTCTGATGCTCATTTTGAAAGGGACTGCGACAGCCTTTTAGCCACACTTGGGGCTGCTCAAGTCAGGGAGCAATAAATCGGAGAAGTTGGGACCGTTCTTGGAGAAGGGAAGGTTGAGAGGAGATTTGAGAGGGGTGTTCAAAACCATGAGGGGTCTGGCAGAGTAGATGGGGAGAAACCGTTCCCACTGGCGGAAGGATCGAGAACCAGAGGAGACAGATTTAAGGCAATTGGCAAAGAAGCAATGGCGACATGAGGAGAAACACTTCCACACGGCGAGTGGTTAGGGTCTGGGATGCTCTGCCTGAGAGTGTGGGGGAGGCAAGTTCAACCGAGGCCTTCACAGGGAATTGGATCATTATCTGAAAAGGGAGAATGCGCGGAGTTATGGGGGTGGGGGGTGGGGGTGGGGGTGGGGGTGAAGGTGCGGGACTGGCACAAGGTGAATTGCTCCTTCATAGAGGCAGCACAGACATGATAGACCAAACGGCCTCTTTCTGTGCTGGTGTGGTGGGGGATGTGGGGTGATGGGGGGATTGTGATAGAGAAACTGGTGAAAGATGTGAACCTGACACAACAGAACGGACTGACCAGCTACCCATTTCCATCATTTCCTCTTTCTACTTCAAATTACCAGCATTTCCCATGTGTCCTTCCCTCCCTCCTGTGCCAGACTGAATGCCACGGGTTAAACCTCCCCCTTGCACCCCCCACCCCCCACTGTCGCCCGTGCCCTCAAAGTCTGCACTGAGGTCTCCCGTCACTCTAATGAAAGACCCTGAAGCGGGGCAACTAGGGTCAGAGAGCGGAATGGTCCTCAATCCGCACTAAGTGGGGAAAAGGGTGTTTTGCCTGCCGGCCGTGATGGTGGGTTTTGCACTGTCTCATCCCAAACCCGCTTCATTGGTCACGCATTCCCGGGAAACATGCCACTTCACTGCTGGGCGTCCTCTGATTCGTCCGCCCCATTGTCACCTCGCTGTGTCCTCATGCCGGCTACTGTAGTTGAAGTGACACAGCGAGCACATCTCTCAGTTCTCCCAGCCCAAGGCCGCTGCATGGAAGCAGGATAGCACTGAGAGGCAAAAGGACTGCAGCCCCACCCCCCCCCCCCCCAGTTTAGTGATGCGTCTCTCAAGGGCCTTTTGGACACCCTGGGTGAACCACCGTCACCTCCCCTACCCCCGCTCTGGGCAAAGGCCAGCAAGGAAGGTCCCAACCAATCCTGGCCTAGGAGGCGGGTCAGCGCCAATGCCCCGCAAAAGTGGACAGCCACCCAGTGCCGCTACAGGTCAAATGATCTCCTCCACTCTGCCAGGGTGAGTCACTCCCAACTCACACACTCCCAAACCCATCACACACCCAGGGGGATCTCACACCTCAAGGGACAACACCACTAACTCTCACACACACCCTCACATCTCCATCAGGCTCATGCCCTCTGGAATTCACGTCCTCATCCACTCACCACACAAACATTCCACACGGTGCCATGTGTCTTACTCACTCTCTGTCAATCTGTTTCATGCAGGAGAAGCTGGTTCACAGCAGCAGGGAGAGGTCCTAGATTGGGGGTGGAGTGGCAAACATTAGACCCCTCACTCACTTTGAGGAGCTGCCATCACACTGACTGGGGAGGATGTGGGCCCTACCTGCAGTGATGGTGAAGTCAGCAGCGAACACCCTCGTGAGGATCCTGCACCACATCAACACAACTGGGAGTCTCTCTCTCTCTCTCTCTCTCTCCTGCTTTTGACTCTGCTGCCAGGCACTAATTATCTCTACTTTGGTTCACAGGGAGATCTGCCAAGTGACTGACACCCTCAGCCAGCCAGTACCTCAGCTCCATTCACGTCCTCACCTCCAGCCAAGAGGACACGTCCTCCATTGAAGAGCTGGAAATAAGCAGCCTGGAAGACCCATCACAGCGCTTACCCACACCCTCCACCAGCGCAGAGACACACACCTCGGTGGGATCTAGATCTAGAGCAGGATCCGGTTCACAATCTGGTGGTCACCACATGGACACATGTCCACAGCAGCAAGAGGCAGGTTCAACTCCCCGGCACTCGGAGGACTGCTTAGGAAGAGGCATCTGTGAGATCAGATGATGAGCCTCTGGATTTGGCCTTCCAACTCACCATGGAGAGTCAGCAGGAGGTGGGGGAACATCACACAGAGCTGTTGGAAGCCCTCAACAGAGTGGCACATGAGTCGGAGGAGTGCGTCCACCTGCTCTTTGATGATGTGGTGCCCACATGTGTACGTATGGAGTTCTCCATGGGGAGGATGGCAGATGCCATGGGGACCCTGGTCCAGCAGAACATGGAGATGTGCGCAGGCCTTCATTCCATCGCAGGAGCCATGGGTGAGTTCCTGCAGTGGCAACATGAGAGGGAAACTGGGCACATCGACATCCCTCCAGGTGCTCCTTCCCCTCAAGGAGTCTGGCCAGGGCTCTCGGGCACCTGATGGGAGGAGGAGCAGCTGTTGGACACCCCTGGGTCATCCACTCAGGAATCTCAGAGACTGTCCACTCCCTCTGAGTCCCCTTTGCCTGTGGCCCCTCAACCTCATCGTCTGTCACTGCAGAGGGAGCAGCCAGCCCACCGGAGGACAGCCAAAGCAAGCCAGGGCCCTCAAGGCCTCAGCTCTCCAGAGGACCCACGCAGAAGTCTTCAGAAGCAACAGGACCAATCATTGTACAGGCTGTCTCCACCCCTACTGCGGATGTCAGGGCAGCACCTAGAAGAAGCAATGTGCCTAGAAAAGTTAATAAATTCTGATCACAAGTGGTTGTACAGGTGAACACATTTTGTCACTTTATAATCTGAAAATATATTCACTTTCACTGAATAATGTTTAATGTTGTCTTCCAGCTTCATTGACAGCTTCGTGAGTCCTTCTACTGCATCTCCCCCCGCACCCATCCACTATCAGTTTAGCTGCACACAGCTGGACCACGGGTGGTGCTGGGGGGAGAAGTGTGTGTGTGCAGGGCCTTTCAGAGCCTCATGCAAACTCTCTCCCACACACACAGATCCTTCCTCCATCACACTCATTTCTCTGTCCTGAGCATTTTCACTGCTGCCTGCTGGCCTTCTCTTTCAGTTGTCCATCTGAGCCGACCTGCACCTCCGTCCACCCACTGACCACACTCCCGTGCAGCACGAGGCTCCTCTCACTTTCAATTTGGCAAGATGGCATCATTTCCCCTCCCCCCATCACCTCCGTCCTTTCCCCCATCACTGTTGACCCCCCCCCCCCGGCATCACCTTCCCCTCCCCACCATCACCTGCAAACCAGAATCATTTGCTTTCCAGGATGTCCATGTGAACGTGCACATTCTCTACCTTCCTGAGAGTCCTACCCTCATCCACACTGATCTCCTCGACCTCCTCCCACCCTCCCCCAGGGTCCGTGTCTGCTTCCGAGTCCCCACCATCCAACCTCACCATCCCTTCTATCATTACCATCGCACCCTCACCCTCGCACCCTTCCAGCTCATTCTGCCCCCTCCCATACTCACCATTCCCTCCTGCCACACTCACCCCCAGTTCCCTCCCCTGGGGGCAGTCATTGACTCCACCGACCCCTCCTTGCACTGTCTCCTGAGCATCTCCTGCTCCACTTATTCCTTACTCCACCCTTATTCTTTTTCCCCCTGGGCTTATTCACCCCTGCTAACTACTTCCTCCCCATGGACTCCTTCCTCTGCCCAGACCCCGTCCTCCCTCTGAATTCCTTCCTCCACCCAACATCCTACTCACCTCCAGACTCCGTCCTTTGCACGTTCCTCCCCCATTACACCGACCTCCCCATTTGCCACATTCTCCCGTGTTACACCCTCCTCACCCCTGTACTCCCTCCCCCCCCAGCCCCCAACCTCATCCCCTCTCCCCTCGACACCATCATTCCAACCCCTCCCAACCTCAACCCCACCCCCTCACCTTCTTCTCCCAGTCAACTCTACACCTTTCTCTCCACCCCCTCAATGATCATCCTTAGCCATCCATAGCCAAGACAATGGTGTCCTGAAGCAGACCCTCAACAGAGACCTCCCACCCTTGGTGAGCTGCTTTGTGGTGGAGCTGTGTCCATGGGAATCCACCCAGCGTGCGATAGGCGTTCCTCCAGGGTCTGGTAGCTGTCGGGCTCCAATATCTTCTGCTCCTCAGCTTTCCATGATCTGAGCAAGGCCCTAACGGTGAGACCTGACTTCTGCATGGCACACTTGTCCAGACGTGTTCTGGGCCGGTGTGTTTTCCTGCTGACGTGGGGATGGGTTGGGGGTGGGGGGGTGATTCTGGCAATTTGGGTTTATAATGATATGCAGATGTATTACAATGAGGTTCCCAATGTTTGGCAGCGGGAAACGTGGTCCGACATTGTTGGGCGGAGCTGACGATTGCAAACTGGTTTCATGATGGCGTCAAACTGATTTTTAGCCTTCCCGCCATATTGTCCACCATGACCCCCGACGCCAACTGGCACACAAAATTCTACCCATAGTCTTTGGCTAAGTGACCACGCTCAGCACTTTACAGACCATGTCCCAGGGTCAGTGGAAACCTCACTAGTGTCTCCGTATCTGGAGAAAGCAGCTTCCTCATCACTGAGCTGGGAGTTAGCTCTGGCTGTGTGTCCGTGTGCACGTGTCTGGGTCACTTGTACAGGGGCCAGTCACGATTCAGTGACCTTTCCAATGCCAGGTGAACAGGTTGGTACAAACTGTCTGATTTGCTTCATGTGCCACTTACCGTGACTCCTGACGTTCTCCTTCTCGATCTGGTCAGTTCTTTATAAAACTGAACTGATTGTTTCCACCAACACAATGTCCGGAATGATTCTGGGCCAAGACATGAGATCACCTTTCACGTTTCTCGTTGTCCCGAGACCTTTCTTGATCTTTCTTTGGCAGTTGTTGTGGTGCAGTGTTACACCAGAGATTTACAAACCTTTCCCCAGGTTAATTTGTGTCTTATTCCCTCCAGCCTAGAGCAGTGGTCAGTGAAGGTCAGCGATGATGATTTCTCAGAGGGGCTGAGACACCCTGGAGGTGCCCTGTGACAGGGTTCTCATGCAGACCACACACCAACTCAGGTACTCACACTTTGGTGGAACCAGTAAGCTAGACATTTGCTTTTTCACCCGGTGACTCACACTTTACAAGTGAACAAGAGCGGCTGAGGAGGCAGGGCCAGCAGTGGAGAGTCCACATTGGAGGGTGTACAGGCTCCTGTCGACCATATCGCTGGACACAGATGCTGTCAGGCAGTGAAAAGGGGAATCATTGAGAAGCAGCAGGCAAGTTGTGACACAATGACTGGCCTTCAAAGTGTAACCATCAGAGAAATTCCAGGAGTCCACCTGAACCATGCAGGGGTTGTTGCACAGCTGTGTGGGAAGGTCTGCTACCATTGATAGAGCGGAATATCGAAGGCTGCAGTCAAACGAATCCATTCAATCCTTGAGAATGACCACTCTGTCCCTGGATGCCAACATGTCTGACGCCTTAAACCCAAGCTCCCTCCTTCCCCCGGACTCCTTCCTCCACTTGGACTCCTTCCCCCCAAACTCCTCCCCTCACACCTTCCTCCGCAGTTGCTGCATTCCTCCTGTTACAGCCTCCTCCCCCCTGTACCCCCACCCCCTCCCAATCTCACCCCTTCCGGATACCATCATTTCCCCCCACAAACCACATCCGCCGCCCCCCCACTCCGGTACACCTTCCTCTCCCACTCGCAGCTGGACCTTTCTCTCCAACCCCTCGATGTTCAGCAGCTCATGGGCAAACTTCTGAGGTCTGAAGCAGACCCTCAACGGAGACCTCCCACCCTCGGTGAGCTGCCTCGCGATGGAGCCATGTCCATGAGAATGTGTTCCTCCCGGGTCCCGTAGCTGTCGAGCTCCAGAATCTTCTGCTCCTCAGACGTCCATGATCTGAGCAAGGCCCTAACGGTGAGTCCTGACTTCTGCATGTCACCCTTGTCCAGACGTGTTTTGGGCCGGCGTGTTTTCCCACTGAGGTGGGCAGTAAATTTGCCGGGGGTGGGGGGGGGGGGGGGATATTACACACCGACCAGCTGGACCATTCACTCTCCTGGCCCCTCCCCTCCCCAAACCCCTTACCCAATGTAACATCCATTCATCCCCCTCCCCTCCCCAAGCCCCTCACTCTTCTAAACTCCAGTGGAAATAAGCCCAGTCTGTCCCACCTTCCCCCGTAAGACACCTCACTCATTCCGGGTATCGATCCAGGGAGATTGATACGAGGGCAGGAAATCAGGAAACAGGAGCCGTGCCCAGAGGCCATTGCGAGGGGAATTTCACAGAATTGTCACCACGTGGGAGGAGGCCATTTGGCCCATCTTTTCTGCACCAACCCTCCGAATGAAGACTCGCCCAGTGCCACTCCCCCACCTTCTCCCTGTAACCCTGCACGTTCTTCCTTTTCAGGTAACAGTCTGATTCCCTTCTGAATGCCTTGATTGAATCTGCCTCCCCCCCCCACCCTCTCAGGCCGTGCATTCCAGACCCAAACTACTCGCTATGTGAAAAAGTTTCTCCTCGTGTCTCCATTGCTTCTTGTGCCAATCACCTTGCCCTCTGGTTCACGATCCTTCCATCAGTGGGAACAGTTTCTCCCCCTCCACTCTCTCCACCAAATCTCCTGTCAGCCTTTTCTCTTCTCCAAGGAAAACAGTCCAAACTTCTCCCATCTATCTTCATAACTGAAGTTCCTCATCTCTGCAACCGTTCTAGTGAACCTTTTCTGCACCCTCTCTATTGCCTTCACAATATGATCTGAGACCCAGCTGGTTCAGTGAGTGAAAGCCCAGGAGCAAGAAGACCTAATGGGGAGATTAAACACACAGAGAATCTTCTAGAAACACGACAAAATGGATCAATTTATTCCGGTTTAAAATCAGGTATATTACGCAATCAGCAGCAGCTCATGACTGCAAAGTTCTTTAACACTGTAACATCACAAACTTGGAGCTGAGGGCACATCATAAGGAGCAGCCGAGGGTTAGGGAGACGGGACTGAGCCAGGTTTTCAGCAGCCTATTGCTGGTGGTGGGGGGGGAGAGAGAAATCACAGGAGACAACAGAAGCAGTTCCAAGAAGTGGGATAGCATGTGGGAGAGCTTATCCCGCCCCTCCATCCAAGGCCCCATATACATCAGACTGGAGTCTCCTTGGGACTCTCACTGTGCTGCTGCATTATAGAAGCACCTAGTCGTTGCTGCTCCTGTAATGTTATCAAAGGTCAGTCCCAATGCCCCTTTATTTTAAAGAGAAACAAACTGACGTGGTCTTCACTTTTAAGGACACACCCTTAAGTATCAGTCTGAGCATTTGGAGAGATTGCGTTAACTGCCACAAGGTGGTTAGAGCCAGATTGGAAACGTTGATGGCAACAGGGAGTTTATAAAAGACAGATTTGTGGAAAGTAGTATGAAGCCAATGCTATCTTAAAGCAGAATAATTGGATTGTTTCTTGATTCTGGATTCAAAATGTACCCACACGCAGACCTTACCTGAGGTTGATGAGTTTTTCACCAGGGCCTCTGGCTGCTGCAACAGCCAATCAGTAAATTTTGGAAACGCCCTTTATGTTGGCAGAGAAGCCACAAGCTTGGTGCCCAGGGGCTCAGGCACCATGTGGAAACAATGGAGCATGGCCTATATTTACAAAGCTGTTCTAGCCACATGGAAAACCTTTATCTGGGAGACTTCCCAACTCATTACTAAGGTATTTATACTCAGTATAGCTGAAGAGAATCAGACATCAGGATAGAGAAGTGTATTGGTTCCCAATGTGAACTTTATGGGGTCAAAGTTCAGTGTATTTCTCACCAATTATTTGCAGACTTTATCAAGAAGAGCATAATTAAATATCCCCAGGATTTTAACTGCCTCACTGCTTCAATGGGAGATTCTCCATGACGTATGCTGCAATCTCATTGTAGTTAAAGTCCATTCTATTGCACAAATACCAGAAATGTTTAGGAATGTGTAAAATCTTTCATTCAGGTTTCCATCACTGTCATGATACTGAACGTCCCTAACTGATGATCAGGGTGTACTCTCCCTCCTCAGTCTCCTCTCTGCGTTCGATGCAGTTGACCACACTATCCTCTGCAAAGATCTTTTGTTTGGCTTTACTTTCCCAATCGGAGTGCAGTGTTAGCATCTCTGGTGATGGAAGATTTTCCAGCCCCTCCAGATAGTTCCAGAGTCTTCAAAGTGTCCAACTTTACTCCTTTCTTCTCTAGCGATACACTGCCCCTTGACAACATCAGTCACACATACCTAACTGGCTTCTGTGGATACAATAAAGGCAGCCCCTTCTGCCCCTTCCTGCACTCTCCTGAATGCTGCCTTTGCAATGTCACATTGCCTGCTAGGGTCAGCCTCTTCACATCGCTCTCCCTTCTTAAAACCCTTCTTAAAGTCAAACCTCTCTGACCATTCTTCCCAATGTGTCATGCAACCCAAAAATGCTGGAAATACTCAGCAGGTCTGGCGGCATCTGTGGGGAGAGAAACAGAGTTAACGTTTCCAGCCTGTGACCTTTCAGCAGGACTGAGATGTAATAGGTTTCGAACAAGTGAAAGTGGGGGAGCGGTTCGGAGGATGGGGGAGTTGGTGGGGGGTTTGGTGAGGGGGGTGGTGCCGCGGGGTGGGGGGTGGAGGGGTGGGAGGGGTGGTGCTGGGGGCGGGGGAGTGGGGGTTGGCAGGAAGAAGAACAAATGGGAAGGCACATGATAGGGTGGAGGCCAGGAGAGATTAAAGGACAAAAGGTTTCCCGGTGCAGGGCCAAAGGGAGCGGGAATGGGACAGAGAAACAGAAGATGTGTCTAAAGGAGGTGCGAATGGCAGGATCCTGAATAGCTTTCATCCAAATATAAAGTTTAGGCGGCGATGGTGTGGTGGTATTGTCACTGGGCCAGTGATCCAGAGACCCAGGGTAACGCTTTGGGGACCCGGGTTTGAATTCCAACACAATTTGAATAATAATTCAATAAAAACCTGGAATTAAAAGTCTGATGATGACCATGAAACTATTGCTGATTGTCGTAGAAAACCCACCTGGTTCACAAATGTCCTTTAGGGAAGGAAATCTGTCATTCTTACCCGGTTTGGCCAACATGTGACTCCAGACCCACAGCAATGTGGTTGACTCTTAAACACCCTCTGAACAAGGGCAACTAGGGGTGGCCTAGCCAGCGATGCCCATAACACATGAAGGAATGAAAGAAATGAGGAGAAAGGAAACAAAATGGGGACAGAGGTTATGATTTGAAATTGTTAAACTGAATGTTGAGTCTGGAGGCTGTAAAGTGCTTAATCAAAAGATGAGCTGCTGGTCCTCCCAACTTATGCTGAGCTTCTCTGGAACGCTGTGGCAGGCCAAGGACAGAGAGGTCAGTGTGACGGGATGGTGAGGAATTAAAATGACGGGTGCAGGGAGCTCTGGGTCATGCTTGCAGACGGAATGAAGGTGCTCCGCAAAGCAGTGACCCAGTCCGCGTTTGGTCTCCCCAGTGTAGAGGAGGCTGCATTGTGAACAGCGAGTACAGCAGACCGCATTGAAAGAAGCACCAAGTAAATCGCTGCTTCACCTGGAAGGAGTGTTTGGGGCCTAAGGCAGTGAGGAGGGACGGGGTAAAAGGGGCGGCTGTTACGCCTCCTGTGTTTGCGAGCATGACCTGAGTTTTCAGCTGCCTGTCGTTTTAATTCCCTACATTGCTCTCAGGCTGACATCTCTGTCCTCGGCCTGTTCCAGTGAATACGCTCGAGGGACAGCACCTCATCTTCTGGATTAGGCACTTTACGGCCTCCAGACTCAACATTCAGTTTAACGATTTTGGACCATAAACCCTGTCCTCATGCCTGAAGCAATGGGTTCCTGAAGGAAACTGGTATTCACTATGGCAGGGAGTGGGTGGTAACGGTGCGGCAACAGAATTCCAGGGCCCATGCCTCAAGCAGGTGTTAGGCCCTGTGTCTGTGTAAATAAGGGCCGACATGTACTGGTTGGGCAGAATGGCCCATTTCAGTGCCGTCTATCCTATGCAACATTACATTTTGACTACTACCGTGCAAAACTGGGTAAGGTCAACATGAGGCCTAACATGAAAAGGACCACTGCAGCATGCCTGAAATTTCGGTAAAAATAATGATACCCAGGCTGGTATTCACAGGGCCTGAAGCAGCAGATTAAGGCCTGGAGGAGGGGCTGAAAAATCAGACGGAGCATTGAGGGCAGGGAGCCTGACAGCAGCTCATTATCTTCCAGACAGACAGGAAATCAGCTGGGGGCTGCCAGAAACAGCTGAAGCCAGGGGAGCTCCCCAGCTTCTCAGCCCATTGTTCAGGACACCACTGTCCCATCAAAACCGTGGCCCATCTGTTTACATCAACCACATCCAGGTCACATAGGGCCCAGGTTAGTCACTCAATCTGTCAGTGAGTTAGTTACTTGAGTCAGAATAAAGAAAGATTTGTACCTTTCACAGTATCAGGGCATCTATGAAATAATCCCATGTGATCCTCCAAATCTAGCACAGGAAAGGCAGTCAGAGCCTCTCGAAAGTGAAGGTGACCACTCCAGCAATGTAGCATCCCCTCAGTACAGCATTGCAGTGCTAGCCTGCATTTAATCCTCAAGCCTTTGCAGGGATACTAGTGTCCACAAACTTCAGACGCAGAGGGGAGAGTGCAAACAATTGTACCAAATAAAGCTTTCTTCACGCTGTCCCCATCAAACACTCCCAGGACAGGTACAGCACGGGGTTACATACAGAGTAAAGCTCCCTCTACACTGTCCCCATCAAACACTCCCAGGACAGTTACAGCACAGGGTTAGATACAGAGTAAAGCTCCCTCTACACTGTCCCCATCAAACACACCCAGGACAGGTACAGCACGGGGTTAGATACAGAGTAAAGCTCCCTCTACATTGTCCCCATCAAACACTCCCAAGAAAGGTACAGCACGGGGTTACATACAGAGTAAAGCTCCCTCTACACTGTCCCCATCAAACACTCCCAGGACAGGTACAGCATGGGGTTAGATACAGAGTAAAGCTCCCTCTACACTGTCCTCATCAAACACTCCCAGGACAGGTACAGCACGGGGTTAGATACAGAGTAAATCTCCCTCTACACTGTCCTCATCAAACACTCCCAGGACAGGTACAGCACGGGGTTCCAGTAGGTGCCCATGACCATGACCCTGCTGTTCCAAATCAGGCCTGAAGCATCAACAGAGACCTCCCAGCCTCAGTGAGCTGCTTTGCGACGTCCATGTGAATCCACCCAGCAGGTGATGCACGTGTTCCCCCCCCAGGTCCGGTAGCTGTCGGGGTCCAGAATCTTCTGCTCCTTGGATGTCCCACTATCTGAGCAAGGCCCTAACCGTGAGTCCCGATTTCTGCATGTCACCCTTGTCCAGACGTGTTCTGGGCCAGTGTGTTTTCCCTCCAGCATAATAGTGAATCTGGTGTGGGGGATGATTCTGGTGAGTGGCCAAGATGATGAGTTGCAAATGCATTGCAATTAGGTTTGGACGGTGAGAAACGCAGCCCGCCATTGACCGGCAAAGCGATCCATCATAATCTGGTTTCATGACAGCCTAAATCCGATTTTTGGCCTTCTCTTGATAATGCCTGCTCACACCCACCATGACGCCCAATGTCAACTGACCTGCTCTTGTAGCCACAGTGTTTATATGGATAGTCCAGTTCAGTTTCTGGTCAATGTTAACTCCCAGGATTTTCATAGTGGGGGATTCAGTGATGGTAATGCCTTTGAATGTCAAGGGGTGATAGTTAGATTCTCTCTTATTGGAGATAGTCATTGCCTGACACTTGTGTGGTGTGAATGTTACTTGCCACTTGTCAGCCCAAGCTTGGATATTGTCCAGGTCTTGCTGCATTTGGACATGGACTGCTTCAGTATCTGAGGAGTCACGAATGGTGCTGAACATTGTGCAATCATCAGTGAACATCCCCACTTATGATGGAAGGAATGTTATTGATGAAGCAGCTGAAGATGTTTGGGCCGAGGACACTACCCTGAGGAACTCCTGCAGTGATGTCCTGGAGCTGAGATGACTGACCTCCAACAACCACAATCATCTTCCTTTGTGCTCAATATGACTCCAACCAGTGGAGAGTTTTCCCCCGATTCCTATTCTCTCCAGTTTTGCTGGGGCTCCTTGATGCTACACTCGGTCAAATGCTGCCTTGATGTCAAGGGCACTCGCTCTCGCCTCACCTCGGGAGTTCAGCTCTTTTGTCCATGTTTGAACCAAGTGTTAGGAAATAGAGATAACTTAAGGAAGTTATACTTGTATTTGTGGATGTTAGAAATGAGTTTTAGCTTTAAAGTTTAAGTTTGATTTGTTTTTCTATATCTGTGTGTTAAGAAAGTTCAAATGGAGTTTTAGTTTCACTTTAAAAGGCTGGTTGCATTTCTAATGAGATGTTTACGACCCCTGTAAAGTGGAACTAATTCCCAAGACTAGGAACAGAGTGGGGTGGGGGCAGATAGGCAGGTTCAACCAGTAGGCACAGACAGGCAGAAGAAAAAAGACAGCTGCTGGTTTTGGAAGCTGTTTAAATTCAGATTGAAGGCAGGACTCAGAAAGACACTGGACACCGGGAGAGGGAACTGCAGATTTCCCAAAAGAACAAAAAGGTCCCAAGTGAAGAAAAACCCCAATAATCCAGGAGAGTGGAAGGAGAGAAAGCCCAAAGAAGCTCTTCTAGTTAAAGGAAGGACAAGACCCTGGAAAAAGCTCCTGCTAAGTGAAGTTAAGGGTGAAGGGCAGAGAGAAAGGCTCCAAGCTTCAGATTTAAAGTGCGAACAGCTTGCAAGAAGCAAGAAGGTTCAAAGAGACAATTTGCTATGGGCATATGAACCAGTGGTGTACTTACTGTTAAGGCTGAGCTGGTGGGAGAGAGTGCATGGAAGGCAGCTTGAGTGCATGTGGTGACCCAGGGAAGAGGAACATCAGAAGGAGAGTTTGAAACCCTGGGGGTGAACCCTTGTGGAAGGCGTCTGAGAGAAAGCGTTGGTTTGGGAGAAGATTCCAAGGCGAGGTCCTGGAGACAGGAGATTGGAATCCCTCGTGTGAAAGATGGAATTCAGTGAGGCCGGTTGGCTCACGGTGTGACAAGCGTCTGGGGGTGGGGTGGCTGAGGAGAGATCCATAGATCTGGTTAGGGTGGCATCTGCCACTTGGTTTCAGAGTGTGGTGTACCTGACCACAGAGTGCCATAGGTTTACATGGACTGTGTACTTACTGTGAACATTAGAGTATAAGATAGCTTTTGTAACTTGTGTTATCCTTACAAATCTGTATATAGCTGCAAAGGTATAGTTGTGGGTGAAGGAGTATTGTAATATAGTTCATCTTTTCTTATTGAATAAATGTTTTATTCTTATGTTAAAAGTCCATCAGCTGACTCCTGTTCAGTAGCCCCTCTCCAGGTATCTAAACAAACAAATAAAAGTTAGGATCTATCAAGCTGGGCTCCACCCTGGGATCTGGCTTGTCCAGGAGTAACCTCAGCTCGGATCATAACAGAGGATTGTAATGTATCCTGGCTACTGTAACTATTTGTGAGTTAAAGATTTGGAAAGGTTGATGAAGAGGCTGCCTCCATGTTGGCACCTCTTTATCTTAACATCCATTCCAGGCTGCTGATCCTCTCAAGCTGAAGGCCTCTGATTGGCCCTCCGGTATCGAGTGCCCTCCCACCACCCTTAATTGGGCAGGGATTCCTCTCCATGCTAATTAAAGGGGCTCCCCTCCCCCTTCCTGTGACCGTTTCCCCTTCAGGGCCTGGTTTGGGAGTGAGAAACAGTCCCGGCTTCTGTTTCCCACCCTCTGGGGGGAAATACCTAGCCCGTTGTCTCTGCTTTGCCAATGCAGAGCAATGAACGTCTAAGCCCCACTGTCCACCATCCGACCCTCCCTCCCCACTCTCACACTTGCCAAACCCCCACCCCTGCTCTCATGGTCACCAACACCCTCCAACCTGGTCTCATGATCGAAGCGATCCTTCTTAATATTTCATAAGAGTTCACCCGGCAAGCAACTGGTCTTGAATGGAACTAGTTGGGCCAGTAGAGTTAGCCAGGCTAACTGGTCACAACTGGACTGCTCAATTGGAAACACTTCAACTGCGCAACTGTGAACAGCTGAACTGTCCAACTGGGAACTGCTTAACTGGCTGACTGGAAATAGTTCAACTGGGCCTGTTATTTCAATTTCCATTTGACAACTGGTGCATCTTGGGCATTTGGCAACTGGTTTGGGTACCTGGGAAATTTCCTGGCAGCCCCATCCGGAACCAATCCTGTCAGCACACAGACTGCCACTGTTCCAGGAGAAATCCCACCACCAACTTCTCAGTGGAAACTAGAGACTGGCACAAGTCTCTTAGTCACCGGCCCACCATTGATAGGCTAAGTGGGCAGTTGTAAACCGGCTTCATGACCTTATGAATCCAATTTTTTGCCTTCTCACCATATCGTCTGCTCTCACCGCCAAACACGCCCGATGCCAACAGGCACGGAAAATTCTGCCCCTTGCGTGTCTTTTTTGACGTTCTCCTACAGGGTATTCCCCTTCCATCTTGCTCACCCCTTCCCACTGATACCCATGTGAACTCAGTCAAAGGATCAATCCGACCATGAAGGCCCTGATTATGGGATGGTTGTGTTGACATCCTCCTTATCTTAATTTATTCATGGGAATTGGGCATCACCGGCTAGGCTGGCACTTTTTTGTCTGCACTGGAGTGCTGCTTTGGGCTGCATTTGAGTGCTTCAGTTAGAGTTTGGTGAGTGAGGGAGATCCCTGAAGAGGGAAGGAGGTGATTCTTTCATTTTCTACCTTTCCACAGAAAGAAGATGCCTTGGTGAGTAGGGTTTGGTGAGTATTTCTATTGTCCTTAATATTCCCTAAACTAGAGGAAGTAAAAGTAAAGGGAGTAATTTAAGGGTAAGTCATGGCAGGGCAGCTCAGTCATGTGGAATGCTCCTCCTTTCCGATGTGGGAGGTCAGTGTCCATGGTGACCATGTGTGCAGGAAGGGTCCCCAGCTGCAGATACTGCATTTCGGATCTGGAGCAGTGTCTGGAGTCACTGTGGAGCATCTGCATCCATAGGGCTGAGATCTTCATGGACAGCAGGTACAGTGAGGTGGTCACACCGCAGGTAAAGAGTGCACAGGCAGAAAGGGGATGGGTGACCACCAGACAGAGTAAAGGCACTAGGCAGGTGGTGCAGGTGTCCCCTGGGTCCATCGCAATCTCTAACAGATTTTCCATTTTGGATACTGCTGGGGGAGATGGTTTCTCAGCGGAATGTAACGAGAGACAAGCCCGTGACACCACGAGTGGCTCAGCAGCAGAGTGGGGGAGAAAAAGAGTGCGAGAGCAATAGGGGTAGGGGATTCTATTGTCAGGGGAAAAGATAGACGTTTCTGTGGCTGCAGACGTGACACCAGGATGGTATGTTGTCTCCTTGGTACCAGGGTCAAGGATGTCACTGAGCGGCTGCAGGACATTCTGCAGGGGGGGGAGGGAGTGAACAACCAGGGGTTGTGGTCCATATCGGTACCAACGACATAGGGAAAAGAAGGATGAGGTCCTGCAAGCAGAATACCGGGAGCTAGAAAATAAATTTTAAAAATAGGACCTCAAAGGCAGTAATCTCAAGATTACTCCCTGCACCAGGTGTTAGCGAGATCAGGAATAGAATAGACCTGATGAATGTGTGGCTGGAGAAATGGAGGCATTAGGACCAATTCTGGGGAAGATGGGACCTGTACAAGGATTGGGACCAATATCCTCGCCGGGGTATTCGCTAGTCCTGTGGGGGAGGGTTTAAACTAGACTGGCAGGGAGACGGGAACCTGAACGAGGAGACAGAAGGGAGGGAAACAAAGATAGAAACAATAAATAGAAAAGTAAAAAGCAAAAGGGGAAAGGCAGAGGAAACAGGGGCTCGCAGCAAACAGGGCCATAGTACAAAACAAAACGTCTAAAACTGCTGAGAGGGCAAGTCTAAAGGCACGATCTCTGAACGCATGGAGCATTCGCCATAAGGTAGACAAGTTAACAGCACAAGTCGAGGTAAACGGCTACAATACGATTGTGATTACAGAGACGTGGCTGGGGACTGAATATCCAAGGTTGTTTAATATTTAGGAAGGACAGGACAAAAGGAAAAGGTGGTGGGGTGGCGTTGTTAGTGAAGGACGGGATCAGGATGTTAGTGAGACAGGATATTGGCTCAGAAAATCTAGATGTGGAATCAGTCTGGGTGGAGCTACGAGGGCAACAGAGGAAGGAAACATTAGTGGGAGTTGTCTATAGGCCTCCAAACAGTAGAGATAAAGTAGGGGACAGTATTAAACAGGAAATTTGAGAGGCATATAACAAGGGAACTACAGTAACCATGGGTGACTTTAACCTACATATAGACTGGGCAAATCAAGTTAACAATAATACTGTGGTGGTTGAATTCCTAGAGTGTGTACGAGATGGTTTTTTTAGATCAGTGTGTCGAAGAACCGGCTCTCCTAGATTTGGTTCTGTGCAATGAGAAGGGTTTAAATAATTATCTTGTTGTTTGAGGTCTTTTAGGGAACAGTGACCATAACACGATAGATTCTTCATTGGGATGGAAAGTGAAGTAGTCCAATCTGAAACTAGGGTCCTAAATATGAATAAAGGAAATTACAAAGATATGAGGTTGGCTATGATAGATTGTGGAACTTCATTAAAAGGCATGATGGTGGATAGGCAAAGGCTAGTATTTAAGGAATGAATGTACGCCTTGGAGCAGTTATATATTCCTTTCTGGCGCAAAAACACAACAGGAAAAGCAGCCCAACCACAGCTAACAAAATAAATGAAGGATAGTATTAGATCCAAAGAGGAGTCATATAAAGTTGTTAGAAAGAGTAGCAAGCCTGAGGATTGGGAGCAGTTTAGAATTCAGCAAAGGAGGATCAAGATATTGATTAAGAGGGGAAATATAGAGTATGAGAGTAAACTTGCAAGGAACTTAAAAGCAGACTATAAAAGCTTCTATAAGTATGTAAAATGAAAAAGATTAGTGAAGAAAAAGGTCCCTTACAGTCTGAAACAGGAGAATTTATAATAGGAGCAATTATAAAGAGCAATTAAACGACTATTTTAATTCTGTCTTCACAGAGGAAGACACAAATAACTTCCCAGAAATACTAGAGAACCAAGGGTCTAGTGAAAAGGAGGAATTGAAGGAAATTAGTATTACTAAAAAAAACAGTGCTGGAGAAATTAATGGGACTGAAAGCAAATAAATCCCCAGGGTCTGATAATCTACATCCCAGGGTATTAAAGGAGGTTGTCATGGAAATAATGGATGTGTTGGTTGTAATTTTCCAAAATTCTGTAGATTCTGGAACAGTCCCAGCAGATTGGAGGGCAGCAAGTGTAACCCCACTATTTAAAAATGGAGGGAGGGGGAAAAACGGACCGGTTAGCCTAAGCTCAGTAGTAGGGAAAATGCTAGAGTCTATTATAAAGGATGTGATAACAGGACACTTAGAAAATATCAACAGGATTAGAGAAAGTCAACATGGGTTTATGAAAGGGAAATCATGTGTGACAAACTTACAGGAGTTTTTTGAGGATGTAACTAGCAGAATAGATAATGGGGAACCAGTAGATGTGGTGTATTTGGATTTTCAGAAAGCTTTTGATAAAGTCCCACATAAGGGTTTAGTGTGAAAGATTAAAGCTCATGGGATTGGGGGTAATATACTGGCAAGGATTGAGAATTAGTTAGCAGACAGGAAACAGTGTAGGAATAAATGGGTCTTTTTCGGAGTGACAGGCGGTGACTAGTGGGGTACCGCAGGGATCAGTGCTTGGGCCCCAGCTATTCACAATATATATCAATGATTTGGATGAGAGAACCAAATGTAATATTTCCAAGTTTGCTGATGACAGAAAGCTAGGTGGGAACATAAGCGATGAGGAGGGTGTTAAAAGGCTTCAGGGTGATTTAGACAAGTTGAGTGAGTGGGCAAATACATGGCAGGTGCAGGATAATATGGATAAGTGTGAAGTTATCCACTTTGATAGGAAAAACAGAATGGCAGAGTATTATTTAAATGGTGATAGATTGGGAAATGTTGATGTACAAAGGGATCTGGGTGTCCTTGTACACCAATCACTGAAAGCCAGCATGCAGGTGCAGCAAGCAGTTAAGAAGGTAAATGGTATGTTGGCCTTCATTGTGAGAGGACTTGAGTACAGCAGCAAGGATGTCTTACTGCAGCTGTACAGGGCCTTGGTGAGACCACACCTGGAATATTATGTGTAGTTTTGATCTCTTACCTAAGAGAAAGGATATACTTGCCATAGAGGGAGTGCAGCAAAGGTTCACCAGACTGATTCCAGGGTTGGGAGGATTGTTGTATGAGGAGGGGTTGGACTGACTAGGCCTGTGTTCAGTGGAGTTTGGGAGAATGAGAGGGGATCTCAGAGAAATGTATGAAATTCTGACGGGACTGGACAGACTGGGTACAAGGATGATGTTTCCTCTGGCTGGGGGGGGGTCTAGAACCAGGGGTTACAGTCTCATGATATGGGGTAGACCATTTAGGACTAAGATGAGGAGAAACTTCTTCACTCAGAGGGTGGTGAACCTGTGGAATTCTCTACCACAGAGGCTGTGGAGACCAAATCACTGAATATATTTAAGAAGGAAATATATAGATTTCTAGACTCTAAAGGCATCAAAGGGTATGGGGAGAGAGCCGGAGTATGGCATTGGTTAGAGGATCAGCCATGATCATGTTGAATGTCAGAGCAGGATCAAAGGGCTGAAAGACCTACTCCTGCTTCTATTTGTCTATGTTTCTATATTTCTAGCTTTCATTGCCCATCCCTAGTTGACCTTGAGCTGGGGGTGGTGATGACCGAAACTCTGTGACTTGCTAGGGCCATTTCAGAGACACTTAAGAGTCAACCACATTGCTGTGGGCCTGGAGTTAGGCCAGACAGGGTAAGGATGGCAGATTTCCTTCCCTAGAGGACATTAGTGAACGAGAGGGGTTTTCACAACACTCCATGGGGCAGAATGGTCCCAGGATTGCACTAAATGTGGCAGCGGGCATGAAAAAGATGTTTCACCCACCAGCCGCAATGTGGGATTTTCACTCCTTCCCGCCTCATTAATTGTGCAGCCACAGGAAGCATGCTGCCTCACTAGTCGGGGGGGTCTCTGAATCGCCCACTATCTCACCACTTCCTGACTCCGGGTGCCGTATCTAAACGGCACACACAGTTCTCAATGCCGGCAGCCCGGGACTGCTCCAGTGAAGGTCTTGCTTTCTTGTTTCACACAGGCCGCTGACATTGTAGCTGAGCTAACTCTATCGATAACACATTTTCCTAACATGGACACTTATCTACAGTAACTGAATTCTATCAAGAAAGGCTCCAACCCCCAGGTCAGGTGCCCCCCTACCCACCCTATCTAGTACAGAATACTGTATAGTGTCTAAAATTGGAGTCTACTATCACAATCAACTATTATCATGACATTTCCCTTTTTTAAAAAATAATTTTCATACAACTCAAGTTCACAAATTCTCTTATCTATTCTTTCTCACTCTGTTTTGATCAGACTGTTTTGTCTCTTACTCATCCTTCCATCTCCATTGTCCTTTCACAATTCTTCCACTGGATGTTCTGAATGGTGACAGCGGGGAATTTGAGGGACAAGGGGCCTTTTCCAGCTCTGTGTCACTATCAGCCCTCGGATAGTTTTCAGGACTCTCAGGCCATGTCTGGTTATCTGTTGCTTCACTGGTACGTCCTGGTGTTTGATCTTCAGCTACACTTTCTGGTTCAGAGCCAGGGTTGCTTTCCATTGTTTTCTGTAAGAATTTCCGGTTTCTCCTGCACTGTTTTCGGTTTGGAGTGTGCGCTGTGTATGACCTTGGTTCTCCTGTGGTTCCTGTGACAACATGTTAGAGCAGATAGTGAGATGGAGGAGGATAAAGGTCAAGTGAGGAATGCATGTATAGACAGAAATCAAGGGTCCGTATGTGATAGAAATGTTCTCAGGTGCATCTATTTCAATGCAAGGAGTATTATCGGAAAGATAGATGAGCTTACGGCATGGATTGGCACGTGGGATTACGACATTATTGCTATTAGTGAGACTTGGTTGCAGAAGGGACAGGACTGGCAGCTCAATGTTCTGGGGTTCCATTGTTTCAGAAATGATAGAGGGGGAGGGATGAAAGGGGGAGGAGTGGCATTAATAGTCAGGGAAAATATCACAACTGTGCATAAGCAGGACAGCCCAGAGGCTCGTCTACAGAGGCCATATGGATGGAGCTGAGGAATGGGCAAGGTGTGACCACACTAATAGGGTTGTATTATAGACCACCCAATAGTCAGAGAGAGTTGGAGGAGCAAATCTGCAGAGAGATAGCAGACCGATGTAAGAAACAGAAAGTTGTGATAGTAGGAGAATTTATTGACTGGGACTCCCATACTGTAAAAGGGCTGGATGGCTTGGAGTTTGTCAAATGTGTTCAGGAAAGTTTTCTAAATCAATATATAGAGGTACCAACGAGAGAAGATGCAATACTTGATCTCCTATTAGGGAACCAGACAGGTCAGGTGACAGAAGTATGTGTAGGCGAACATTTTGGGTCCAGTGACCACAATGTCATTAGTTTTAAGTTAATTATGGATAAGGATAGGTCTGGTCCTCGAGTTGAGATTCTAAATTGGAGAAAGGCCAATTTTGTGGAAATGAGAAAGGATCTAGGAAGAGTGGATTGGCATAAGTTGTTTTCTGGCAAGGATGTGTTCAGTAAGTGGAAGGCATTCAAAGGCGAAATTTTGAGAGTGCAGAGTTTGCATGTTCCTGTCAGGATTAAAGGCAAAGTTAACAGGCATAGGGAACCTTGGTTTCCAAGAGATATTGGTGATCTGGTTAAGAAGAAGAGAGAGGTGTATAGTAGGTATAGGCAACAAGGAGCAAATGAGGTACTTGTATAGAAAATGTAAGAAAATACTAAAAAAGAAAATCAGGAAGGCAAAAAGAAGACATGAGGTTGCTTTGGCAGATAAAGTGAAGGTAAACCCGAAGGGTTTCTACAAGTATATTAAGAGTAAAAGGATAGTAAGGGACACAATTGAAGATCAGAGTGGTCGTCTATGTGTGGAGCCTCACGAGATGGAGGAGACCTTAAACAGTTTTTTTGCATCAGTATTTACTGAGGAAACTGGCATAGTGAATAAGGAAGGAAGGGAAACAAGCAATAGTTTCATGGAACATATAGAGATTAAAGAGGAGGAGGTGCTTGCTGCCTTACAGTGAATAAAGGTAGATAAATCCCCCGGGCCTGACATGATATTCCCTCGGACCTTGAGGGAGACTAGTGTAGAAATTGCAGGGGCCCTGGCAGAAATATTTAAAATGTCCTTAGCCACAGGTGAGGTGCCGGGGAATTGGAGGGTAGCTCATGTTGTTCTGTTGTTTAAAAAAGGCTCCAAAAATAAACCAGGTAATTACAGGACAGTGAGCCTGATGTCAGTAATAGGTAAATTATTGGAAGGTGTTCTGAGAGATCGGATATACAATTATTTGGACAGCCAAGGGCTGATTAAGGATAGTCAGCATGGCTTTGTGCATGGTAGGTCATGTTTAACGAACCTTGTAGAGTTTTTCGAGGAGGTTACTTAGAAAGTAGATGAAGGAAAGGCTGTGGATGTTGTCTACATGGACTTTAGTAAGGCCTTTGACAAGCTCCCACATGGGAGGTTAGTTCAGAAGGTTCAGACACTTGGTATCCATGGAGATGTTATAAACTGGATTCGAAATTGGCTGTGTGGGAGAAGACAGAGAGTGGTAGTGGATGATTGCTTCTCAGACTGGAGGTCTGTGACTAGTGGTGTGCCTCAGGGTTCTGTGCTGGTACCATTGTTCTTTGTTGTCTATATCAATGATTTGGATGATAAGGTGGTGAATTGGATCAGCAAGTTTGCTGATGACACTAAGATTGGAGGCGTTGTGGACAGCGAGGAAGGCTTTCAAAGCTTGCAGAGAGATCTGGACCAACTGGAAAAATGGGCCAGAAAATGGCAGACGGAATTTAATGCAGAAAAGTGTGAGGTGTTGCACTTTGGAAGGACAAACCAAGGTAGGACATACACAGTAAATGGTAGGGCACTGAGGAGTGCGGAGGAACAAAGGGATCTGGGAGTTCAGATACATAATTCCCTGAAAGTGGCGTCACAGTAGACAGGGTTGTAAAGAAAGCTTTTGGCATACTGGTCTTCATAAATCAAAGTATTGAGTATAGGAGTTGGGATGTTATGGTGAGGTTGTATAAGACATTGGTGAGGCCAACTTTGGAGTATTGTGTGCAGTTCTGGTCGCCTAACTACAGGAAGGATATCAGTAAGATTGAGAGAGTGCAGAGAAGATTTACTAGGATATTGCCGGGTCTTAAGGAGTTGAGTTACAGGGAAAGATTAAACAGGTTAGGACTTTATTCCTTGGAGCGTAGAAGAATGAGGGGAGATATGATAGAAGTTTACAAAATGATGAGGGGTATAGACAGAGTAAATGCGAGTAGGCTCTTTCCACTTAGACTAGGAGAGATAAACACAAGAGGACATGGCTTTAGGGTGAAAGAGGAAAGATTTAGGGGGAACGTTTTCACTCAGAGAGTGGTGAGAGTGTGGAACGAGCTACCATCTGACGTGGTAAATGCGGGCTCACTCTTAAGTTTTAAGAATAAATTAGATAGATACATGGATGGGAGAGGTCTGGAGGGTTATGGACTAGGTGCAGGTCAATGGGACTAGCAGAATAATATTTCGGCACAGACTAGAAGGGCTGAATGGCCTGTTTTCTGTGCTGTAGTATTCTATGGTTCTAACAGCAGGATTCCAGATGCCTTCATGCTGAATCCTCTCTGTCTCTCCCATGTTCAGGTCAGGCAGAGGTCAGGAACCTCGATCAAAATACTGTTTCTGCTTCTGCTGTCTCAGTTTGAGCAGGTGATGCACACTGTAGCTCACTGGCTGTGGAAATAACAGTTGGGGCACATTGGAAGCTTAGTTCCCAGTCCTCTCCCCATCAGGAGCTGTGCTGGAGATGATCCAATGCTCTCTAATGGAGTATTCCTGAAACCCAGCAGAGACAGGTCTCTTCCTGCCAGCTTTTCCTTCTTCAACAGGTGTTTAAAGTTCTGCGGGGTATGTTCCACCATTCCGCTGGATTGTGGAGATTTGGGACTTGATGCAATGTGGCAAAACTCCCAGTCCTGGGCAAATTTGCAAAACTCAGTGCCTGAGAAGTGTGAACTGTTATCTGAGGTGAGCACTCCAGGTGTGCCATAACAAGCAAACATTGATTTTAAATGATTTATTACAGTGATGCTCTTACTATCATTTCTCAGCAGCACAGACTCAGACCTTTGAGTAATAATCTACTGGGAGTGGATACTCACTGTTGTCAAATGTGAACAAATCCACTCTAATATTCTGACAGGGCCTCTCTGGAGCACTGTGGTTCTTTCTGTTGTGATTTACAGTACTTTGGACACACGGCACATGCATTCACCATTTCCCCGATTTGTGCTCCCCATTCCAGGCCAGTACATTACATCTCGAGCTCTTCTCCTGCATGTTTCTGTGCCGAGGTGAGTTTGGTCTGTGCTGCAGCATTTCTTTCCTGTGTGTTGCGAGGAAATGTGGTAGCGGACATGAAAAAGATGCTTTCTGCCTGCACAGGAATTGAAAAGTGTTCTTCCTGCTACATGACATTCCTCATGAAAGTTCCAGCATGCCTTGTACAGCAGAAGGACCTCCGCTCTGATGTGTGGGCCGCCAGTTTACACAATCTGCTGCAGTTAACGCAAGGTGGTGTCATTCTTGGTCATTTCCCTGATCTCATCCAGTTTGGTTACAGAATGTGAACCTGTGCTTCTGTTTCTTTATCCTCTTCCTCCATGATGGGTAGGTCTGTAGGTGACAGAGTGTCTGCAATGTACATTTCCGTGCCCGGTTTGTATTTAACTCTGACCTGGTCCTCTGTACACACATTAGTAATCTTTGGGTTCTTGGTGGTGCACAGTTCAGGGGCTTTTTAAGTGTAGCTTCCAAAGGTTTATGATCAGACTCCACCTCCACATCTTTACCACAGACAAACTGGTGGAAACGTTCTAGGCCAAACACAATTGCTAGCATTTCTCTCTCTATTTGGGCACACTGCTGTGTTTCAGTCCGTGCCTTTGAAGTGTGTGTCACTGGTGCCTCATTTTGCAAGAGGACAGCTCCTAGGCCAGACTTTGATGCATTCACTGAGCTCTTGACTGGCTGACTGACATTGTAATACTTTAACCCTGGTGCCTAGGTCAGTGTTCCCTTCAGACTGTTCAAAGCCTCCTGGTGACTCTGTTCCCAGTGCCATTCCACATCATTGTGTAGAAGTTCTCTGGGAGGTGCTGTCAGGTCTGTCATGTTCGGAATGAATTTCCCAAGATAGGTCACCATCCCCAAAAACCTCTCCAAGTTTTTGGTACATTCTGGGAGTGGCATGTTTGATTTTACTCAGCTCTGGCTCCAGTCCCTCACTGGTTAGCACATGTCCCAAGTACTTGATTTCATGATGACCTATTTTGCACTTTTCCATCTTCAACTGGAGGTTTCTTTCTGTAGCTCTGGCCAGACCTGCCTCAGTCTGTGGTCGTGTGTTTCTCATGAGGTTCCCCAGACCAGCACATCGTTGATATAGGTTTCCACATCCTCTAACCCTTCAAACAGCTGCCTCACTGTTCTGTGGGACACCTCCAGAGCTGAATTAATTCCAGAAAGTAAGCATAAAAACCTGTATCGCCCGTATGGTGTGTTGAAGGTACAGAGATAGGAGCTGCGTTCATCCATCTTGACCTGCCAGACGCCTGAACCCGCATCCAAGACTGAATAATATTTGGCCTCAGCTGGTAACGCTCCCTTTGCGCTGCCTGGTTTCGGTGTCTGGGATCCAGACACACTCGCAGGTTCCCGTCTGGTTTTTCCACAGTTACAACGGGATTAACCCACTTTGTCGGTTCTTCAATTTTCTTGATGATGTGAAGTTTCTCCGTTCTGTCCAACTCTGGTTCCAGTCGCTCTGTCAGCATTACTGGCATTGTCCTGGGTGGGGATTTCTGGGTGTCACAGTTTTGTCAATATTGATGGTGTGTTCCCCTTTTAGGCAGCCAATCCCCTGGAACACTTCTTTACCCTCGCTCAGGATGTCATCAGCGGTGACAGTCATTATTCTTTTGACTAGCTTCAGATTTTCACAAGCTTTGATTCCAAGAATGGGTTTTGCATCAGTTTTCACCACTATGAATGGAAGTGCTTGAGACTGTTTTTTGTAGCTCACTTTAAGTGTGTAACTCTTTTGAGTACAAACCCGCTTCCATCTGTTTCAGATGAAGTTACATTGTTTTGCCATTGTGAGATTTGAACTCTTGATCTTGGGGTTACAAGCCCAGTACCATAACCACTTGGCTATTTAGGCCAAGCCACTTTAAGTGTGTACTTGCCTTTCACAGCAGTTTTTTCACCTGTATAAGCAGACAGCTTCACTTTTGTTTTAGCTAGCTGTTTGTCTTTGCTTATTCTACGATACAGGTCTACGGAAATGGTATTTGCACCTGTGTCAAGCGTGAAATTCACCATCACGTTGGCAATTTTTAAATCAACCTTCCATTCGTCTCCTTGGGAACTTGTTGTTACTGCACCACCGAGAAGTTCAGTTTCAGTGTCTGTGTCAATCGTGTGCACTTTCTTCGATTTACACATGTTAGTGAAGTGATTGAGTTTACCCCAGATCTTACACTGCTTCCCATAGGCTGGACACCTACATGGTAAATGCTCTGCTCCACATCGGCTGCATTTCAATATTTTAATTGCAGTTTTGTTTTTTTAGGTTCAGGCTGTTTATTTGTTCTTTCCTGGGGCTGTTTCTGTTTAACTGCATCTAACTGCTTGAAGTGTGCATCTTATCATCTACCGTCATCTCTTTGATGTGGCATTTTGTTGTCTCTGCCACTCAGCAGATATTTATTGTTTTCTCCAGCGTGAGATCAATTTCTCTCAAAAGCTGTTCTCTCAGGGAGTCATTTCAGATTCCGCAAATTATTCTATCTCGGGTGAGGCATTCTGCAAAGTTCTCCAAATTACCACGATTTAGCTTGTTTTCTCACCTCAGTTACGTACTGACTAACGTTGTCACTGCCTTGCATACATGTCGAAAATCGAGATCTTTCATATGTGGTTTTTCTGTGGGCTGCTGTAGGCTTCGAGTTTTTCCATTATTTCTTTCTAGTCACTTTGTTTCTCATCAATTTCAAACGTGAACGTGTCACAGATTCGAGAGCTGCTTCCTCTGCTATGTGGAGAAAGATGAAAGACGGTATCTGGGGGGTTTTATTAATCACTGCCCATCGCTGTGAGGTGCAGCTCGAATCTCTGCTGAAACCTCCTCCAGTTTTCAGTGAGATGTCCCTCCAAACTGAGCTCAGTCGGTGGTTCAGAACCTCCATTGTTGCGTTTAGTTTACTTCTGACACCCTGTCTTGTTTTTTGTTTCAATGATGCACGCAGGCCATCGACATTGTAGCTGAGCTAACTTTATTGATAACACATTTTCCTAACATGGACACATATCTACAGTAACTGAATTCTATCAAGACAGGTTCCAACATGTGATATCTGACCTTCAACCCCCAGGTCACGTGCCCCCCCCCCCCCTCCCCCCTCATCTATCTAGTACAGAGTACTGTATAGTGTCTAATACTGGACTCTACTACTGCAATCTACTATTATGACAATGAAGACATGGCCCTGAAATACAGGAGAAATTCAGGTGACCTGTCACTGGAATGCCTTTCGGAGCCTCACTGTGATATCTCCACCCTCACTCTGGCTGCAGGAGGTCCAGCAATCTCACCACTCCAGCTTGGTGGGTGATGGCAGTGCTGGTTAGTGCCAATGCTACACAGAAGAGGTTGATCATCCAGTGCAGATAGAGGGTGAATGATCTCATCCATGTCCCCAGGGTAAGGCAACCATCCCATCCCTCTAAACTCACACACTCACAAGCCCAACACACATTCACTGGCATCTCACTCACTGCCAGCTCAAGGGACATCACCACTCACTCTCTCACACACACCCTCACATCTCCATCTGGCCTCATCTCTTCTGGAGATGCTTCCTCAGACTTCACCATTTTGAGGTCCCTTGCACAGATCAACATGTGCCCCCACTCACACCCTGGGATACCCCCGCTTCCCCAGTGTGGCCCTTGTCCTGCAGCCTCTTCTTTTGCCTGAGGCCCCTTCTCCCCCTTGGCCAAGCAAGCCCTAGACCTGCAGCTGTTGAAAAGCCAACCCCACCTTACGGCTGATCTGGTGGGTAGAGACCTGCCCATGAACCCCTCTAAAAGTGATGCGGTGCTGCCTGTGGAGTCTGGAGCTGGTGACTGTGAGCACTGACTGAGCAAGGTAGGCAAACAAACCTCAAAGTCCCAAGTGAAGTGCAGCTTGCCAGGCGCATATCGCATATGTTCATTGGTGAAACATGTAAGTGCGCAGTCACACCAATGTGCCTGGATGATCCAGCAGGGTAGGGAGGATTCTGGTGAACAGGGATTATAACGGGATGCTAAAGAATTGCAGTTATCTGAGGTATAGCGACAGGAAACGCAGCACGCACAGGTGGAGGATAATTTCAACACAGCGTGAAGACAATTCTTGGCCGACTCACCACATTGTTCGCACATGTACACCAAAATGGAAGTCACCACACGGACAGATGATTCCATCCACTGACACGCACCCGGGGACCCCCCCTACAAATACTGACACGCACCCGGGGACCCCCCCTACAAATACTGACACGCACCCGGGGACCCCCCCTACAAATACTGACACGCACCTGGGGGCGTAAGGGAGCGAGGGTGAGGGTGCGTCAGTAATGGTGGAAGGGACAGCGAGGGTGGTTGGTGGGAACTCGGAGGCAGACACAGTTCCTGGGGTGGGAAGTCGGAGGTCGGGGAGGTCAACGTGGATGGGGGGGTGGGATTCTCAGGAAGATAGGGAATGTGCATGTTCACCTGGACACCCTGGAAGAGACAAAGGGTTCAGGTTGGTAGGTAACATTGGGGAGGTGGAAGGTGATGCCGGGGGCTGAACAATGATGGGGGAAATGTCCGGGGTGACTGGGGGAGGGGGAAGGACGGGGAAGCTAAAGAGAAACTTAACTACGACCATGTTTTTCAAATCAAAAGTGAGAGGAGCCTCGTGCTGCACGGGAGTGTGGTCAGTGGGTGGACGGAGGTGCAGGTCGGCTCAGATGGACAACTGAAAGAGAAGGCCAGCAGGCAGCAGTGAAAATGCTCAGGACAGAGAGATGAGTGTGATGGAGGAAGGATCTGTGTGTGGGAGAGAGTTTGCATGAGGCTCTGAAAGGCCCTGCACACACACACTTCTCCCCTCAGCACCACCCGTGGTCCAGCTGTGTGCAGCTAAACTGATAGTGGATGGGTGCGGGGGGAGATGCAGTAGAAGGACTCACGAAGCTGTCAATGAAGCTGGAAGACAACATTAAACATTATTCAGTGAAAGTGAATATATTTTCAGATTATAAAGTGACAAAATGTGTTCACCTGTACAACGACTTGTGATCAGAATTTATTAACTTTTCTAGGCACATTGCTTCTTCTAGGTGCTGCCCTGACATCCGCAGTAGGGGTGGAGACAGCCTGTACAATGATTGGTCCTGTTGCTTCTGAAGACTTCTGCGTGGGTCCTCTGGAGAGCTGAGGCCTTGAGGGCCCTGGCTTGCTTTGGCTGTCCTCCGGTGGGCTGGCTGCTCCCTCTGCAGTGACAGACGATGAGGTTGAGGGGCCACAGGCAAAGGGGACTCAGAGGGAGTGGACAGTCTCTGAGATTCCTGAGTGGATGACCCAGGGGTGTCCAACAGCTGCTCCTCCTCCCATCAGGTGCCCGAGAGCCCTGGCCAGACTCCTTGAGGGGAAGGAGCACCTGGAGGGATGTCGATGTGCCCAGTTTCCCTCTCATGTTGCCACTGCAGGAACTCACCCATGGCTCCTGCGATGGAATGAAGGCCTGCGCACATCTCCATGTTCTGCTGGACCAGGGTCTCCATCGTGCTCACCGTCCTCCCCATGGAGACCTCCAAATGCTCATATGCGTGCACCACTTCATTAGAGAGCAGGTGGACGCACTCCTCTGACTCGCATGTCACTCTGTTGAGGGCTTCCAACAGCTCTGCGTGATGTTCCCATGCCTTCTGCTGACTCTCCATGGTGAGTTGGAAGGCCAAATCCAGAGGCTCATCATCTGATCTCACAGATGCCTCTTCCCCAGCAGTCCTCCGAGTGCCGGGGAGTTGAACCTGCCTCTTGCTGCTGTGGACACGTGTCTGTGTGGTGACCACCAGATTGTGAACCGGATCCTGCTCTAGCTCTAGATCCCACCGAGGTGTGTGTCTCTGCGCTGGTGGAGGGTGTGGGTAAGCGCTGTGATGGGTCTTCCAGGCTGCTTATTTCCAGCTCTTTAATGGAGGAGGTGACCTCTTGGCTGGAGGTGAGGACCTGGATGGAGCTGAGGGACTGGCTGGCTGAGGGTGTCGGTCACTTGGCAGATCTCCCTGTGAACCAAAGTAGAGATAATGAGTGCCTGGCAGCAGAGTCACAAGCGAGAGAGAGAGAGAGAGAGAGAGAGAGAGAGAGAGCATTCACAGTTGTGTTGAGTGAAGGATGATGTGGTGCAGGATCCTCATGTGGGTGTTCACTACCAACCTCACCATCACCACAGGCAGGGTCCACGTCCAGGTGTCCAGGGTAAATAGGGTGGTCTACAGGACTTTAAACTAGAAAGTGAGGGGGGGAAGGGAAGGGTGAAACTCCAAGAAGTATGACTAATGGGAAACAAAGCAGCAGGTTAGTGTGTAGGGGGGTGGATTCAATTCATGGAAAATTATGAGAAAACTGAAAAGAAAGGAGAGCCCAGGAGAGGCTATTAAAGTCCCCAAAACACAAAATAGGACAGTGCTGGAAAGGGCTAGGAATCTAACCTCAAGCACATCAGATAAAGGGACGACAATGAGAAAGGGGGATGGGAAATACAGGACTGAAGGTGTTGTATCTGAATGCACGCAGTACACGAAATAAGCTAAATGAGCTTGTGGCGCAGATTGAAATGGGCAGGTATGATGTGGTGGGCATCACGGAGACATGGCTGCAAGGGGATCAGGACTGGGAGCTAAATATCCAAGGATATACATCCTATCGAAAAGATAGGCAGGTTGGCAGAGGGGGTGGGGTTGCATTGTTAGTAAGAAATGAAATTAAATCGATAGCAAGAAATGATGTAGAGTCAGATGATGTAGAATCTGTGGGTAGAGTTGAGGAACCACAAACTGTAAAAACCCATAATGGGAGTTATGTACAGGCCTCCGAACAGTGGTCAGGATGTGGGGCACAAGATACACCAGGAGGTAGAAAAGGTGTGTAAGAAAGGCAAGGTTACAGTGATCATGGGGGATTTCAAGGAGAAGATGCTAGGAAAACTGAAAGGTCTGAAAGTGGATAAATCACCTGGACCAGATGGATTACACCCCAGAGTTCTGAAGGAGATAGCTGAAGAGATAGTGGAGGCATTAGTGGTGATCTTTCAGGAATCACTGGAGTCAGGGAGGGTCCCAGAGGACTGGAAAATCACTAATGTAACCCCCCTGTTTAAGAAGGGAGTGAGGCAAAAGATGGGAAATTACAGGCTGATTAGCCTGACCTCGGTCGCTGGTAAGATTTTAGAGTCCATTATTAAGGATGAGATTTCAGAATACTTGGAAGTGCATGGTAAAATAGGGCAAAGTCAGCATGGTTTCATCAAAGGGAGGTATGCCTGACACATCTGTTAGAATTCTTTGAGGAGGTAATGAGTAGGTTAGACAAAGGAGAGCCAATGGATGTTATCTACGTGGACTTCCAGAAGGCCTTTGACAAGTTGCCGCACAGGAGGCTGCTCAGTAAGATAAGAGCCCATGGTGTTAGAGGCAAGGTACTAGCATGGATAGAAGATTGGCTGTCTGGCAGGAGGCAGAGAGTGGGGATAAGGGGGTCCTTCACAGGATGGCGGCCGGTGACTAGTGGAGTTCCGCAGGGGTCAGTGTTGGGACCACAACTTTTCACTTTATACATTAATGATCTAGATGAAGGAACTGAGGGCATCCTGGCTAAGTTTGCAGATGATACAAAGATAGGTGGAGGGACAGGTAGCATTGAGGAGGCAGGGAGGCTGCAGAAGGATTTAGACAGGTTAGGAGAATGGGCAGAGAAGTGGCAGATGGAATACAACGTGGGGAAGTGTGAGGTCATGCACTTTGGCAGGAAGAATAGAGGCATAGACTATTTTCTAAATGGGGAGAGAATTCAGAAATCTGGAGTGCAAAGGGACTTGGGAGTCCTAGTCCAGGATTCTCTTAAGGTTAACTTGCAGGTTGAGTCAGTAGTTAGGAAGGCAAATGCAATGTTGGCATTTATTTCGAGAGGACTAGAATATAAAAGCAGGGATGTGCTGCTGAGGCTTTATAAGGCTCTGGTCAGACCACATTTAGAATATTGTGAGCAATTTTGGGCCCCGTATCTCAGGAAGGATGTGCTGGCCCTGGAGACGGTCCAGAGGAGGTTCATGAGAACGATCCCAGGAATGAAAGGCTTAACATATGAGGAACGTTTGAGGACTCTGGGTCTATACTTGATGGAGTTTAGAAGGATGAGGGGGGATCTGATTGAAACTTACAGAATACTGAAAGGCCTGGATAGAGTGGACGTGGGGAAGATGTTTCCATTAGTAGGAGAGACTAGGACCCGAGGGCACAGCCTCAGAGTAAAGGGAAGACCTTTTAGAACAGAGATGAGGAGAAACTTCTTTAGCCAGAGAGTGGTGAATGTATGGAATTCATTGCCACAGAAGGCTGTGGAGGCCAGGTCATTGAGTGTATTTAAGACCGAGATAGATAGGTTCTTGATTGGTAAGGGGATCAAAGGTTACGGGGAGAAGGCAGGAAAATGCGGTTGAGAAACTTATCAGCCATGATTGAGTGGCGGAGCAGACTCGATGGGCCGATTGGCCTAATTTATGCTCCTATGTCTTATGGTCCTCACTAGTTAGCACAATGTTCCTCAAAGTGAGTGAGGGGGCCTAATGTGGGCCACCCCCCAGTCTGGGACCTCTCCCTGTGGCTGTGATCCAGCTTCTCCTGCATGAAAACAGATGGAGAGAGAGCGAGTAGGACACATGGCACCACGTGGAATGTTTGTGTGGTAAGCGGAGCCATGGACAGGATGAGGACACAAGCTCCAGAGGATATGAACCTGATGGAGATGTGAGGGTGTGTGGGAGAGTTAGTGGGGTGTCCCTTGAGGTGTGAGATCCCTGTGGCTGTGTGATGGGTTTGTGAATGTGAGTTGAGAGTGTTGACTTACCCTGGGGAACGGATGAGACCATTCACCCTCTGTGCTCCAGTGGTACTGACCACCACTGCCACCACCTCCTCGGCTGGATTGGTGACTCTGCTGGACCTCCTGCGGTAGCGGGGGTAGAGGTCATCATGGTGGATAGTGAGCTGGAATTGTTGAATGAATCCCTTCCCATACTCGGAGCAGGTGAATGGTCTCTCCCCAGTGTGACTGTTTTGATGAGTTTCCAATGGAGACGGGATTCTGAATCCCTTTCCACAGTCCCCACATTTTCTACATAGTGCGGGTGCTCGTGTCTCTCCAGGCTGGACAATCAACTGAAGCCTCGTCCACACACACACAACACAAATCCGGCTTCTCCTCACTGTGATTGGTGCGATGCCTTATCAGGCTGTGTACATGGTTAAAATACTTTCCACAGCCAGTGTACTAGAACATTTTTACCCAGCGGTGTGTGTGTGTGTGTGTGTGTGTGTGTGTGTGTGTGTGTGTGTGTGTGTGTGTGTCTCAGAGTTTGGTTGATGTTATCCAGGTCCTGATGGATCGAGTGATTCAGCAGCATTTATTGCCCATCCCTAATTCAGATGGCATTTAAGAGCAAGAAGTGCTGTGGGTCTAGAGTCACATGTAGGAGATTAGCAGCCCAAGTGGGTTGCACAACAATCTACAATGGCTTCATGATCAGCATTAGACTTTGAATTCCAGATTGAATTCCAATTCCACCATCTGCCATGGCAGGATTGGAACCCGGGTCTCCTGCGTCACAGGATTACTGGTCCAGCAGCAATACCACGACACCATCATCTCCCCGCGTGGCTGAATTGAACTAGAGTAAGCCAAAAATCAGCAATAAAGTGACATCAGAAGCTCCGTCTCCAGGGCCACCTGTGCACAGGCAAGAACACAGAAAAGCAGCAGCAGACCTTCAGCACCACCCATCCTGGATCTACACATCGCTGTTTTAACCAGGCCCAAGAGCAGGTCCAGGAGCAGGTCCTCCGACTTACCCTTTACAGCCTTCCAGACCCAACATTGAGTTCAACACTTTCGGGGGGTAAAGTCTGCCCCCCATTGTGTTTCTTTCCGTTTCCTTTTCTCATTCGGCAGCACACCTGCTCTCGACACAGCTTTTATTTCCTGATTTCTTTTCTTGCCCCTTCTTAACTCCTTTGGCCCTGGAAGGCTAATGTTCCTGTCATTTAATCTCTCCTCTCCTCCACCCTATTACTGATCTTCCCACCTGCCCCTTGCTCAAGACCTGTTATACCTCGAACTTTTCCCAGTACTGATGAACGGTCACAGACCTGAAATGTTAACTCTGTTTCTCCCTCTACTCAGTTGCTGCCTGGCCTGCTGAGTCTTTTTTCCAGAATTTTCTATTTTTAATCATTTCACAGAATTGTTACAGGGCAGGAGGAGTCCATTTGTCCCATCATGTCTCCACCGGCTCTCCGAATGAGCAACTCACCTAGTCCCATTCCCTTCCTTCTCCACGTCTCCTTGCATATTCTTCCTTTTTCAAATAACAGTCTTATTTCCTTCTCAATGTTTCAGATGAACAGGCCCCCACCACACCCTCAGGCAGTTTAGTCAAACCCCTATTGGGAAGAGATTCACTTGGTCATCCTGCCTGCCTGCTGAGTTTTTCCAGGTAATTCTGTTTTTGTTTTGGATTTCCAGCATCCGCAGTTTCCTTTGTTTTTATCTCTGTGTTTAATTGACTGCCACTGCTCTTCAAGAAATGCCGACCTCCTTGAAGAAGTTCTGTTCCTCTCTGCGACAAGATTTCCGTATCTCTCTGTTGCCTTGTTCACCTTCTTTGCTTTCCATTTCCCTCACATTCGTTTAGATAATATCACCAACTTTAATTTTAACACCTATGTGTTCTTTTGTACCATTGTCACTGACATCTTTTGATGATCTGCTTCTATCACTGCTTGTTTGTCTACACAAGCACCTCTGTCTCTCTCTATCTCTCCGCCCCCCCCCCCCCCCCCCCCCCCCCCCCCCCCACACACACCTTAAACCAGCTTATATTTCAACTCTTTCTTGGACTCGAAATCAAGTTCTGTCGAAGGGTCATGAGGACTCGAAACGTCAACTCTTTTCTTCTCCGCCGATGCTGCCAGACCTGCTGAGTTTTTCCAGGTAATTCTGTTTTTGTTTTGCTGAATATCAGCTTGTTCACGCTGAAAAGGGGTCCTTTTGGATGTTCTCAATGTGAGACCTTTAAAAACAGATGCAATGCCCTGAAAGTTCAATTCATTCATACTGGAGAGAGGCCATTCACACGCTGCATGTGTGGGAACAGATCCACTCGTTCAGCCAAGCTGTTGATAAACCGGCGAGTTCACGCTGGGGAGGGATTGTTCACTTGCTGTGAATGGGGAGGGGTACTCATTCACTCCCCCAGGCTGCTTGGACACCAGCAATCTCACAAGCGAGTGCGGGGGTTGGCAGCTCCTCTTATTGCTGCAGTTAATCACATTCAGGCCTGAACCATGTTCATTATGAGAGCCGGGGGGTTTGTTTCTAATGGCAATAACTATTCCAATGATGTAGGTGTTTAATATCCTGCATCTATGTGAAATCAATCAGTTTGTTTTTAGCCGATTATGCTGGATCCCACCGGGAGTGTTTAACATCACCTGGCTGGAACTCAGAAAAGATAAACTGAGGGAACGTGGGAACAAGAGTAGGTCCTGCAGCCCATTGAGCCTGCTCTGCCATTCATTGTGACCATAGCTGATCATCCACCTCAGTGTGTTTTTCCTACACTGCCTCCATATCCCTTATTATCATTGACAGATTTCTAAATACCAATCTCAGCTTTAAACATACTCAATGACTGAGCTCCCGCAGCCCTCTGGGTTAGAGAATTCCAAAGATTCACAGCCCTCTGAGGGGTGGGTCATACGTCAGGGACAGAACCTCAGGCTGGACACAGTCCAGGAGCACGATGACCATCCACATCTTCTCCCTGTTGGATAAAATCGAAGACTGTTTATAAGACCATAAGACATAGGAGCAGAAATTAGGCCATTCGGCCCATTGAGTCTGCTCCGCCATTCAATCATGGCTGATAAGTTTCTCAACCCCATTCTCCTGCCTTCTCCCCGTAACCTTTGATCCCCTTACCAATCAAGAACCTATCTATCTCGGTCTTAAATACACTCCATGACCTGGCCTCCACAGCCTTCTGTGGCAATGAATTCCATAGATTCACCACTCTCTGGCTAAAGAAGTTTCTCCTCATCTCTGTTCTAAAAGGTCTTCCCTTTACTCTGAGGCTGTGCCCTCGGGTCCTAGTCTCTCCTACTAATGGAAACATCTTCCCCACGTCCACTCTATCCAGGCCTTTCAGTATTCTGTAAGTTTCAATCAGATCCCCCCCTCATCCTTCTAAACTCCATCGAGTATAGACCCAGAGTCCTCAAACGTTCCTCATATGTTAAGCCTTTCATTCCTGGGATCGTTCTCCATCTAGTTACCTAGCTTTTTGATTTTGTACAGCTTATAACCATGGTGTTGTATTTATTGCTTTTCCTTCCCCCATGTCCAATTTGTTAATGCAAGATCTGTTTCTCCCAATCTATCTCGAACGTTACTTGGATCTTCCCAAATGGACTCCCAGCAACCACTCCTTCCAACAATGTAATGGACATTGCTTTAGCTCCCATTGGACAGTTCATGGAACGGGTGGGGTAGTTCTCCCTGGAGGTTGAGGTGGGCAACACCTATCTTCCCCACTCCCTGTAGCAGGGAGGATGCTGAGGCTTGATGGAGCTTCTGAAGAAACTGGTCATGAATCTTCCGAGTAGCCAGGGGCAATGGGACCGCAGGGGGGGGATACACAATCTGCGTTGGCTGACCTGTCCACAGCTGAAATGGGCTGTGGGGCAGTGGAGTAAACAGGAGGGGAGCAAGTGGTCATTAACATACCAGGCAAGGCAGTGACCCAGTCATTGGCCTGGACCAGATCAACAGCTCCCTTCATGACAGCTTCTATCAGTGTCATTTCTCCAGAGTGATTATAGATCCCCACACCCACAGGACTTTGGGTGGTGGAGGATTTGGAAATGTTGTGGATCTGGAACAACATGACAGAGCTGCCACATTACGTCGGCTGTGAAATGAAAACCATTATCGCTCTCTTTCCTTTTCAGAAAACCCCATCTGTTAAAGATATGTTCCCACAAGATTTTATCTGTACTGAGTGCGTCATTTCTTTTTTTTTTTTTTACAGACTGAGAAGGATTCAATCCACCAGGTAAACACATCTTTAACTACCAGGATACACTGGACCCACCCTTTTACAGTGGGGGGTGGGCCTGTATAATCATTCTGCAATATTTCCCAGGGGATATCATTAATATGGGATAGCCTCTGGGGACCTTTCACTTCCCAGCACAGCCTGAAAAAGCATCACACCATTCCTGGCAGGGAGAAAACGTATTGTGCATACTACTCCAGACGTGGTCTCAATAAAGCCCTGTATAACTCCAGCATAAACTCCCTACTTCTGTATTCAATTGCCCTTGCAATTCTATTAGCTTTACTAACTGCTTGCTGTACCTGCATACTAGTCCTTTGCAATTCATGCACTAGGACACCCAGTTCTCTCTGCTTCTCAGAGCATTCCTCACCATTTAGATCATATGCTTCTTTGTTTTTATTCTCCCTGCCAAAATGGCCAATTTCACAGTTTTCCACATTAGTTCCATTTCCCAGATCTGTGCCTACTCACTTAACTTATCCATATCCCTTGTAGCCTCCTTTTGTCCTGTTCACAACTTACTTTCCTACCTATCTTTGTGCTGTCAGACAATATATCAACCATTCCATCCGTCCCTTCATCCAAGTCATTGGCATGAACTGTAAATAGTTGAGTTCCCAGCACTGATCCCCATGGCATACCGCTCACTGTACCCCATCAGCCAGACAAAAGACCCATTTATGCCTATTCTCTTTCCTGATAGCTAGCCAATTTTCTACCCGTGCAAATCTGTTATCCCCTACACAGTAATCTTTGATGTGGCACCTTATCGAAAGCCTTTTGTAAATCTAAGTACAGTACATCCACCACTTCCCCTTTTTCCACAACACATGTGGCTTCTTCAAAGAACTCTAATAAATTGGTTCACTGTGTCCATGACTCCTGAGCCTGTGCCCCATCTGTCTTGTTTTAACCCTTTCACAAAACCATGTTGACTGTTTCCTGTTATAACATATTTAATAATAGCTTCTAACATTTTCGCTTTGACAGATGTTAAGCTAACTGGCCTATAGTTTCCTGTCTCCCTCCCTTTTTGAATAAAGGAATTACATACAGTATTTTTCAATCTAAAGGAACCTTCCCCGAATCTAGTGAATTTGGGAAAATTAAAACAAGACATCAATTACTCATTAGCTACCTCTTTTAAACCCCTAGGATGAAGTCCATCAGGACCCAGCCTCTTGTCAGTCCGCAGCTCCAACTATTTGCTCAGTACCACTTCTCGGGTGATTGTGATTTTCTTGAGTACCACCCCCACTTCAGCAGATGACACCAAAATAGGTAGGAAAGTAAGTTGCAATGAACAAATAAGAAATTTACAAATGGATATGGGCAGGTTAGGTGAATGGACCAAAATTTGGCAGATGGAGGTTAAAGTGGATAAGTGAGAGGTTGTCCATTTCAGTCGGAAGAATAAAAAGGCAGCTTATTATTTAAGTGGAGAGAAACTTCCGAATGTGTCAGTGCCATTAGAAATCTATTAAATTATTGAATACAAAGTAAGTAAAATAAATTGTCCATCTCTGCCTAGATAGTTCTGGAATATGCCATCGCGCTGTGTGAAGCTTCATTTGCTGTGGATACTTTGCAAGTTGTATTAGTGAAGGCCAAAGCATTTCTGAATTTTCGACAGTCTGGGGTTCGGGTGCCTGCCCTTGGCATTGGGGCAGTGTTTGACCGAGTGTGGCATCGGGTGGCACTATCAAAAACTGGAGTCAATGGGAATCAGCGTGAAAACATCCTGCTGGTTGGAGTCATACCCAGCACAAAGGAAGATGGTTGTGGTGTTGGAGGTCAGTCATCTCAGCTCCAGGACGTCACTGCAGGAGTTCCTCAGGGTAGTGTCCTCGGCCCAACCATCTTCAACTGCTTCATCAATGGCTTCTTTCCAACATAAGATCAGAAGTGGGGATGTTCGCTGATGATTGCACAATGTTCAGCACCATTGGAGGCTCCTCAGATACTGAAGCAGTCATTGCCCGAATGCAACAAGACCTGGACAATATCTAGACTTGACTGCAGTTTTGCTGGTGCTTCTTGATGCCACACTCGGTCGGGTGCTGCCTTGATGCCAAGGATGGTCACTCTAACCTCACTTTGACAAGTGTCAAGTAACATTTGCATCACACAAGTGTCAGGCAATGAACATCTCCACAAAACAGAACGTAACCATTGCCCCTTGGCATTCAATGGCATTACCATCTCTGTATCGATCACTATGAACATCCTGCTAGCTACCATTGGCCAGAAACTGAACTAGATGAGCCATATAAATTACCAGAAGGATATGGAGGCATTGGAGAGGGTGCAGAGGAGGTTTACCAGGATGCTGCCTGGTCTGGAGGTTATTAGCTATGAGGAGAGGTTGGAGAAACTCGGATTGTTCTCACTAGAGCGACGGAGATTGAGGGGCGACTTGATAGAAGTTTACAAAATTATGAGTGGCATGGACAGAGCAGAGAGTCAGAAGCTTTTTCCCAGGGTGGAAGAGTCAATTACTAGGGGACATAGATTTAAGGTGAGAGGAGAAAACTATAAAGGAGATGTGTGGGGCAAGTTTTTTACCCAGACGGTAGTGAGTGTCTGGAATTCGCTGCCAGAGGAGATGGTGGAAGCAGGTACGATAGTGGTGTTTAAGAGGCAGTTTGACAAATACATGAATAGGATGGGAATAGAGGGATACGGACCCCGGAAGTGCAAAATGTTTTAGTTGACGGGCAATATGATCGGCGCAGGCTTGGGAGGGCCAAAGGGTCTGTTCCTGTACTTTTCTTCGTTCTTTGTTTGACAATATGATTTCCCTTTCAAAAATCTATGTTGACCTTGCCTAATCCCGTTGATATTTTCTAAGTGTCCTGTTATCACATCCTTTATAATAGACCTACTGCTGATGTTAGGCTAACCGGTCTGTAATTCACTGTTTTCTCCCTCCCTCCTTCTTTAAATAGTGGGGTTACATTTGCCACCCTCCAATCTACTGGGACTGTTCCAGAATCTACAAAATTTTGGAAGATGACAAACAATGCATTCACTATTTCCATGACCACCTCCTTTAATACCCTGGGATGTAGATTATCAGGCCCTGGGGATTTATAAGCTTTTAGTCCCATTAATTTCTCCAGCACTATTGTTTTAGTAATACTAATTTCCTTCAATCCCTCCTTCTCACTAGACCCTTGGTTCCTTGGTATTTCTGGATAGTTATTTGTGTCTTCCTCCATGAAGACAGAATTAAAATAGTTGTTTAATTGCTCTGTAATTTCTTTGCTTTCTATTTTAAATTCTCCCGTTTCAGACTGTAAGGTGCCTACATTTTTTTTCACTAATCTTTTCCTTTTTACATACTTATAGAAGCTTTTATAGTCTGCTTTTGTGTTCCTTGCAAGTTTATTCTCATACTCTATATTTCCCCTCTTAATCAATATCTTGGTCCTCCTCTGCTGAATTCTAAACTGTTCCCAATCCTCAGGCTTGCTACTCTTTCTAGCAACTTTTTAGGACTCCTCTTTGGATCTAATACTATCCTTAATTTCTTTTGTTAGCCGTGGTTTGGCCAGTTTTCCTGTTGTGTTTTTGTGCCAAAAAAGAATGTGTAACTATTGTAATGCACACATTCATTCCTTAAATACTAGCTATTGTCTATCCACCATCATGCCTTTTAATGAAGGTCCCCAAGCTATCTTAGCCAATTCACACCTCATACCTTCATAGTTTCCTTTGTTAAGATTTAGGGCCCTAGCTTCAGATCGGACTATTTCACTTTCCATCCTAATGAAGAATTCTATCATGTTAGAGGGTGCAGAGGAGATTAATAAGAACCGTTCCAAGGTTGGGGGGGTGGTTTAACTACAAGGCTAACTACAAGGTGGAGAAACTGGGCTTGTTTTCCTTCGAGCAAAGGAGATTGAGGGGAGATTTAATCGAGGGGGACAAGATTATGAAAGGTTTGAATCAGGTAGACAAAGAAAAGCTGTTCCCATTGGCTGATGGCACTAGGACTGGGAGACACAGATTTAAGGTTTTGGGCAAGAGATGCAGGGGGATGTGAGGAGGAATTGTTTTTACACAGTGAGTGGTGATGACCTGAAACTCACTGCCCACTGGGGTAGTGGATGCTGAAACAGTAAATGATTTTAAAAGGAAGTTGGATGGGTGCTTGAAGGAAATAAGCTTGCAGGGTTAGAGGGATCGAGTGGGGGAAATGGGGCTGACTGGGTTGCTCTACAGGGAGCTGGCATAGACCTGATGGGCTGAATGACCTCCTCACTGTGCCATAAATGACCCTGTGAGCAACACCCCCACCCTGCCCACTGCCACGTCTCACACCCCCTCCCCCTACCCCAGGGAATCCTCCACAAACGCTGACAGACTCACAGGGACACACATTACGACAGAGAGCCCACTGCAAAGGTCCTTCATTGGCTGTAAAATTGTGAAAGGCACTTTATAATTAAGTCATTTTCCTTCAAAGCATTCCCACAGTTCCCACCATTTATAAACTCACATTCAGGGTCACTGCCACTTCCCACAGCCTCCCCTGGGCCTCCCCACATCACACAGTCTCTATTGGTGACTCAAGATTCTCCCTCCCACACTCCAGTACCTCTCAATACCCACATCGCACTCTCCCTCCCAAATTCCATTTCAACCTGCCTGCACCTTGGGAAAACCTTCCAATCAAACCTCTGGCATCAGAAGGTCACCAACTTTCTCCCCTGTGGGATGCTATTCACCACAATATCTCTAAGGGCATTGTCCCTGAGAGTGTGGCTGGTATTTCCAGGAATGTGTTAGTGTCTCCAGCGAGGTAATAGATCTGACAGACCTTGTTTGTAAATCTCTGCAACAGGAACAGCTGCTCAGAGCATCAAGAAAGGTCTTGGGACAATGAGAAACGTGAAAGGTGATCTCATGTCTTGGCCCAGAATCATTCCGGACATTGTGTTGGTGGAAACAATCAGTTCAGTTTTATAAAGAACTGATCAGATCGAGAAGGAGAACGTCAGGAGTCACGGTAAGTGGCACATGAAGCAAATCAGACAGTTTGTACCAACCTGTTCACCTGGCATTGGAAAGGTCATTGAATCGTGACTGGCCCCCATACAAGTGACCCGGACACGTGCACACGGACACACAGCCAGAGCTAACTCCCAGCTCAGTGATGAGGAAGCTGCTTTCTCCAGATACGGAGACACTGGGCCATGACCTGTAAGTGCTGTAGGTGATCACTTAGCCAAAGGACAGAATTGTCCCAGATTTGCTCTAAGTGTGGTAGCGGGCGGGATAAAGGACATTTCACCTACCAGCCACATCATCCCCTTCCCAGCACGTCCCACCTCATTAATTAAGCGTTCCCAGGAAACATTCCCTCTGACTCTCCCACCTCGCCATCCCCTCAGGCCCTCAGTAAAACTGGGCACCACATTGACAGGCCACCCCCTGCACAGTGTGATCACTCTTCAAGGGACAGGAAGCTGCTGGGAACTGATGGCTGCCAAAGGGAGGAAACATGCTGTCCCCCAGGTTTAGCAATGCCCCCCTCGAGTGCCTACCGGACACAGCGGAGGCCCCGCCTTTTATGCTGGCCAGGTCTATTCTTAGCTTTCTTCAGTAACACTTTATGTTGAATGAACATTATCCCAAAGAGACCGGTTATCAACACAACATTCTATGGGCAAACTTCTCTCGCATTGCCCCTTATATAATATTTCTGTCAGTATATTGGGTTAGTAAACCCCCATATCTAATGCTTCTACCAAGGCCAGCGTTTCTGCAGCTAAGGTACTTTTCACCACTCTTTTGATTTTCTTGGCCTCCCAAGCCAGTGGGCAACATCTATCATTCTTTCCCACCAAGAATATGATAAACCCTGCTGTGCTAGAGGACCCACCTCGAAGATTGGCATGTGAAGCATCATTAGAATTGACCGACCTCATATCTTCTGGATCACCCAAGGCTGGAAACTTAAGCACATGAATCTCACAATTTAATTTTTTAATGTTTTATTTGCTCTCAGGACATGCTCAACTGTAGCATGTTTCATCATGGTGCTCAGCTCCCAAACATCATATCTAGCGTCAGGCCTAGTCTGAGCGCACAACCAGTTCAACTGCCCAATCAAACTTCTCAACTGTTCATTTTCTTCCCTGGTAGCAGGATCCCCTTTGTTAGGATCTACCACTAGTTACTGGGATATGATTAACATTTTCTAGTTAAGATTGTTGATTCAATGTAACTCTTAACTTGCTCAGCTTAATGTCTAAAGGCCCCTGAATCTTGACTTTCAACCTTGAATTCCTCTTAGATTACCCATTGTTCAAATTCTACAGAGTCTCTCCACAGGAAATCATCAACGTGGATGATAAAGATTCCAGCTAGTTTCTCCTTATGGTACCAGTGGAACATCGCCGGGTCTGCCTTTAACTGAATGCAACCTGCTTTCAACAAATCAGACCTTTGGCCTTATATGTGCCATCTGGGAGTACCTTTCCTGTACAGATCCATCTGTGAGATAAAGCTGCCTGTCCTCTGTCAGGTGTTTCAGAATATATCCCAAATTCCTTCCAACTTTCTAACTCTTTCCATTTTGCTTCCTTTATCAGTTTATTTTCCAATTTATTCACAGCTACCACAGTCTATTGATCATAAGGATTTCTCCTTCTATTGACATTCATAGCTTGCTGTCTTGTCCTTATTCTTGTTAAGCTACAGCCTCTACTCACATTCCTCTCTTGGACCAAAACTATATGATCTTCCTCCCATGCGAACAGAACCCATTCGCAAGTCTGTGATTCTTTTCTAAGGTCACGACCACTTTCTGGTCCACTGTCAGAACTCAGACTGCGCTTTCTGGGATTCCACATCTTTATCTCTGTTTGCCAATCAATAGGACTTGTCCCCTGTCCTTCATCCTTCATCCTGAACATTTAGCCAATGTTTGTATTTACCAGTTGGCCTTTCCTGCTCTCCCTATGATAGTGACATCCCTCCACACACTGGTCCTTCTGGCAGGTAGGTTACCTTTGTTCCTACTCTGGGTAGATGCCCTTTTGGATGATTAGCAGCATCCTGTACCTCAGTGTTACTTTGTTCATAGTCAGTAAACCCTGTGTCTGCTGTTGTCTGCTCCTCATAACTACCCAGTGTGTGAATGTGCAGTGCATGGTGCCTCCTCACATTCTATGTCCTGTTCAGAACCTGTAAAGGTAGAGTCAGTACCAATTAACCATGAAGAATGGACCCTAACAGTTTGATTACCGTGTTGCACAATTACTACTTTCCCATCACTTCCCATTAACTTGCCAGGTCCTTTCCACACTCTGGCCTTCCCTTTTATAAAACACCATGTCTCCTTGTCTAAACTATATTCCCGATTGTCCTTTGTGGTGCCCTGGGGCCCATCGAATTTTCTCCGAAACCTCAGCTTTAATGAAAGCTTTTCTGCCCACATGCAAAGCGTTCAGATGAGCAGAAAAGGTGGAGCTAACGCTAGTCCCTTCTAGAGCAGGGAGAGCATCCAATACCACCGAAGGCGACTTTGGATTTCTTCCTTACACCAACTGATACGGACTGTACCCCCCAACCACTTACAGAGAGATCTTTGCATGCACCACTGCATGCAATTGTTTGCAATTTACAACCTGGCTGGTCAGCTAATATTTTATGTAACATGTCATCTATTATCACATGGTTTCTTTCACAAAGACCATTACTAAATGGGCTGTTAGCTGCAGTGTGTATAACTATGGTGTTTAATTTTTCACACATATCTCAAAATTCTTCATTGGGGAATTCCCCACCATTATCTGTGAGGAATTTTGTTGGTGTTCCTAATCCTGTTCCTACCCATTTCTCCATGACCTTATTAACAATGGTCCTCTTGTCTAGTCTATGTATCACAGTGGATAGGCTAAATCTGGTTGCCATATCTATGAAGTGTAGTAATGAAGTATCCTTGTCCCAAACTTTCAAGTCCATTATCACTGAATCATTAAACTCCCTGCAGGGTGGCAGCTCACAACAGGATGCGGTAGTATCTTAAGATACTTAAGACAAATTTCACACTGGGCAGTGATTTGTTCAAGAAGGTCATCATATCCTTTATCGACCACTCACACATCTCAAAGTAGAGTCTTCAGTTTCTGTGTCTTCAGATGTGTAAACTGTCTATGTAATTTCCAAATGATCTTCTTTATGTCCTCCAACTTCTCATTCTCAGCAGTTAACAAAACTTCATGAACTTTTTGATGAGACATCTCTGGCTTCCTTAGTGACAGGCAGTAATGGCCTGACCGAGTAAAATGTAGATCTACAATTTTCCAAACACAACTGCTCTATCATTCTTCATATCTAGCATCATCTGAGTCTCCTTCATTGCAGATCAATTTAACAATAGTGGTATCTCCCTAGAAACCACATCAGTATTGCTGATAAACAGATTGAGCCCTTACAAGGGAGGACCACCCGTTTGGAGGATGTTAATGTATTGTCATCTCTGAACCTGAAGCAGGTGGATCTTTCATACTCCTTGACCTTCTGCCGGTCTGCCTCATCGAGAGACTCCAGATAGCAGTCAGGCCAGTCCACGCCTCACACTGTAGAATTGCAACCACTGTCCAGAACTGCACAGTTGAAGGAATCTACCATCAAGATACCCACTCATCGCCAGATGCAAACACTCAGTGACCAATACAATTCCATCATGGCAGTCACTGTCATCATTTTCAGATGAATCCATCTCTTGGATCACTTCAAAAATGCTATTCCTTCGCTCTGGGCAGTTCATTGCTTTTTGACGTTGGGAATCACACTGAAAACACCAATTAACCATCCCCTGTGTATTTTTTGTGTTTAAAGGCCTACGATCATCATCCCAGACACTGACTTTGTCCAGACTTTCACATTGGCGAGGGTTACAACCATTTTCAGGCCTCTTGTCTTTAACCCCATCTTTGTATTGGAATCTTCATCTAGTATTTGGTCAACCGTGAAATTCGGCCACCATTGAATCCTCTATCCTTTGTTCCACAGCATAGTTGTTCGTGTTTGCTACGAGACTGGCAGGGAACAACTGTTTCCACAGACAATTTTTTAGGTCAGCAGCCGTTTGATCCAGGAGAGATTCTCTCCACTGGAACTGAACTCCTGTTAGTTCTAAAAGACTATCAACATGGGGAAATGTGAGCACAGTCCGGTAATTTAAATGCTAACACTGATTCTGGATTTTCATGATCAAATCTCTGTTGTCTCCTGTACAATTTATCAAAATCCATGATATATTCTTCCATGGACTGATCATCTGATTTCCTAAACCTATCAAAGATTGTCCAAGCTTTATTCGCTTCCAATAACTCACCCTTTTTGTAAAACTTATCCAAAGATTATAACAGAAGGTTCAACCCCTTTTCATGTACCAAATCATCCACTTTCCACTCTGAAAATACCTTACTCCTTATCCTACTTATGGTTGGTAATGATAACACCAAAGCCATACCTTGCTTCTCCCTGGGTGTAGCAGTAACCCAGGTCCACATCTCAACGTCAGCCTTCCATTGCTGATAAGCTTCAGAGTCAGAAAGAAATGGGATAGTTGAAGCTTGTGATTTGTCAGCATCCTCCCACCATTCCATAACTTAAATTGTCAGCAACCGTACTCCTTTCCCCTTAGAGGATTGAGACAAGAAGCTTCATATACAGCAACCAATCAGCAAAGCTTCAAAAACAAAAAAAACTGCGGATGCTGGAAATCCAAAACAAAAACAGAATTACCTGGAAAAACTCAGCAGGTCTGGCAGCATCGGCGGAGAAGAAAAGAGTTGACGTTTCGAGTCCTCATGACCCTTCGACAGAACTTGATTTCGAGTCCAAGAAAGAGTTGAAATATAAGCTGGTTTAAGGTGTGTGTGTGGGGGGGGGCGGAGAGATAGAGAGAGAGAGAGGTGCTTGTGTAGACAAACAAGCAGTGATAGAAGCAGATCATCAAAAGATGTCAGCGACAATGGTACAAAAGAACACATAGGTGTTAAAGGTGGTGATATTATCTAAATGAATGTGCTAATTAAGAATGGATGGTAGGGCACTCAAAGTACAGCTCTAGTGGGGGTGGAGGGAGCATAAAAGATTTTAAAATATTTAAAAATAATGGAAATAGGTGGGAAAAGAAAAATCTATATAATTTATTGGGGAAAAAAAAAGGGAAAAAGGGGGAAACAGAAAGGGGGTGGGGATGGGGGAGGGAGCTCACGACCTAAAGTTATTGAATTCAATATTCAGTCCGGAAGGCTGTAAGGTGCCTAGTCGGAAGATGAGGTGTTGTTCCTCCAGTTTGCGTTGGGCTTCACTGGAACAATGCAGCAAGCCAAGGACAGACATGTGGGCAAGAGAGCAGGGTGGAGTGTTAAAATGGCAAGCGACAGGGAGGTTTGGGTCATTCTTGCGGACAGACCGCAGGTGTTCTGCAAAGCGGTCACCCAGTTTACGTTTGGTCTCTCCAATGTAGAGGAGACCACATTGGGAGCAACGAATGCAGTAGACTAAGTTGGGGGAAATGCAAGTGAAATGCTGCTTCACTTGAAAGGAGTGTTTGGGCCCTTGGACGGTGAGGAGAGAGGAAGTGAAGGGGCAGGTGTTACATCTTTTGCGTGGGCATGGGGTGGTGCCATAGGAGGGGGTTGAGGAGTAGGGGGTGATGGAGGAGTGGACCAGGGTGTCCCGGAGGGAGCGATCCCTACGGAATGCCGATAAGGGGGGTGAAGGGAAGATGTGTTTGGTGGTGGCATCATGCTGGAGTTGGCGGAAATGGCGGAGGATGATCCTTTGAATGCGGAGGCTGGTGGGGTGATTGAATTCAACAACTTTAGGTCGTGAGCTCCCTCCCCCATCCCCACCCCCTTTCTGTTTTCCCCCCTTTTTTTTCCCCAATAAATTATATAGATTTTTCTTTTCCCACCTATTTCCATTATTTTTAAATATTTTAAAATCTTTTATGCTCCCTCCACCCCCACTAGAGCTGTACCTTGAGTACCCTACCATCCATTCTTAATTAGCACATTCGTTTAGATAATATCACCAACTTTAACACCTATGTGTTCTATTGTACCATTGTCACTGACATCTTTTGATGATCTGCTTCTATCACTGCTTGTTTGTCCACACAACCACCTCTCTCTCTCTCTCTATCTCTCCGCCCCCCACACACACACCTTAAACCAGCTTATATTTCAACTCTTTCTTGGACTCGAAATCAAGTTCTGTCGAAGGGTCATGAGGACTCGAAACGTCAACGCTTTTCTTCTCCGCCGATGCTGCCAGACCTGCTGAGTTTTTCCAGGTAATTCTGTTTTTGTTCAGCAAAGCTTCAAGTTCATCCTCCGCTACCATGTTACTCACAATAAGTGTTTGTGGTGGAATAATTAATCCAGGCTAGTCTCTTGGTGCAAGCTGGTTTATTTTCAAGACAACTCCTCAGTGCTACTGACTTTCAAGTCACTTACCCACACAGTGTTCCAGCTGTATCTGTTTATTCTGTTTCAGTGGGATAATCAATGCCCATCACCTGTTTAACTAGCAATTGTCTTTAACAAGGTATTTGCCATATTAACTCTTGACTTCTCTCTACCCTCCTCCCTAAATTAGGCCTTATGAGACTCAAACGTGTCCTGAGACATCTCTTCATCACTAACTCTACAGGGGCAATATCAATGGTCATGTGTGGCATAATCCTATAGCTGAATAGGAAATGTGATAATCTAATTGAAATAGAGTCTCCATCCAGTTTTTTCATTCCGGACTTGAAGGTCTGGACTGCCATCGCGGCCAAACCATTGGACGCAGGGCAGTATGGTGAGGTCTTAACATGTGTTATACCATTGAGACTTGTAAATATTTGGAATACCCCACTGGTGAATGCCGTTCCATTATCAGACACTATTAGCTCTGGTAACCCGTATATCACAAAACTCTAACGCCATCTGTCTATGGTGGCAGCAGATGTAGGTGATCTCACCTCATATACATCAATCCACTTCAAGTGAGCATCTATAATCAAGAGGAACACTGCACCCAAAAAAGGTCCCATGTAGTCAACGTGGAGTTGGATGCATTACCTTCCTGGCCATTCCCAGGATTGCAATGGAGCAGGAGGAGACAATTTCTGTACTTGTTGGCACTGTATGCAGCTCTTGACTAAGTTTTTGATTTCTGTATCCATCCCTAGCCACCATAAGTAGCTGCACACCAACATTTTCATTCTAAGAATTCCAGAGTGAGCCCTATGCAATTTGGTCAATAATGGCTTTCTTACTCTCAGAGGCACAATGACTCTTGCTCCCCAAAATAAGATGCTATGCTGGCAAGTGAGCTCATATCTCCTATTAAAATAGGCCTTCATTTCGTCAGACTTTGGCTCATTAGACCATCCCTGTAAAACTTGTTCACGTACGTGAGACAAATCTGGATCACGGTCTGTCCACTCTCTTATTTGTTTGGCATGTACTAGCGACGAATCCAGAAACTTTAATAACAAGACAAGTTCTTGAGGAATTGGGACATTCATATTACTGTCTTTTAGAAGTAATCAGCTCAGTGTGTTGGCATTTTCAATCTGGCTTCCCGGCTGGTGGATAAAAGTATAAAAGCAGCTAGAATTAGTGCCCACCTTTGGATGCGTGAAGAGGCAATTGGAGGTATTGCCTTATCTTCCCTGAACAAGCCTAGCTTCTGGTCGGATACAATGGTAAAATGGTGACCATGGATGTATTAGTAGAACTTCTTAATGCCAAATACAATGGATAAGCCTTCTTTCTCTATTTGTGACTATCATCGTTCCGCAACACTTGAGTGTTCTTGAGATGTAACCAACAGGCCATTCAGAGCCATCTACCATCCAGTAGGAGAGTAAGGGGATGCATTGCAGGTCAAAATTAATTCTTTCTTTGAGTCGAAATGTATCAACAGGGCCGATGAATGTAGCAACTGCCTTACTGTCGTAAAAGCCTGTGGTTATGGAGCTTGCCAAGTCCATCTGTGGTTTTTCTTGAGCAAACCCTATAATGGGGCCAGTACTGTTGACAAATTTGGGAGAAAAACAGCCATGATAATTAATCATTCCCAAGAAGGACTTGAGTTCTATGGTGTTTCTCAGTGCTGGCACCTCAGGAATAGCTCTCAGCTTATCTTCTACTGGGAGAAGGCCCTGCGAGTCGACCCAATGACCCAGGTAAACCACTTCTTTTGCTTGGAAGATACACTCTTCTCTTTTCAAACATACCCTGGCTTGTGAGAAATGCTTCAATACCTCTTCCAGATTGTTCTTCATCAGTTAGTCCTGTTACTAGGACATCATCGAGATAAACCACAACATGGAGCAAACCTTGAAGTGAATTTTCCGTTGGAAAATGGCACAAGCCAATGAGACTCCAAAGGGTAACTGGGTATATTGTTATAACCCCTGATGTTGATAGTCACAAAATTCCAAGAGGCCTTTTCTTGCATGATCTGCTGGTAAGTGTGGCTTATGTCAAGATCCATATATGTGGTTCTCCCTGCCAGCTTGGAGTACAATTCATCAATTTTCATTACTGGATGCCTGTCAAGTCTGGCCACATTGTTAATGGTCAACTTGCATATTCACGCACTCTGGTCAGGCTTTAGTACAGGAACTATGAGTGCAGCCCATTTGGAAAATTGTACAGGTTTTCAGACTCCAAACCTTTTTATCCTGTCTAATTCAACATCAACTTTTTCTCGAAATGCCATAGGGGACTGGTCTCACCTTCAAGAATCTGGGGGTTGCCCCAGGATCCACGTGTATTTTAGCTTGCAGCCTTTGAATCTTCCCAAGCTCTTCCCTGAGAATCTGGGCATATTTCTGTAGTAAGTCTTGCAGGTCTTTCATTCTGATTTGAAAAATCTCGGTCCACTCCAACTTTATTTCCTTAGGCCAGTTCCGACCAAGTAGACTTGGACCCTCCCCTGCTACCACTATCAGGAGTAAATTAACAGGCTGATTTCCGTCGTGTCCTGGAACCTTGCATATACCTCTTACTCGTATGTCTTCACCAATATACGTCTTTAATTTAGCATCTTAATGAGTAGTCTCCTCCATCCAGGTTATTGAACGTATGTTCCCCTATAACTGCCATGGATGTCCCTCATGTATTCACCTCCATTCAGATGGGTTTCCCGTTGACTTCCACTGTCACATAGATTGGCTCTGTTTTACCCATTTTTAAGTTGTGTGGTGAGTAAATATCTGACTCTGTTTCTTCTAGTTCCTCTATTAATTGGAATTCATGATTTCTACCCCTGTGTTTAAAATTTTATCTTAATCTGTCTTTACAATATCGCAAAATGTGCCCATTCAGATGGCAGTACAAACACTCGATTCTTTTTAATTGTCCTTCATTTGCAGGCTGTCTAGTACCAAATCTGCTGTTATTAATGTGGTTGTTAATGGTGGGTTGTTTCCTGCCTTCCCACAGAGCCCTGTGCTTTTGCGTCATTTCTAACCGAGGCTTCCCTCCCGATGTGATGGACAGAGCCATTTTGTGCTCCCTTGATTTCTTCTGAATCCCTGGCTGCGCTTTCCATTGCAAGCACCAACTCCAGGGCCTTGCTGAAGTCTAGATTTGTTTCTGACAACAACCTTTCTTGAATGGCATTTTCATTAATCCCACACACGAATCGATCTCTTAACATGTCGGTAGTCGACATTGCAAACTCACAGTGCTCTGTGAGTTGTTCAAGGCTGCTACTTAGTAAGCAACTCTCTCTCCAGGTGTGCGACACCTTGGATTAAATTTAAAATGCTTTGTTGTTACCGAGGATTTCAGCTGAAAGTGGATCTTCACAAGATTTACCCACTTATCAAAGCTTTTGCAATCTGGGGCATTGGGTGCTACGAGTTAGGCTGGATGTTTTACTGCCACATGTCGATAAGAGGATTGCTCGCCTCTTCTCCTCCCTCGATATGTCATTGGCCAAAAAGGAGAATGTGAGGCGTTCAGTATAATGTGACCAGTCATCAGTGGCCTGATTATACAGTTCATTACAGCCAAATCGTGCCGTACTGGAGGGAGATAACATCGACGGCTATGGTGACAGACGTACTTACAATCAGCCTGCGAGGCACGGCTGATTCACTTCAGTGGAATTTCCGCGGCTTTCCTTGACGGTTGTGGTCCGCCTCGTTGCCAGTTGTTATGTTGCTTCTGTCGGGCTGGTTTGCTCACAAGTGTGGTTGCTCATCTATCTACCGGGGGTGAGTCGGCAACAATATACTGCAGACACACAGGCCACCGTAAGATGAAGCACTAACACAATGTGTGCTTCTCCAACCAGACCCTTCTCTAAACTACTGATTAACATTGTAAGCCACACTGCACAGCAACTGGGTAATACAGTCACGTGGTCAATCTGCTCACATTCTCTTAAAGGTATAGTGCACCTCAGATTACCACCATACGCCCTTTCTTTTAATCTTATACAATCCTTAACTTCCTTTGTCAGCTACAGTTGACTGGGTTTTTTGTATAGGGGCTGTAAGCTATATAATAGTTCTTTGAAGACTACTCATTGCTTATGTACAGTCATACCTTTTAATGTATTTTCCCAATCCACCTCAGCCAATTTGTTCCTCGTGCCTTCATAATTTCCTTTATTCAAATTTAACACACTTGCTTCAGAGTGAACAGCCTCACTTTCAAACATAATGTAAAATTCTATCATATTATGGTCACTCATCCCTAAAGCTTCTTTTTATTAATTAGCCCTTTTTCATTACATAATACTAGATCTAAAATAGCCTGTCGTCTGGTCAGCTCCTCAACATACTGCTCTAGAAAACCACCCCTAACACACTCCAGAAACTCCTCTTCCACAGCATTAGTGCTCATTTGGTTTACCCGGTCTATATACAGATTGAGGTCACCCATGATTACTGTATTGCCCATGACCTCCTGATTAATACCATGCCCCACTTTACCAATATTGTTTGGTGGCCTATAAACAACTCCAACCAATGTCTGCTGCCCTTTGCTCTTTCTTAGCCCCACGCACACAGATTCCACACATTGTTCTTCTGATCTGAGATCCTCTCTTATTATCAGCACAACCCCCCCCCCCACCTCCTTTCTTTTCTTGCCTGTCCTTCCTCCATGCTGAATATCCTTGAATATTCAGTTCCCAGTCTTGCTCACCACGCAGCCATGTTTCTGTAATGGCAATTATATCATACCCATCGGCCTCTATTTGTGCCTTTAGATCATCTACCTCATTGTGAATGCTGTGCACATTCAGGGAGAGTGTCCTTACCTTTGTCTTTTCGACATCAATCTGCATTTGAAGCATACTCAATGCTCTGCTTTGTCTCTCTTTCCTTCTAATCCCACGGCTACTCCCTGTTACCAACTTTACTTACTTCCCATTTGGGCCACCCCTCAGGTTCCCACGCCCCGACAGGCTAGTTTAAACCCACCCCAACAGCACTAGCAAATCCCCCTGTGAGTAACTCAGTCCCAATCCTGTTAAGGAGTAACCCATCCAGCTTGTACAGGTCCCACCTGCCCCAGAACCAGTCTCAATGCCTCAGAAACCCAATGCCCTCCCTCCTACACCAGTTCTCCAGCTGTGGATTTAATTGATCAATCCTCCTATTCCCATGTTCACTAGCATGTGGCACTGGGAGTAATCCTGAGATTACTGCTCTTGAGGTCCTGTTTTTCAATTCCTAACTCCCTGAAATCTGCTTTCAGGACCTCATCCCTCTTCCTACCTAGGCAGTAGGTACCAATGTGGACCATGACTTCTGGTTGATCCCCCTCCTCCTGAAGGATGTCCTGCAGCCCTTTCATCACATCCTTGACTCCGACATCAGGGAGGCAGCACACAATCCTGGAGTCACGTTTACAGCTGCAGAAATGCCTGTCTGACACCCTGACTATGGAATCCCCTATCACTATTGCCCTTCCATTTTTCTTCCTCCCCCCCTGTACAGCTGAGCCACAGGCTTGGTTCTGGCTACACTTCCCTGAGGAACCATCACCCTCATCAGCATCGAAAATGAAAAACCGATTAGTAAGCAGGATAGACTCAGGGGACTCCTGCACTACCTGCCTGGTTCTCTTAGACTGCCTGGAGGTCACCCATTCCCTCTCTGGCTGTATACTTCTGACCTGTGCTGTGACCACCTTCCTAAACATGCTATCCATGTAGTCCTCTGCCTCGTGGATGCACAACACTGACTCCAGCCGCCGCTCAAGTTCTGAAACCCGGAACTCAAACTTGTGCAGCTGGTGACACTTCCTACAGATGTGTTTGCCAGGGACACATGGTGCATCCACGGCTTCCCACATACTGCAGGATGCGCACTCCACTTGGCCGAGCTGACCTGCCATCCCGTAACTCTAAAAACTATTGATTACAGTTAGATTAAGTCAAATGAGTAGAATAAATTACTAATAAGAACTTTACTACACTTACACTAACTTTATCTTACTTTCGTTCACTTTATTACTTTATTTCGTTTTCACTTAATTTAACTTTACTTACCCATTGTTAGTGTTCCTTACTGAAATCCAAGTAGCTACATCTTTGTAAATGACATAAGGCATCACTATTACAGCAAAGAGACTTTAAAATGTAAATTATTGTTGCTGATTCTGTAACCTGATTGGATGTTAATCCTGGTGGTTGTTCCTTTGGAAGGAAGCTGTATTTTGGTAGTTTGCACATTTAGACATAGTCCTTTAATAGACATTGAAGTCCCAGCATTTGGTGAGATTCCCTTAGCTGCCATCGCCCAACATTGTGTCAACTAACGAGAGCCGACTGAAGCCAGAATCAAGCAATTGGTTGTGAATAGGGAGTTTGTGAGGCACACGTTAGTGGTAGAAAGTGATACTAGCCTGAAGTGGAACAATTGGATTGTTTCTTGATTCTGGATTCAAAATGTACCCACACGCAGACCTTACCTGAGGTTGATGAGTTTTTCACCAGGGCCTCTGGCTGCTGCAACAGCCAATCAGTAAATTTTGGAAACGCCCTTTACGTTGGCAGAGAAGCCACAAGCTTGGTGCCCAGGGGCTCAGGCACCATGTGGAAACAATGGAGCATGGCCTATATTTACAAAGCTGTTCTAGCCACATGGAAAACCTTTATCTGGGAGACTTCCCAACTCATTACTAAGGTATTTATGCTGGGCATATAAAACTAATTCTCTGGGGGACAGTCAAAGTTCAGTCTATTTCTCAGAATCTACTGTGTGTCTTTATCAAAGAAAACATAATTAAATATTCCCATGATGTTAACTCCCTCAATGCTTCTACTGAGGATTATCTGTGGCTTGTTTCAAAACTTTAATTTCAACTAATTCAATGGTAGTTAGTTTTGAAAAGGCTTTCAATAAGGTAATATAGAGTAGGCTAATGGTAAAGGTCAGGGCATGGATGAGGGGTTTAAGAGCTGAATGGATAGGAAATTGTGATAAGAATGGAAAGCAGAGAGTAGGAGTAAAGATGGGAGGGAGGTGGAAAGCTGTGTTCTACAAGGACCATACCCACAAGTAGCACAATATCAACAGTTACAGATCACACTGACCAGGGTTTATTTTCTTCAACTTCCTTTGGAAATCATTGATTGTCCCCACTTCCACCACCCTCATGGGCAGCAAGGTCCAGGTCATTACCCACCCACTCTAAAAAGTTCCCCCTCACATTCCCCCTGCATCTCTTGCCCAAAACCTTAAATCAGTGTCTCCCAGTCCTTGTACCATCAGCTTTTCTGTGTCAACCTTATCCAAACCTGTCATCATCTTGTCCACCTCCATCAAATCTCCCCCCTCAATCTCCTTTGCTCCAAGGAGAACAATCCCACAGTTTCTCCAACTGAACCTTGTAGCTAAAATCCCTGGAATATTTCTGATAAATCTCCTCCGCATCCCTCTCAACAAACCCTCACATCTTTCCTAAAGTGTGGTGACCAGAACTGGACATAATACTCTGGTTGTGGCCTAACCAGAGCTTTATAAAGGTTCAGCATAACTCCACTGTGTTTCTACTCAAAGCCTCTATTTATGAAGCCCAAGATTATATATGTCCTGTTGCCTTCAAGCGTCGATGCACCCTCTGTCCCTGCACACTCCTTTAGAATTGTACCATTTAGTCTATATTTCCTCTCCCTATCCCTTCTGCCAAAATGCATCACCTCACTTTTCTCTGTATTAAATTCTATCTGTCAGCCTATCGATGCCTATTGCAGGGGATTGGCATCACCATCACTGATTGCCAATCCTCCAAGTTTGGCATCACTGTCACAGTTTGAAATTTCACTCTGTATTCCAGGATCCAAATTATTTATATATAGCAAAAAACCCACAGTAACACTTCATGAACACCGCTACCGACCACCCACCAGTCTGAAAAATAATCATCAACCACAACTCTCTGCTTTTTGCACTGAAGCCAATTTTTATCCAAGTTTACACTGACCCTCGCATCTATGAGCCTTAATTTTATTAACCAGTCTTTCATTTGGTATTTTGCCTAATAATTTATTCAGTCCATGCTTCTGGATTATTAGTCCAGTCAAATAGCCACTTGCACCATGAGACTGATGCACTGGAAGCAGTCTGCATTGTTCCCCACACTAATAAAGATATGGAAACATTAGGGAAAGTGTAACATAGATTTATAAGCATGATATCTGAATTGAGAGATTACAGCTATAGGGAAATATTGTTTTGCAGTGGCAAAACATAGTGGTCACCAGTTAGAGATATGGGAATTATGAATATGTTAGAGAGGGTAGATAGAAAGAGATGTTTCCATGTATGGCCTTGCCAGAGTCACTCAGCTCCTGACCTCATTACAGCCTTGGTTCAAACATAGACAAGATAGCTGAACTCCTGAGATGAGGTGAGAATGACTGCCCTTGACACCAAGGCAGCATTTGACCGAGTGTGGCATCAAGGAGCCCTAGCAAAACTGGAGTCAGTGGGAATCAGGGGGAAAACTCTCCACTGGTTGGAGTCATACCCAGCACAAAGGAAGATGGTTGTGGTTGTTGGAGGTCAGTCATCTCAGCTCCAGGACATCACTGCAGGAGTTCCTCAGGGTAGTGTCCTCGGCCCAACCATCTTCAGCTGCTTCATCAATGACCTTCCTTCCATCATAAGGTCAGAAGTGGGGATGTTCGCTGATGATTGCACGATGTTCAGCACCATTCGCAACTCCTCAGATACTGAAGCAGTCCATGTTCAAATACAGCAAGACCTGGACAATATCCAGGCTTGGGCTGACACTGAGGGATGCCCACATGGTCTACCTGTTTCCCTTGGCTGAGGTGGACTGGACAGCACTGCTGGAGGATAAAACAGTGGAAAACCAGTGGAAAGCACTAACATGCGAGATCCTAGTTGTGCAAAGTAGACATGTTCCCTACAAAAATAAGAGTGGTGCTGCCAAATCTAGACCTCCCGGGTTGTCTAGAGGAATACAAGGGAAGATCAAACAGAAAAAGAAAGCGTACAATAGGCACAAAGAACTAAGCACTGCAGATAGTCTAGACAAATATAGGAAGGGCAGGGACGTAGTAAAAAAGGAAATAAGGAAATCAAAGAGAGGGCATGAAAAAAGATTAGCAAGTAAAGTTAAAGATAACACAAAGATGTTTTACCAATACATTAATGCTAAAAGGTTAGTTAGGCCCCACTTTTTCCTTATCAGAGATGAAGATGGAAACTTGTGTGTAGATGCTGAGGCTGTGGGAAGGGTTTTGAATGAATATTTTGTCTCCGTGTTTACAAAGGAAAGGGAGGATGTAGATATAGTAGTCCAGGAGGAACACTGCGAGATATTGGACGGGATAGTCATAAAGAGAGAGGAAGTACTCGAAGGGTTGAAATCCTTGAAAGTTGATAAGTCACCAGGGCCAGATGGATTGTTTCCGAGGCTGCTGAAGGAAGTCAGGGAGGAGATAGCAGATGCTCTGAGGATGATTTTGAATCTTCACTAGATACAGGGGAGGTACCGGAGGACTGGAGAAATACAAATGTAGTTCCATCGTTTAAAAAGGGATCAAAGGAAATGCCAAACAATTATAGGCCAGTTAGTCTTACATCAATGATGAGCAAATTAGTAGAAACAATCCTGAGAGATAGGATTAACTGTCATGTGGAAAGGCATGGACTAGTCAGGGATGATCAGCATGGATTTCTTAAAGGAAGGTCTTGCCTCACAAATGTGATTGAATTCTTTGAGGAAGTGACAAAAAGGGTTGATGAAGGTAGTGCAGTGGATGTTGTGTACATGGATTTTAGCAAGGCATTTGACAAGGTCCCACACAAAATTATGAGGGGAATAGATAGAGTGGACAGGATAAAATTGTTTCCCTTGGTGGAGAATTCTAGAACCAGGGGACATAGATTCAAGATAAATGGCAGAAGGTGTAGGGGGGACATGAGGAAGAACTTTTTTACACAGAGGGTAGTGGGTGTCTGGAATTCGCTGCCCAAGTTGGTGGTAGAGGCAGAAAGTCTAAACTCTTTTAAAAAGTACCTGGATCTGCATCTTAAGTGCTGTAAGCTGCAGGGCTATGGGCTGGGTGCAGGAAGGTGGGATTAGAAAGTGCAGACAATCCAGCAGCAGACAAATGTCACAAATCATCCTTCGTAAAACCAAGGTCGTCATTCACCTGATGGCGGGATTTGTCGAGCGGTTATCATACCGACTAGTGGTGCAAACGCCATTTACCCTCATTATCATGTGATGAGTCACATTAAAACAGCTGCTCACTGGAATCTTGCCACACCTTCCAATCTAGCACCACACCAGCCGCAAATCACATCGGCCTCAAACCCGTGTGGAGAGGGCTGGTGTGGACAAGTCATCTTTAATTCACTGGTAACTTTGAGGAGAGTGGAACACACCTGTGATAGCGCTGTGCTGGTCATGTTGCGATGAATACCACTCTGCTGGGGTTGTAGGGTTGGGCTGCTCTTTCTCTTTGCTTTCATCATCCCGAGGAACACCACCGTGCTGTGGTACTTGTGTAGGCTGCTGCACTCAATTGCTTTGCATCTGGTTCTTTCCAAGGATCAACAGGAGACCTGTGTGGCATCTCTCAGTCTGCAACACTTTGATGTATAAAGGCGGTCACAGCTGCCCTTTACAGGAAGGCCCATCATTAGGTCAGGTTTGCTCTGGATGAAGATAGCCCAGCTGCAATATTCACTGGCTTCACCGCTATCTACAGTACAGGGTACAATAGGCTGTCCCTGTGGGGCTATATGGGCTCCATGGCAGCAGCCCCTAATGTTTATAACCCATGTGGCTACCATTCCATCAACAAGCAACGGGTGTGTGATCACCAGAAGCACATACTGCACGTTTGTGCACGGTACCCTGGGATTTGCCATGACTCCTACATCCTGAGTCACTCCCAGGTGCCTGAGGTTTTCGAGGGGCCTGTGCGTCTGCAGGGATGGCTGCTTGGGGATAAGGGGCGCCCACTGAAACGCTGGCTGATGACACCAGTGCATTGTCCTCCAGAGTCGGTCCAAGGAGAGGTACAACGCTGCTCACAGCTCCACCCGCTCCCTTATAGAGCAGACCACAGGGCTTCTGAAGATGCATTTCAGATGCTTGGATCAGTCAGGTGGCTCACAGCAATACACTCCTGACAGGGTTTCCCACAGTGTGTTGCACCCTTCACCATCTGACAATGCAAAGAGGTGAGCCCCCTGTCTGAGGATGAACTGGAGGAGGGTGAGAGCTCATCGGATGATGAAGATCTGGAGGAACCTCAGGAGGCTGCTGAGAGTCAGTATGAGCAGGATCACGCGATAGAGGAAGGGAGAGGTGGGAGACGTGCCTGTGATACGTTAATCGCTGACAGGTTCCAGGAAGAGTAAAGTTCAGTGAGGGGATATGGCCACATCTCTCCTACCCTCAATGTCACTTTCTTTCATCTCAGGAGATGTCCAACCACTTGCAGAGAGAACGAATCCCATATTCACACTTGCACATTCACAGAATCACAGAATCACACAGTGCAAAAGAGACCCTTCTGCCCATCAAGTCTGCACCGACACTTGAGAAACACCTGACCTACCTACCTAATCCCATTTACCAGCACTTGGCCCATAGCCTTGAATGTTATGAGGTGCCAAGTGCTCATCCAGGTACTTTTTAAAGGATGTGAGGCAACCCGCCTCCACCACCCTCCCAGGCAGCGCATTCCAGACTCTCACCACCCTCTGGGTAAAAAAGTATTTCCTCACATCCCCCTAAACCTCCTGCCCCTCACCTTGAACTTATGTCCCCTCGTGACTGACCCTTCAACTAAGGGGAACAGCTGCTCCCTATCCACCCTGTCCGTGCCCCTCATAATCTTGTTCACCTCCATCAGGTCGCCCCTCAGTCTTCTCTGCTCCAACAAAAACAACCCAAGTCTATCCAACCTCTCTTCATAACTTAAATGTTTCATCCCAGGCAACATCCTGGTGAATCTCCTCTGCACCTCCTCCAGTGCAATCACATCCTTCCTATAATGTGGTGACCAGAACTGCACACAGTACTCCAGCTGTGGCCTCACCAAGGTTCTATACAACTCCAACATGACCTCCCTACTTTTGTAATCTATGCCTCGATTGATAAAGGCAAGTGTCCCATATGCCTTTTTTCACCCCCCACTAACATGCCCCTCCACCTTCAGAGATCTATGGACACACACGCCAAGGTCCCTTTGTTCCTCAGAACTTCCTAGTGCCATGCTGTTCATTGAATACTTCCTTGTCAAATTACTCCTTCCAAAGTGTATCACCTCACACTTTTCAGGGTTAAATTCCATCTACCACTTATCTGCCCATCTGACCATCTCGTCTATATCTTCCTGTAGCCCAAGATACTCAACCTCACTGTTAACCACCCGGCCAATCTTTGTGTCATCCGCAAACTTACTAATCCTACCCCCCACATAGTCATCTATGTTGTTTATATAAATGACAAATAATAGGAGGCCCAACACAGATCCCTGTGGTACGCCACTGGACACTGGCTTCCAGTCACTAAAGCATCCTTCTGTCTCCTACAACTAAGCCAATTTTGAATCCACCTTATCAAATTACCCTGTATCCCATTTGCATTTGCCTTCTTTATAAGTCTCCCATGTGGGACCTTGTCAAAGGCTTTGCTGAAATCCATATAAACTATATCAACTGCACTACCCTCATCTACACACCTGGTCACCTCCTCAAAAAATTCAGTCAAATTTGTTAGGCATGACCTCCCTCTGACAAAGCCATGCTGACTATCCCTGATCAAACCTTGCCTCTCCAATGGAGATAGATTCTATCCTTCAGAATTTTCTCCAATAGTTTCCCTACCACTGACGTGAGACTCACTGGCCTGTAGTTCACTGGCTTATCTCTACAGCCCTTCGTAAAAAGCGGAACCACATTAGCTGTTCTCCAGTCCTCTGGTACCTCCCCTGTGGCCAGAAAGGAATTAAAAATTTGGGTCAGAGCCCCTGTGATCTCCTTCCTAGTAGCCTGGGACACAAATCATCCGGACCTGGAGATTTGTCTACTTTTTAGCCTGCCAACACCTCCAATACCTTGTCACCCCTTATATCAATTTGCAAAAGAACCTCGCAGTCTCTCTCCCCGAGTTCGATACCTTCATCCTCATTCTCTTGGGTGAAGACGGATGTGAAGTATTCATTCAACACTCTAGCGATGTCCTCTGGCTCCACCCATAGATTGCCCCCTTGGTCCCTTATGGGTCCTACTCTTTCCCTGGTATCCTCTTCCCATTGATATACTGATAGAATATCTTGGGATTTTCCCTACTTTTACCAACCAGAGCTTTCTCATATCCCCTCTTTGCTCTCCTAATTGCTTTCTTAAGCTCCACCCTGCACTGTCTGTACTCCACTAATGCCTCCGCTGATCTGCTTCCCTTGTACCTGCTAAAAGCCTCTCTTTTCCTTCTCATCGTAACCTGAATATCTCTGGTCATCCATGGTTCTCTGGGCTTGTTACTCCTTCCTATCACCCTAGAGGGAACATGTTGAGCCTGTACCCTCCCCATTTCCTTTTTGAACAACCCCCACTGTTCCTCTGTAGATTTCCCCACAAGTAGCTGTTCCCAGTCTACCTTGGCCAGATCTTGCCTTATTTTACTAAAATCCGCTCTCCCCCAATCCAAAGCATTTTTTTCTAACCTGTCTATTTCTTTGTCCATAACAAACTTAAACTGTACCATGTTGTGGTCACTATCACTAAAATGCTCCCCCACCACCCCCTCAGCCACCTGTCCGGCTTCATTCCCCAGAATTAGGTCCAGCAATGCACTGTCCCTTGTTGGACCCGCTACATATTGATCTAAAAAGTTCTCCTTTACACATTTCAAGAAATCCATTCCATCCAAGCCCTTAACACAATGTCTATCTCAATTAATGTTGGGAAGTTGAAATCACCTAATATAATTACCCTATTGTTATTGTTTTTACACACCTCCACAAATTGTGCACATATTTACTCCTCAATTTCCCGCTGACTATCTGGGGGTCTATAATAAATACCTAATAATATGGCTGCCCCTTTTTTATTCCTAAGCTCTACCCACAAAGCTTTATTCGATGCCCCCTCCAAGATATCATCTCTCCTTACTGCAGTAACTGACTCCTTAACTAATAATGCAATGCCTCCTCCTCTTTTACCCCCTCTCCTGTCTCGCCTGAAGATTCTATATCCTGGAATGTTGAGCTGTCAATCCTGCCCCTCCCTCAACCATGTCTCAGTGATGGCTATTATATCACAATTCCACGTGTCAATCCTCACACTTAACTCATCCGTTTTACCTGTAATACTCTTGGCATTAAAGTAGAAGCCATCCAGCCTTGCCTTACTCCCTTGAAGCATAGTGCAGCTGTACTCCCTCTGACTTGACTGTTTTACAGTATAATGATGAGGAGACACAAATGCCACTACAATATCAACACTGATGAGTTGTCCTCACTCAAACGTGTTCTTTGAGTGAGAAAAGTACAAAATGCTTAAAAACACACATTTCCAAGAAAGATTTAAACACATTTCCCTGCCAACTGTGTGGATGCCAGTTCAACTGAGGTTGACACCACAGGAATCTCACAGTGGGACACTATCACTGAGTGCGAGGAAGGCTAAGCCTCGAAATAAAAGGATACTAAATTCCAAAATCACAACGCCTTCAGTTAACAGGAACATTCACATAACTATCAAATGCATTCACAAAAGTGCAATTTCTTTACAGTCATAACAAACCCGTGACCCAAAAGTGACATCAAAATTTCTTAAATTTCCTGGCTCCAGCTCTGTGCCTGGATACAGCCCCAACATCTGCAGCAGAGGTGGAAGCAGCTGCCGACTGCGATGACCTTGGTGGACATCCTCTGGTGGCCTGAGGCCTGGAGGGCCCCTGATAAGGGGTCACCTGCTCAGGGGCAGAGGCGCCCTCGGCAGTCTGAGCAGCTGGAGTGGGTGGGGTCACAGGCAGAGGGCGCTGTGAGCGGCTGCTCACTCTTGGGGGGGGGCGTCCTGAGAAAAGGCCCCTGGGGTATCCGGCTGACGCTTATTCTCCCTGCGGGTACCCGAGGGCCCCATCCTGATGGTGCAGCCAGAGGGAGGTCAAGGTGCCTCACCCCTTACACCCTGAATGCAAATCTGGAAAGACCTGCTCTACCAAGGTCTCCATGGTGATCGCCGGCCTTCCCATGGTGACCTTGAGACGCTCGCATGTCGGAGCCACAACCTCAGACAGAAGGCGGACAGACTCCTCCATCCTTTGCCCTATCCTGCTGAGTGACTGTCCAATCTCTGCCTGACGTTCCCCTGCCTGTCGATGCATTTCCAGCGTTGAGTTGGCGGCTGCTTCCAGAGACTCATCATGTGTCACGGACCGAGCGGGTAGCTGGTCTCCAGCAGCCCTCTGAGTGCCCGAGTCCTGGGCTGTCCCGGCCTCCGACAGCTGCGGGGATGAGTCAGTGAGGTGTTCCTCAGAAAGTGAGCCCCAGCCGAATCTCCAGCTGTGCCCCAGCGATGTGTGTCTCTGAGCTGGTGGGGGGTGGGTGTGAGCACAGCGACGATTCTTCCAGCGCTTCCTCTTTGGACGTGGTCTGGGGGCTCGGCCTGGTGCCGGGCTGCCCTGTGGGCCTCGATCTGCTGGGGTCTAGAAAAGAGAGTTTCAGTTAATGAGCAGGAGCTGGATAAGACAGCCCGTGACTCACTGTGAAGGGCAGCATTTGATGAGGTGATGGAGCTGTGGTCCGTACAGATCTGCTGGGAGAGACCGGTCTCCCCTTCCCCACAAGAGTGACCCCTGTCCCTCCCCAGCCAGCTGGGCTGCTGCCTCCTCAGACTCAGTGAGGTCAGTGATGTCGGCCGCCCCTCCCCCAGTCACCGATCCCTCGCCCTGTTGTGCGCCAGCTTGGTCTGTATGAAGAGGAAAGAAAGGCCTGTGATAGGAAGGGATGGAGCAGAGGGTTGGATGAGGTGCATGTCCCCCTGTGTGTGGTGAGCTCTCCCCAGAAGGGCCAGAGGATGGAGAGTGAGCAACATGATCGATGGGATGGTGGTGATGTGAAAGTCTCGGTGAGAGAACGAGTGTTGATCTGTGTCCCCTGTTAATGGTTGTGTGAGACCCCTGAAGAGAGTAGCTGTTTGAGTGTATGTTGCCAGGATGAGAGTTTAATATTGGAGGGAGTTGAAGGATGACCTACCCTGGTGGAGCAGATGAGATCGTTCATCCTCCCCCTGCACTAGACAGCGTCTCAGGTGTGGGTGACAGCCGCACTGACCTGCTCTGCGACAGCTTCCCAGGCCAGAGAGGTGATGCTGCTGTACTTCCCGGAGCCTTCGCTGGGATACGGGACTTGCCTGTGCGGCTGAAATCCTCTGATCAAGGCCTGTAGGGTGAAGCAGGGTGCGGCCTGGTTCTTCAGGCTCTCGGCCTTCCTCTTCTGGCTGCCAGGCACCTCGTGGTGGGCTGGAGGGGGTGAGACCGTGTGTTGGGCTGGCCTTTAAAAATGGTGCCCAGACCTGCCAACCTGCTCGCTGATGGCGGCCGCGCAAACCAACCGCTGACCCACCGGCTGATTCGGACTGACACCCACCCCTGCATAATTAGTGAGGCCCCAAGCGCAGAATCGGGCGCGAGTTGCCACCATTACGGACAGCGGGCTGGGCACTGCCAAAATCGCCCATCACCGCACTCAGTTTGGTCGTGGCAAAATTCCACCCGATATGAGGAATCTTGGAGGAATCCAGCTCCAAGCTGGGTCAGGGGTCCATCCAGAGAACAGAGAGCACGCAGAGAACACCCACGGCTACCACAATGGAGCGTCTGCTGAGAGCACTGTCAGCTCCCGTGGACACTCACACTGCAGCTGAAAAACACAGCGACCAGCTCGGGGAGCGGGGTGGACAGAGCTCAAAGAGCCTCACGTATCACTCCGGGTTTGCCGACTGCACTCAGGTAGGAGGCATGGGAAATGATCATCGAGAGCTAAAGGCAAGTAGGTGAGGGAAAGAGGATAGCGAGCTCTGCTGAAAGAATGAGGATGGATGGTCACGCGCGTGGTGTAGAGATACCAGCAGAGACTAGTTGGGCCAAATGGGCTATTTCTGTGCTGCACGTTCTATGTAATCACTCCTCCACTCGGGGCATTGACTGAGCCACAGTCCCAGGAGCAAGCTCCTGACTCCTAGTAGCCTCCAGCTTTTTTTACTCTCTCACTACCCAGCCCGTCGGCGACTCTGCCAGTGCCACATAACCAGCTATGCCCGGCAGCCCCAGGTCACACTGAGAGACCAGTCTGTAGCCATATCTACAAGGCCCAGAGCTCTTCGGAGTTACATGATCATCTGAAGTGACCCGAATGGAAACTCTGCAACAATCCCACCTTCTAAGGTGAAGCCGCTGGGGGATTGAGCGGAAGAGGTAATCATGGGGTTGTATAAGGGTGAATCCTTACCTTTCCTGATAATGGAACCAGTTCTTGGAACAATTTATTTCATTTGTGTTACGTGTTGGTGATTATATTTACAGTGAAGTGAGGGCAAGATCTGGGAGGCTAGACTGAAGGAAGGCAGCAGGATAGTAAGAATGGTCAAGGAGTTGGCTTATCGAGTCTATGCTAGCTCCAGTCAGTTCCATGTCCCTGCTGGCTTATTTCTCTCCAGCACCCATCCAGTTTCCTTAAATCATTCATCGTCTCCACCTCCACCAGCTCCGTGAGCAGTGAGTACCAGCTCACCACCACTCACTGTGTAAGAAGTCCCACCTCACATCCCCCTGCATCTCTTGTCCAAACCTTAGATCTGGATCTCCCAGTCCTTGTACCATCAGCCAGTGGAAACAGCTTTTCTTTGTCTACCTGAACCAAACCTGTCAACCTTGTCCCCCTCTATTAAATCTGCCTCAATCTCCTTTACTCCAAGGAGAACAACCTTAGCTTCTCCAACCATACCTTGTAGCTAAAATCCCTGTAACCTTTCTGGTAAACCTCCTCCACACCCTCTCAAAAGGCCTTAAAATTCTTAAGTGTTGTGACCAGAAATGGACACAATACCCTATAAACCTCTGGTCAGGCCACAGCTAAAGGTTCAGCAGGACTTCCCTGCTTTTGAACTCATTGCCTATTTATGAAACTCCAAGATACCATGTACTTTGCTAACCACTCTCAATATGTCGTTTTCAAAGATTGATGCACCTCCAGGTACCCCTATCCCTGCACACTCTTTAGAACTGTGCATCAAGACTATATTGCCTCTCCCTATCACTTAAGCCAAAATACACCATCTCACATTTCTGTACTCTGCCACTTGTCTGCCCATTCTGCTAGCCCACGTCATGTTGCAGTCAACTTATGAACCTAAAAGTTAAGAGGAGTAGGCCACTCATCCCCTCGAGCCTGCTCTGCCATTCAATATCATGACTGATCAGAATGTAACCTCAACCCCACATTCCTGCCAATCCCAATCACCTTTCACCCACCCCCCCCCCCACCCCAGCCTTGTTAATCAAGAATCTATCTAGCTCGGTCTTGAAAAATAGTCAAAGACTCTGATTCCATCACCTTTTGAGGGACAGAATTCCAAATGCCCACAACCCTCAGAACAAATATTTCCTCATCTGTTTTAAATGAGCGACTCCTTATTTTTAAACAGTGACCTCTAGTTCTAGATTCTCCCACAGGAGGAAACATCCTTTCCACATCCACCCTGTCAAGTCCCCTCAGGATCCTAAAGGTTTCAATTAAGTTGTTTTAATTCTAATGGATACAAGCCTGGTATTAGTCTAGTAAACATTCTGTGAACTGCTTCTAACACATTTAGATCTTTCTTTAAAGAAAGGAGACCAGTACTGTACACAATACTCCAGATGTGGTCTCACCAGTGTCCTGTACAACTGAAGCATAACCTCCCTACTTTTGTATTCAATTCCCCTCACAATAAATGATAACATTCTGTCAGCTTCCCTAATTACCTGCACACTAACCTTTGTGATTCATGCACCTAACCTGTCCTAACCCAGATCCTGGTGAATCTCAGAGCTGTGCAATCTCTGACCATTTAGATAATAAGCTTTTTTATTCTTCCTGCCAAAATGGACAATTTCACATTTACCCACATTATACTCCATTTGCCAGATCTTTGCCTATCACTCACAATAAGAGTTAGTAGTAAAAGAAAAATGAGTCCAGGCTGGTCTCTTGGTGCAAGCTGGTTTATTTTCAAGACAACTCCTCAGTGCTACTGACTTCCAAGTGATTTACCCACACAATGTTCCAGCTGAAACAAAAACAGAATTACCTGGAAAAACTCAGCAGGTCTGGCAGCATCGGCGGAGAAGAAAAGAGTTGACGTTTCGAGATTTCCAGCATCCGCAGTTTTGTTTTGTCTTTATCTCTATGTTCCAGCTGTATCTGTTTATTCTGTTTCAATGGGATAATCAATGCCCATCACCTGTTTAACTAGCAATTGTCCTTAATCACACTGCATGGTAATCACCTTGTTATTGACACAATGACAGATTCCCCTCTTTTTTTAATTAAATCTTTCAAAAAAAATGTTCTTTAATTTTTTTTCAAATGAACAGAAGGAAATAATGTCACATATTGCCACATCTATTGATCCCGTATTTCCTTTACCAAATATATATAAAACAATAAAACAAAAAATCATTTTCCCCCCTTTTCACTATAATATAAGACACCCTCTTCCAGCACGTTTAATAATTCTTTAGAGAAGGCACTTCATTTTGTAAAACAGTCTGATAGTTGGTCTCTTGTGTCAACTCATTGTATCTTAGAGATCTGTCTTCTCTCTAGCATTTCTTTTGTCCTGACCAGGTCTTTTCTTAGCCTTTCGTCAGTGACACTTTATGTTGAATGAACATCATCCCAAAGAGACCGGTTATCAACATAACATTCAATGGGCAAACTTCTCTCGCATTGCTCCTTATCCAATATACTGACAGAAATATTATATAAGTAATGTTGCCTCCCAAGCCAGTGGGCCACATCTATCATTCTTTCCCACCAAGAATATGATAAACCCTGCTGTGCTAGAGGACCCATCTGGAAGATTGGCGTGTGAAGCATTGTTAAAAATAACCAACCTCATATCTTCTGGATCACCCAAGGCTGGAAACTTGAGCACGTGACTCTCAGAGTTTAATTTTTTAAATTTAGTTTAATTTGCTCTCAGAACCTCAACTGTAGAATGTTTCACCATGTTATTCAGTTCTAACACATAACCTGGTTGACTCGAAACGTCAACTCTTTTCTTCTCCGCCGATGCTGCCAGACCTGCTGAGTTTTTCCAGGTAATTCTGTTTTTGTTTTGGATTTCCAACATCCGCAGTTTTTTTGTTTTTATTTTTTTACATCATAACTATCATCAGGCCCAGTCTGAGAGCACACAGCCAGTTCAACTGCCCAATCAAACTTCTCAACTGTTCCGTTTCTTCCCTGGTAGCAGAATCCTTTTTGTTAGGATCTAACCCCAGTTATTGGGATACGATTAACATTTTCTAGATAAGATTGTTGATTCAAAGTCATTCCTAACTTGCTCAGTTTAATGTCTAAACCTGTGTATTTAAAGGCCCCTGAAGCCTGACTTCCAACCTTGAATTCCTTCTTTTCTCTTCTCTTCTCGATTACCCATTGTTCAAATTCTACAGAGTCTTTCCACAGGAAATCATCAACGTGCATGATAAAGATTCCAGCTAGTTTCTCTTTATGGTACTAGTAGATCATCGTGGGTTCTGCCTTTAACTGAATGCAACCTGTTTTCAATAGGACAGATCTCATGGAAAAATACCAAACTATTAACACATCATTCAATCCATAAACACACTTATTCATTTCCCATAACTTTCCTCCTACATCCCCAGCTTCTCTGGGCAGTTTCAAAATCTTCCATTTGAAACTTCTCCCCCTGTAAAAATGCAGCCTTTATATCAATCGAATTGCAGGAATAGGATGCCAAAATAGATTTTAAAAAATCTTCAAACTCACTTTCCCCACAGTAGGTGAGTCCACTCTGATATCCTGATCTCCTAGTCTCTCTTCAAAGCTCCGGGCTACTAATCTCTCTTTGGCCTTATATGTGCCGTCTGGGAGTACCTTTCCTGTACAGATCCATCTGTGAGATAAAGCTGCCTGTCCTCTGTCAGGTATTTCACAATATAGCCCAAACTCCTTCCAACTTTCTAACTCTTTCCGTTAGGCTTCAGTTATCAGTTTATTTTCCAATTTATTCGCAGCTACTGGAATCTCTTGTTCATAAGCACTTCTCCTTCTATTGACATTCATAGCTTGTTCTCTAGTCCTCATTCTTGTTAAGCTGCAGCCTCTACTCACATTCCTCTCCCTTTCTGGACTGTTACTATATGATTTTCCTCCCATGCGAGCAGAACCCATTCGCAAGTCCGTGATTCTTTTCTAAGGTCACGACCACTTTCTGGTCCACTGTCAGAACTCAGACTGCACTTTCTGGGATTCCACATCTTTATCTCTGTTTTCCAATTGATAGATCTTGTCCCCTGTCCTTCATCCTTCATCCTGAACATTTAGCCAATGTTTGTATTTACCAGTTGGCCTTTCCTGCTCTCCCTATGATGGTGAGATCCCCCCACACACTGGTCCTTCTGGAATGTATGTTACCTTTGTTCCTACTCTGGGTAGATGCCCTTTTGGACGAATAGCATTACCCTGTACATCATTATTACTTTGTTCACAGTCAGTCAACCCTCTATCTGCCAATAGCGCCTCCTCATGTTCTATGTCCTGTTCAGAACCTGTAAAGGTAGAGTCAGTACCAATTAACCATGAAGAATGGACCCTAACAGTTTGATTACCGTGTTGTACAATTACTACTTTCCCATCACTCCCCATTACCTTGCCAGGTCCTTTCCACACTCTGGCCTTCCCTTTTATAAAACACCATGTCTCCTTGTCTAAACTATATTCCCGATTGTCCTTTGTGGTGCTGTAGGGCCCATCGAATTTTCTCCGAAACCTCAGCTTTAATGAAAGCTTTTCTGCCCACATGCAAAGCGTTCAGATGAGCAGAAAAGGTGGAGCTAATGCTAGTCCCTTCTAGAGCAGGGAGAGCATCCAATAACACCGAAGGCGACTTTGGATTTCTTCCTTACACCAACTGATACGGACTGTACCCCCCAACCACTTACAGAGAGATCTTTGCATGCACCACTGCATGCAATTGTTTGCAGTTTACAACCTGGTTGGTCAGCTAATATTTTATGTAACATGTCATCTATTATCACATGGTTTCTTTCACAAAGACCATTACTAAATGGGCTGTTAGCTGCAGTGTGTATAACTATGGTGTTTAATTTTTCACACATATCTCAAAATTCCTCATTGGGGAATTCCCCACCATTATCTGTGAGGAAGTTTGTTGGTGTTCCTAATCCTGTTCCTACCCATTTCTCCATGACCTTATTAACAATGATCCTTTTGTCTTTACTATGTATCACAGTGGATAGGCTAAATCTGGTTGCCATGTCTATGAAGTGTAGTGAAGAAAAGCCCCCTAACCTTGTCCCAAACTTTCAGGTCCATTACCACTGAATCATTAAACTCCCTGCAGGGTGGCAGCTCACAACAGGATGCGGTAGTGTCTTAAGATATTTAAGACATATTTCACACTGGGCAGTGATTTGTTCAAGAAGGTCATCATATCCTTTATCGACCACTCACACATTCAAAGTAGAGTCTTCAGTTTCTATGCAAACTATGTAATTTTTAAATGATCTTCCTTTATCCACCAAATTTTCGTTAACAAAACTTCATGAACTTTTTGATGAGACATCTCTGGCTTCCTTAGTGACAGGCAGTAATGGCCTGACCGAGTAAAATGTAGATCCACAATTTTCCAAACACAACTGCTCTACCATTCTTCATATCTAGTGTCATCCGAGTCTCCTTCATTGCAGATCAATTTAACAATAGTGGTATCTCCCTAGAAACCACATCAGTATTGCTGATAAACAGATTGATCCCTTACAAGGGAGGACCACCCGTTTGGAGGATGTTAATGTATTGTCATCTCTGAACCTGAAGCAGGTGGATCTTTCATACTCCTTGACCTTCTGCCGGTCTGCCTCATCGAGAGACTCCAGATCGCAGTCAGGCCAGTCCATGCCTCACACTGTAGAATTGCAACCACTGTCCAGAATGGTACAGTTGAAGGAATCTACCATCAAGATACTCACTCATCGCCAGATTCAAACTCTCAGGGATCAATACAATTCCATCATGGCAGTCACTGTCATCATTTACAGTTTCAGATGAATCAGTCTCGTGGGTCACTTCAAAAACACGATTCCTTCACCCTGGGCAGTTCATCACATAATGATACTGAGAATCATACTGAAAACACCGATTAACCATCCCTTGTGTATTTGTTGGGTTTGAACACCTACGGACATCGTCCCAGACACTGACTTCATCCAGAATCTCAAATTGGCGAGGGTTACAACCATTTTCAGACTTGTCATTAACCCCATCTTTGTATTGGAATCTCCATCTAGTATTTGGTCAACTGTGAAATTCGGCCACCATTGAATCCTCTATCCTTTGTTCCACAGCATAGTTGTTCGTGTTTGCTACGAGACTGGCAGGGTAAGTGGGTGGGCAAAGACCTGTCAATGTATAAATAATCACACTGCATGGCGATCACCTTGTTAAAGACAATTGCTAGTTAAACAGGTGATGGGCATTGATTATCCCACTGAAACAGAATAAACAGATACAGCTGGAACACTGTGTGGGTAAGTTATTTGGAAGTCAGTAGCACTGAGGAGTTGTCTTGAAAATAAACCAGCTTGCACCAAGAGACCAGCCTGGATTAATTATTCCACCACAAACACTTATTGTGAGTAACATGGTAGCGGAGGATGAACTTGAAGCTTTGCTGATGGATTTCCCCCAGAAATGTTTTTAGGACAGTAGCCATTTGATCCAGGAGAGATTCTCTCCACTGGAACTGAACCCCTGTTAGTACTAAAAGACTATCAACATGCGGAAATGTGAGCTCAGTCCAGTAATTTAAATGCCAACACTGATTCTGGAATTTCATGATCAAATCTCTGTTGTCTCCTGTACCATTTATCAAAATCCATGATATATTCTTCCATGGACTGATCATCTGATTTCCTAAACCTATCAAAGATTGTCCAAGCTTTATTCGCTTCCAATAACTCACCCTTTTTGTAAAACTTATCCAAAAATTGTAACAGAATGTTCAACCCCTCTTCATGAACCAAATCGTCCACTTTCCACTCTGAAAATACCTTACTCCTTACCCTACTTACAGTTGGTAATGATAACACCAAAGCCATACCTTGCTTCTCCCTGGGTGTAGCAGTAACCCAGGTCCACATCTCAACGTCAGCCTTCCATTGCTGATAAGCTTCAGAGTCAGAAAGAATTGGGATAGTTGAAGCTTGTGATTTGTCAGCATCCTCCCACCATTCCATAACTTAAATTGTCAGCAACCGTACTCCTTTCCCCTTAGAGGATTGAGACAAGAAGCTTCATATACAGCAACCAATCAGCAAAGCTTCAAGTTCATCCTCCGCTACCATGTTACTCACAATAAGTGTTTGTGGTGGAATAATTAATCCAGGCTGGTCTCTTGGTGCAAGCTGGTTTATTTTCAAGACAACTCCTCAGTACTACTGACTTCCAAATAACTTACCCACACAGTGTTCCAGCTGTATCTGTTTATTCTGTTTCAGTGGGATAATCAATGCCCATCACCTGTTTAACTAGCAATTGTCTTTAACAAGGTGATCGCCATGCAGTGTGATTATTTATACATTGACAGGACTTTGCCCACTCACTTAAACTATCTGTGTCACTTTGTAGCCTCCTTACATCCTCTTCACAATTTACTTTCCTACCAATCTTTGTGTCATAAGATCATAAGATGCAGGAGCAGAAGTAGGCCATTCAGCCCATCGAGTCTGCTCCGCCATTCAATGAGATCATGGCTGATCTGATAATCCTCAACTCCACTTTCCTGCCTTTTCCCCATAAGCCTTGATCCCCTTACTGAATAAAAAATCTGTCAATCTCAGCCTTGAATATACTTAATGACCCAGCCTCTACAGCCGTCTGCGGTAAAGAATTCCACAGATTCACTAGCCTCTGAGAGAAGAAATTCCTCCTCATCTCTGTCTTAAATGGGTGACCCCTCACTCTGAGATTATGCCCTCTGGTCCTAGACTCTCCCACAAGGGGAAACAACCTCTCAGCATCTACCCTGTCAAGCCTCCTAAGAATCTTATATGTTTCAATAAGGTCGCCTCTCATTCTTCTAAACCCCAATGAGTACAGGCCCAACCTACTCAATCTCTCCTCATAAGAAAATCCCTCCATACCCAGGATCAACCTAGTGATCCTTCTCTGGACTGCCTCAAATATCTGAATATCTTCTCTTAGATAAGGGAACGAAAACTGTTCACAGTATTCTTGGTGTGGTCTAACCCTTGTATAGTTTTAGCAAGACTTCCCTATTTTTACACACTATTCCCTTTGAAATAAAGGCCAACATTCCATTTGCCTTCCCTATTACCTGCTGAACTTGTATGTTAGCTTTTTGGGATTCATGCACATTGACCCCCAAATCCCTCTGTTCTGCAGCTTTCTGCAGTCTTTCTCCATTTAAATAATATTCAGCTCCTCTATTCTTCCTGCCAAAGTGCATAACCTCACATTTTCCCACATTATATTCCATCTGCCAAGTTTTTGCCCACTCACTTAACCTGTCTATATCCCTCTGCAGACTCTTTGTATCAACATCACCACTTGCCTTCCCACCTATTTTTGTATCATCTGCAAACTTGGTGATTGTACATTCACTTCCCTCGTCTAAGTCATTAATATATATTGTAAATAATTGTGGCCCCAGCACTGATCCCTGTGGCTCCACTAGTTACAGGTTGCCATCCTGAAAATGCCCCCCTTATCCCAGCTTTCTGTCTTCTATTAGTTAGCCAATCCTCTATCCATGCTAATATACTACCCCCAACACCATGGGCCCTTATGTTATTAAGTAGCCTAATGTGTGGTACCTGATCGAACACCTTTTGGAAATCCAAATATATTACTTCTACTAGCCCCCTTTATCTATCCTGCTTGTTACCTCAAAGAATTCTAATAAATTTGTCAGACATGATTTCCCCTTCATGAAGCCATGCTGACTCTGCTTGATTAGATTATGTGTTTCTAAACGCTCTGCTATTGCATTTTTTTTTACTCATTCGTGGGATGTGTGCATCACTGGCTAAGCCAGCATTTATTGCCCATCCCTAATTGCCATTGTTCAGAAGGCATTTTTAAGAGTCACCCACATTGCTGTGGGTCTGGAATCACATGTAGGCCAGACCAGGTAAGGACAGCAGATTTCCTTCCCTAAAGGACATTAGTGAATCAGATGGGTTTTTATGACAATCAGTAATGGTTTCATGGTCATCATTAGACTTTTAATTCCAGATATTAATTGGATTCCAATTCCACCATTTGCTGTGGTGGGATTCAGACCCAGGTCCCCAGAGCATTACCCTGAGTCTCTGGATTACCAGCCCAGTGACAATACCACTACACCACCTCCTGCCAATCGTTTATTATAGACTCAGCAAATGTAGCAACCATTCTTTCAGTCCCTTCATTCAAGTCACTTATATAAATTGTAAAAGGTTGAGGCACCAGCACTGATCCCTTCAGCATACCACTTGTGACATCCTGCCAACCAGAAAAAGACCTCTTAATGCGAACTCTGTTTCCTGTTAGCCATTAGCTATCCATGCTAATGTTACCTCCTACACCATGAGCCTTTATTCTCCACAATAACCTTTCATTCTGTCTTCTGGAAATCTAAGTACAGTACGTCCACAGGTCCCTTCATCCACAGCACATGCGACTCCTTCAAAGAACTCCAATAAATTGGTTAAACATAATTTGCTTTTTACAAAACCATGCTGACTCTGCCTGATTGCCTTGAATTGTTCTAAGTTCCCTGCTATAACATCTTTAATAATAGATTGTAACATTTTCCCTATGACAGATGTTAGGCTAACTAGCCTATAGTTTCCTGCTTTCTGTCTGTCTCCCTTTTTGAATAAAGGAGTTATATTCACATTTTCCAATCAAATGGAACCGAATCCGCAGAATTTTAGAAAATTAAAACCAGTGCATCAGCTATCTCACTAGTCACTTCTTTCAGGACCTTAGGGTGAAGTCCATCTGGACCTAGGGATTTGTCAGCCCACAGCCGCAACAGTTTGCTCAATACCACTTCACTGGTGACTGTAATTTTCCCGAATTCCTCTCTCCCTTCCACTTCTTGATTTACAGCTATTTCCAGATGTTACTTGTGTCCTCCATAGTGAAGACTGAAGCAAAATACCTGTTTAATTCATCCACCATCTCCCTACTTTCCAATATCAATTTCCCAGATGCACTCTCTATAGGACCAATGCTCACTTTGTTAACTATTTTCTTATTTAAATATGTATAGAAACTCTCACTATCCGTCTTCATATTTCTAGCTAGCTTTCTCTCATACTGTAATTTTTCCTTCCTTATTAATCTTTTTGTCATTCTATGCTGTTATTTATATTCTTTCCAATCTTCTGACCTGCCACCCATCTTTGTGTAACGATATGATTTTTCTTTAAGTTTGATACTATCTTTACCTTTATTGGTTAACCATGGACGGTGGGTCCTCCCCTTGGAATTTTTCTTCCTCATTGGAATGTATCTATTCTGTGTGTTCCCAAATATCCCTTTAAATGTTTGTTACTGAACCTCTATTGACCTATTTCTTAACCTCATTTACCAGTTCACTTTAGCCAGCTCTGCTTTCATGCCCTTATAATTGCCCATCTTTAAATTTAAAATACTACTCCTGGATGCACTCGTTTCTCTCTCAAAATGAATGTAAAATTCAATCGTATTATGATCGCTGCTGCCTATGGGTGCCTTCACTAGGAGGTTATAACTTAACCCCATCTCATTGCACAATACCAGGTCTTGTATAGCCTGCTCTCTGGTTGGCTCCAGAATGTTCTGTTCTAAGAAACTATCCCAAAAACATTCTATGAACTCCTCGTCTACGCCCATCTTTGCCCATCTGATTTTTCCAGTCTCTATGTAGATTAAAATCCCCGGGACTATTGCTGTACCTTTCTGGAAAGTTCCTATTATCTCTTCTTTTATACTCCGTCCTACCGTGTAGTTACGATTAGGAGGTCTGTACACCACTCCCACAAGTGGCTTCTTGCCTTTATCATTCTCATCTCAACCCAAACTGCTTCTACATCCTGATTTCCTGAACTTAGGTCATCCCTCGCTAATGGGCTAATACCACCATTTATTAACAGAGCCACCCCTCCACCTTTTCCTAACTTCCTGTCCTTCCTAAATATCCTGTACCCTTCATTATCCAGATCCCAATCCATGTCATCTTGTAGCCATGTCTCTGTAATGGTTAACAGATCACACTTATTTATTTCCATTTGCCCTATCAGTTCATTTGTTTTGTTTCTAATGCTGTGTGCGTTTAGATACAAAGCCTTTTAAGTCCCTTTTATTACTTTTGTAGCAGCTAGCCTTATCTTCTGATTTACTCTTTGATTTGTATCATCTGTCCCTTCCTGTCACAGTCTGTTTATCATTTCTCATATTAATACTTTCCTCTCTGGCCTTGCCTCTATTCCTTGGTTTACCAAATCTTCCCAAATTTGACCCCTTGCCCCCACTATTTAGGTTAAAACCCTCTCAACTTCCCTAGTTAGGTGGCTTGCGAGGTTTCAGGTGTAGACCATCCCAATGGTACAGATCCCACTTTCGCCGGTACTGGTGCGGTGCCTCGCAAACTGAAGCCCACTTCTCCCACACCCAGTCTTTCAGCCACACATTCATCTCTCTCATCTGATTTACCTTGTGCCAATTTGTACATGGCTGAGGTAATAATCCAGAGATTATGACCTTTGAGGTTCTGCTTCTTAATGTGGTGCCGAGCTCCTCATACTGACTATACAAACCTCCTTCCTCATCCTGCCTATGTTGTTGGTACCTACATGGGCCACAACCACTGGATCCTCCCCCTCCCACTGCCAGTTCCTCTCCAGCCCTGAGCAGATATCCTGAACCCTGGCACCGGGCAAGCAACAAAGCTGCCTGGACTCTCGCTCATTGCTACAGAGAACAGTGTCAATACCCCTCTCTATACTGTTCCCTATTACCACTACATTCCACCTTGCTCCTCCAATTTGAATGGCTTCCCGTACCAGGGTGCTATGGTCAGTTTGCTCACCCACCCTGCAGCCCCCACTCTCATCCAGACAAGCTGAGAGAGCCTCAAACCTGTTGGACAATTGCAGAGGCTGACACTCCTGCACTCCTGCCCTCTGGATCCCCTTACCTGCCTCACTTGCGCTCACACTTTTCTGTCCCTGGCCACTGACCAAATCACGAGAATCTATCCTAAGTGGAGTTGACTGCCTCCTGTTATAAAGCATCTAGGTAACTTTCCCCCACCCTGATGTGCCGCAGTGTCTGCAGCTCAGCCTCCAGCTCCATGACTCTGAGCCGAGCTTCCTCAAGCCACAAACACTTACTGCAGACGTGTTTCCTCTGGATCACAATGTTATCCAGGATCTCCCACATGCTGCAGCCTCAACACATCACCTGTCCTGCCAGCACTAATGTGTTTTAAATAATTACTTAATTATATTAACCATTTATTTATGTTGCTTTCTTGTATATTTTATTAACTTTACCACCAAATTGTGCACTACTTTAAACATTAGGGATAGAATAGAACTTACCCACTTACCAGATACTTACCAAACAGCAAACTCCTTTTCCTATAGTAGAGCAAGAAGCAGTTTCTATAGAGTGAGAAAGAGGAAACAAACAACTTTTTCTTCGATCTTCCCTCTCACCGAACTCCAAGTCTTCACTCAGTTACTCAGCTGCACTCCCTTCGCCAAGGCTGCACTCATCCTCACTGTTTGCCAGTGGGAGTAGGTCAATCAGCCTTCCAGCCTGCTCCACCAATCACTGTGATCATGGTTGATCCTCTATCTCAATGCCATACTCGATGCTCTCTCCCCATACCCCTTGATGCCTTTAGAATCTAGAAGTATATCTATTTCCTTCTGAAATATATTCAGTGATTTGCCCTCCACAGCCTCTGTGGTAGAGAATTCCACAGGTTCACCACCCTCTGAGTGAAGAAGTTTCTCCTCATCTCAGTCCTAAATGGCCTACCCTGTATCCTGAGACTGTGACCCCTTGTTCTAGACCCCCCCAGCCAGAGGGAACATCATCCCTGCATCTAGTCTGACCAGCCCTGTCAGAATTTTATATGTTTCAATGCGATCCCCTCTCATTCTTCTAAACTCCAGCGAATACAGACCTAGTCGACCCAATCTCTCCTCATACAACAATCCCGCCACCACAGGAATCAGTCTGGTGAATCTTCACTGCACTCCCTCCATGGCAAGTATATCCTTTCTTAGGTAAGGAGACCAAAACTGCACACAATACTCCAGGTGTGGTCTCACCAAGGCCCTGTACAGCTGCAGAAAGACATCCTTGCTCCTGTACTCAAGTCCTCTCACAATGAAGGCCAACATACCATTTGCCTTCTTAACTGCTTGCTGCACCTGCATGCTGGCTTTCAGTGATTGGTGTACAAGGACACCCAGATCCCTTTGTACATCAATATTTCCCAATCTATCACCATTTAAATAATACTCTGCCAGTCTGTTTTTCCTATCAAAGTGGATAACTTCACATTTACCCACATTATACTGCACCTGCCATGTATTTGTCCATTCTCTCAACCTGTCTACATCACCTTGAAGCCTCTTAACATCCTCCTCACCTCTCACATTCCCACCAAGTTTCGTGTTGCCAGCAAACTTGGAAATGTTACATTTGGTTCCCTCATCCAAATCATTGATATATATTGTGAATAGCTGGGGGCCAAACACTGATCCCTGCGGTATCCCACTAGTCACTACCTGCCACTCCGAAAAAGACCCACTTATTCCTACTCTCTGTTTCCTGACTGCTAACCAATTCTCAATCCATGCCAATATATTATTCCCAATCCAAGTGCTTTGATTTTATACATAAATCTCTTATGTGGGACTTTATCAAAAGTTTTCTGAAAATCCAAATACACCACATCCACTGGTTCTCCCTTATCTATTCTGCTAGTTACATCCTCAAAAAACTCCAGTAGGTTTGTCAAACATGATTTCCCTTTCATAAATCCATGTTGACTTTGTTTAATCTCATTGATATTTTCTAAGTGTCCTGTTATCACATCCTTTAAAACAGACTCTAGCATTTTCCCTACTACTGGGGTTTGGCTAACCTGTAATTCACTGATTTTCCCCTCCCTCCTTTTTTAAATAGTGGGGTTACATTTGCCACACTCCAATCTGCTGGGACTGTTCCAGAATCTACTGAAATTTGCAAAATGACAACCAATGCATTCACTATTTCTATTGCCACCCCCTTTCGTACCCTGGGATGTAGATTATCAGGCCCTGGGGATTTAGCACCTATCAGTTCCATCAATTCCACTATTGTTTTAGTAATACTAATTTTCTTCAATTCCTTCTTCTCACTAGACCCTGGTTCCCTAGTATTTCTGGGAAGTTATTTGTGTCTTCCTTCATGAAGATAGAACTAAAGTAGTTGTTTAATCGGAGTGCCATTTCCTTATTCTCTATTATACATTCTCCTGCTTTGGATTGTAAGGGACCCACGTTTGTCCTCACTAACCTTTTCCTTTTTGTATACTTATAGAAGCTTGTACAGTGTGCCTTTATGTTCCCAGTGCCAATTTTTATCCAAGCTAACACTGACCGCACCCCCCACATTCCATAAGCCTCAATTTTGCCTATCAGCCTTTTATGTGGTGCCTTGTCAAAGGCTTCAACAACCTTCTCCGTTACTTCATCAAAAAATTCAATTAGTCAAACATGATCTGCCTGTTTAAAATTTAGGCTGGCTCTCCTTCATGAACTCAAACCTCTCCAAGTATCCGATTTTTTTTTTCCTGATAATTGTTTTCAAAACCTTACATGCCGCTGAAGTTAAACTGGCCAGTCTGTAGTTGCAAGGATTGTCCTTACACCCTTTCTTGAATAAGGGTTTCATATTTGCCACTCTCCAATCCTCTGGCACCTCCCCCATATCTCGGCAAGTTTGAGACAAGCCCTTCTGTTATCTCCAACCCCATTTCCTTTAGTAATCTGGGATACAAGCCATCCAGATCAGGTGACTTACCCACTGTAAGATTCCAGTATATCCAGCCTATCACCTTTCACTCCGTCCATCACCTGTACCATCTCCACCTCCACTGAGATTTTGTCAGATTCCTCTGTGTTAGTAAACACTGATCTGCTGCTAGTACAGACAGTAAGAGTGATGGGGTGTTGAGGGGAGGAGCGATGGATCACTTGGGCGAGTTGCTCTCTGAACCTTGGCAGCCCGGGACATTGGTGGCTGACTGCTGCTTGTCGCCCTTCCTCCTCCGCTTCTTGCTGCCCTGGTGGTGGTAGGTTGGGTCCCTCAACATGGTAAAGTTATGCAGCAGACAACAAATCATCTTGATAATAAAACAGAAGGTGCTGGAGAGACTCAGCAAGCCTGGCACCATCTGTGGAGAGAGAAAAGGAGTTAACGTTTTGAGTCAGTATGACTCTTCAGATCTCCATCTTATTCAGAGCCCCAAGGTCCCATATACTGTTTTTATTAAATAGCCTTTTAACTTGCTCTTCCACCTTTACACACCACCAACCACCACCCCTTACCCTCCCTGCCACCACTCTTGCCCCACCCCACCCCTAGTGGATGGATGAATGATCAACAGTGCCATGCCCATTATCCCATCCATTTGCACTCTTGCCACCCATCTATCAGGGTCCACTCACACCTCTTGACCAGACCTCTCAAAGCTGCACATTGTCACGGCACAACAATGTGACTAAAAGGAAGGAAACCAATAGGGCTGTCACTGATCATGGAGCATACCATGCTACCTTGGAGTCATAGCCACAACATACATGGCATCAAACATTTGCGCAGAGTCAGTTTCTCTACCACATCTTACCAGTAATCATTGATGATATGGTAAAAGTGGTTAGTGCATGTAAGCACACAAAAGTGAATGAGAGCATTGTAATCTGAATGGCTCATGACCCTTTTCGCCTTATATTTTTATTCATAGAATGTCACACAGAGGAGACGCAAGGGAATGGATCGGTCCAGCTGCTTCATGATTTTCTGACCAGGACCTTCATGTTTTGGTGGAAGAGGTCCAAAAGAAGAGACTAGTTCTTTATCCTACAGGCTGCCATAATGCCCTTGGATCAAATAGCGGAAGCATTGTGCGCAGCAGGAGACCATCAACGCTCATTGATTCAGTGCAGGAAAAGGATCGATGACCTGCTGCAATGTGAGTAGCCTAGCTCATCTGCATAGAGCTCCAAGGGAAGGGTTATAGCTGCATGCTGCAACTAAGGTGGGAGAAATGGCACATGTCTCTGCTTCTGCATTGAGGCTTGTATGTGTACACAGCTCATGTAAGCGTGCACAGAACATGTGAACGAGCACTGTGATGCACAGAAGCAGTGAAGAGCAATATACCTTTACGCACAATATATCAGGCTAACATAAATTCATGTTATCATTGCAGTTGAGATGAATGACCTCCAGCAACCACAACCATCTTCCTTTGTGCTAGGTATGACTCCAACCAGGGGAGAGTTTTCCCCCGATTCCCAGTGACTCCAGTTTTGCTCGGGCCCTTTGATGTCACACTCCGTCAAATGCTGCCTTGATGTCAAGGGCACTCACTCTCACCTCAGGAGTTCAGCTCTTTTGTCCATGTTTGAACCAAGACTGTAATGAGGTCAGGAGCTGAGTGGCCCTGATAGAACAAACTGGGCATCAGTGAGCAGGTTATTGCTAAGCAAGTGCCGCTTGATAGCATTGTTGATGACCCCTTCCATTAGTTTAGTGATAGTCGAGAGTAGACTGATGGGGCGGTAATTAGCCGGGTTCGATTTGTCCTGCTTTTTATGTACAGAACATACCTGGGCAATTTTCCACATAGCCAGGTAGATGCAGCTGTACTAGAACTGCTTGGCTAGCTCTGGAGCACAAGTCTTTAATACTATTGCTGGAATATTGTCAGGGCCCTTGGCCTTTGCAGCATCCAGTGCCTTCAGCCGTTTTTTGATAACACGTGGAATGAATTAAGTTGGCTGAAGACTGGCATCTGTGATGCTGAGGACCTCCTGAAGAGGCTGAGATGGATCATCCATTTGGCACTTCCGGCTGAAGATTGTAGCAAATGCTTCAGCCTTATCTTTTGCACTGATGTGCTGGGCTCCCCCATCATTGAGGATGGGGATATTTGTGGAGTCACCTCTTCCAGTGAGTTGTTTAATTATCCACCACCATTCATTTTCAACTATGAAGAGAGACTAGATTGGCTAGTTTTCCTTTGAGCAGAGAAGGCTGACGGGGGACCTGATAGAGGTATACAAAATTATAAGGGGCATAGATAGGTAGATAGGAAGAAAGTTTTCCCCTTAACAGGGGTGTCAATAACCAGGGGCTTAGATTTAAGGTAAGGAGCTGGAGGTTTAGAGGGGATTAGAGGAAAACATTCTTCACCCAGAAGGTGGTTGGAATCTGGAACACACTGCCTGAGGGGGTGGTAGAGACAGGAAGTCTCATAGCATTTAAGAAATCTTTAGATGAGCAATTGAAACTCCATAGCATATAGAGCCAAGGGCCAAGTCCTAGAAAATTGGATTCGAATAAATAGGTGCTTGATGGCTGGCACAGACATGATAGACCAAAGAGTCTGTTTCTATGCTGTATGACTCTATGACTGGGTGTGGCAGGACTGCAGAGCTTAGATCTGATGTGTTGGTTGTGGGATCGCTTAGCTCTATTTATCACTTGTTGCTTATTCTGTTTGGCACGCAAGTAGTCCTGTGTTATAGCTTCACCAGACATTTTTAGGTGTGCCTGGTGCTGCTCCTGGCATGCTCTCCTGCAATCTTCATTGAACCAGGGTTGATCCCATGGCTTGATGGTAATGGTAGAGTGGGGAATATGCTGGACCTTGAGGTTATAGATTGTGTTTGAGTACAATCGCAGGTTCACTAGGCTGATACCGGGGATGGCAGAACTGTTGTATAATGAGAGATTGGTTCAACTGGGCCTGTATTCATGAGAGTTTAGAAGAATGAGAGGGGATCTGATTGAAATATATAAAATTCTAACAGGGATAGACAGACTAGATGCAGGGTGGATATTTCCCCTGGTTGGGAAATCTAGAACTAGGGGCCACAGTCTCAGGATACAGGGCAGGCCATTTAGGACTGAGATGAGGAAAAATTTCTTCACTCAGAGGGTGGTCAACCTGTGGAATTCTCTACCACAGAAGGCTGTGGAGGCTGGGTCACTGAGTATATTCAAGAAAGAAATTGATAAATTTTTTGATATTAGGGGCATCAAGGGGTATGGAGAGAAAGCAGGAATATGGCGTTGAGACAGAGGATCAGCCATGATCATATTGAATGACAGAGCAGGTTCACAGGGCTGAATGGCCTCCTCCTGCTCCTAGTTTCTAATTCTGTTGCTGCTGATGGTGCACAGCGCCTCATGGATGCCCAGTCTTGAGTTACTAGATCTGTTTGAAATCTATCTCATTTAGCAGGGTGGTAGTGCCACACAACACAATAGAGGGTATCCTCAATGTGAATGCGGGACTTCGTCTCCACAACGACTGTGTGATTGTCACTCCTACCGATATTATCATGGACAGATGCATCTGTGACAGGCAGGTCGCTGAGGATGAGGTCAAGTCTATTTTTCCCTCTTGTTGGTTGCCTCATCTTCTTCCAACTCCCCAGCCCCTCCACCAGAACCCTCTGCTGCACATGTGCCAATGGCCACGGCTGCCCAGGCAGAGGTGCAGAAGCTGTAGTCTGAAGGAGGTCTCCAACGGGTGCCTGGACGATGAGGTCAGCCACCACGCTGCTCATTGCCATTTAGACAGAGAAGTGATTAGCCTGCCTCCACCTCCTCTGAGGCAACAGGGGGACACTTCATAGGAGTTTGCAAGAGTGAATGGCACCATCTCACCCGGAGCACTAATGGATTCACTGTGGTCGTACTTTTTACATTGTATATAGCACATTTGAGCACTTCTTAAATATATTTACTTACATTGAACATGACTCGGTGTGTGATTGTACACCAGAAAGCTCAAAAGAAATGGTAACGTTATGAAGGCTCAATGATACTTGATGGAGTTTAGAAGGATGAGGGGGGGATCTGATTGAAACTTACAGAATACTGAAAGGCCTGGATAGAGTGGACGTGGGGAAGATGTTTCCATTAGTAGGAGAGACTAGGACCCGAGGGCACAGCCTCAGAGTAAAGGGAAGACCTTTTAGAACAGAGATGAGGAGAAACTTCTTTAGCCAGATAGTGGTGAACGTATGGAATTCATTGCCACAGAAGGCTGTGGAGGCCAGGTCATTGAGTGTATTTAAGACCGAGATAGATAGGTTCTTGATTGGTAAGGGGATCAAAGGTTACGGGGAGAATGTGGGAGAATGGGGTTGAGAAACTTATCAGCCATGATTGAATGGTGGAGCAGACTTGACGGGCCGAATGGCCTAATTTCTGCTCCTATGTCTTATGGTCTTATGGTCTAAGGTGGTTCTTACTAGTAATAATGAGACCGGCATGTGGCGGTCCATCTCAACATGCTGTTGACAGGAGCAAGGTTGTTGGCTGATTTGTAAAGCTTTGGAGGACTTCTTCCTTCTCTGCTGTATCACATAAGATTCCAGTGTTCAAAGGCTCAAGCACTGATATGCTCCTTGTATCTTTCATTGTTCATCCAAGCTTGACTCTAAGGGAGGCTCAATTTATCAAACTCCACGAACAGATGTTGGGCAGTAGGTGCATCTCAAGCATGAGTGCAAAGCATTCATCTGCACTGCAGTGTTACGCATTGGCCTGGGTGTAGGCATCGCAGCTCGAGAGACCATGTATCATGCAGGTAATATTGCTTGTCTACTGTACCCGCCACTTCGGCTGCTTTTGCATTCCAAGTTTCACAGGATGTGAAAATGGGAAGTGCAGTGTTTGGGGGTGGGATTTAGGATTTTCGGGCAGTTCCATTGTTTTTGCCACAAAGGGAGGTTCTCTGTTACGGTGAAAACCTGGGCCTTGGTGTTCCTTTTCTATAACTAATCTAAACCTGATAATATTCTGATCACCATCCCCCAAATGCCCACACAATGAATCCTGCTCCACTTCATTCCCCAGAAGTAGATCCAGGGATTATAGTCCTAAATCTACTCAAATTCTCCTTCTGGGATAATCCCCTCTACCCGGTGAACATTTATCATGCTCCCTCTAGCACAAGTCTATCCTTCCTTCAGTGGAAAATCAAAACTGTGCACATTACTCCCGTTGTGCTCTCAGCAAAGCCCTGTATAATTGTGATAAGTCTTCTTCACTCATACTGCGATCACTGTGTAATAATGGATAAGCTGCCATTTCTCTCCTAATTACCCGTTGTATCTATATGTTCACTTTCAGTGATCCATGTATCAGGTCACCCAGATCCTTCTAAATACCAACACTTCCTAGTTTCTCACCTTTTATAAAAAAAATCTGCTTTTCTATTCTTCCTATCAAAGTGGATAACTTCACATTTCTCCATTATACTCCAGCTGTTATGTTCTTGCTGGCTTGTTTAACCTGTTCCTCAATCCATAAGTACATACTACATTATACTATTCCAGTCTATATTAAGATGATTGAAGTCCCCATTGTCACTGCTCCATAGTTCCTGCATCTTTTTATAATTTGCCTGCAAATTGACTCCTCTACCTCCCTCCTGCTACCTGGTGGTCGACCTTAAACACCCAGTAGTGTTATAGCTCCTTTATTGTTTCTTAATCCTTGACCCCTCAGCTATGTCACCCCCCTCAGCACTTTTGTCTAACTGCACCCAGTGTCCTCACACGGGGTTATCAGGAGCAAGAGTCAAGAAAGGAACTCCGGAATAAAGTTCTTAGCTGCAAGCTGGTTCCCCGAAATGAAGAAAGGTGATGATTTCGAGAACAGAGTGTGTGCTAGAATTTGGTACACAACTGAGGATTTAACACCATTGTGAGAACTGAGCAAGTCTATTAATGACAGTGCAGAGTGCGGTCTGTCCACAGTGTGAATGATGCAGTCAGACCACAGTGTGAATGATGTAGCCTGTGCATGTAAAGTACGGATGCAGTATGAAATTGTGCCTTCACTGTTGATTCAAACAGACACGGGTGAAGGGACCTCAATGGCAATAAACTGATCTGATAATCCTTTCATGGTCACTTGCTACATGCAAATTGAACACAGGATCTGCATGAACTTGCAATGAAGGTGTGTGGGGAAGAGGTTTGATCAACACAGGAAATGAGTCCACTTGTAGCTCAGAACAACAGAGAACTGAGAAACAAGGTTAACCCATTGGCAAGTTTTGTGCCCTTTCAGCAATGGTTCCGGGTGCCATGGGGAAAATGGGGACAGAGAGAACAGCAGTGCGGTAGGGGGTCTTCATCCTCGAACCACCCCAACCCCCACCCACACCCCCTCCTCCACCCCTCAACCACCACCCTCCCATCCATCACCTACCCACTTTATCCCTCTATACTCGTAACCCTGTTGGGAATCACTGAGTGGAACTCAAGTTAATGGCCACTGCTCTCAAAGCAGAAAGTGCAAAGAAAATAATGCATTAGAATCTTACAGCACAGCATGAGGCCATTCAGCCTGTTGCACCTGTGATGGCCCACTGAAATCAAGGAAGTTGGGAGGTGATATGGAAAACTAAAGAAACCTGGGCTTTATAATGAACAGTAAGTTGAGGCACCAGAACAATGCTCAAACAAAGGGAGGATGATTTGAACCAACTAGACAGTGGCTGGGAACCAGGAGGTACGAACATATGATCAAGGAGCAAGAATAGGCCATTTAGCCTCAGAATCTGCTCTGCCATTTAATAAGATGGTGACTGACCTGATAGTAACCTGAAACCTGTACCCCATCTACCATCCGTGACCTATCACCCCCTTGCTTACCAAGAATCTGCCTTAAAAACATTCAGAGACTCTGCTTCCACCACCTTTTCTGGAAGAGAGTTCCAAAGACTCACCACCCTCTGAGTGAAGAGATTTCACCTCATCTCTGTTTTAAAATGGGAAGCCCCTTATTTTTAAACAGTGACAAGGCAGCATTAGAGAGTAAAAGCAAGGTGCACAAAGAGACAGATATCACTCGAGTGAGAAATGTGAGTTGGGCTCAGAATAAGAGGAAATGTAATAAGATTTACCCGGCATTTATGCCAATGCAGAGAGCTTGGTAAATATGGCTGGGAGTGACAGGGATCATGGCAAAAATGGAGACATGACAATCAAGGGCAGAACTTGCGACAAGGGTCAGAATTTTACTGCCCCATCATGGCGGGGGTGAGGCTGGGAAATACAGTGAGCTGTTCAAAACTCCATCGACTCGGGTGGGGCCAGAAGATCCTACCGGTGGGAGGGGCTGTCAAACTCCACTTTTTAAAATGTGCAGGGAAGGTTGGGAAGGAAAGGAAAGAGGAGCGGTAGCAGTAGTGAGCAGGTAAATATTCCAGACCCAGTGAAAGAGGATGACGCAGAGGGGTTAATGTTAGGATGTGTATGAATAGCGCGAAGAAACAATAGAGGTCCCATGACACTGTTGGGTGTATTCTATAGGTCACAAACTAGTGCGAGAGGCATCGAGGAACAGGTTTGCAAGAAAACTGCAGAGGTGCAAATAACTGTTGAGTAGGAGATGATGGGGGGCGTTAACAATTCTAATGGTTACAACCAGTTGAGGAGAGGTGGATTGTCTGCACTCTATTACAACCACTCAGTTGCCCTCAACAAGGGTTCAAGTTTCTTTTCCACAAGAAATTGCCTTTTTGACATTAGAATGTGTTTAATCCACCTAAACTGTGAGCAATAGGGCGCTAATCACACAAGGTTTTCTTGAGTCTAAGAGCAAATTTACTAAAGCATAAACCCAAGAAAAGTAGAAGAGGTCAAGTCTTCATCCCCACCCTCACTCACACACACTGTAACCCACCCAACTCCCCACCCTCACTCACACACACTGTAACCCACCCAACTCCCCACCCTCACTCACACACACTGTAACCCACCCAACTCCCCACCCTCACTCACACACACTGTAACCCACCCAACTCCCCACCCTCACTCACACACACTGTAACTCACCCAACTCCCCACCCTCACTCACACACACTGTAACTCACCCAACTCCCCACCCTCACTCACACACACTGTAACTCACCCAACTCCCCACCCTCACTCACACACACTGTAACCCCCCAACTCCCCACCCTCACTCACAAACACTGTAACCCACCCAACACCCCACCCTCACTCACACACACTGTAACCCACCCAAATCCCCACCCTCACTCACACACACTGTAACCCACCCAACTCCCCACCCTCACTCACACACACTGTAACCCACCCAACTCCCCACCCTCACTCACACACACTGTAACCCACCCACCTCCCCACACACACTGTAACCCACCCCACACCCCACACTCACTGACACACACTGTAACCCAGCCAACTCCCCACCCTCGCTCACACACACACACACACACACACACACACACTGTAACCCACCCAACTCCCCAGCCTCACTCACACACACTGTAACCCACCCAACTCCCCACCCTCACTCACACACACAATGTAACCCACCCAACTCCCCACCCTCACTCACACACACTGTAACCCACCCAACTCCCCACCCTCACTCACACACACTGTAACCCACCCAACTCCCCACCCTCACTCACACACTGTAACCCACCCAACTCCCCACCCTCACTCACACACACTGTAACCCACCCAACTCCCCACACTCACTCACACACACAGTGTAACCCACCCAACTCCCCACCCTCACTCACACACACTGTAACCCACCCAACTCCCCACCCTCACTCACACACACTGTAACCCACCCAACTCCCCACCCTCACTCACACACACTGTAACCCACCCAACTCCCCACACTCACTCACACACACAGTGTAACCCACCCAACTCCCCACCCTCACTCACACACACTGTAACCCACCCAACTCCCCACCCTCACTCACACACACTGTAACCCCCCAACGCCCCACCCTCACTCACACACACTGTAACCCACCCAACTCCCCAGCCTCACTCACACACACTGTAACCCACCCAACTCCCCACCCTCACTCACACACACTGTAACCCCCCAACGCCCCACCCTCACTCACACACACTGTAACCCACCCAACTCCCCACCCTCACTCACACACACTGTAACCCACCCAACTCCCCACCCTCACTCACACACTGTAACCCACCCAACTCCCCACCCTCACTCACACACACTGTAACCCACCCAACTCCCCACCCTCACTCACACATACTGTAACCCACCCAACTCCCCACCCTCACTCACACACACTGTAACCCACCCAACTCCCCACCCTCACTCACACACACTGTAACCCACCCAACTCCCCACCCTCACTCACACACACTGTAACCCACCCAACTCCCCACCCTCACTCACACATACTGTAACTCACCCAACTCCCCACCCTCACTCACACACACTGTAACCCACCCAACTCCCCACCCTCACTCACACACACTGTAACTCACCCAACTCCCCACCCTCACTCACACACACTGTAACCCACCCAACTCCCCACCCTCACTCACACACTGTAACCCACCCAACTCCCCACCCTCACTCACACATACTGTAACCCACCCAACTCCCCACCCTCACTCACACACACTGTAACCCACCCAACTCCCCACACTCGTTCACACACACTGTAACCCACCCAACTCCCCACCCTCACTCACACACACTGTAACCCACCCAACTCCCCACCCTCACTCACACACACTGTAACCCACCCAACTCCCCACCCTCACTCACACACACTGTAACCCACCCAACTCCCCACACTCGCTCACACACACTGTAACCCACCCCACACCCCACCCTCACTCACACACACTGTAACCCACCCAACTCCCCACACTCGTTCACACACACTGTAACCCACCCAACTCCCCACCCTCACTCACACACACTGTAACCCACCCAACTCCCCACCCTCACTCACACACACTGTAACCCACCCAACTCCCCACCCTCACTCACACACACTGTAACTCACCCAACTCCCCACCCTCACTCACACACACTGTAACCCACCCCACACCCCACCCTCACTCACACACACTGTAACCCACCCAACTCCCCACCCTCACTCACACACACTGTAACCCACCCAACTCCCCACACTCACTCACACACACTGTAACCCACCCAACTCCCCACCCTCACTCACACACACAGTGTAACCCACCCAACTCCCCACCCTCACTCACACACACTGTAACCCACCCAACTCCCCACCCTCACTCACACACACTGTAACCCACCCCACACCCCACCCTCACTCACACACACTGTAACCCACCCAACTCCCCACCCTCACTCACACACACTGTAACCCACCCAACTCCCCACCCTCACACACACACTGTAACCCACCCAACTCCCCACCCTCACTCACACACACTGTAACTCACCCAACTCACCACCCTCACTCACACACACTGTAACCCACCCAACTCTCCACCCTCACTCACACACACTGTAACTCACCCAACTCCCCACCCTCACTCACACACACTGTAACCCACCCAACTCCCCACCCTCACTCACACACACTGTAACTCACCCAACTCCCCACCCTCACTCACACACACTGTAACCCACCCAACTCCCCACCCTCACTCACACACACTGTAACCCACCCAACTCCCCACCCTCACTCACACACACTGTAACCCACCCAACTGCCCACCCTCACTCACACACACTGTAACCCACCCAACTCCCCACCCTCACTCACACACACTGTAACCCACCCAACTCACCACCCTCACTCACACACACTGTAACTCACCCAACTCCCCACCCTCACTCACACACACTGTAACTCACCCAACTCCCCACCCTCACTCACACACACTGTAACCCACCCCACACCCCACCCTCACTCACACACACTGTAACCCACCCAACTCCCCACACTCGTTCACACACACTGTAACCCACCCAACTCCCCACCCTCACTCACACACACTGTAACCCACCCAACTCCCCACCCTCACTCACACACACTGTAACCCACCCAACTCCCCACCCTCACTCACACACACTGTAACTCACCCAACTCCCCACCCTCACTCACACACACTGTAACCCACCCCACACCCCACCCTCACTCACACACACTGTAACCCACCCAACTCCCCACCCTCACTCACACACACTGTAACCCACCCAACTCCCCACACTCACTCACACAGTGTAACCCACCCAATTCCCCACCCTCACTCACACACACTGTAACCCACCCAACTCCCCACCCTCACTCACACACACTGTAACCCACCCCACACCCCACCCTCACTCACACACACTGTAACCCACCCAACTCCCCACCCTCACTCACACACACTGTAACCCACCCAACTCCCCACCCTCACTCACACACACTGTAACCCACCCAACTCCCCACACTCACTCACACACACTGTAACTCACCCAACTCACCACCCTCACTCACACACACTGTAACCCACCCAACTCTCCACCCTCACTCACACACACTGTAACTCACCCAACTCCCCACCCTCACTCACACACACTGTAACCCACCCAACTCCCCACCCTCACTCACACACACTGTAACTCACCCAACTCCCCACCCTCACTCACACACACTGTAACCCACCCAACTCCCCACCCTCACTCACACACACTGTAACCCACCCAACTCCCCACCCTCACTCACACACACTGTAACCCACCCAACTGCCCACCCTCACTCACACACACTGTAACCCACCCAACTCCCCACCCTCACTCACACACACTGTAACCCACCCAACTCACCACCCTCACTCACACACACTGTAACTCACCCAACTCCCCACCCTCACTCACACACACTGTAACTCACCCAACTCCCCACCCTCACTCACACACACTGTAACCCACCCCACACCCCACCCTCACTCACACACACTGTAACCCACCCAACTCACCACCCTCACTCACACACACTGTAACTCACCCAACTCCCCACCCTCACTCACACACACTGTAACTCACCCAACTCCCCACCCTCACTCACACACACAGTGTAACCCACCCAACTCCCCACACTCGCTCACACACACTGTAACCCACCCAACTCCCCACCCTCACTCACACACACTGTAACCCACCCCACACCCCACCCTCACTCACACACACTGTAACCCACCCAACTCCCCACCCTCACTCACACACACTGTAACCCACCCAACTCCCCACACTCGTTCACACACACTGTAACCCACCCAACTCCCCACCCTCACTCACACACACTGTAACCCACCCAACTCCCCACCCTCACTCACACACACTGTAACTCACCCAACTCCCCACCCTCACTCACACACACTGTAACCCACCCCACACCCCACCCTCACTCACACACACTGTAACCCACCCAACTCCCCACCCTCACTCACACACACTGTAACCCACCCAACTCCCCACACTCACTCACACACACTGTAACTCACCCAACTCACCACCCTCACTCACACACACTGTAACCCACCCAACTCTCCACCCTCACTCACACACACTGTAACTCACCCAACTCCCCACCCTCACTCACACACACTGTAACCCACCCAACTCCCCACCCTCACTCACACACACTGTAACCCACCCAACTCCCCACCCTCACTCACACACACTGTAACCCACCCAACTCACCACCCTCACTCACACACACTGTAACTCACCCAACTCCCCACCCTCACTCACACACACTGTAACTCACCCAACTCCCCACCCTCACTCACACACACTGTAACCCACCCCACACCCCACCCTCACTCACACACACTGTAACCCACCCAACTCACCACCCTCACTCACACACACTGTAACTCACCCAACTCCCCACCCTCACTCACACACACTGTAACTCACCCAACTCCCCACCCTCACTCACACACACAGTGTAACCCACCCAACTCCCCACACTCGCTGACACACACTGTAACCCACCCAACTCCCCACCCTCACTCACACACACTGTAACCCACCCCACACCCCACCCTCACTCACACACACTGTAACCCACCCAACTCACCACCCTCACTCACACACACTGTAACTCACCCAACTCCCCACCCTCACTCACACACACTGTAACTCACCCAACTCCCCACCCTCACTCACACACACTGTAACCCACCCCACACCCCACCCTCACTCACACACACTGTAACCCACCCAACTCACCACCCTCACTCACACACACTGTAACTCACCCAACTCCCCACCCTCACTCACACACACTGTAACTCACCCAACTCCCCACCCTCACTCACACACACAGTGTAACCCACCCAACTCCCCACACTCGCTCACACACACTGTAACCCACCCAACTCCCCACCCTCACTCACACACACTGTAACCCACCCCACACCCCACCCTCACTCACACACACTGTAACCCACCCAACTCACCACCCTCACTCACACACACTGTAACTCACCCAACTCCCCACCCTCACTCACACACACTGTAACTCACCCAACTCCCCACCCTCACTCACACACTGTAACCCAGCCAACTCCCCACACTCACTCACACACACTGTAACTCACCCAACTCCCCACCCTCACTCACACAGACTGTAACCCACCCAACTCCCCACCCTCACTCACACACACTGTAACCCACCCAACTCCCCACCCTCACTCACACACACAGTAACCCACCCAACTCCCCACCCTCACACACACTGTAACCCACCCAACTCCCCACCCTCACTCACACACACTGTAACCCACGCAACTCCCCACCCTCACTCACACACACTGTAACCCACGCAACTCCCCACCCTCACTCACACACACTGTAACCCACGCAACTCCCCACCCTCACTCACACACACTGTAACCCACGCAACTCCCCTCACTCACTCACACACACTGTAACCCACCCAACTCCCCACCCTCACTCACACACACTGTAACCCACGCAACTCCCCACACTCACTCACACACACTGTAACCCACCCAACTCCCCACCCTCACTCACACACACTGTAACCCACCCAACTCCCCACACTCACTCACACACACTGTAACCCACCCAACTCACCACTCTCACTCACACACACTGTAACCCACCCAACTCCCCACACTCACTCACACACACTGTAACCCACCCAACTCACCACTCTCACTCACACACACACACACACACACACACACACACACAATGTAACCCACCCAACTCCCCACTCTCACTCACACACACACACACACACACACACACACACACACACACACACACACACACACACACTGTAACCCACCCAACTCCCCACACTCACTCACACACACTGTAACCCACCCAACTCCCCACACTCGCTCACACACACTGTAACCCACCCAACTCCCCACACTCACTCACACACACTGTAACCCACGCAACTCCCCACCCTCACATACACACACACACACTCACACACACACACACACACACACTGTAACACACCCAACTCCCCACCCTCATTCACACACACACACACACTCACACACACACACACACACTGTAACACACCCAACTCCCCACCCTCACTCACACACACAGTAACCCACCCAACTCCCCACCCTCACTCACAGACACAGTAACCCAGCCAACTCCCCACCCTCACTCACACAAACACACTGTAACAAACCCAACTCCCCACCCTCACTCACACACACTGTAACCCACCCAACTCCCCACCCTCACTCACACACACTCTGTAACCCAAACAACTCCCCACCCTCACTAACACACACAGTGTAACCCACCCAACTCCCACCCTCACTCACTCACACTGTAACTCACCCAACTCCCCACCCTCACTCACACACACTGTAACTCACCCAACTCCCCACCCACACTCACACACACTGTAACCCACCCAAATCCCCACCCTCACTCACAAACACTGTAATACACCCAACACGCCACCCTCACTCATACTAACTGTAACTCACCCAACTCCCGACCCTCACACACACACAATATAACTCACACAACTGCCCACCCTCACTCACACACACTGCAACCCACCCAACTCCCCACCCACACTCACACACACTGTAACTCACCCAACTCCCCACCATCACTCACAAAGACTGTAACACACACAAATTCCCACCCTCACTCACAAACACTGTAACTCACCCAACTCCCCACCCTCACTCACACACAGTGTAACCCACCCAACTCCCCACCCTCACTAACACACACAGTGTAACCCACCCAACTCCCACCCTCACTCACTCACACTGTAACTCACCCAACTCCCCACCCTCACTCACACACACTGTAACTCACCCAACTCCCCACCCACACTCACACACACTGTAACCCACCCAAATCCCCACCCTCACTCACAAACACTGTAATACACCCAACACCCCACCCTCACTCATACTAACTGTAACTCACCCAACTCCCGACCCTCACACACACACAATATAACTCACACAACTGCCCACCCTCACTCACACACACTGCAACCCACCCAACTCCCCACCCACACTCACACACACTGTAACTCACCCAACTCCCCACCATCACTCACAAAGACTGTAACACACACAAATTCCCACCCTCACTCACAAACACTGTAACTCACCCAACTCCCCACCCTCACTCACACACAGTGTAACCCACCCAACTCCCCACCCTCACTCACACACACTGTAACACACACAAATTCCCACCCTCACTCACACACAATGTAACCCACCAAACACCCCACCCTCAATCACACACACTGTAACCCACCCAACTCCCCACCCTCACACACACATACACTGTAACCCAGCAAACTCCCCACCCTCACTCAGACACACTGTAACCTACCCAACTCCCCACACTCACTCAAACACACTGTAACACATCCAACTCCCCACACTCACTCACACACACTGTAACTCACCCAAATCCCCATCCTCACACACACACACTGTAACAAACCCAACTCCCCACCATCACTCCCACAAACTGTAATCCACCCAACTCCCCACACTCACTCACACACACTGTAACCCCCGAACACCCCACCCACACTCACATACACTGTAAAACACCCAACTCCCCACCGTCACACACACACACTGTAACCCACCCAACTCCCCACCCTCACTCACACACACTATAACCCACCCAAATCCCCACCCTCACTCACACACACTGTAACCCACCCAACTCCCCACACTCACTCACACACACTATAACCCACCCAAATCCCCACCCTCACTCACACACACTGTAACCCACCCAACTCCCCACCCTCACTCACACACACTGTAACCCCCCAAAACCCAACCCTCACTCACACACACTGTAACCCACCCAACTCCCCACCCTCACTCACACACACTGTAACACACCCAACTCCCCACCCTCACACACACACACTGTAACCCACCCAACTCCCCACCCTCACTCACACACACTGTAACCCACCCAACTCCCCACCCTCACTCACACATACTGTAACCCACCCAACTCCCCACACTCACTCACACACACTGTAACCCACCCAAATCCCCACCCTCACTCACACACACTGTAACTCACCCAACTCCCCAACCTCACACACACACAATGTAACCCGCCCAAATCCCCACCCTCACTCACACACACTCTAACCCACCCAACTCCCCACCCTCACACACACACACTGTACCCGCCCAACTCCCCACCCTCACTCACACATTCTGTAACTCACCCAACTCCCCACCCTCACTCACACACACTGTAACCCACCCAACTCCCCACCCTCACTCACAAACACTGTAACTCACCCAACTCCCCACCCTCGCTCACAGACACTGTAACCCACCCAACTCCCCACCCTCACACACACACACAGTAACTCACCCAAATCCCCACCCTCACTCACACACAATGTAACCCACCCAATTCCCCACCCTCACTCACACACACTGTAACCCACCCAACTCCCCACCCTCACTCACACACACTGTAAACCACCTAACTCCCCACCCTCACTCACACACACTGTAAACCACCTAACTCCCCACACTCACTCACACACAGCGTAACCCACCCAACTCCCACCCTCCCTGACACACACTGTAACTCACTCAACTCCCCACCCTCACTCACACACACTGTATCACACCCAACTCCCCACCCTCACTCACACACACTGTAACCCAACCAACTCCCCACCCTCACACACACACTTACTGTAATTCACACAACACCCCACCCTCACTCACACACTGTAACCCACACAACCCCCGACCCTTAGTCACACTCTACATGGAACTCACCCAACACCCCACCCTCAATCTCACACACTGCAACCCACCCGACTCCCCACTCTCACATACACACACTGTAACCCACCCGACTCCCCACCCTCACTCACACACACTGTAACTCACCCAACTCCCCACCCTCACTCATAAACATTGTAACGCATCCAACTCCCCACCCTCAGACACACACACTGTAAATCATCCAACTCCCAACCCTCACTCACACACACACAATGTACCCCACCCAACTCCCCACCCTCAATCTCACACACTGCAACCCACCCGACTCCCCACTCTCACAGACACACACTGTAACCCCCCCGACTCCCCACCCTCACTCACACACACTGTAACTCACCGAACTCCACACCCTCACTCACGCACACTGTAACGCACCCAACTCCACACCCTCACTCACACACACACTGTAACGCACCCAACTCCCCACTCTCACACACACACATTTTAACCCACCTAACTCCCCACCCTCACACACACATACTGTAAATCACCCAACTCCCCACCCTCAATCACACATACTGTAACCCACCCAACTCCCCACCCTCACTCAACACACTGTAACCCACCCAACTCCCCACCCTCATTCACACACATTGCATCTCACACAACCACACCACCCTCACTCACACATACTGTATCTCACCCAAACCCCTCCTCCTGTCACAGACACACTGTAACCCACCCAACTCCTCATCCTCACACACACACACACACAAACACACAGTAACTCACCCAACTCCACTTGCTCACTCACACACACTGTAACCCACAAATATCCCCACCCTCACTCACACACACTGTAACCCACGCAACTCCCCACCCTCACACACACACACTGTAACCCATCAACTCCCACCCTCACTCACACACACTGTAACCCACAAATATCCCCACCCTCACTCACACACACTGTAACCCACCCAACTCCCCACCCTCACACACACACACTGTAACCCATCAACTCCCACCCTCACTCACACACACTGTAACCCAACCAACTCCCCACTCTCACACACACACACTGTAACCCACACAACTCCCCACCCTCACTCACACACACTGTAGCCCACACAACTCCCCCCCTCACTCAAACATACTTTAGCCCGCCCAACTCCCCATCCTCACACGCAGACACTGTATCTCACCCAAACCCCCACCCTCAGTCACACACACTGTAACCAACCCAATTCCCCATCCTCATTCACACACACTGTAACCCACCCAACTCCCCCCCCCTCACTCACACACACTGTAACCCACCCAACTCCCCCCCCTCACTCACACACACACACTCAGAGTAACCCCCGCAACATCCCACCGACACTCACACATACACTGTAACCCGCCCAACTCCCCACCCTCACTCACACACACTGTACCCGCCCAACTCCCCACCCTCACTCACACACACTGTAACCGCCCAACTCCCCACCCTCACACACACACACTGTAACCGCCCAACTCCCCACCCTCACTAACACTCAATGTAACACACCCATCTCACCACCCTCTCCCACACACACTGTTAACCCCCAACTCCCCACCCTCACTCACACACACTGTTACCCACCCAACTCCCCACCCTCACTCACACACACTGTAACTCACCCAACTCCCCAGCCTCACTCACACACACTGTTACCCACCCAACTCCCCACCCTCACTCACACACACTGTAACTCACCCAACTCCCTACCCTCACTCACAGACACTGTAACCCACCCAACTGCCCACCCTCACTCACACACACTGTAACCCACCCAACTCCCCACCCTCACTCACACACATTTAAATCACCCAACCCGGCACCCTCACACACACAGTAGCCCACATAACTCCCCAGCGTCACACACACTGTAACCCACCCAACTCCCCAGCGTCACACACACTGTAACCCACCCAACTCCCCAGCGTCACACACACAAACAGTAATGCACTCATTTGCCTCCCCTGACTCACACACACACACACTGTAACCCACCCAACTCCCCACCCTCACTCACACACACACACACACTGTAACCAACCCAACTCCCCACCCTCATTCACACACACTGTAACGCAACCAACTCCCCATCCACACTCACACACACACAATGTCCCCCACCCAACTCCCCACCCTCAATCTCACACGCTGCAAACCCCCCCGACTCCCCACCCTCACTCACACACACTGTAACTCACCCAACTCCACACCCTCACTCACACACACTGTAACGCACCCAACACCCCACTCTCACTCACACACACAAACATTTTAACCCACCCAACTCCCCACCCTCACACACACACACTGTAAATCATCCAACTCCCCACCCTCAATCACACACACTGTAACCCACCCAACTCCCCACCCTCACACACACACACTGTAACCCACCCAACTCCCCACCCTCACTCAACACATTGTAACCCACCCAACTCCCCACCCTCCTTCACACACATTGCATCTCACACAACCCCACCACCCTCACTCACACATACTGTATCTCACCCAACCCCCTCCTTCAGTCACACACACACTGTAACCCACCCAACTCCCCACCCTCACTCACACACACTGTAACCCACCCAACTCCCCACCCTCACTCACACACACTATAGCCCACACAACTCCCCCCCTCACTCAAACATACTTTAGCCCGCCCAACTCCCCATCCTCACACACAGACACTGTTTCTCACCCAAACCCCCACCCTCAGTCGCACAGACTGTAACCCACCCAATTCCCCATCCTCACTCACACACACTGTAACCCACCCAACTCCCCCCCCTCACTCACACACACATACTCAGAGTAACCCACGCAACATCCCACCGACACTCACACGTACTCTGTAACCCACCCAACTCCCCACCCTCACTCACAGACACGGTAACCCACCCAACTCGCCACCCTCTCTCACACACACTGTAACCCACCAACTCCACACCCTCACACACAGACACTGTATCTCACCCAAACCCCCACCCTCAGTCACACACACTGTTACCCACCCAATTCCCCATCCTCAATCACACACACTGTAATCCACCCAACTCCCCCCCCCCTCACTCACACACACACACTCAGAGTAACCCACCCAACATCCCACCCTCACTCACACATACACAGTGTTAACCCACAACTCCCCACCCTCACACACACACACACAGAATAAGTCACCCATCTCCCCACCCTCACTCACACACACTGTAACCCACCAACTCCCCACGCTCACTCACACATACTGTAACCCACCCAACTCACCACCTTCACTCACACACACTGTAACTCACCCAACTCCCCAACCTCACTCACACACACTGTAGCCCAACCTACTCCCCTACCCACACTCACACACACTGTAACCCACCAAACTCCCCACTCTCACTCACACAGACTGTAACACACTCAACTCACCACCCTCTCCCACACACACTGTTACCCCCCAACTCCCCTCCCTCACTCACAAACACTGTAAACCACGCAACTCCCCACCCTCACTCACACACACTGTAACTCTCCCAACTCCCCACCCTCACACACACACACACACACACACACACACACTCTAACTCACCCAACTCTCCACCCTCACTCACACACATTTAAATCACCCAACCCCCCACCCTCACTCACACACAGTAGCCCACCCAGTTGCCTACCCTTACTCGCACACACTGTAACCCACCCAACTCCCCAGCGTCACACACACACACAGTAACGCACTCATTTGCCTACCCTGACTCTCACACACACACACTGTAACCCACCCAACTCCCCACCCTCACTCACACACACACACACACTGTAACCCACCCAACTCCCCACCCTCACTCACACACACACTGTAACCCACTCAACTCCCCACCCTCACTCACACACACTGTAACCCACCCAACTCCCCACCCTCACTTACACACACTGTAACTCTCCCAACTCCCCACCCTCACACACACACACACACACACACACACACACACTCTAACTCACCCAACTCTCCACCTTCACTCACACACATTTAAATCACCCAACCCCCCACCCTCACTCACACACAGTAGCCCACCCAGTTGCCTACCCTTACTCGCACACACTGTAACCCACCCAACTCCCCAGCGTCACACACACACACAGTAACGCACTCATTTGCCTACCCTGACTCTCACACACACACACTGTAACCGACCCAACTCCCCACCCTCACTCACACACACACACACACTGTAACCCACCCAACCCCCCACCCTCAGTCGCACACACACTCTAACCCACCCAACTCCCCATCCTCACATACACACACTGTAACCCACCCAACTCCCCACCCTCACTTACACACACTGTAACTTTCTCAACTCCCCACCCTCACACACGCACACACTGTAACCCACCCAACATCCCACCCTCACTCCCACACACTGTAAACCACCCGACATCCCACCCTCAATCACACACACACTGTAACCCACCCAACTCCCCACCCTCACACACACACTGTAACCCACCCAACTCCCCACCCTCACTCACACACACTGTAACACCCAACTCCCCACCCTCACTCACACACACTGTAACCCACCCAACTACCCACCCTCACTCACACACACAGTAACCCACCCAACTCCCCACCCTCACTCACACACACTGTAACACACCCAACTCCCCACCCTCACTAAGACACACTGTAACCCACCCAACTCCCCACCCTCACTCACACACACTGTATCTCAACTAACCCCCCACCCTCACTCACACACACTGTATCTCACCCAACCCCCTCCTTCAGTCACACACACACTGTAACCCACCCAACTCCCCACCCTCACACACACATACACTGTAACCCACCCAACTCACCACCCTCACTCACACACACTGTAACCCACCCAACTCCCCACCCTCACACACACATACACTGTAACCCACCCAACTCCCCACCCTCACTCACACACACTGTAACCCACCCAACTCCCCACCCTCACACACACATACACTGTAACCCACCCAACACCCCACCCTCACTCAAACATACTTTCGCCCACCCATCTCCCCACCCTCACACACAGACACTGTATCTTACCCAACTCCCCACCCTCACACACACACTGTAACCCACCCAACTCCCCACCCTCACACACACACACTCAGAGTAACCCACCCAACATCCCACCCTCACTCACACATACACTGTAACCCACTCAACTCCCCACCCTCACACACATACACACACACACACACACACAATAAGTCACCCAACTCCGTACCCTCAATCACACAAACTGTAACCCCCCAACTTCCGACCCTCCCTCACACACACTGTAACCCCCGAACTCCCCCCCCTCACTCACACACACTGTAACACAACCAACTCCCCACCCTCTCTCACACACACTATAACCCACCAACTCCCCAACCTCACTCACACACACTGTAACTCACCCAACTCCCCACCCTCACTCACACGCACTGTAACCCACCCAACTCCCCACCCTCACTCACACACACTTTAAATCACCCAACCCCCCACCCTCACTCACAGACACTGTATCTCACCCAATCCCCCACCCTCTCTCACACACACTGTAACCCACCCAACTCCCCACCCTCACTCACAGACACTGTATCTCACCCAAACCCCCACCCTCAGTCACACACACTGTAACCCACCCAATTCCCCATCCTCACTCACACACACTGTAACCCACCAAACTACCGCCCCTCACTCACACACACACAGAATAAGTCACCCAACTCCCCACCCTCACTCACACACACTGAAACCGCCCAACTCCCCACCCTCACTCACACACACACACTCATAGTAACCCACCAAACATCCCACCCTCACTCACACATACACTGTAACCCACCCAACTCCCCACCCTCACACACACACACACACAGAATAAGTCACCCAACACCCCAGCCTCACTCACACACACTGAAACCGCCCAACTCCCCACCCTCACTCACACACACTGTAACCCACCCATATCCCCAACCTCACTCACACACACTGTAACTCAACCAACTCCCCACCCTCACTCACACACACTGTAGCCCACCCAACTCCCCACCCTCACTGACACACACTGTAACCCACCCAAATCCCCACCTTCACTCACACACACTGTAACACACTCAACTCACCACCCTCTCCCACACATACTGTTAACCCCCAACTCCCCACCCTCACTCACAAACACTGTAACCCACCCAACTCCCCAGCGTCTCACACACACACACAGTAACGCACTCATTTGCCTACCCTCACTCACACACACACACACACACTGAAACCCACTCAATTGCCTACCCTCACTCAAACATACTTTAGCCGACCAAACCCCCCCCACCCTCAGTCACACACACAATGTAACCCACCCAACTCCCCACCATCACTCACACACACTCTAACTGACCCAACTCCCTACCCACTCTCACATATACAATGTAACCCACCCAACTCCCCATCCTCACTCACACTCACACAGTAACTCACCCAAATCCCCACCCTCACTCACACACACACTGTAACCCACTCAACTTCCCACCTTCACTTACACACACTGTAACCCACCCAACTCCCCACCCTCACTTACACACACTGTAACCTTCTCAACTCCCCATCCTCACACACGCACACACAGTAACCCACCCAACATCCCACCCTCACTCCCACACACTGTAAACCACCCAACATCCCACCCTCAATCACACACACACTGTAACCCACCCAACTCCCCACCCTCACTCACACACATGTAACCCACCCAACTCCCCACCCTCACACACACACTGTAACCCACCCAACTCCCCACCCTCACTCACACACACTGTATCTCAACTAACCCCCCACCCTCACTCACACACACTGTATCTCACCCAACCCCCTCCTTCAGTCACATACACACTGTAACCCACCCAACTCCCCACCCTCACACACACATACACTGTAACCCACCCAAATCCCCACCCTCACACATCGCACAATATAACCCACCCAACTCCTATCACTCACTCAAACATACTTTCGCCCATCCATCTCCCCACCCTCACACACAGACACTGTATCTTACCCAACCCCCCACCCTCAGTCACACACACACTGTAACCCACCCAACTCCCCATCCTCACATACACACACTGTAACCCACCCAACTCCCCACCCTCACACACACACACTCAGAGTAGCCCACCCAACATCCCACCCTCACTCACACATACACTGTAACCCACTCAACTCCCCACCCTCACACACACAAACAGACACACACACAATAAGTCACCCAACTCCCCACCCTCACTCACTGACACTGTAACCCTCCAAATCCCCATCCTCACTCACTGACACTGTAACCCTCCAAATCCCCATCCTCACTCACTGACACTGTAACACCCCATCCCCACCCTCACTCACACACACTGTAACCCCCCATCCCCACCCTCACTCACACACACTGTAACCCCCCATCCCCACCCTCACTCACACACACTGTAACCCCCCACCTCCGCACCCTCACTCACACACACTGTAACCCCCCAACTTGCCACCCTCACACACACAAACTGTAACCCCCCAACTCCCCACCCTCCCTCACACACACTGTAACCCCCCAACTCCCCCCCCTCACTCCCACACACTGTAACCCACCCAACTCCCCACCCTCACTCACAGACACTGTATCTCAACTAACCCCCCACCCTCACTCACACACACTGTATCTCACCCAACCCCCTCCTTCAGTCACATACACACTGTAACCCACCCAAATCCCCACCCTCACACACACACACACTGTAACCCACCCAACCCCCCACCCTCACTCACACACACTGTAACTCACCCAACTCCCCACCCTCACACACAGACACTGTAACCCACCCAACTCTCCACCCTCACACACACACTGTAACTCACCCAACTCTCCACCCTCACACACACACAGTCAGAGTAGCCCACCCAACATCCCACCCTCACTCACACATACACTGTAACCCACTCAACTCCCCACCCTCACACACACACACACACACACACACACACACACACACACACAATAAGTCACCCAACTCCCCACCCTCACTCACACACACTGTAACCCCCAACTCCCCACCCTCACTCACACACACTGTAACCCACCCAACTCCCCACCCTCACTCACACACACTGTAAACCCCCAACTCCCCACCCTCACTCACTGACACTGTAACCCTCCAACTCCCCACCCTCACTCACACAGACTGTAACACACCCAACTCTCCACCCTCACTCACAGACACTGTAACTCACCCAACTCCCCACCCTCTCTCAGACACACTGTAACCCACCCAACTCCCCACCCTCACTCACACACACTGTAACCCACCCAACTCCCCACCCTCACTCACAGACACTGTATCTCACCCAAACCCCCACCCTCTCTCAGACACACTGTAACCCACCCAACTCCCCACCCTCACTCACAGACACTGTATCTCACCCAAACCCCCACCCTCAGTCACACACACTGTAACCCACCCAATTCCCCATCCTCACTCACACAAACTGTAACCCACCGAACTCCCCACCCTCACTCACACACACACACTCAGAGTAACCCACCCAACATCCCACCCTCGCTCACACATACACTGTAACCCACCCAACTCCCCACCCTCACACACACACACACAGAATAAGTCACCCAACTCCCCACCCTCACTCACACACGCTGTAACCGCCCAACTCCCCACCCTCACTCACACACACTGTAACCCACCCATATCCCCACCCTCACTCACACACACTGTAACTCACCCAACTCCCCACCCTCACGGACACACACTGTAACCCACCCAACTCCCCTCCCTCACTCACACACACTGTAACACACTCAACTCACCACCCTCTCCCACACACACTGTTACCCCCCAACTCCCCACCCTCACTCACAAACACTGTAAACCACCCAACTCCCCACCCTCACTTACACACACTGTAACCCACCCAACTCCCCAGCATCACACACACACACAGTAACACACTCATTTGCCTACCCTCACTCACACAAACACACACTGTAACCCACCCAATTGCCTACCCTCACTCAAGCATACTTTAGCCCACCAAACCCCCCCACCCTCAGTCACACACACAATGTAACCCACCCAACTCCCCACCATCACTCACACACACTCTAACTCACCCAAATCCCTACCCACTCTCGCATACACAATGTAACCCACCCAACTCCCCACCCTCACACACACACTGTAACCCACCCAACTCCCCACTCTCACTTACACACACTGTAACCTTCTCAACTCCCCACCCTCACACACACACACAGTGTAACCCATCCAACATCCCACCCTATCTCCCACACACTGTAAACCTCCCAACATCCCGCCCTCAGTCACACACACACTGAAACCCTCCCAACTCCCCACCCTCACTCACACACACTGTAACCCACCCAACTCCCCACCCTCACTCACACACACTGTACCCCACCCAACTCCCCACCCTCACTCACACACACTGTATCTCACCCAACCCCCTCCTTCAGTCACACACACACTGTAACCCACCCAACTCCCCACCCACACACACACACACAATGTAACCCACCCAACTCCTACCCCTCACTCAAACATACTTTAGCCCACCCAACTCCCCATCCTCACATACACACACTGTAACCCACCCAACTCCCCACCCTCACACACACACACTCAGAGTAGCCCACCCAACATCCCACCCTCACTCACACATACACTGTAACCCACTCAACTCCCCACCCTCACACACACACACACACACACACACACACACAAAATAAGTCACCCAACTGCCCACCCTCACTCACACACACTGTAACCCCTCAACTCCCCACCCTCACTCACTGACACTTTAACCCCCCACCTCCCCACCCTCACTCACACACAGTGTAACCCGCCAACTCGCCACCCTCACTCACACACACTGTAACACACCCAACTCCCCACCCTCTCTCACACACACTGTAACACACCCAACTCCCCACCCTCACTCACAGACACTGTATCTCACCCAAACCCCCACCCTTACTCACACACACTGTAACCCACCCAACTCCCCATCCTCACTCACACACACTGTAACACACCCAACTCCCCACCCTCTCTCACACACACTGTATCTCACCCAAACCCCCACCCTCAGTCACACACACTGTAACCCACCCAATTCCCCATCCTCACTCACACAAACTGTAACCCACCGAACTCCCCATCCCCTCACTCACACACACACACTCAGAGTAACCCACCCAACATCCCACCCTCACTCACACATACACTGTAACCCACCCAACTCCCCACCCTCACACACACACACACAGAATAAGTCACCCAACTCCCCACCCTCACTCACACACACTGTAACCGCCCAACTCCCCACCCTCACTCACACACACTGTAACCCACCCATATCCCCAACCTCACACACACTGTAACCCACCCAACTCCCCACCCTCGCTCACACACACTGTAACACACTCAACTCACAACCCTCTCCCATACATACTGTTACCCCCCAACTCCCCACCCTCACTCACACACACTGTAACCCCCCAACTCCACACCCTCACTCACTGACACTGTAACCCCCCAACTCCCCACCCTCACTCACACACACTGTAACACACCCAACTCTCCACCCTCACTCACACACACTGTAACCCCCCACCTCCCCACCCTCACTCACACACAGTGTAACCCCCCAACTCGCCACCCTCAATCACACAAACTGTAACCCCCCAACTTCCGACCCTCCCTCACATACACTGTAACCCCCCAACTCCCCCCCCTCACTCACACACACTGTAACACACCCAACTCCCCACCCTCTCTCACACACACTGTAATCCACCAACTCCCCAACCTCACTCACACACACTGTAACTCACCCAACTCCCCACCCTCACTCACACACACTGTAACCCACCCAACTCCCCACCCTTACTCACACACACTTTAAATCACCCAACCCCCCACCCTCACTCACAGACACTGTATCTCACGCAATCCCCCACCCTCTCTCACACACACTGTAACCCACCCAACTTCCCACCCTCACTCACAGACACTGTATCTCACCCAAACCCCCACCCTCAGTCACACACACTGTAACCCACCCAATTCCCCATCCTCACTCACACAAACTGTAACCCACCGAACTCCCCATCCCCTCACTCACACACACACACTCAGAGTAACCCACCCAACATCCCACCCTCACTCACACATACACTGTAACCCACCCAACTCCCCACCCTCACACACACACACACAGAATAAGTCACCCAACTCCCCACCCTCACTCACACACACTGTAACCGCCCAACTCCCCACCCTCACTCACACACACCGTAACCCACCCATATCCCCAACCTCACTCACACACACTGTAACCCACCCAACTCCCCACCCTCACTCACACACACTGTAACACACTCAACTCACAACCCTCTCCCACACATACTGTTACCCCCCAACTCCCCACCCTCACTCACACACACTGTAACCCACCCAACTCCCCACCCTCACTCACACACACTATATCTCAACCAACCCCCCACCCTCACTCACACACACTGTATCTCACCCAACCCCCTCCTTCAGTCACACACACACTGTAACCCACCCAACTCTCCACCCTCACACACACACACACTGTAATCCACCCAACTCCCCACCCACATACACACATATAATGTAACCCACCCAACTCCTACCCCTCACTCAAACATACTTTAGCCCACCCAACTCCCCATCCTCACATACACACACTGTAACCCACCCAACTCCCCACCCTCACACACACACACTCAGAGTAGCCCACCCAACATCCCATATATAAAAACAAAAAAAACTGCGGATGCTGGAAATCCAAAACAAAAACAGAATTACCTGGAAAAACTCCGCAGGTCTGGCAGCATCGGCGGAGAAGAAAAGAGTTGACGTTTCGATGTTGACCCAACATCCCACCCTCACTCACACGTACACTGTAACCCACTCAACTCCCCACCCTCACACACACACACACACACACACACACACACACACACACACACAATAAGTCACCCAACTCCCCACCCTCACTCACACACACTGTAACGCCCCAACTCGCCACCCTCACTCACACACACTGTAACCCCCCAACTCCCCACCCTCCCTCACACACACTGTAACCCCCCAACTCCCCACCCTCACTCACACACACTGTATCTCTCTCAACTCCCCCCCCCTCACTCACACACGCACACACTCACACACACTCTAACTCACCCAACTCCCCACCCTCACTCACACACACTTTAAATCACCCAACCCCCCACCCTCACTCACACACACTGTAACCCACCCAACTCCACACCCTCACTCACAGACACTGTATCTCACCGAAACCCCCACCCTCTTTCACACACACTGTAACCCACCCAACTCCCCACCCTCACTCACAGACACTGTAACCCACCCAACTCCCCACCCTCACTCACACACACTGTAACCCACCCAACTCCCCACCCTCACTCACAGACACTGTATCTCACCGAAACCCCCACCCTCTTTCACACACACTGTAACCCACCCAACTCCCCACCCTCACTCACAGACACTGTAACCCACCCAACTCCCCACCCTCACTCACACACACACTGTAACCCACCCAACTCCCCATCTTCACTCACACACACACAGTAACTCAGCCAACTCACCGCCCTCTCTCACACACACTGTAACCCACCAACTCCCCAACCTCACTCGTACACACTGTAGCCCACCCAACTCCCCACCCTCACACACACACTGTAACTCACCCAACTCCCCACCCTCACTCACACACACTGTAGCCCACCCAATTCCCCACCCTCAGTCACACACACTGAAACTCTCCCAACTCCCCACCCTCACTCACACACACTTTAAATCACCCAACCCCCCACCCTCATTCACAGAGTCTGTATCTCACCTAATCCCCCACCCTCTCTCACACATACTGTAACCCACCCAACTCCCCACCCTCACTCACAGTCACTGTATCTCACCCAAACCCCCACCCTCTTTCACACACACTGTAACCCACCCAACTCCCCACCCTCACTCACACACACTGTAACCCACCCAACTCCCCTTCCTCACTCACACACTCTTTAACCCACCTAAATCCCCACCCTCACACACACACACTGTAACTCACCCAACTCCCCATCCTCACTCACACACATAATCTAACTCACCCAACTCCCCACCCGCACTCACACACACTTTAAATCACCCAACCCCCCACCCTCACCCACACTCACACTGTAACCCACCCAACTCCCCAACCTCACCCACACTCACACTGTAACCCACCCAACTCCCCACCCTCATTCACACACACTGTAACCCACCCAACTCCCCACCCTCACACACACAGACATAATGTAACCCACCCAACTCCCCACCCTCACATGCACAGACACACAGTCACCCACCCAGTTGCCTACCCTAACTCTTATGCAGGCCTCCTAGTACCTGCCCTTTCAAAACAACTTTTTATCCTAAGATTATTTTGAGATCACTTCTCACTGTTCTAAACTCTATGGAATACACGAGCATATGAACATACGGATTAGGAGCTGGAGTAGGCCCTCAGCCCCTCAAGCCTGCTCCACCATTCAATAAGATCAGGGCTAATCTGATTGTAACCTCAATCCCACATTCCTACCCTCCCCTGATAACCTTTCACCCCCTTGCTTATCATGAATCTATTTAGCTCTTCCTTAAAATCTATTTACCTCTTCCTCAGTGATACCTCTTCCTCTGCCTTCTCTGGCAGAGAGTTCCAAAATCACAAAATCTTCTGAGAGAAAAGTTTCGCTTCACCTCTGTTTTAAATGGGTGACCCCTTATTTTAAAACAGTGACCCCTAGTTCTAGATTCTCCCACAAGAGGAAACATCCTGTCCACATCCACCCTGTCAAGACCCCTCAGGATCTTAAAGGTTTCAATCAAATCGCCTCTCACTCTTCTAAACTCCAGTGGATACGAGCCTAACCTGTCCAACCTTTCCTCATAAGACAACCGGCCCATTCCACAAATCAGTCCAATAAACCTTCTCCAAACTGCTTCCACTGCACTTACATCCTTCCTTAAGTAAGGAGACCAGTACTGTACAGTCCTCCAATTGTGGTCTCCTGTATATGTCCAATCGACTCAATCACTCCTCATTGTACAATCTCGCCATCCCAGAAACCAGTCTCTGGAATTTTCACTGCATTCCCTGCAGAACACGTATACCTTCCTCAGACAGGAGTCCACAGTGTGCACAGTGCGATCTCATCAAATCTCTGTACAGCTGCAGGATATTTCTCTATTCCTATCCTCAAACCTCTGTAATAAATGGCTGCACACCATTTGAAGATGTCAATGGAATGAATTGAGGGATATGGAGGAAGACGCTGAGGGATATGGAGACAAGAGATTGTGACATAAAGGAAAAGTGATGGTGTAATATGTTGAGATGATGGGGATGGGTGGCTTTGACTGTTGGATTGATTGGCTGGATCTGACTCCCTGTCTCTGTCATCCTTCTCTCCAAAGGTCAATCACATCAGGTATGATTTCCTGAATCGTGCTCCTGCACCTGCAATCACATCACAGAATGAACCTCAGGACTTTGGAAGGGAACAAGCAGCAAATCCCAGTGAGCACACAACCTGACCTTTGGGCCCAGTGGAGGAGGTTCTGTGCCACTTTGGGCTGTGAGAAATCCAGGCCTCTCTCGTTTAGCCTGGTTTATATCGAGTTTGCAGGACTCTGACTCACTTAGGCTATCAATGACCATCTTATTACGAAAATCAGCTGTTACAGGGCATTTTCCATGGGGATGGATTAAAACCCTATCAATATTTGTTTCTGTTCCTCGTCAAACTTAATCCTTAAAATAATATCAGTGGGTGATCTGCTCATGTTCATAGCATTGAGAGAGAGACAAAGAGAGACAGAGAGAGACAGAGAGACAAGCAGAAAAAGAGAGAGACAAGCAAAAAGAGAGAGAGACAGGGAGAAAGAGAGAGAGACAGGGAGAAAGAGAGAGACAGGGAGAGGGACAGAGACAGGGAGAGAGACAGACAGGGAGAGAACAGACAGGGAGAGAGAGAGACAAGGAGGTAAAGAGACAGAGAGAGAGAGAGAGAGAGACAAAGAGTGAGAGACAGAGAGTGAGAGACAGAAAGATACAGAGAGACAGGGGGAGAGAGAGAGAGAGACAAAAAGAGAAGGAGAGAGAGACACAGAGAAGGACAGAGAAAGGGAGAGAGAGAGAGCGGCAGAGAGAGAGACAGATATACAGAGAGAGAGAGAGAGAGAGAGAGAGAGAGAGAGGGTGAGATAGAGACATAGAAAGAGAAAGATAGAGAGACAGAGAGAGGGAGAAACAGAGGGGTAGAGAGAGAGAGAAAGACAGAGACAGCGTGTGGGAACGAGAGAGAGCAGGGCAGGGCAGATGAAAGCCGGAAACACAATTCATCTCTGAATCTTATTTTTTTGTTTGAGTCCAGCCTCAGTTAATGCTGATTAAATACAGAACTCTGAGATATGACTGGCCACATTGGTCTGATGATTGTTATTGAGTCGTATTGGAAACAGGTCCCATGGTGCAGGGCAGAGCACTTGAAATTGATGATGCTGTCAGCCTCTGGCTGAGCTGGGAATTCAAAACATTACGATGGATATACAACACAGAAACAGGCCATTCGGCCCTACCAGTCCATGCTGGTATTTATGCTCCACTTGAGCCTCCTCCCATCTTTCCTCATTTAAATCCACCATCATAACCCTCCATCCCCTTCTCCCTCATATACTTGTCTAAATTCCACCTTTAATGAATCCATACTATTCACTTCAACCACTCCCTGTGGCAGCGCGTTCCACATTCTCACCGCTCTTTGGGTAAAGAAGTTTCTTCTGAATTCCCAATGGGATTTCTTGGTGACTATCTTATATTGATGGTCTCTAGTTATGCTCTTCCCCACAACAGGAAACATTCTCTCTGCAACCATTCTATCAAAATCTTTCAGAATTTTAAAGACCTCTATTAGGTCCCCCCTCGGCCTTTTTCAAGAGAAAAGAGACCCACGTACCTGTAGTCATTGTAAGTTAAACCTTTCAGACTGATATGGGGATTATATAAGAACATAAGAAATAGGAGCAGGAGTAGGCCATTCAGCCCCTCAGGCCTGCCCCACCATTCACTAAGATCATGGCTGATCTGCCCCAGGCCTCAGCTCCTCTTTCGTGCCAGCTCCTCACAGCCCTCAACTCCCCGATGTTTCAAAAATCTATCTACCTCCTCTTTAAAAACTTTCAGTGATCTAGCCTCCACCACTCTCTGGGGTAGAGAATTCCAGACATTCACTGCCCTCTGAGAGAAGAAATTCCTTCACATCCCAGTTTTAAATGAGTGTCCCCTTATTCTGTAACTATGTCCCCTAGTTTGAGATTCTCCCACTAGTGGAAACATCTTCTCAACATCTACCCTGTCAAGCCCCCTCAGGATCTTTTACGCTTCAGTAAGATCACGCCTCATTCTTCTAAACTCTAATGAATAAAGGTCTAACCTGTTTGGCCATTATTGATAAGCCAACCCCTTCATCCCAGGAATCAGCCTAGTGAATCTCTTTTGAACTGCCTCCAATGCCAGTATATCCTTTCTTAAATACAGAGACCCAAACTGTACACAGTACTCCAGGTGCAGCCTCACCAACACCCTGTACAGTTGTAACAAGACTTCCCTATTTTTAAACTCCAGCCCCCTCGCAATACAGGTCAAAATTCCATTTACCCTCTTAATTACTTGCTGCACCTGTATGCTGACTTTTTGTGTTTCATGCACAAGAACACCCAGATCCCTCTGTGCTGCACTTTTTGGAGTCTCTCTCCATTTAAATAATAGTCTGCCTTTTGATTCTTCCTACAAAGTGCATGACCTCACACAGAGAGTTGGCATAAATGGTCCTTTTCAGGTTGGCAGGATGTAATGAGTGGTGTCCCTCGGGGATCAGTGCTGGCACCTCAACTATTTACAATTTACATAAATGACCTGGGTAAAGGGATGAGTGGGATAGTTGCCAAAAATTTGCTGATGGCACAAAGATAGGTTGATGGAAAGTAAGTTATGAGGAAGATGTAAGGAGGCTGCAGAAAAAACATAGATAGATAAGTGAGTGGGCAAGGATCTGGAAAATGGAGTATAATGTAGGAAAATAGTGAAATCATTAATTTTGGCAGGAAGAATAAAAGAGAGGCATCTAAATGATGAGAGATTGCAGAGCTCTGGGGTGCAGAGTGGTTTAGGTGTCGTATTGCATGATTCACAATAAGTTATTATGCAGATACAGCAAGCCATTAGGAATGCTAATAGAATGCTACAAGGGGAATTGTATACAAAAACAGTGACACTACAGATGAATCAGTCCTAAGCGTGGAGCTTAGGGGTGGCTTTTTCTAGCCTTTGTCTTGGTACAAGTAGGTAGCTTCATCAGGAGCTCTGTAAACAAAGTTCACTCTTTCTTACAAGTAATCTGCCCAGTACTCCAAGTTTATTACAGTTTGTGACGAAGATAAACAGCTCCGACACTGCCCCTCGTCCTCGCAAATGTGAGTATTTTGATTTTTAAGGGAAGGGAAGAAAGAAAAGTATACTCACCAGCAATGCCCCTCTTCAGCAGCATTGACCCATACAACCCATCAATCACGGGCTGGAGTCAGTACGTACAGTGCTTACGTTTCTCTGTTGTGGCTAACAAGATAACAGCGGAAGAGAAACAGAAGGCAATCCTCCTAAGTGCCTGTGGGAGCGAAACGTATAACCTAGTCCATTGTCTGATGGCTCTGAACGTGTCAAGTTCCAGATCCTTCTATGAATTAGCAGGGCCTTGTGAAGGGACATTTTCAACCTAAACAACCAGTGATCATTCAAGTTCAACTCTAGGGTAAGGTGAATCGATTGCAGCAGACATCGTGATGTTAAAACAGTTAACGGAGCATGGTGATTTCAGTGATACCCTAAATGACATGTTGGTCTGCGGTGTACATGACAATGCCATTCAGCACCGTTGAGATAGACCTGAAGCACGTCATGGTGATAGTGCGAGCATTGGAGAGGGCTGAGAGGGGTTCACAGGCTCTGCACAGTGTGCCACATGGCATCGTCCTTCAGTTGGGGCAGGAACCTACTGCCAGGCGTAGTGCAATGACCAATGACCAGGGAAGCAACCACTAAATGGGACACGGTCCCTACAGCAAGGAAAACAAAAAGAAATCCTGGGAGCAGCTCAGCAGTAATTCAGAAATTAAAGCGTTACCGATTGTGGGGGTAACCATGTACCTGAAACCTGCAGATTTAAAGAGGCAGAATACCACCACTGTCCCAAAAAAGGGCATGTTGGAAAGCAATGCAGGGTGAGATGGAGACAGCCAATCAGAACAGCAGATCAAGTTAAATGAAGTGCACAATATAGAAAAGCCAGAAGCTGCTGATACTGATATTTATTCCCTACACAATCTGAAGGCTAGGAAAACTGAGCCAATCATTCTTACCCTTCAAGTAAACGGAAAGCCTCTGCTCCTGGAGTTGGATTCAGGAACATCGACCACAGTGGTGGGAGAACACATCTCTAAATACCTCAGAGAAGGTGCCCAGCCATTAAGTTTGGAGCAAACCACATCTCAGCAAAAACATACACTGGAGACGCAGTACAGGTGAAAGGCCTCACCTCCTACCTGTATCCTACAGGCAACAGACAGCCGAACTGCAACAGCTCCTGTTGTAACAGGACAAGATCCTAGCCTCCTGGGCTGTGATTGGTTGAAAGAAATTAATCTCAACTTGGTCAGAAATTTTTCAAATCCGAGCAGGAAGAAATCCTGACTTAACCAGGGAATATGATAGTGTATTTTGGAAATGAGATAAGGGAACCAAAGGACCTTAACATGAAGGAAGGACTCCCTCAGGTCAGAGTTGGTTCCATGGGAAAAATCATGAACAGAAGCGAAACGAGTGCAGTGTCAATCTGAGCCAACTGAAGAAGTGCAATAAGTACGATAACAGGAAAGGATCTTGTATCGGAAGATGTAGAATCCATATGGGTGAAGGTAAGAAATAACAAGAGGAAGAAGACACTGGTGGGAGTAGTCTATAGGCCACCTGACAGTAGCTATACTGTAGGACAGAGAATAAATCAGGAGATAATGAGGGCATGTAAAAAAGGCAGTACATTAATCATGAGTGACTTTAATCTTCATGTAGATTGGGAAAATCAAATTTGCAGAGGTAGACACGAGCAAGAATTCATAGAGTGTATTAGGGACAGTTTCCTGGAGCAATATGTTGTGAACCCAACCAGGGATCAGGCTATTTTCAATCTGATAATGAGTAATGGGGCAGGTTTAATAAATGATCTCAGAGTAAGGGATCCCCTAGGAAACAGTAACCATAATATGGTAGAATTTAGCATTCAGTTTGAGAGTGAGAAACTTGGGTCAGAAACAATTATGCTAAACTTAAACAAGGGTAATTACAAAGGAATAAGGGCAGAGTTGGCTGGAGTAGACTGGGAAAGGAGTTTAGCAGAAAAGATGGTTGATGAAAAATGGCAGATGTTTAAGAAAATAGTTCATGACTCACAACAAAGATATATCCCAGTGGGGAATAAGGATTCAAGGAAGGGGATAAACCAACTATGGTTAACCAAAGGAGTTAAGGACAATATCAAATTGAAAGAAAAAACATACAATGTAGCAGAGATTAGTGGTAAGGAGAAAATAAACTTTGAGGGTAAACTAGCAAGTAATGTAAAATGGACAGTAAGAGCTTCTTTAAAAACATAAAAAGGAAGAGAGAGGCCAAAAGAATGAGGCTGGGGAAATAATAATGGAGAACCAGGAACTGGCAGAGGAGTTGAATAAATACTTTGGTTTCAGTCTTCACAATAGATGATACTAATAACATTCCAAAAATACTAAATAATCATGGGGCAAAAGGGGGAAGGAAATAAATACAGTAAGCATCACCAAAGAAAAAGCACTAGGGAAACTAATGGGACTAAAGGCTGATAAGTCCCCTGGACCTAATGAGTTGCATCCTAGGATATTAAAGGAAGTAGCTACAGAGATAGTGGATGCACTGGTAGTAATCTTCCAAGAATCCTTAGATTCTGGAAAAGTCCCAGAGGATTGGAAAACTGCCAATGTAACACCCTTATTCAAAAAGGGAGGGAGACAAAAAACAGGTAACTATAGGCCAGTTAGCTTAACATCTATTATTGGGAAAGGCTAAAGTCTATTATAAAGGATGTAATAGCAGAGCATTTAGAAATATATAATCTAATCAAGCAGGGTCAGCATGGCTTCATGAAGGGGAAATCATCCCTGACAAATTTATTAGAATTCTTTGAGGAGGTAACAAGCAGGATAGGTAAAGGGGAACCAGTAGATGTAATATATTTGGATTTCCAAAAGGTGTTCAATTAGGTACCGCACATAAGGCTGCTTAATAAGATAAGAGCCCATGGTGTTGGGGGTAGTATATTAACATGGACAGAGGACTGGCTAACTAATAGAAGACAGAGAGTTGTGATAAGGGGGGCATTTTCTGCATGGCAACCTGTAATAATGGAGTGCCACAGGGATCAGTGCTGGGGCCACAATTATTTACAATATATATTAATGACTTAGATGAAGGAAGTGAATGTACAATCACCAAGTTTGCAGATGATACAAAAATAGGTGGGAAGGCAAGTGGTGAGGGTGACACAGAGTCTACAGAGGGATATAGACAGGTTAAGTGAGTGGGCAAAAACATGGCAGATGGAATATAATGTGGGAAAATGTGAGGTTATGCACTTTGGCAGGAAGAATAGAGGAGCTGAATATTATTTAAATGGAGAAAGACTGCAGAAAGCCCCAGCACAGAGGGATTTGGGGGTCCTCATGCATGAATCCCAAAAAGCTAACATACAAATTCAGCAGGTAATAGGGAAGGCAAATGGAATGTTGGCCTTTATTTTAAAAGGAATTGGGTATAAAAATTCGGGAACTCTTGCTAAAACTATACAAGGCACTAGTTAGACCACACCTAGAATACTGTGAACAGTTTTGGTCCCCTTATCTAAGGAAAGATATACTGACATTGGAGGCAGTCCAGAGAAGGTTCACTAGGTTGATCCCAGGTATGGAGGGATTTTCTTATGAGGAGAGGTTGAGTCGGTTGGGCCTGTACTCATTGGAGTTTAGAAGAATGGAATTTAAATATATAAGATTCTTAGGGGTCTTGACAGGGTAGATGCTGAGAGGCTGTTTCCCCTTGTGGGAGAGTCTAGGACCAGAGGGCATAATCTCAGAATAAGGGGTCACCCATTTAAAACAGAGATGAGGAGGAATTTCTTCTCTCAGAGGGTAGTGAATCTGTGGAATTCTTTACCGCAGAGGGCTGTAGAGGCTGGGTCATTAAGTATATTCAAGACTGAGATAGACAGATTTTTAATCAGGAAGGGAATGAAGGGTTATGGGGAAAAGGCAGGAAAGTGGAGTTGAGGATTATCAGATCAGCCATGATCTCATTGAATGGCGGAGCAGACTCAATGGGCCGAATGGCCTCCTTCTGCTCCTATGTCTTGTGGTCTTATGAAGGAGCAGTTGGCAGAAAAACCTCAACAATGTTCAATGTCCCAAGAGAAAGCCAAAGGATACAAAAAAGAGAGAGATTGAGACATTAGAGGGAAAAGTCATGGGACTTTCACAATGACCATTAACTGGCCAGCCAGTGTGAAACGCACGGTGAAAGGCTCAGCGTTACCAGGGTGGGGGACGGGAAGAGGGGCGAGCGCTGAAGTCTGCCCAGGAGCGGCAGAAGAATGGAAGGAAAGCTCCCTGAAGGCAGAGAACTGACTCAGGGAGCTGACAAACTTAAAATCAATAAAAACACAATGTAACATTGGGGGAAAAAATGTCCACGAGTCAGAATGAGACACCTCAGCACACGGATGATGAAAAATCTTTCCAAAGTTTTCAATTTTTATGAAATTAATCACGGAAACCTCATCCTGCCCTTGGTTGAGATTTCTTCAAGAATGCAAAGGCCGCCTGGCCGATTTGCCACCAATGGGATGGGCAGCACAAATGGACGTCAATTGCCACTTTAGTGACTTTAATTGGCCTCTTAATTGTCGGTGGGCGCGCTGCCCACTCTCATGTGCGCCCACCGACCGAAATATGGCGTGAGCGTGCGATGATGTTGGGACGCTTGCCCGAAGCCATCGTGCGCTATTTCCCGCTGGAGCTTGTCAGGCGCGTGTCCGTATACCGAGGGAGAAACTCTACCCAGATAATAGTGCTGCTTTCAGTCATACGCAACTCCAGAGATTCCTGAACCTAAATGGGATTAAACATGTCAAAACAGCACCATATCATCCCTCGTCCAATGGGTTAGCTGAAAGAGCGCTGCAATCATTTAACACAGGCACGAAGAAACTCTCCGAAGGAATGTTAGAAACACGAATTTCCAGATTTCATTTCAGCTATCGCACAGCTCCTCATGCAGCTACAGGTTCAACACCATCGGAACTGCTAATGAAACGCTGTCTCCGTACAAGGCTGAGTTTAGCGTTTCCTAACTTAGAAGGGAAGGTGAGAGAAACCAGGGAGGTCTGAAAGTAAATCATGATGTTCACAGTAAAGGTCGAGAATTTACTGTTGGGGAGGCAGATTTTGTGTGAAATTTTGCAACTGGGCCGAGATGGGTCCCGGGTACAAGCGTCTCTGAAACAGGACCGTTATCTTATCAGGTAGAAGTGGAAAACAGGGATGTTAGGAAACATGTGGATCATCTCAGGAGTCAAGAAACCCTCCAACAGCCAGTTAATCCAGCTGCAATCGAAGTCGACTTTGGCAGTTTCCCAGTTAGTTTGGAGATACTTGGCTCTGCAGGGGGCTGAAAGGCTGTCCTATTTCCCTTTAGATTTTTGTAGCTGATGCCCTTTGCCTCCAGCAACCGAGAGAGAGAGAGAGAGAGAGAGATTGCTTTGCCTGAAAGCTGCAGGGTATGTACTAAACAAAAACAAAAATACCTGGAAAAACTCAGCAGGTCTGACAGCATCTGCGGAGAGGAGCACAGTTGATGTTTTGAGTCTGTATGACTCTTCAAGAGGTCAAGAGGAGATGGATTTTTGGATCCCTGCTGAGATGCGCAAATCAGCCTTTTGTCTCTGCAACCACAGGAGATTAAAGTTCAGTCTTTTGCATCTTTCCTATCGCCCTTTCAAATCTCTGTTTGAAGAAGTCCTTGACACCTTTCAGGTGCGATATTCTTTGTCCTCGAGTATAATCCACATGAGAATTTTCCAGAAATTGATCACTTTACATTATCAGTCATCTTCAGATCAGTCCTTACCAATATTTCTTCTTAGAAACATAGGTCTACCTTCTAAAAAGTTCAAACTGCCCATAGGTCATTGGTTGATTGTGGTAGTTGATTGCAGTAGTAGAGTCTAGTATTAGACACCATACAGTACTCTGTACTATATAGGCGGGGTGGGACACGTGACCTGGGGGTTGAAGGTCAGATATCACATGTTGGAACCTGTCTTGATAGAATTCAGTTACTGTAGATATGTGTCCATGTTAGGAAAATGTGTTATCAATAAAGTTAGCTCAGCTACAATGTCGATGGCCTGTGTGCATCACTGAAACAAAAAACAAGACAGGGTGTCAGAAACAAACTAAACGCAACAATGGAGGTTCTGAAACCACCGACCGAGCTCAGTTTGGAGGGACATCTCACTGAAAACTGGAGGAGGTTTCAGCAGAGATTCGAGCTGCACCTCACAGCGATGGGCAGTGATTAATAAAACCCCTCAGATACCGTCTTTCATCTTTCTCCACATAGCAGAGGAAGCAGCTCTCGAATCTGTGACACGTTCACGTTTGAAATTGATGAGAAACAAAGTGACTAGAAAGAAATAATGGAAAAACTCGAAGCCTACAGCAGCCCACAGAAAAACCGCATATGAAAGATCTCGATTTTCGACATGTATGCAAGGCAGCGACAACGTTAGTCAGTACGTAACTGAGGTGAGAAAACAAGCTAAATCGTGGTAATTTGGAGAACTTTGAAGAATGCCTCACCCGAGATAGAATAATTTGCGGAATCTGAAATGACTCCCTGAGAGAACAGCTTTTGAGAGAAATTGATCTCACGCTGGAGAAAACAATAAATATCTGCAGAGTGGCAGAGACAACAAAATACCACATCAAAGAGATGACGGTAGATGATAAGATGCACACTTCAAGCAGTTAGATGCAGTTAAACAGAAACAGCCCCAGGAAAGAACAAATAAACAGCCTGAACCTAAAAAAACAAAACTGCAATTAAAATATTGAAATGCAGCCGATGTGGAGCAGAGCATTTACCATGTAGGTGTCCAGCCGATGGGAAGCAGTGTAAGATCTGGGGTAAACTCAATCACTTCACTAACGTGTAAATCGAAGAAAGTGCACACGATTGACACAGACACTGAAACTGAACTTCTCGTTGGTGCAGTAACAACAAGTTCCAAAGGAGACGAATGGAAGGTTGATTTAAAAATTGCCAACGTGATGGTGAATTTCACGCTTGACACAGGTGCAAATACCATTTCCGTAGACCTGTATCGTAGAATAAGCAAAGACAAACAGCTAGCTAAAACAAAAGTGAAGCTGTCTGCTTATACAGGTGAAAAAACTGCTGTGGAAGGTAAGTACACACTTAAAGTGAGCTACAAAAAACAGTCTCAAGCACTTCCATTCATAGTGGTGAAAACTGATGCAAAACCCATTCTTGGAATCAAAGCTTGTGAAAATCTGAAGCTAATAAGGACATAAGCACATCAGAACTAGGAGCAGGAGTAGGCAATTCGGCCCCTCGAGCCTGCCCCGCCATTCAATACGATCATGGCTGATCTCATTTCAGCCTCAACTCCAATTTCCCGCCCTCTCCCCATAACCTTTCAACCCGGTACTAATTAAAAATCTGTCTATCTCCTCGTTAAATTTATTCAGCGTCCTGGCATCCACTGCACCCTGAGGTAGTGAATTCCACAGATTCACGACCCTTTGAGAAAAGTAATTCCTCACCTCTGATTTAAATCTACCACCCCTTAGCCTAAAACTATGGCCTCTCGTTCTAGAATGCCCCACAAGGGGAAACATTCACTCCATGTCTACTTTGTCTATCCCCTTTAGCATCTTATATACCTCAGTTAGATCTCCTCTCATCCTTCTAAACTCTAGTGAGTACAGGCCTAAACTGCTCAATCTCTCCTCATAAGACAAGCCCCACATCTCTGGAATCAATCCAGTGAACCTCCTCTGAACCGTCTCCAATGCAACTACGTCCTTCCTCAAGTAAGGGGACCAAAACTGCACACAGTACTCCAGGTGCGGTCTCACCAATGCCTTGTACAGTTGCAACAACACTTTCCTATTTTTATACTCTATTCTTTTAACAATAAAGGCCAAAATTCCATTTGCCTTCCTTATTACCTGCTGTAGCTGCATACTAGCTTTCAGCGATTCATGCACAAGGACACCCAGATCCCTCTGCACTGAAGCATTCTGAAGTTTCTCTCCATTTAAATAATAAGTCACCTTTTTATTCCTCCGACCAAAATGGATAATCTCACACTTATCCACGTTAAACTCCATCTGCCAAATTTTGGCCCATTCACCTAACCTGTCCATATCCATTTGTAAATTTCTTATTCCTTCATTGCAACTTACGTTCCCATCTATTTTGGAGTCATCTGCAAATTTAGCTATAGGACCTCCTATCCCTGAGTCCAAGTCATTAACTAATCAAAAGAATAATGACTGTCACCACTGATGACATCCTGAGCGAGGATAAAGATGTGTTCCAGGGGATTGGCTGCCTAAAAGGGGAACACACCATCAATATTGACAAAACTGTGACACCCAGAATTCCCCACCCAGGACAATGTCAGTAATGCTGACAGAGCGACTGGAACCAGAGTTGGACAGAACGGAGAAACTTCACATCATCAAGAAAATTGAAGAACCGACAAAGTGGGTTAATCCCATTGTTATTGTGGAAAAACCAGACGGGAACCTGCGAGTGTGTCTGGATCCCAGACACCGAAACCAGGCAGTGCAAAGGGAGCGTTACCAGCTGAGGCCAAATATTATTCAGTCTTGGATGCGGGTTCAGGCGTCTGGCAGGTCAAGATGGATGAACGCAGCTCCTATCTCTGTACCTTCAACACAGCACACGGGCGATACAGGTTTTTATGCTTACTTTCTGGAATTAATTCAGCTCTGGAGGTGTCCCACAGAACAGTGAGGCAGCTGTTTGAAGGGTTAGAGGATGTGGAAACCTATATCAACGATGTGCTGGTCTGGGGAACCTCATGAGAAACACACGACCACAGACTGAGGCAGGTCTGGCCAGAGCTACAGAAAGAAACCTCCAGCTGAAGATGGAAAAGTGCAAAATAGGTCATCATGAAATCAAGTACTTGGGACATGTGCTAACCAGTGAGGGACTGGAGCCAGAGCTGAGTAAAATCAAACATGCCACTCCCAGAATGTACCAAAAACTTGGAGAGGTTTTTGGGGATGGTGACCTATCTTGGGAAATTCATTCCGAACACGTCAGACCTGACAGCACCTCCCAGAGAACTTCTACACAATGATGTGGAATGGCACTGGGAACAGAGTCACCAGGAGGCTTTGACCAGTCTGAAGGGAACACTGACCCAGGCACCAGGGTTAAAGTATTACAATGTCAGTCAACCAGTCAAGAGCTCAGTGAATGCATCAAAGTCTGGCCTAGGAGCTGTCCTCTTGCAAAATGAGGCACCAGTGACACACACTTCAAAGGCACTGACTGAAACACAGCAGTGTGCCCAAATAGAGAGAGAAATGCTAGCAATTGTGTTTGGCCTAGAACGTTTCCACCAGTTTGTCTGTGGTAAAGATGTGGAGGTGGAGTCTGATCATAAACCTTTGGAAGCTACACTTAAAAAGCCCCTGAACTGTGCACCACCAAGAACCCAAAGATTACTAATGTGTGTACAGAGGACCAGGTCAGAGTTAAATACAAACCGGGCAAGGAAATGTACATTGCAGACACTCTGTCACCTACAGACCTACCCATCACGGAGGAAGAGGATAAAGAAACAGAAGCACAGGTTCACATTCTGTAACCAAACTGGATGAGATCAGGGAAATGACCAAGAATGACACCACCTTGCGTTAACTGCAGCAGATTGTGTAAACTGGCGGCCCACACATCAGAGCGGAGGTCCTTCTGCTGTACAAGGCATGCTGGAACTTTCATGAGGAATGTCATGTAGCAGGAAGAACACTTTTCAATTCCTGTGCAGGCAGAAAGCATCTTTTTCATGTCCGCTACCACATTTCCTCGCAACACACAGGAAAGAAATGCTGCAGCCCAGACCAAACTCACCTTGGCACAGAAACATGCAGGAGAAGAGCTCGAGATGTAATGTACTGGCCTGGAATGGGGAGCACAAATCGGGGAAATGGTGAATGCATGTGCAGTGTGTCCAAAGTACTGTAAATCACAACAGAAAGAACCACAGTGCTCCAGAGAGGCCCTGTCAGAATATTAGAGTGGATTTGTTCACATTTGACAACAGTGAGTATCCACTCCCAGTAGATTATTACTCAAAGGTCTGAGTCTGTGCTGCTGAGAAATGATAGTAAGAGCATCACTGTAATAAATCATTTAAAATCAATGTTTGCTTGTTATGGCACACCTGGAGTGCTCACCTCAGATAACAGTTCACACTTCTCAGGCACTGAGTTTTGCAAATTTGCCCAGGACTGGGAGTTTTGCCACATTACATCAAGTCCCAAATCTCCACAATCCAGCGGAATGGTGGAACATACCCCGCAGAACTTTAAACACCTGTTGAAGAAGGAAAAGCTGGCAGGAAGAGACCTGTCTCTGCTGGGTTTCAGGAATACTCCATTAGAGAGCATTGGATCATCTCCAGCACAGCTCCTGATGGGGAGAAGACTGGGAACTAAGCTTCCAATGTGCCCCAACTGTTATTTCCACAGCCAGTGAGCTACAGTGTGCATCACCTGCTCAAACTGAGACAGCAGAAGCAGAAACAGTATTTTGATCGAGGTGCCTGACCTCTGCCTGACCTGAACATGGGAGAGACAGAGAGGATTCAGCATGAAGGCATCTGGAATCCTGCTGTTGTTATGGGAACCACAGGAGAACCAAGGTCTTACGCAGCGCACACTCCAAACGGACAACAATGCAGGAGAAACCGGAAATTCTTACAGAAAACAAATGGAAAGCAACCCTGGCTCTGAACCAGAAAGTGTAGCTGAAGATCAAACACCAGGATGTACCAGTGAAGCAACAGATAACCAGACATGGCCTGAGAGTCCTGAAAACTATCCGAGGGCTGATAGTGACACAGAGCTGGAGAAGGCCCCTTGTCCCTCAAATTCCCCGCTGTCACCATTCAGAACATCCAGTGGAAGAATTGTGAAAGGACAATGGAGGTGAGTAATTCTAGTTTTATTCATGGATATGGGTATTGCTGGCTAGGCCAGCATTTATTGTCCAACCACACTGCTGTGGGTCTGGAGTCACATGTAGGCCAGACCAGGTAAGGACGGTGGATTTCCCTCCCTAAACAATATTTGTGAACCTGCATTTTTACAACAATGGCTCCATAGTCATCATTAGACCTTTAATTTCAGATTTATTTTTTATTGAATTCAAATTTCACCACCTGCTGTGATGGGATTTGAACATGGGTCCCCAGGGTATTACTCAAGGTCGCTGAATTATTAGCTCAGTGACAGTGCCACTATGCTACTGCCTCCTCGGAAGACAGAAGTGAAAGAGAAAACGGACTGATCAAAACAGGGTGAGAAAGAAGAAATTAAAGACTTTGTGAACTTGAGTTGTATAAAAGTGTTTTTTAAAAAAAGGGAAATGTCATGATAATAGTTGATTGTGATATTGGACTCCAGTTTTAGACACTATACGGTACTCCGTACTAGAAAGGGGGGTCACCTGACCTGGGGGTTGAAGGTCAGATATCACATGTTGGAGCCTTTCTTGATAGAATTCAGTTACTGTAGATAGGTGTTTATGTTTGGAAAATGTGTTATCGATAAAGTTAGCTCAGCTACAATGTCAGCGGCCTGTGTGCATCATTGAAACAAAAAACATGACAGGTACCATCATTCCACTGTTGCCACACGTGGGAAGGGGATGAGGTGTTGGGGGTGATAGAGGGGCGGGCCAGAGTGTCACAGAGGGAATGGAATGGTTCTCTCACAATGCTGACAGGGGACGTGAGGGGAATATGTGTATGGGTGTGACATCTTGGTGGAGGAAATGGCAGAGAATAATCCTTTGAATACAGAGGCTGGTGGGGTAGGTAGTGAGGATGAGGGAAAACCTATCGTGGCTCTTGGGGGTGGGGGGGGTGGGGGAGGGGTGAGAGCAGAAGTTCGGGAAATGGGTTGGACTTGCTTGAAGGCCCTGTCAATCACTATGCTGGTGATCTCAATAACATGGGGTATCTTACACTTTCATCTCTATTTATATGGCAGTGAGAATGAAGTGATAACTGATCATAGACCATTAGTAAGCTCGTTCAACAACCACATCGAAAACCACCCACTCAAATAGGGCATTGGATATTCAAACAAGAGTATGAGTTCCATGTTGAGTATCAGCCAGGCAAGGTCAGCCCAGCAGACTACCTGTTCTGTCGAAGGGTCATGAGGACTCGAAACGTCAACTCTTTTCTTCTCCGCCAATGCTGCCAGACCTGCTGAGTTTTTGCAGGTAATTCTGTTTTTGTTTTGTACCTGCCATAACATGCATTTCTGACAGTCAGTCCTACCAGTCATGGGAAAAAGGTTATTGAACAATACTTTAACTACATAAGCCTGAATGTAGTGCCGAGGTTGCTAAAACTGGCTGACATCAAAGAGGCACCAAAACAAGATGAGGCATTGCAGCAGTGTGTGATAGCTATGGAATCACCAGACTGCAAAGAGATGATCGAGAGAGTGTCTACAAACAATCACTCACACACCACAAGGTTTTCACAACGTTCGAAATGAGCTCATTGTTACAATCATATCTGATCTCATGTTACACAGAAACTGTACTGTCATGGTTGAGGTCATTTGTTGTCGATATAGCCCATGATGATCTCCAGGGAATTATCAAAACCAAGCAACTCCTTGGGAAAGAGTATGGTTCCTAGGATTGACGTCATGGTAGGGCATAAAAACAATCAGCGTTTGACATGTCAGGCATCCACAATGTCAAATCTTCAAGATGTCCGGTCTACCTCCAGACTGAGGTTTAAGCTGATTTGCAGATTTTCACACCTGCTTGTTGTCATTGATGATGACAGTAGATTCCCAGTCACAGAAATAGTTACATCAACTTCACTGGACGCAATCATTCCAAAGCTTGAGCAGTTTTTCTCCTTACTTGGAATCCCACAAATGATGAGGAGTGACAATGGATCCCCAATCCACGGTGATGAGTTCTGGAAACTTGACAACTGCCTGATCTTCAGTCATCGAAAAATCTCATCCTGTTAACTACGAACTGATGGAGAAGTAGATGCAGAGGCTGTGGGAAGGGCTTTGAATGAATATTTTGTCTCTGTGTTTACAAAGGAAAGGGAGGATGTAGATATAGTAGTCCAGGAGGAACACTGCGAGATATTGGACGGGATAGTCATAAAGAGAGAGGAAGTACTCGAAGGGTTGAAATCCTTGAAAGTTGATAAGTCACCAGGGCCAGATGGATTGTTTCCGAGGCTGCTGAAGGAAGTCAGGGAGGAGATAGCAGATGCTCTGAGGATGATTTTCCAATCTTCACTGGATACAGGGGAGGTACCGGAGGACTGGAGAAATGCAAACATAGTTCCATTGTTTAAAAAGGGATCAAAGAAAATGCCAAACAATTATAGGCCAGTTAGTCTTACATCAGTGGTGAGCAAATTAGTAGAATCAATCCTGAGAGAAAGGATTAACTGTCATGTGGAAAGGCATGGACTAGTCAGGGATGGTCAGCATGGATTTGTTAAAGGAAGGTCTTGCCTCACAAATTTGATTGAATTCTTTGAGGAAGTGACAAGAAGGGCTGATGAAGGTAGTGCAGTGGATGTTGTGTACATGGATTTTAGCAAAGCATTTGACAAGGTCCCGCATGGCAGATTGGTCAGGAAAGTAAAAGCCCATGGGATTCAGGGTAATGTGGCAAACTGGATAAAAGGTTGGCTTTGTAACAGGAAACAAAGGGTAATGGTCGATGGATGACCTTGCAAATGGAAAGTTGTCTCAAGTGGTGTTCCACAGCACTCGGTGTTGGGACACTTGCTGTTTGTGTTATATATTAACGATTTGGATGTGAACATGGGGGGCACGATTGGGAAATTTGTGGATGACACAAAGATTGGCCGAGTAGTGGATAGTGTAGAGGATAGCCATAATCTCCAAAACGATATAGATGGGTTGGTGGAGTGGGCGGTAAAGTGGCAGATGGATTTTAACATAGAGAAGTATAAGGTCATACATTTAGGGAGGTCAAACAGTTACAGGGATTACACAATAAATGGGAATATACGAAGAGGGGTAGATGAAGTGAGAGATCTTGGCGTACAAGTACACAGGTCCCTGAAGGCAGCAGTTCAAGTAGACAAGGTTGTAAAGAAGGCATATGGAATGCTCTTCTTCATTGGCAGAGGTATAGAATATAAAAGTAAGGTTATAATGTTGGAATTGTATAAAACACTGGTGAGGCCACAACTGGAGTATTGTGTGCAGTTCTGGTCACATTACAGGAAGGACATAATAGCTCTGGAGAGAGTGCACAGGAGGTTTACAAGAATGTTGCCAGGGTTAGAAAAGTGTAGCTATGAGGAGAGATTGGATAGGTTGGGGTTATTTTCCTTAGAACAAAGGAGGCCGAGAGGTGACTTGATTGAGGTGCACAAAATTATATGGGGAATAGATAGAGTGTACAGGATAAAATTGTTTCCCTTGGTGGAGAATTCTAGAACCAGGGGACATAGATTCAGGATAAGTGGCAGAAGGTGTAGGGGGGACATGATGAAGAACTTTTTTACACAGAGGGTAGTGGGTGTCTGGAATTCACTGCCCAAGTTGGTGGTAGAGGCAGAAACTTTAAACTCTTTTTAAAAAGTACCTGGATCTGCACCTAAAGTGCTGTAAGCTGCAGGGCTATGGGCCGGGTGCAGGAAGGTGGGATTAGAAAGGGTGTCCTCGGGCTGGCATGGACAAGATGGGCTGAATGGCCTCCTTCTGTGCTGTAACTTTTCTATGGTTCTATGGTTCTAAGTCAAGAAATTTTTATGTACCTTGAAAGGAGTGATAAGTACAGCTACAACTAAGAGCAAGTCATGGAAGCAAGAACTGTAACTTCACAATTACAGAGCGACCCCTCACCCAACTACTGGAAAGACCTGGCTGCATTCCTCATTGCACATCCTATGCACACACCGCAGCATTTTGTCTACTAAGGCTACCATACCCATGCATCGACAGAGGGAGTCTGGAAGGAGAATAAAGGAATCCATATTTTGCCAGTAAGTACATTTCTGATTCTGAGTGCATCTTACTGAATCTTCCCGAGAATTTCACTATCACCAGGCAGAGGGACAACAGGATGTGTGTGGAATGAAAGCTGTGTGTGGTGCAGATCGCTGGACTGACCATCATCTTATCATTTCAAAGCTAAACATCAAGGTCCATCCCCCTAGACTTCCTCAGGGCCTGAAGGCCCAGAAGTGTCTCAATGGCACAAGGCTCAAACAGGCAGTCATGAAGCAATGTCTCTCACAGATTTGCCTGTGTGCACTGGAAATAGGTACTCACTGCATTGAGGAAAACTGGGTGACCTTCAGGGATATAGTGTACTCCACGGCTCTAGAGATCCTTGTCCCTACCTCTCGTAAGCCTCAAAGTTGAAAACAATGAGGTTACCCAGAAACTACTGGAGGAGAAGCATCACCTGTACAGGGTTGACCTCAATGACAAGTCATCACTATCCAAGCATAGTCCAATGCAAACTCAGGGAGATGTATGACACTCAGCTAAATCAGAGAGTGGGCGAACTTCAGTCACATGCAGACCACAGACACTGAAAGAGATTCTATAGTCCTCTGAAATCTAACTACCGGCCCCAGTATTCGAGTTCATCACCAATTCTCAGAGCTGACAGATCAACACTGCTGTATTTCCTGTGCTTAGATCAGTACAAACTCCATCAAAGAGTCAGCATGGGCCTTAAACGTACTCGGTGTTTTATTGAGAGCTGGGCATCATGATGACACCACATTGCTGATTGTATCAGTTCCAGTCATGACGCATACCTGTGTGCAATGTGTATTCAAACAGCTTCACTTACCATTGCTATCACAACACCCCTGTCCTTCAATGGAGGATCAGTTCAGTTTAACACTGCTATGTATACAAATAGGCATTTCGTATGGGGTTCAGAAATTGTATCAATGTTAAAAGCTGGTAGTATGTTAATACTAATAATTTGCAAATTCATATCTTATGATACAATGCCTTTTAGTTTAACACATACTTCCCACATCAGAAACACTGCAGGGAGGTGGTGGTGTAGTGATTGTTGCTAGGTTTGCAATCCAGAGACCCAAGGTGATGTGCTGGGGACCTGGGTTTGAATCCCACCAGAACAGATGGTGGAATTTGAATTTGAAAATGCTTCTAACAAGCCATTCTTTGTATCAAGGCACAGAAAGGAATGAAGCACTGTGGGTGTACCTACACCACATGGACTGCAGCTCCCCACCACCTTCTCAAGGGGAATCAAGGATGGGCACCAGATGCTGGCCAAGCTAGCGACACCCACGTCCCAAGAATGATTAAAACAAAACCATGTTAATTCTGCCTGATGATATCAGTATTTACCAAATATCCTGCTACCATCTCCTTAACAGTGAATTGCAGCATTTTCACAATGACAGATGTTAAGCTGGCTGGCCAATCGTTTCCTGATTTCAGTCTCCCTACTTTCTGGAATACAGGTGATACAGATGTGATTATCCAATCTGCTAGGACTTTTCCAGAATCTAGGGAAATTTTGGAAGATGACAACCCATGCAGCCACTCTCCCTGCAGTCACTCTCACTGGAACCACTCTCCCTGCAGTTACTCTCCCTGGAACCACACTCCCTGCAGTTACTCTCCCTGAAACCACTATCCCTGCAGTCACTATCCCTGCAGTCACTCTCCCTGCAGTCACTCTCCCTGCAGTCACTATCCCTGCAACTACTGTCCCTGCAACCACTATCCCTGCAGTCACTATCCCTGTAGTCACTCTCCCTGCAACTACTCTCCCTGCAGTCACTATCCCTGCAGTCACTATCCCTGTAGTCACTATCCCTGCAACCACTATCCCTGCAGTCACTATCCCTGTAGTCACTATCCCTGCAACCACTATCCCTGCAGTGACTATCCCTGCAGTCACTATCCCTGTAGTCACTATCCCTGCAACCACTATCCCTGCAGTCACTATCCCTGCAGTCACTATCCCTGCAACTACTCTCGCTGCAGTCACTATCCCTGCAGTCACTATCCCTGCAAGCACTATCCCCTGCAGTCACTATCCCTGCAGTCACTATCCCCTGCAGTCACTATCCCCTGCAGTCACTATCCCTGCAGTCACTATCCCTGTAGTCACTATCCCTGCAACCACTATCCCGCAGTCACTATCCCTGCAAGCACTATCCCCTGCAGTCACTATCCATGCAAGCACTATCCCCTGCAGTCACTATCCCTGCAGTCACTATCCCTGCAGCCACTCTCCCTGCAGTCACTCTCCCTGAAACCACTCTCCGTGCAGTTACTCTCCCTGCAGTCACTATCCCTGCAGTCACTATCCCTGCAGACACTCTCCCTGCAGTCACACCCCCTGCAACCACTCTCCCTGCAGTTACTGTCCCTGCAGTCACTATCCCTGCAGTCACTCTCCCTGCAACCACTATCCCTGCAAACACTATCCTTGAAGTAACTCTCCCTGCAAGCATTATCCCTGCAACCACTCACCATGCAACCACTATCCATGCAGTCACTATCCCTGCAGTCAATCTCCCTGCAGTCAAAATCCCTGCAACCACTATCCCTGCAGTCACTATCCCAGCAGTCACTCTCCCTGAAACCACTCTCCGTGCAGTTACTCTCCCTGCAGTCAATCTCCCTGCAGTCACTCTCCCTGCAGTCACTATCCCTGCAGTCACTCTCCCTGCAGTCACTATCCCTGCAACCACTATCCCTGCAATCACTATCCCTGCAGTCACTATCCCTGCAACCACTATCCCTGCAATCACTATCCCTGCAATCACTATCCCTGCAGTCACTATCCCTGCAGTTACTCTCCCTGCAGTCACTCTCCCTGCAGTCACTATCCCTGCAACCACTATCCCAGCAGCCACTATCCCTGCAGTCACTATCCCTGCAGCCACTGTCCCTGCAGTCACTATCCCTGCAGCCACTATCCGTGCAGTCACTATCCCTGCAACAACTATCCCTGCAACCACTACCCCTGCAACCACTATCCCTGCATCCACTCTCCCTGCAAGCATATCCCTGTAGTCACTATCCCTGCAGTCACTATCCCTGCAGCCACTATCCCTGCAGCCACTATCCCTGCAGTCACTATCCCTGCAGTCACTATCCCTGCAGTCATTATCCCTGCAGTCACTCTCCCTGCAACCACTATCCCTGCAAGCACTCTCCCTGCAACCAGTATCCCTGTAGTCACTATCCCTGCAGCCACTATCCCTGCAACCACTATCCCTGCAACCACTCTCTCTGCAACCACTATCCCTGCATTCACTCTCCCTGCAACCACTATTCCTGCAGTCACTATCCCTGCAGTCACTATCCCTGCAGTCACTATCCCTGCAACCACTATCCCTGCATTCACTCTCCCTGCAACCACTATCCCTGCATTCACTCTCCCTGCAACCACTATCCCTGCAACTACTCTCCCTGCAATCACTATCCCTGCAACCACTATCTCCGCGACGACAATCCGTGCAACCACTATCCCTGCAATCACTCTCTCTGCAACCACTATCCCTGCAGTCACTTTCCCTGCAGTCACAATCCCTTCAACCACTATCCCTGCAACCACTCTCCCTGCAACCACTATCCCTGCAACGACTAACCCTGCAGTCACTTTCCCTGCAAACACTATCTCTGCAGTCACTATCCCTGCATCCACTATCCCTGCAGTCACTATCCCTGCAACCACTATCCCTGCAACCACTCGCCCGGCAGCCACTATCCCTGCCGTCACTATCCCTGTAACCAAACTCCCTGCAACCACTATCCCTGCAACCACTATCCCTGCAACCCCTATCCCTGCAGTCACTCTCCCTGCAGTCACTCTCCCTGCAACCACTCTCCCTGCAACAACTATCCCTGCAACCACTATCCCTGTAACCACTATCCCTGCAGCCACTATCCCTGTAACCACTATCCCTGCAACCACTATCCCTGCAGCCACTATCCCTGCAGTCACTATCCCTGCAGTCACTATCCCTGCAGTCATTATCCCTGCAGTCACTCTCCCTGCAACCACTATCCCTGCAAGCACTCTCCCTGCAACCAGTATCCCTGTAGTCACTATCCCTGCAGCCACTATCCCTGCAACCACTATCCCTGCAACCACTCTCTCTGCAACCACTATCCCTGCATTCACTCTCCCTGCAACCACTATTCCTGCAGTCACTATCCCTGCAGTCACTATCCCTGCAACCACTATCCCTGCATTCACTCTCCCTGCAACCACTATCCCTGCATTCACTCTCCCTGCAACCACTATCCCTGCAACTACTCTCCCTGCAATCACTATCCCTGCAACCACTATCTCCGCGACGACAATCCGTGCAACCACTATCCCTGCAATCACTCTCTCTGCAACCACTATCCCTGCAGTCACTTTCCCTGCAGTCACAATCCCTTCAACCACTATCCCTGCAACCACTCTCCCTGCAACCACTATCCCTGCAACGACTAACCCTGCAGTCACTTTCCCTGCAAACACTATCTCTGCAGTCACTATCCCTGCATCCACTATCCCTGCAGTCACTATCCCTGCAACCACTATCCCTGCAACCACTCGCCCGGCAGCCACTATCCCTGCCGTCACTATCCCTGTAACCAAACTCCCTGCAACCACTATCCCTGCAACCACTATCCCTGCAACCCCTATCCCTGCAGTCACTCTCCCTGCAGTCACTCTCCCTGCAACCACTCTCCCTGCAACAACTATCCCTGCAACCACTATCCCTGTAACCACTATCCCTGCAGCCACTATCCCTGTAACCACTATCCCTGCAACCACTATCCCTGCAGTCACTATCCCTGCAAACAATATCCCTGCAACCACTATTCCTGCAGCCACTCTCCCTGCAACCACTATCCCTGCAGCCACTATCCCTGTAAACACTATCCCTGCAACCACTATCCCTGCAACCACTATCCCTGCAGTCACTATCCCTGAAGTCACTCTCCCTGGAACCACAATCCCTGCAGTCACTATCCCTGCAACCACTATCCCTGCAGCCACTCTCCCTGCAGTCACTATCCCTGCAGTTATTCAGCCTGCAAATACTATCACTGCAAAAACTATCCCTGCAGTCACTCTCCCTGCAACCACCATCCCTGCAAGCACTCTCCCTGAAACCACTATCCCTGCTGTCACTATCCATGAAGTCACTATCCCTGCCATCACTATCGATGAAGTCACTCTCCCTGCAACCACAATCCCTGAGTTCACTCTCCCTGCAGTCACTCTCCCTGCAGTCAGTATCCCTGCAAACACTATCCCTGCAGTCCCTCTCCCTGCAACCACTCTCCCTGCAGTTACTCTCCCTGCAGTCACTATCCCAGCAGTAACTATCCCTGCAATCACTATCTCCGCGATGACAATCCCTGCAACCACTATCCCCGGTCAGTATCCCTGCATTCATTATCCGTGCAACCACTCTCTCTGCAGTCACTATCCCTGCAGTCACTATCTCTGCGACGACAATCCCTGCATCCTCTCTCCCTGCAACCACTATCCCTGCAGTCACTCTCCCTGGAACCACAATCCCTGCAGTCACTATCCCTGCAACCATTCTCCCTGCAAACACTATGCCGGCAACCACTATCCCTGCTGTCACTATCCCTGCAGTCATTCAGCCTGCAACCACTATCCCTGCAAGCACTATCCCTGCAGTCACTATCCCTGCAGTCACTCTCCCTGCAACCACTATCCCTGCAAGCACTATCCCTGCAGTCACTATCCCTGCAGCCAAATTCCCTGCAAGCACTATCCCTGCAACCACAATTCCTGAGTTCAGTCTCCCTGCAGCCACTAACCCTGCAGTCATTCTCCCTGCAACCACTCTCCCTGCAGTTACTCTCCCTGCAGTCACTATCCCAGCAGTCACTATCCCTGCAACCACTATCTCCGTGACGACAATCTCTGCAACCACTCTCCCTGCAACCAATATCCCTGCAAGCACTCTACCTGAAACCACTATCCCTGCTGTCACTATCCCTGCAGTCACTCTCCCTGCAATCACTCTCCTTGCAACCACTATCCCTGCAGTCACAATGCGTGCAACCACTATCCCTGCAGCCAAATTCCCTGCAACCACTATCCCTGCAGCCAAATTCCCTGCAGCCACTATCCCTGCAACCACTATCCCTGCTGTCACTATCCCTGCAACCACTCTCCCTGCAGTCACTATCCCAGCAGTCACTATCCCTGCAACCACTATCTCTGCGACGACTATCCCTGCACTCAATGTCCATGCAAACACTCTCACTGCAACCACTATCCCAGCAACCACTATTCCTGCAGCCACTATCCCTGCAGTCACTATCCCTGCAGTCACAATCCCTGCAACCACTAACCCTGCAGTCACTATCCCTGCAACCACTATCCCTGCAGTCACTATCCCTGCAACCACTCTCCCTGCAACCACTATCCCTGCAACCACAATCCCTGCAACCACTATCCCTGCAGCCACTGTCCCTGCAGTCACTATCCCTGCAACCACTATCCCTGCAGACAGTATCCCTGCAATCATTCTCCCTGCAAATACTATCAATGCAAAAACTATCCCTGCAGTCACTCTCCCTGCAACCACTATCCCTACAACCACTCTCCCTGCAAGCATATCCCTGTAGTCACAATCACTGCAACCACTATCCCTGCAGTCACAATCCCTGCAACCACTATTCCTGCAGTCACTATCCCTGCAACCACTATTCCTGCAGTCACTATCTCCGCGACGACAATCCCTGCAACCGCTCTCCCTGCAACCACTATCCCTGCAACCACTATCTCCGCGACGACCATCTCTGCAACCACTATCCCTGCAGTCACAATCCCTTCAACCACTATCCCTGCAAACACTCTCCCCGCAACCACTATCCCTGCATTCACTCTCCCTGCAGTCACGCTCCCTGCAGTCAATATCCCTGCAGCCACTATCCCTGCAACCACTATCCCTGCAAACACTATCCTTGAAGTTACTCTCCCTGCAACCACTATCGCTGCAAACACTCTCCCTGCAACCACTATCCCTGCAGTCACTCTCCCTGCAACCATTCTCCCTGAAACCACTATCCCTGCAACCACTATCCCTGCAAGCATTCTCCCTGAAACCACTATCCCTGCAGCCACTATTCCTGCAGCCGCTCTGCATGCAACCACTATCCCAGCAGTCACTCTCCCTCAACAACTCTCCCTGCATTTACTCTCCCTGCAGTCACTATCCCTGCATTCAATATCTCCGCGACGACAATCCCTGCATCCACTCTCCCTGCAACCACTATCCCTGCAGTCACTATCCCTGCAACCACTATCCCTGCAACCACTATCCCTGCAGTCACTCTCCAAGCAACCACTATCCCTGCAGTCACAATCCCTGCAACCACTATCCCGGCAACCACTATCCCTGCAGTCACAATCCCTGCAACCACTATCCCTGCAAACACTCTGTCTGCAACCACTATCCATGCATTCACTCTCCCTGCAACCACGATTCCTGCAGTCACTATCCCAGCAGTCACGCTCCCTGCAGTCACTATTCCTGCAGCCACTGTCCCTGCAACCACTATCCCTGCAACCACAATCCCTGCAACCACTATCCTTGAAGTTACTCTCCTTGCAACCATTAACCCTGCAACCAGTCTCCCTGCAACCACTATCCCTGCAGGCACTAACCCTGCAACCACTATCTCCGTGACGACAATCCCTGCAACCAATCACCTGCAACCACTATCCCTGCTGCAATAATCCCTGAAAGCACTCTCCATGCAACCACTATCCCTGCATCCACTATCCCTGAAGCCACAATCCCTGCAACCACTATCCCTGCTGCCATTATCCCTGAAAGCACTCTCCATGCAACCACTATCCCTGCAACCACTATCCCTGCAGTCACTCTCTCTGCAGTCACTATCCCGGCAACCACTATCCCTGCAGTCACTTTCCCTGCAGTCACTCTTCCTGAAAGCACTATCCCTGCAACCACTATTCCTGCAGCCACTATCCCTGCAAGCAGTATCCCTGAAGTCACTATAACTGCTGTCACGCTCCCTGCAACCACTATCCCTGCAACCACTATCCCTGCAACCACTATCCCTGCAACCACTATTCCTGCAGCCACTATCCCTGCAGTCACTCTCCCTACAACCACACTCTCTGCAACCACTATCCCTGCAGTCACTCTCCCTGCAGCCACTATCCCTGCAACCACTATCCATGCAACCACTGTCCTTGAAGTTACTCTCCCTGCAACCATTATCCCTGCAACCACTCTCTCTGCAACCACTAGCTCTGCAGTCAGACGCCCTCAACCACTCTCCCTGCAGTTACTCTCCCTGCATCACTATCCCAGCAGTCACTATCCCTGCATCCACTATCTCCGCGATGACAATCCCTGCAACCACTCTCCCTGCAACCAATATCCCTGCAACCACAATCCCTGCAAGCATATCCCTGTAGTCACAATCACTGCAGTCACTATCCCTGCAGTCACTATCCCTGCAGCCACTATCCATGCAATCGCTCTCCCTGCAACCACTATCCCTGCAGTCACTATCCCTGGAACCATAATCCCTGCAGACACTCTCTCTGCAACCACTATCCCTGCAACAACTATCCCTGCTTTCACTCTCCCTGCAACCACTATCTCCGTGACGACAATCCCCGCAACCACTCTCCATGCAACCACTATCCCTGCAGTCACTAACCCTGCAGCCAAAATCCCTGCAACCACTATCCCTGAAAGAACTCTCCCTGCAACCACTATCCCTGAGTTCACTCTCCCTGTAGTCACTCTCCCTGCAGTCACTATCCCTGCAACCACTATCCCTGCTGTCACTCTCCCTGCAACCACTCTCCCTGCAGTCACTATCCCAGCAGTCACTATCCTTGCAACCACTATCTCTGCGACGACTATCCCTGCACTCACTGTCCATGCAAACACTCTCACTGCAACCACTATCCCAGCAACCACTATTCCTGCAGCCACTATCCCTGCAGTCACAATCCCTGCAACCACTAACCCTGCAGTCACTATCCCTGCAACCACTATCCCTACAAGCACTCTCCCTGCAAGCATACCCTGTAGTCACTATCCCTGCAGCCACTATCCCTGCAACCACTCTCCCTGCAAGCATATCCCTGTAGTCACAATCACTGCAGTCACTATCCCTGCAGTCACTATCCCTGCAGCCACTATCCATGCAACCACTATCCCTGCAAGCACTCTCCCTGCAACCACTCTCCCTGTAACCACTATCCCTGCAGTCACTACCCCTGGAACCATAATCCCTGCAGACACTCTCTCTGCAACCACTATCCCTGCAACAACTATCCCTGCTTTCACTCTCCCTGCAACCACTATCTCCGTGACGACAATCCCCGCAACCACTCACCCTGCAACAACTATCCCTGCAGCCATTATCCCTGAAAGCACTCTCCATGCAACCACTATCCCTGCAGTCACTAACCCTGCAGCCAAAATCCCTGCAACCACTATCCCTGCAGTCACTCTCCCTGCAACCACTATTCCTGCATTCACGCTCCCTGCAACAAGTATCCCTGCAGTCACTATCCCTGCAACCATTATCCCTGCAGCCACTCTCCCTGCAGTCACTCTCCCTCAACCACTCTCACTGCAGTTACTCTCCCTGCAGTTACTCTCCCTGCAGTCACTATCACTGCAGTCACTCTCCCTGCAACCACTATCCCTGCAACCACTCTCCCTGCAACCACTCTCCCTGCAACCACTATCCCTGCAACCACTCTCCCTGCAACCACTCTCCCTGCAACCACTTTCCCTGCAGTCACTCTCCCTGCAACCACTATCCCTGCAGTCACTATCGCTGCTGTCACTATCCCTGCAGTCACTATCCCTGCAGTCACTATCCCTGCAACCACTATCCTTGCAGTCACTCTCCCTGCAGCCACTATCCCTGCAACCATTATCCCTGCAACCACTCTCCCTGCAGTCACTATCCCTGCAACCATTATCCCTGCAGCCACTCTCCCTGCAGCCACTCTCCCTGCAGTCACTCTCCCTCAACCACTCTCACTGCAGTTACTCTCCCTGCAGTCACTATCACTGCAGTCACTCTCCCTGCAACCACTCACGCTGCAACCACTATCTCTGCAACCACTATCCCTGCAGTCACTCTCCCTGCAACCACTATCCCTGCAGTCACTATCCCTGCAGTCATTCTCCCTGCAGTCACTATCCCTGCAGTCACTATCCCTGCTGTCACTATCACTGCAACCACTATCCTTGCAGTCACTATCCCTGCAACCACTTTCCCTGCAGTCACTATCCCTGCAACCACTATCCCTGCAACCACTATCCCTGCAACCACTCCCCCTGCAACCACTATCCCTGCAAACACTATCCCTGAAGCCACTATCCCAGCAGTCACTCTCCCTGCAGCCACTATCCCTGCAGTCACTATCCCTGCAACCACTATCCCTACAACCACTCTCCCTGCAAGCATACCCTGTAGTCACTATCCCTGCAGCCACTATCCCTGCAACCACTCTCCCTGCAAGCATATCCCTGTAGTCACAATCACTGCAGTCACTATCCCTGCAGTCACTATCCCTGCAGCCACTATCCATGCAACCACTATCCCTGCAAGCACTCTCCCTGCAACCACTCTCCCTGTAACCACTATCCCTGCAGTCACTACCCCTGGAACCATAATCCCTGCAGACACTCTCTCTGCAACCACTATCCCTGCAACAACTATCCCTGCTTTCACTCTCCCTGCAACCACTATCTCCGTGACGACAATCCCCGCAACCACTCTCCCTGCAACAACGATCCCTGCAGCCATTATCCCTGAAAGCACTCTCCATGCAACCACTATCCCTGCAGACACTAACCCTGCAGCCAAAATCCCTGCAACCACTATCCCTGCAGTCACTCTCCCTGCAACCACTATTCCTGCATTCACGCTCCCTGCAACAAGTATCCCTGCAGTCACTATCCCTGCAACCATTATCCCTGCAGCCACTCTCCCTGCAGTCACTCTCCCTCAACCACTCTCACTGCAGTTACTCTCCCTGCAGTTACTCTCCCTGCAGTCACTATCACTGCAGTCACTCTCCCTGCAACCACTATCCCTGCAACCACTCTCCCTGCAACCACTCTCCCTGCAACCACTATCCCTGCAACCACTCTCCCTGCAACCACTCTCCCTGCAACCACTTTCCCTGCAGTCACTCTCCCTGCAACCACTATCCCTGCAGTCACTATCGCTGCTGTCACTATCCCTGCAGTCACTATCCCTGCAGTCACTATCCCTGCAACCACTATCCTTGCAGTCACTCTCCCTGCAGCCACTATCCCTGCAACCATTATCCCTGCAACCACTCTCCCTGCAGTCACTATCCCTGCAACCATTATCCCTGCAGCCACTCTCCCTGCAGCCACTCTCCCTGCAGTCACTCTCCCTCAACCACTCTCACTGCAGTTACTCTCCCTGCAGTCACTATCACTGCAGTCACTCTCCCTGCAACCACTCACGCTGCAACCACTATCTCTGCAACCACTATCCCTGCAGTCACTCTCCCTGCAACCACTATCCCTGCAGTCACTATCCCTGCAGTCATTCTCCCTGCAGTCACTATCCCTGCAGTCACTATCCCTGCTGTCACTATCACTGCAACCACTATCCTTGCAGTCACTATCCCTGCAACCACTTTCCCTGCAGTCACTATCCCTGCAACCACTATCCCTGCAACCACTCCCCCTGCAACCACTATCCCTGCAACCACTATCCCTGAAGCCACTATCCCAGCAGTCACTCTCCCTGCAGCCACTATCCCTGCAGTCACTATCCCTGCAACCACTATCCCTACAACCACTCTCCCTGCAAGCATACCCTGTAGTCACTATCCCTGCAGCCACTATCCCTGCAACCACTCTCCCTGCAAGCATACCCCTGTAGTCACAATCACTGCAGTCACTATCCCTGCAGTCACTATCCCTGCAGCCACTATCCATGCAACCACTATCCCTGCAAGCACTCTCCCTGCAACCACTCTCCCTGTAACCACTATCCCTGCAGTCACTACCCCTGGAACCATAATCCCTGCAGACACTCTCTCTGCAACCACTATCCCTGCAACAACTATCCCTGCTTTCACTCTCCCTGCAACCACTATCTCCGTGACGACAATCCCCGCAACCACTCACCCTGCAACAACGATCCCTGCAGCCATTATCCCTGAAAGCACTCTCCATGCAACCACTATCCCTGCAGACACTAACCCTGCAGCCAAAATCCCTGCAACCACTATCCCTGCAGTCACTCTCCCTGCAACCACTATACCTGCATTCACGCTCCCTGCAACAAGTATCCCTGCAGTCACTATCCCTGCAACCATTATCCCTGCAGCCACTCTCCCTGCAGGCACTCTCCCTCAACCACTCTCACTGCAGTTACTCTCCCTGCAGTTACTCTCCCTGCAGTCACTATCACTGCAGTCACTCTCCCTGCAACCACTATCCCTGCAACCACTCTCCCTGCAACCACTCTCCCTGCAACCACTATCCCTGCAACCACTCTCCCTGCAACCACTCTCCCTGCAACCACTTTCCCTGCAGTCACTCTCCCTGCAACCACTATCCCTGCAGTCACTATCGCTGCTGTCACTATCCCTGCAGTCACTATCCCTGCAGTCACTATCCCTGCAACCACTATCCTTGCAGTCACTCTCCCTGCAGCCACTATCCCTGCAACCATTATCCCTGCAACCACTCTCCCTGCAGTCACTATCCCTGCAACCATTATCCCTGCAGCCACTCTCCCTGCAGCCACTCTCACTGCAGTCACTCTCCCTCAACCACTCTCACTGCAGTTACTCTCCCTGCAGTCACTATCACTGCAGTCACTCTCCCTGCAACCACTCACGCTGCAACCACTATCTCTGCAACCACTATCCCTGCAGTCACTCTCCCTGCAACCACTATCCCTGCAGTCACTATCCCTGCAGTCATTCTCCCTGCAGTCACTATCCCTGCAGTCACTATCCCTGCTGTCACTATCACTGCAACCACTATCCTTGCAGTCACTATCCCTGCAACCACTTTCCCTGCAGTCACTATCCCTGCAACCACTATCCCTGCAACCACTATCCCTGCAACCACTCCCCCTGCAACCACTATCCCTGCAACCACTATCCCTGAAGCCACTATCCCAGCAGTCACTCTCCCTGCAGCCACTATCCCTGCAGTCACTATCCCTGCAACCACTATCCCTACAACCACTCTCCCTGCAAGCATACCCTGTAGTCACTATCCCTGCAGCCACTATCCCTGCAACCACTCTCCCTGCAAGCATATCCCTGTAGTCACAATCACTGCAGTCACTATCCCTGCAGTCACTATCCCTGCAGCCACTATCCATGCAACCACTATCCCTGCAAGCACTCTCCCTGCAACCACTCTCCCTGTAACCACTATCCCTGCAGTCACTACCCCTGGAACCATAATCCCTGCAGACACTCTCTCTGCAACCACTATCCCTGCAACAACTATCCCTGCTTTCACTCTCCCTGCAACCACTATCTCCGTGACGACAATCCCCGCAACCACTCACCCTGCAACAACTATCCCTGCAGCCATTATCCCTGAAAGCACTCTCCATGCAACCACTATCCCTGCAGACACTAACCCTGCAGCCAAAATCCCTGCAACCACTATCCCTGCAGTCACTCTCCCTGCAACCACTATTCCTGCATTCACGCTCCCTGCAACAAGTATCCCTGCAGTCACTATCCCTGCAACCATTATCCCTGCAGCCACTCTCCCTGCAGTCACTCTCCCTCAACCACTCTCACTGCAGTTACTCTCCCTGCAGTTACTCTCCCTGCAGTCACTATCACTGCAGTCACTCTCCCTGCAACCACTATCCCTGCAACCACTCTCCCTGCAACCACTCTCCCTGCAACCACTATCCCTGCAACCACTCTCCCTGCAACCACTCTCCCTGCAACCACTTTCCCTGCAGTCACTCTCCCTGCAACCACTATCCCTGCAGTCACTATCGCTGCTGTCACTATCCCTGCAGTCACTATCCCTGCAGTCACTATCCCTGCAACCACTATCCTTGCAGTCACTCTCCCTGCAGCCACTATCCCTGCAACCATTATCCCTGCAACCACTCTCCCTGCAGTCACTATCCCTGCAACCATTATCCCTGCAGCCACTCTCCCTGCAGCCACTCTCCCTGCAGTCACTCTCCCTCAACCACTCTCACTGCAGTTACTCTCCCTGCAGTCACTATCACTGCAGTCACTCTCCCTGCAACCACTCACGCTGCAACCACTATCTCTGCAACCACTATCCCTGCAGTCACTCTCCCTGCAACCACTATCCCTGCAGTCACTATCCCTGCAGTCATTCTCCCTGCAGTCACTATCCCTGCAGTCACTATCCCTGCTGTCACTATCACTGCAACCACTATCCCTGCAGTCACTATCCCTGCAACCACTTTCCCTGCAGTCACTATCCCTGCAACCACTATCCCTGCAACCACTATCCCTGCAACCACTCCCCCTGCAACCACTATCCCTGCAACCACTATCCCTGAAGCCACTATCCCAGCAGTCACTCTCCCTGCAGCCACTATCCCTGCAGTCACTATCCCTGCAACCACTATCCCTACAACCACTCTCCCTGCAAGCATACCCTGTAGTCACTATCCCTGCAGCCACTATCCCTGCAACCACTCTCCCTGCAAGCATATCCCTGTAGTCACAATCACTGCAGTCACTATCCCTGCAGTCACTATCCCTGCAGCCACTATCCATGCAACCACTATCCCTGCAAGCACTCTCCCTGCAACCACTCTCCCTGTAACCACTATCCCTGCAGTCACTACCCCTGGAACCATAATCCCTGCAGACACTCTCTCTGCAACCACTATCCCTGCAACAACTATCCCTGCTTTCACTCTCCCTGCAACCACTATCTCCGTGACGACAATCCCCGCAACCACTCACCCTGCAACAACTATCCCTGCAGCCATTATCCCTGAAAGCACTCTCCATGCAACCACTATCCCTGCAGACACTAACCCTGCAGCCAAAATCCCTGCAACCACTATCCCTGCAGTCACTCTCCCTGCAACCACTATTCCTGCATTCACGCTCCCTGCAACAAGTATCCCTGCAGTCACTATCCCTGCAACCATTATCCCTGCAGCCACTCTCCCTGCAGTCACTCTCCCTCAACCACTCTCACTGCAGTTACTCTCCCTGCAGTTACTCTCCCTGCAGTCACTATCACTGCAGTCACTCTCCCTGCAACCACTATCCCTGCAACCACTCTCCCTGCAACCACTCTCCCTGCAACCACTATCCCTGCAACCACTCTCCCTGCAACCACTCTCCCTGCAACCACTTTCCCTGCAGTCACTCTCCCTGCAACCACTATCCCTGCAGTCACTATCGCTGCTGTCACTATCCCTGCAGTCACTATCCCTGCAGTCACTATCCCTGCAACCACTATCCTTGCAGTCACTCTCCCTGCAGCCACTATCCCTGCAACCATTATCCCTGCAACCACTCTCCCTGCAGTCACTATCCCTGCAACCATTATCCCTGCAGCCACTCTCCCTGCAGCCACTCTCCCTGCAGTCACTCTCCCTCAACCACTCTCACTGCAGTTACTCTCCCTGCAGTCACTATCACTGCAGTCACTCTCCCTGCAACCACTCACGCTGCAACCACTATCTCTGCAACCACTATCCCTGCAGTCACTCTCCCTGCAACCACTATCCCTGCAGTCACTATCCCTGCAGTCATTCTCCCTGCAGTCACTATCCCTGCAGTCACTATCCCTGCTGTCACTATCACTGCAACCACTATCCCTGCAGTCACTATCCCTGCAACCACTTTCCCTGCAGTCACTATCCCTGCAACCACTATCCCTGCAACCACTATCCCTGCAACCACTCCCCCTGCAACCACTATCCCTGCAACCACTATCCCTGAAGCCACTATCCCAGCAGTCACTCTCCCTGCAGCCACTCTCCCTGCAACCACTATCCCTGCAGTCACTCTCCCTGCAACCACTATCCCTGAAACCACTATCCCTGCAGCCATTATCCCTGCAGTCACTATCCCTGCAACCACTATCCCTGCAGTCACAATCCCTGCAGCCACTATCCCTGCAACCACTATCCCTGCAGTCACTATCCCCGCAGTCAGTATAGCTGCAGGTACTCTCTCTGCAGTCACTATCCCTGCAGTCACTATCCCTGCAGCCACTATCCCTGCAACAACTATCCCTGCAAACACTATCCCTGCAACCACACTCCCTGCAACCACTACCCCAGCAGTCACAATCCCTGCAACAACTATCCCTGCTGTCACTATCCCTGCAACCACTATCCCTGCAACCACTATCCCAGCAGTCACTCTCCCTGCAGTCACTATCCCTGGAAAAACTCTCCCTGCAGTCAATCTCCCAGCAACCACTAAACCTGCAGTCACTCTCCCTGCAACCACTATCCCTGCAACCACGATCCCTGCAGTCACTATCCCTGCAACCACTCTCCTTGCAACCTCTATCCCTGCAGTCACTATCCCTGCAGTCACAATCACTGCAGTCACAATCCCTGCAGCCACTATCCCTGCAACCACTATCCCTGCAGTCACTATCCCCGCAGTCAGTATAGCTGCAGGTACTCTCTCTGCAGTCACTATCCCTGCAAACACTATCCCTGCAACCACACTCCCTGCAACCACTACCCCAGCAGTCACAATCCCTGCAACAACTATCCCTGCTGTCACTCTCCCTGCAGCCACTATCCCCGCAACCACTATCCCAGCAGTCACTCTCCCTGCAGTCACTATCCCTGGAAAAACTCTCCCTGCAGTCAATCTCCCAGCAACCACTAAACCTGCAGTCACTCTCCCTGCAACCACTATCCCTGCAACCACGATCCCTGCAGTCACTATCCCTGCAACCACTCTCCTTGCAACCACTATCCCTGCAGTCACTATCCCTGCAACCAAATTCCCTGCAACCACTCTCCCTGCAGCCACTATCCCTGCAATCACTCTCCCTGCAAACACTCTCCCTGCAACCACTATCCCTGCAGTCACTCTCCCTGCAACAACTATCCCTGCAGCCATTATCCATGCAACCACTATGCCTGCAGTCACAATCCCTGCAACCACTATCTTTGCATTCACTCTCCCTGCAACAACTATCTCCATGAAGACTATCCCTGCAAGCACTCACCCTGCAACCACTATCCCTGCAACCACTATCCCTGCAAGCACTCTCCCTGCAACTGCTATCCCTGCAAGCACTCTCCCTGCAGTCACTCTCCCTGCAGTCACTCTCCTTGCAACCACTATCCCTGCAACCACTATCCCTGCAGTCACTCTCCCTACAACCAATCTCTCTGCAACCACTATTCCTGCATTCACGCTCCCTGCAACAAGTATCCCTGCAGTCACTTTCCCTGCAACAAATATCCCTGCAGCCACTATCCCTGCAAACGCTATCCCTGCAACCACTATCCTTGAAGTTACTCTCCCTGCAACCATTATCCCTGCAACCATTATCCCTGCAGTCACTCTTCCTCAACCACTCTCACTGCAATTACACTCCCTGCAACCACTCACCCTGCAGTCACTCTCCCTGAAAGCACTCTCCATGCAACCACTATCCCTGCAGTGACTCTCCCTGCAGTGACTCTCCCTCAACCACTCTCACTGCAGTTAGTCTCCCTGCAGTCACTATCCCTGCAGTCACTCTTCCTGAAAGCACTATCCCTGCAACCACTATCCCTGAAGTCACTATGCCTGCAGTCACGCTTCCTGCAACCACTATCCCTGCAGTCACTATCCCTGCCGTCACTATCCCTGCAGCCACTCTCCCTCAACCACTCTCACTGCAATTACACTCCCTGCAGTCACTATCCCTGCAGTCACTCTCCCCGCAGTCACTATCCCTGCAGCCACTAGCCAGGCAACCACTATGCCTGCAGTCACGCTTCCTGCAACCACTCAACCTGCAACCACTATCCCTGCAGTCACTATCCCTGCAGTCACTCTCCCTGCAACCACTTTCCCTGCAGTTACTATGCCTGCAGTCACTTTCCCTGCAGTCACTATGCCTGCAGTCACGCTTCCTGCAACCACTATCCCTGCAGTCACTATCCCTGCAACCACTATCCCTGCAGTCACTATCCCTGCAACCACTATCCCCGCAGTCACTATCCCTGCAGCCACTATCCCCGCAGTCAGTATAGCTGCAGGTTCTCTCTCTGCAGTCACTATCCCTGCAGTCACTATCCCTGCAGCCACTATCCCTGCAACCACACTCCCTGAAACCACTACCCCAGCAGTCACAATCCCTGTAGTCACTCTCCCTGCAACCACTATCCCTGCAACCACTATCCCTGCAGCCACTATCCCTGCAGTCACTATCCCTGCAACCACTATCCCTGCAGTCACTATCCCTGCAGTCACAATCCCTGCAGCCACTATCCCTGCAGTCACTATCCCTGCAACCACTATCCCTGCAGTCACTATCCCCGCAGTCAGTATAGCTGCAGGTTCTCTCTCTGCAGTCACTATCCCTGCAGTCACTATCCCTGCAGCCACTATCCCTGCAACCACTACCCCAGCAGTCACAATCCCTGCAACAACTATCCCTGCAGTCACTCTCCCTTCAACCACTATCCCTGCAACCACTATCCCAGCAGTCACTATTCCTGCAGTCACTATCCCTGCCATCACTCTCCCTGCAACCACTATCCCTGCAACCACTATCCCTGCCGTCACTCTCCCTGCAGCCACTATCCATGCAACCACTCTCCCTGCAGTCACTACCCCTGCAGTCACTCTCCGCGAAGTCACTATCCCTGCAGCCACTATCCATGCAACCACTATCCCTGCAACCACTATCCCTGCAACCACTATCCCTGCAGTCACGCTTCCTGCAACCACTATCCCTGCAACCACTATCCCTGCAGTCACTATCCCTGCAGTCACTATCCCTGCAGTCACAATCCCTGCAGCCACTATCCCTGCAGTCACTATCCCTGCAGTCAGTATAGCTGCAGGTTCTCTCTCTGCAGTCACTATCCCTGCAGTCACTATCCCTGCAGCCACTATCCCTGCAACCACACTCCCTGAAACCACTACCCCAGCAGTCACAATCCCTGTAGTCACTCTCCCTGCAACCACTATCCCTGCAACCACTATCCCTGCAGCCACTATCCCTGCAGTCACTATCCCTGCAACCACTATCCCTGCAGTCACTATCCCTGCAGTCACAATCCCTGCAGCCACTATCCCTGCAGTCACTATCCCTGCAACCACTATCCCTGCAGTCACTATCCCCGCAGTCAGTATAGCTGCAGGTTCTCTCTCTGCAGTCACTATCCCTGCAGTCACTATCCCTGCAGCCACTATCCCTGCAACCACTACCCCAGCAGTCACAATCCCTGCAACAACTATCCCTGCAGTCACTCTCCCTTCAACCACTATCCCTGCAACCACTACCCCAGCAGTCATAATCCCTGCAACAACTATCCCTGCAGTCACTCTCCCTTCAACCACTATCCCTGCAACCACTATCCCAGCAGTCACTATTCCTGCAGTCACTATCCATGAATTCACTCTCCCTGCAACCACAATCCCGGTGTTCACTCTCGCTGCAGCCACTCTCCCTGCAGTCACTATCCCTGGAAAAACTCTCCCTGCAGTCAATCTCACAGCAACCACTAAACCTGCAGTCACTCTCCCTGCAACCACTATCCCTGCAACCACTATCCCTGCAGCTACTATCCCTGCAACCACTATCCCTGCAGTCATTCTCCCTGCAAACACTATCCCTGCAACCACTATCCCTGCAGTCACTCTTCCTCAACCACTCTCACAGCAATTACACTCCCTGCAGTCACTATCACTGCCGTCACTCTCCCTGCAGTCACTCTCCCTGCAAGCACTCACCCTGCAGTCACTCTCCCTGAAAGCACTCTCCATGCAACCACTATCCCTGCAGTCACTATCCCTGCAGTCACTATCCCTGCAGTCACTATGCCTGCAGTCACTCTCCCTGCAACCACTATCCCTGCAACCACTATCCCTGCCGTCACTCTCCCTGCAACCACTATCCCTGCAACCACTATCCCTGCAACCACTATCCCTGCCGTCACTCTCCCTGCAACCACTATCGCTGCAACCACTATCCCTGCCGTCACTCTCCCTGCAGCCACTATCCATGCAACCACTCTCCCTGCAGTCACTACCCCTGCAGTCACTCTCCGCGAAGTCACTATCCCTTTAGCCACTATCCATGCAACCACTATCCCTGCAACCACTATCCCTGCAACCACTATCCCTGCAGTCACGCTTCCTGCAACCACTATCCCTGCAACCACTATCCCTGCAGTTAATATCCCTGCAACCACTATCCCTGCAGTCACTATCCCTGCAGTTACTCTCCCTGCAGTGACTCTCCCTCAACCACTCTCACTGCAGTTAGTCTCCCTGCAACCACTATCCCTGCAGTTACTATCCCTGCAGTCACGCTTCCTGCAACCACTATCCCTGCAGTCACTAGCCCTGCAACCACTATCCCTGCAGTCACTATCCCTGCGGTCACTATCCCTGCAGTCACTATCACTGCAGACACTATCCCTGCAGTCACTATCACTGCAGACACTATCCCTGCAGTCAGTATCCCTGCAGTCACTATCCCTGCAGCCACTATCCATGCAACCACTATCCCTGCCGTAACTCTCCCTGCAACCACTATCTCTGCAGTCACTATCCCTGCAACCACTATCCCTGCAATCACTATGCCTGCAGTCACTCTCCCTGCAACCACTATCCCTGCAACCACTATCTCTGCAGTCACTATCCCTGCAAGCACAATCCCTGCAGTCACTATCCCTGAAGTCACTATGCCTGCAACCACTATCCCTGCAAACACTATCCCTGCAGTCACTATCCCTGCAGTCCACTATCCCTGTAGCCACTATCCATGCAACCACTCTCCCTGCAGCCACTCTCCCTCAACCAGTCTCACTGCAATTACACTCCCTGCAGTCACTCTCCCTGCAACCATTCAACCTGAAACCACTATCTTTGCAGCCACTATCCCTGAAAGCAGTCTCACTGCAACCACTATCCCTGCAGTCACTATCACTGCAGCCACTATCCCTGAAGTCATTTTCCCTGCGGTCACTATCCCTGCAGTTACTATCCCTGCAGTCACTATCTCTGCAGTCACTATCACTGCAGCCACTATCCCTGAAATCATTTTCCCTGCAGTCACTATCCCTGCAGTCACCATCCCTGCAGTCATTATCCCTGCAGACACTATCCTGCCGTCAATATCCCTGCAACCACTATCACTGCAGACACTCTCTCTGCAACCACTATCCCTGCAACCACTATCCCTGCATCCACTATCCCTGCAGTCACTATCCCTGCTGTCACTATCCCTGCAGTCACTATCCCTGCAGCCACTATCCCTGCAGTCGTTATCCCTGCAGTCATTCTCCCTGCAAATACTATTAATGCAAAAACTATCCCTGCAGCCACTCTCCCTGCAACCACTATCCCTGCAGTCACTATCGCTGCAACCAGTATCCCTGCAGTCACAATCCCTGCTACCACTATCTTTGCATTCACTCTCCCTGCAACAACTAACCCTGCATTCACTCTCCCTGCAACCACTATCTCCGTGACGACAATCCCTGCAACCACTCACCCTGCAACCACTATCCCTGCAGTCACTATCCCTGCAGTCATTATCCCTGCAGCCTCTATCTCTGCAACCACTATTCTTGCAATCACTCTCCATGCAACCACTATCCCTGCAGTCACTTTCCCTGCAATCACTATCCCTGCAGTCACTTTCCCTGCAACCACTATCCCTGCAGTCACTCTCCCTGCAACCACTCTCCCTGCAGTCACTATCCCTGCAGTCACTATCCCTGCAACCACTACCCCTGCATTCACTATCCCTGCAACCACTATCCCTGCATTCACTATCCCTGCAACCACTATCCCTGCAGTCACTATCCCTGCAGTCACTTTCCCTGCAATCACTCTTCCTGAAAGCACTGTCCCTGCAACCACTATCCCTGAAGTGACTATGCCTGCAGTCACGCTTCCAGCAACCACTATCCCTGCAACCACTATCCCTGCAGTCACTATCCCTGCAACCACTATCCCTGCAGTCACTCTCCCTGCAACCACTTTCCCTGCAGTCACACTCCCTGCAACCACTATCCCTGCAGTCACACTCCCTGCAACAAGTATCCCTGCCGTCAATCTCCCTGCAGTCATTCTCCCTGCAACCACTATCCCTGCAGTCACACTCCCTGCAACCACTATCCCTGCAGTCACTCTCCCTGCAACCACTATCCCTGCAGTCACTATCACTGCCGTCACTCTCCCTGCAACCACTATCCCTGCAGTCACACTCCCTGCAACCACTATCCCTGCAGTCACTCTCCCTGCAAGCAATCTCCTTGAAACCACAAGCCCTGCAGTCACAATTCCTGCAACCACTATCTTTGCATTCACTCTCCCTGCAACGACTAACCCTGCATTCACTCTCCCTGCAACCAATATCTCCGTGACGACAATCACTGCAACCACTATCCCTGCAACCACTATCCCCGCAAGCACTCTCCCTGCAACCACTATCCCTACAACCACTCTCCTTGAAACCACTCTCCCTGCAACCACTATCACTGCCGTCACTCTCCCTGCAGTTACTCTCCCTGCAACCACTATCCCTGCAACCACTATCCCTGCAGTCAATATCACTGCAGTGACTCTCCCTCAACCACTCTCACTGCAGTTAGTCTCCCTGCAGTCACTATCCCTGCAGTCACTATCCCTGCAGTCACTCTCCCTGCAAACACTCACCCTGCAACCACTATCTTTGCAGCCACTATCAATGAGAGCAGTCTCCCTGCAACCACTATCCTGCAGTCACTATCCCTGCAGTCACTATCCCTGCAGCCACTATCCCTGCAGTCACTATCCCTGCAACTACTATCCCTGCAGTCACTATCCCTGCAGCCACGATCCCTGCAACCACTATCCCTGCAACCACTATCCCTGCAACCAATCTCCCTGCAACCACTATCCCTGCAACTACTATCCCTGCAGCCACTATCCCTGCAATCACAATCCCTGCAACCACTATCCCTGCAGCCACTATCCCTACAACCAATATCCCTGCAGTCACTCTCCCTGCAGCCACTCTCCCTCAACCAGTCTCACTGCAATTACACTCCCTGCAGTCACTCTCCCTGCAACCATTCAACCTGAAACCACTATCTTTGCAGCCACTATCCCTGAAAGCAGTCTCACTGCAACCACTATCCCTGCAGTCACTATCACTGCAGCCACTATCCCTGAAGTCATTTTCCCTGCGGTCACTATCCCTGCAGTTACTATCCCTGCAGTCACTATCTCTGCAGTCACTATCACTGCAGCCACTATCCCTGAAATCATTTTCCCTGCAGTCACTATCCCTGCAGTCACCATCCCTGCAGTCATTATCCCTGCAGACACTATCCTGCCGTCAATATCCCTGCAACCACTATCACTGCAGACACTCTCTCTGCAACCACTATCCCTGCAACCACTATCCCTGCATCCACTATCCCTGCAGTCACTATCCCTGCTGTCACTATCCCTGCAGTCACTATCCCTGCAGCCACTATCCCTGCAGTCGTTATCCCTGCAGTCATTCTCCCTGCAAATACTATTAATGCAAAAACTATCCCTGCAGCCACTCTCCCTGCAACCACTATCCCTGCAGTCACTATCGCTGCAACCAGTATCCCTGCAGTCACAATCCCTGCTACCACTATCTTTGCATTCACTCTCCCTGCAACAACTAACCCTGCATTCACTCTCCCTGCAACCACTATCTCCGTGACGACAATCCCTGCAACCACTCACCCTGCAACCACTATCCCTGCAGTCACTATCCCTGCAGTCATTATCCCTGCAGCCTCTATCTCTGCAACCACTATTCTTGCAATCACTCTCCATGCAACCACTATCCCTGCAGTCACTTTCCCTGCAATCACTATCCCTGCAGTCACTTTCCCTGCAACCACTATCCCTGCAGTCACTCTCCCTGCAACCACTCTCCCTGCAGTCACTATCCCTGCAGTCACTATCCCTGCAACCACTACCCCTGCATTCACTATCCCTGCAACCACTATCCCTGCATTCACTATCCCTGCAACCACTATCCCTGCAGTCACTATCCCTGCAGTCACTTTCCCTGCAATCACTCTTCCTGAAAGCACTGTCCCTGCAACCACTATCCCTGAAGTGACTATGCCTGCAGTCACGCTTCCAGCAACCACTATCCCTGCAACCACTATCCCTGCAGTCACTATCCCTGCAACCACTATCCCTGCAGTCACTCTCCCTGCAACCACTTTCCCTGCAGTCACACTCCCTGCAACCACTATCCCTGCAGTCACACTCCCTGCAACAAGTATCCCTGCCGTCAATCTCCCTGCAGTCATTCTCCCTGCAACCACTATCCCTGCAGTCACACTCCCTGCAACCACTATCCCTGCAGTCACTCTCCCTGCAACCACTATCCCTGCAGTCACTATCACTGCCGTCACTCTCCCTGCAACCACTATCCCTGCAGTCACACTCCCTGCAACCACTATCCCTGCAGTCACTCTCCCTGCAAGCAATCTCCTTGAAACCACAAGCCCTGCAGTCACAATTCCTGCAACCACTATCTTTGCATTCACTCTCCCTGCAACGACTAACCCTGCATTCACTCTCCCTGCAACCAATATCTCCGTGACGACAATCACTGCAACCACTATCCCTGCAACCACTATCCCCGCAAGCACTCTCCCTGCAACCACTATCCCTACAACCACTCTCCTTGAAACCACTCTCCCTGCAACCACTATCACTGCCGTCACTCTCCCTGCAGTTACTCTCCCTGCAACCACTATCCCTGCAACCACTATCCCTGCAGTCAATATCACTGCAGTGACTCTCCCTCAACCACTCTCACTGCAGTTAGTCTCCCTGCAGTCACTATCCCTGCAGTCACTATCCCTGCAGTCACTCTCCCTGCAAACACTCACCCTGCAACCACTATCTTTGCAGCCACTATCAATGAGAGCAGTCTCCCTGCAACCACTATCCTGCAGTCACTATCCCTGCAGTCACTATCCCTGCAGCCACTATCCCTGCAGTCACTATCCCTGCAACTACTATCCCTGCAGTCACTATCCCTGCAGCCACGATCCCTGCAACCACTATCCCTGCAACCACTATCCCTGCAACCAATCTCCCTGCAACCACTATCCCTGCAACTACTATCCCTGCAGCCACTATCCCTGCAATCACAATCCCTGCAACCACTATCCCTGCAGCCACTATCCCTACAACCAATATCCCTGCAGTCACTCTCCCTGCAGTCAAAATCCCTGCAGCCACAATCCCTGCAGCCACTATCCCTGCAGCCACTATCCCTGCAACCAATATCCCTGCAGTCACTCTCCCTGCAGTAACTATTGCTGCAGTCTCTATCCCTGCCGCCTCTATCCCTGCAAACACTATAGCTGCAAACACTATTCCTGCAGTCACACTCCCAGCAACCTCTATCCCTGCAACCACTATCCCTGCAACCACTATCCCTGCAGTCACTCTCGCTGCAACCACTATACCTGCAGTCACTATCCCTGCAACCACTACCCCAGCAGCCACTATCCCTGCAGTCACTATCCCTGCATCCACTATCCCTGCAGTCACTATCCCTGCAGTCACTATCCCTGCAACCACTACCCCAGCAGTCACTATCCCTGCAACCACTATCCCTGCATCCACTATCCCTGCAGTCACTATCCCTGCAGTCACTCTCCCTGCAACCACTAACCTTGTAGTCACTCTCCCTTCAGTCACTATCCCTGCAGTAACTCTCCCTGAAACCACTATCCTTGCAAGCATTCTCCCTGCAACCACTATCCCTACAGTCTCAATCCCTGCAACCACGATCCCTGCAACCACTCTCCCTGCAACCACTATCCCTGCAACCACTATCCCTGCAGTCACTCACTCTGCAACCGATATCCCTGCAATCACTCTCCCTGCAGTCACTCTCCCTGCAACCACTCTCACTGCAACCACAATCCCTGAGATCACTCTCCCTGCAGTCACTATCCCTGCAGCCACTATCGTTGCAGCCACTAACCCTTCAGTCACTATCACTGCAACCACTATTCCTCCAACCACTATACCTGCAGTCACTATCCCTGCAGTCACTATCCCTGCAACCACGATACCTGCCGTCACTGTCCCTGCAACCACTATCCCTGCAGTCATACTCCCTGCAACCACTATCCCTGCAGTCACTCTCCCTGCAACCAATCTCCTTGAAACCACTAGCCCTGCAGTCACAATTCCTGCAACCACTATCTTTGCATTCACTCTCCCTGCAACAACTAACCCTGCATTCACTCTCCCTGCAACCAATATCTCCGTGACGACAATCCCTGCAATCACTATCCCTGCAACCACTATCCCCGCAAGCACTCTACCTGCAACCACTATCCCTGCAACCACTCTCCTTGAAACCACTCTCCCTGCAACCACTATCACTGCCGTCACTCTCCCTGCAGTTACTCTCCCTGCAACCACTATCCCTGCAACCACTATCCCTGCAGTCAATATCACTGCAGTGACTCTCCCTCAACCACTCTCACTGCAGTTAGTCTCCCTGCAGTCACTATCCCTGCAGTCACTATCCCTGCAGTCACTCTCCCTGCAAACACTCACCCTGCAACCACTATCTTTGCAGCCACTATCAATGAGAGCAGTCACCCTGCAACCACTATCCTGCAGTCACTATCCCTGCAGTCACTATCCCTGCAGCCACTATCCCTGAAGTCATTCTCCCGGCAGTCACTATCCCTGCAACCACTATCCCTGCAGTCACTATCACTGCAGACACTATCCATGCAGACACTATCTCTGCAGTCACTATCCCTGCAGTCACTATCCCTGCAACCACTATCCCTGCAATCACTATGCCTGCAGTCACTCTCCCTGCAACCACTATCCCTGCAACCACTATCTCTGCAGTCACTATCCCTGCAAGCACTATCCCTGCAGTCACTATCCCTGAAGTCACTATGCCTGCAACCACTATCCCTGCAAACACTATCCCTGCAGTCACTATCCCTGCAGTCCACTATCCCTGCAGCCACTATCCATGCAACCACTATCCCTGCAGCCACTATCCCTGCAATTACACTCCCTGCAGTCACTCTCCCTGCAACCATTCAACCTGAAACCACTATCTTTGCAGCCACTATCCCTGAAAGCAGTCTCACTGCAACCACTATCCCTGCAGTCACTATCACTGCAGCCACTATCCCTGAAGTCATTTTCCCTGCAGTCACTATCCCTGCAGTTACTATCCCTGCAGTCACTATCTCTGCAGACACTATCACTGCAGCCACTATCCCTGAAATCATTTTCCCTGCAGTCACTATCCCTGCAGTCACCATCCCTGCAGGCATTATCCCTGCAGACACTATCCTGCCGTCAATATCCCTGCAACCACTATCACTGCAGACACTCTCTCTGCAACCACTATCCCTGCAACAACTATCCCTGCATCCACTATCCCTGCAGTCACTATCCCTGCTGTCACTATCCCTGCAGTCACTATCCCTGCAGCCACTATCCCTGCAGTCGTTATCCCTGCAGTCATTCTCCCTGCAAATACTATTAATGCAAAAACTATCCCTGCAGCCACTCTCCCTGCAACCACTATCCCTGCAGTCACTATCGCTGCAACCACTATCCCTGCAGTCACAATCCCTGCTACCACTATCTTTGCATTCACTCTCCCTGCAACAACTAACCCTGCATTCACTCTCCCTGCAACCACTATCTCCGTGACGACAATCCCTGCAACCACTCACCCTGCAACCACTATCCCTGCAGTCACTATCCCTGCAGTCATTATCCGTGCAGCCTCTATCTCTGCAACCACTATTCTTGCAATCACTCTCCATGCAAACAATCTCCCTGCAGTCACTTTCCCTGCAATCACTATCCCTGCAGTCACTTTCCCTGCAACCACTATCCCTGCAGTCACTATCCCTGCAACCACTACCGCTGCATTCACTATCCCTGCAACCACTATCCCTGCATTCACTATCCCTGCAACCACTATCCCTGAAGTCACTATCCCTGCAGTCACTTTCCCTGCAGTCACTCTTCCTGAAAGCACTATCCCTGCAACCACTATCTCCGTGACGACAATCCCTGCAACCACTCACCCTGCAACCACTATCCCTGCAGTCACTATCCCTGCAGTCATTATCCCTGCAGCCTCTATCTCTGCAACCACTATTCTTGCAATCACTCTCCATGCAACCACTATCCCTGCAGTCACTTTCCCTGCAATCACTATCCCTGCAGTCACTTTCCCTGCAACCACTATCCCTGCAGTCACTCTCCCTGCAACCACTCTCCCTGCAGTCACTATCCCTGCAGTCACTATCCCTGCAGTCACTATCCCTGCAGTCACTATCCCTGCAACCACTACCCCTGCATTCACTATCCCTGCAACCACTATCCCTGCATTCACTATCCCTGCAACCACTATCCCTGCAGTCACTATCCCTGCAGTCACTTTCCCTGCAGTCACTCTTCCTGAAAGCACTGTCCCTGCAACCACTATCCCTGAAGTGACTATGCCTGCAGTCACGCTTCCAGCAACCACTATCCCTGCAACCACTATCCCTGCAGTCACTATCCCTGCAACCACTATCCCTGCAGTCACTCTCCCTGCAACCACTTTCCCTGCAGTCACACTCCCTGCAACCACTATCCCTGCAGTCACACTCCCTGCAACAAGTATCCCTGCCGTCAATCTCCCTGCAGTCACTCTCCCTGCAACCACTATCCCTGCAGTCACACTCCCTGCAACCACTATCCCTGCAGTCACTCTCCCTGCAACCACTATCCCTGCAGTCACTATCACTGCCGTCACTCTCCCTGCAACCACTATCCCTGCAGTCACACTCCCTGCAACCACTATCCCTGCAGTCACTATCCCTGCAACCAATCTCCTTGAAACCACTAGCCCTGCAGTCACATTTCCTGCAACCACTATCTTTGCATTCACTCTCCCTGCAACAACTAACCCTGCATTCACTCTCCCTGCAACCAATATCTCCGTGACGACAATCCCTGCAACCACTATCCCTGCAACCACTATCCCCGCAAGCACTCTCCCTGCAACCACTATCCCTGCAACCACTCTCCTTGAAACCACTCTCCCTGCAACCACTATCACTGCCGTCACTCTCCCTGCAGTTACTCTCCCTGCAACCACTATCCCTGCAACCACTATCCCTGCAGTCAATATCACTGCAGTGACTCTCCCTCAACCACTCTCACTGCAGTTAGTCTCCATGCAGTCACTATCCCTGCAGTCACTATCCCTGCAGTCACTCTCCCTGCAAACACTCACCCTGCAACCACTATCTTTGCAGCCACTATCAATGAGAGCAGTCTCCCTGCAACCACTATCCTGCAGTCACTATCCCTGCAGTCACTATCCCTGCAGCCACTAACCCTGAAGTCATTCTCCCGGCAGTCAGTATCCCTGCAGTCACTATCCCTGCAGTCACTATCCCTGCAGTCACTATCCCTGCAGCCACTATCCCTGCAGTCACTATCCCTGCAACTACTATCCCTGCAGTCACTATCCCTGCAGCCACGATCCCTGCAACCACTATCCCTGCAACCACTATCCCTGCAACCAATCTCCCTGCAACCACTATCCCTGCAACTACTATCCCTGCAGCCACTATCCCTGCAGTCACAATCCCTGCAACCACTATCCCTGCAGCCACTATCCCTACAACCAATATCCCTGCAGTCACTCTCCCTGGAGTCAAAATCCCTGCAGCCACTATCCCTGCAGCCACTATCCCTGCAGCCACTATCCCTGCAACCAATATCCCTGCAGTCACTCTCCCTGCAGTAACTATTGCTGCAGTCTCTATCCCTGCCGCCTCTATCCCTGCAAACACTATAGCTGCAAACACTATTCCTGCAGTCACACTCCCAGCAACCACTATCCCTGCAACCACTATCCCTGCAACCACTATACCTGCAGTCACTATCCCTGCAACCACTACCCCAGCAGTCACTATCCCTGCAACCACTATCCCTGCATCCACTATCCCTGCAGTCACTATCCCTGCAGTCACTATCCCTGCAACCACTACCCCAGCAGTCACTATCCCTGCAACCACTATCCCTGCATCCACTATCCCTGCAGTCACTATCCCTGCAGTCACTCTCCCTGCAACCACTAACCTTGTAGTCACATCCCTTCAGTCACTATCCCTGCAGTCACTCTCCCTGCAACCACTATCCTTGCAAGCATTCTCCCTGCAACCACTATCCCTACAGTCTCAATCCCTGCAACCACGATCCCTGCAACCACTCTCCCTGCAACCACTATCCCTGCAACCACTCTCCCTGCAACCACTAACCATGCAGTCACTCTCCCTGCAACCACTATCCTTGCAAGAACTCTCCCTGCAACCACTATCCCTACAGTCTCAATCCCTGCAACCACTATCACTGCAACCACTCTCCCTGCAGCCACTATCCCTGCATTCACTCTCCCTGCAACCACAATTCTCGCAGTCACAATCCCTGCAACCACTATCCCTGCAACCACAATCCCTGCAACCACTATCCCTGCAGTCACTCTCCCTGCAACCACAATCCCTGGAAGCACTCACCCTGCAACCAGTATCCCTGCAACCACTATCCCTGCAGCCAATATCCCTGCAACCACTATCCCTGCAGTCACTATCCCTGCAACCACTATCCCTGCAGTCACTCTCCCTGCAACAACTATCCCTGCAACCACTATCCCTGCAGTCACTATCTCTGCAACCACTATACCTGCAGTCACTCTCCCTGCAGTCACTATCCCTGCAACCACTATCCCTGCAGTCACTATCTCTGCAACCACGATACCTGCAACCACTCTCCCTGCAACCACTATTCCTGCAACCACTAACCCTGCAGTCACCATCCCGGCAGTCACTCTCCCTGTAGTCACTCTCCCTGCAACCACTAACCTTGTAGTCACTCTCCCTGCAACCACTAACCCTGCAGTCACTCTCCCTACAACCACTATCCTTGCAAGCACTCTCCCTGCAACCACTATCCCTACAGTCTCAATGCCTGCAACCACTATCCCTGCAACCACTATACCTGCAACCACTATCACTGCAGTCAATCTCCCTGCAACCGCTAGCCCTGCATTCACTCTCCCTGCAGTCACTCTCCCTGCATCCAATCTCACTGCAACCAAAATCCCTGCGTTCACTCTCCCTGCAGTCTCTCTCCCTGCAACCACTATCTCTTCAACCACTCTCCCTGCAACCACTATCCCTGCAACCACTATCCCTGCAACCACAATCCCTGCTGTCACTATGCCTCCAGTCACTCTCGCTGCAAACACTATCCCTGCAACCACTATCCCTGCAGTCACTATCCCTGCAACCACTATACCAGCAACCACTCTCCCTGCAACCACTATTCCCGCAGTCACTATCCCTGGAATCACTATCCCTGCAGTCACTCTCCCTGCAACCGCTAGCCCTGCAATCACTCTCCCTGCAGTCACTTTCCCTGCATCCAATCTCACTGCAACCAAAATCCCTGCGTTTACTCTCCCTGCAGTCTCTCTCCCTGCAACCACTATCCCTGCAACCACTCTCCCTGCAGTCACTCTCCCGGCAACCACTACCCCTGCAGACACAATCCCTGCAAACACTATCCCTGCAACCACAATCCCTGCAAGCACTCACCCTGCAACCACTATCCCTGCAGTCACTATCCCTGCAGTCAGTCTCCATGCAACCACTATCCCTGCAAACATTCTCCCTGCAACCACTATCCCTGCAGCCACTATCCCTGCAGTCACTATCCCTGCAGTCAGTCTCCATGCTACCACTATCCCTGCAACCATTCTCCCTGCAACCACTATCCCTGCAGCCACTAGTCCTGCAGTCACTATCCCTGCAGTCACTCTCCCTGCAACCACTATCCCTGCAAGCACTCTCCCTGCGACCACAATCCTTGCAACCACACTCCCTGCAACCACTATCCCTGCAGCAACTATCCCTGCAGTCACTCTCCCTGCAACCACAATCCCTGCAAGCACTCACCCTGTAACCACTATCCCTGCAACCACTATCCCTGCAGCCACTATCCCTGCAGTCACTATCCCTGCAGTCAGTCTCCCTGCAACCAATATCCCTGCAACCATTCACGCTGCAACCACTATCCCTGCAGCCACTATTCCTGCAGTCACTATCCCTGCAGTCACTCTCCCTGCAGTCACTCTCCCTGCAACCACTATCCCTGCAGTCACTATCCCTGCAGTCACTATCCCTGCAGGTACTATCCCTGCAGTCACTCCCCCTGCAACCACTCTCCCAGCAACCACTATCCCTGCAGTCACTGTCACTGCAGTCACTCTCCTTGCAACCACTATCCCTGCAACCATTCTCCCTGCAACCACTATCCCTGCAGCCACAAACCCTTCAGTCACTATCCTTGCAACCACTATCCCTGCAACCACTATCCCTGCAACCATTCTCCCTGCAACCACTATCCCTGCAGCCACTATTCCTGCAGTCACTATCCCTGCAGTCACTATCCCTGCAGTCACTCTCCCTGCAGTCACTATCCCTGCAATCACTCTCCCTGCAACCACTCTCCCTGCAGTCACTCTCCCTGCAACCACTACCCCTGCAGACACAATCCCTGCAAACACTATCCCTGCAACCACAATCCCTGCAAGCACTCACCCTGCAACCACTATCCCTGCAGTCACTATCCCTGCAGTCAGTCTCCATGCAACCACTATCCCTGCAACCATTCTCCCTGCAACCACTATCCCTGCAGCCACTATCCCTGCAGTCACTATCCCTGCAAACACTATTCCCGCAGTCACTATCCCTGCAATCACTCTCCCTGCAGTCACTCTCCCTGCAACCACTCTCCCTGCAACCACAATCCCTGAAGTTACTCTCCCTGCATCCACTCTCACTGCAAACGCAATCCCTGTGTTCACTCTCCCTGCAATCAATATCCCTGCAGTCACTCTCCCTGCAACCACTCACCCTGCAGTCACTCTCCCAGCAACCACAATCCCTGCAGCCACTAACCCTTCAGTCACTATCCCTGCAACCACTATCCCTGCAGCCACTATCCCTGCAGTCACTATCACTGCAGTCACTCTCCCTGCAACCACTCTCCCTGCAACCAGTATCCCTGCAGCCACTATCCCTGCATTCACTATCACTGCAGTCACTCTCCCTGCAACCACTCTCCCTGCAACCACTATCCCTGCAGCCACTATCCCTGCAGTCACCATCACTGCAGTCTCTCTCCCTGCAACCACTATCCAAGCAGTCACTATCCCTGCAACCACTCTACCTGCAGTCACTCTCCCTGAAACCACTATCCCTGCAACCATTACCCCTGCAGACACAATCCCTGCAACCACTATCCCTGCAACCACTATTCCTGAAATCACTATCCCTGCAACCATTACCCCTGTAGACACAATCCCTGCAACCACTATCCATGCAACCACACTCCCTGCAACCACTAACCCTGCAGTCACTATCCCTGCATCAACTCTCCATGAAGTCACTCTCCCTGCAACCACTATCCCTGCAGCCAATATCCCTGCAACCACAATCCCTGCAGTTACTATCCCTGCAACCACTATACCTGAAAAAATTCTCCATGCAACCACTATCCCTGCAACCACTATCCCTGCAGTCACTATCCCTGCAGTCACTCTCCCTGCAACCACTATTCCTGCAACCACTATCCCTGCAGTCACTATCCCTGCAGTCACTCTCCCTGCAACCACTAACTTTGTAGTCACTCTCCCTGCAGTCACTATCCCTGCAGTCACTATCCCTGCAACCACTCTCCCTGCAGTCACTCTCCCTGCAACCACTACCCCTGCAGACACAATCCCTGCAACCACTATCCCTGCAAGCACTCACCTTGCAACCACCATCCCTGCAACCACTATCCCTGCAGCCACTATCCCTGCAGTCACTATCCCTGCAGTCAGTCTCCATGCAACCACTATCCCTGCAACCATTCTCCCTGCAACCACTATCCCTGCAGCCACAAACACTTTAGTCACTATCCCTGCAACCACTATCCCTGCAACGAATCTCCCTGCAACCACTATCCCTGCTAACTCTATCCCTGCAGTCACTATCCCTGCAGTCACTCTCCCTGCAGTCACTCTCCCTGCAACCACTACCCCTGCAGACACAATCCCTGCAACCACTATCCCTGAAGTCACTCCCGCTGCAACCACAATCCCTGCAACCACTATCCCTGCAACCACTAGCCCTGCAGACACAATCCCTGCAACCACTATCCCTGCAATGACTCTCCCTGCAACCACTATCCCTGCAGCCACGAACCCTTCAGTCACTATCCCTGCAACCACTATCCCTGCAGCCACTATCCCTGCAGTCACTATCACTGCAGTCACTCTCCCTGCAACCACTCTCCCTGCAACCAGTATCCCTGCAGCCACTATCCCTGCATTCACTATCACTGCAGTCACTCTCCCTGCAGTCACTCTCCCTGCAACCACTATCACTGCAACCACTCTCCCAGCAACCACTATCCCTGCAGTCACTATCCCTGCAGTTACGATCGCTGCAGTCACTATCCCTGCAGTCATTCTCCCTGCAACCACTGCCCCTGCAACCGCTATCCCTGCAGTCAATATTCCTGCAGTCATTATCCCTGCATTCACTCTCCCTGCAACCACTATCCCTGCAGACACAATCCCTGCAACCACTACCCCTGCAGACACAATCCCTGCAACCACTATCCCTGCAACCACTCTCCCTGCAACCACTATCCCTGCAACCACTATCCCTGCAGTCACTATCCCTGCAGTCAATCTCCATGCAACCACTATCCCTGCAACCATTCTCCCTGCAACCACTATCCCTGCAACAACTCTCCCTGCAACCACAATCCCTGCAAGCACTCACCCTGTAAACACTATCCCTGCAACCACTATCCCTGCAGCCACTATCCCTGCAGTCACTATCCCTGCAGTCAGTCTCCCTGCAACCACTATCCCTGCAACCATTCACCCTGCAACCACTATCCCTGCAACCACTATCCCTGCAGCCACTATTCCTGCAGTCACTATCCCTGCAGTCACTCTCCCTGCAGTCACAATCCCTGCAACCACTATCCCTGCAGCCACTATTCCTGCAGTCACTATCCCTGCAACGACTCTCCCTGCAGTCACTATCCCTGCAGTCACTATCCCTGCAGTCACTATCCCTGAAACCACTCACCCTGCAGCCACTAAGCCTTCAGTCACTATCCCTGCAGTCACTATCCCTGCAACCACTATTCCTGCAGCCACTATCCCTGCAACAACTATCCCTGCACCCACTCTCCCTGCAGCAACATTCCCTGCAGCCACTAACCCTTCAGTCACTACCCCTGCAGTCACTCTCCCTGCAACCACTCTCCCAGTAACCACTATCCCTGCAGTCACTGTCACTGCAGTCACTCTCCTTGCAACCACTATCTCTCAAACCACTATCCCTGCAGTCACTATCCCTGCAATCACTATCCCTGCCCTCACTCTCCCTGCATCAATTAACCCTGCAGTCACTCTCCCTGCAACCACTATCCCTACAGTCTCATTCCCTGCAGTCACTCTCCTTGCTACGACTATTCCTGCAGTCATTAACCATGCAGTCACTATCACTGCAGTCACTCTCCCTGCAACCGCTATCCCTGCAATCACTCTCGCTGCAGTTTCTCTCCCTGCAACCACTCTCCCTGCAACCACAATACGTGAAGTCACTCTCCCTGTATCCACTACCCCTGCAGACACAATCCCTGCAACCACTATCCCTGCAATCGCTCTCCCTGCAGTCACTATCCCTGCAACTACTATCCCTGCAGTCACTATCCCTGCAGCCACGATCCCTGCAACCACTATCCCTGCAACCACAATCCCTGCAACCAATCTCCCTGCAACCACTATCCCTGCAACTACTATCCCTGCAGCCACTATCCCTGCAGTCACAATCCCTGCAACCACTATCCCTGCAGCCACTATCCCTAAGACCAATATCCCTGCAGTCACTCTCCCTGCAGTCAAAATCCCTGCAGCCACTATCCCTGCAGCCACTATCCCTGCAGCCACTATCCCTGCAGCCACTATCCCTGCAACCAATATCCCTGCAGTCACTCTCCCTGCAGTCACTATTGCTGCAGTCTCTATCCCTGCTGCCTCTATCCCTGCAAACACTATAGCTGCAAACACTATCCCTGCAGTCACATTCCCAAGCAACCACTATCCCTGCAACCACTATTCCTGCAACCACTATCCCTGCAGTCACTCTCCCTGCAACCACTATACCTGCAGTCACTATCCCTGCAACCACTACCCCAGCAGTCACTATCCCTGCAACCACTATCCCTGCATCCACTATCCCTGCAGTCACTATCCCTGCAGTCACTATCCCTGCAACCACTACCCCAGCAGTCACTATCCCTGCAACCACTATCCCTGCATCCACTATCCCTGCAGTCACTATCCCTGCAGTCACTCTCCCTGCAACCACTAACCTTGTAGTCACTCTCCCTTCAGTCACTATCCCTGCAGTCACTCTCCCTACAACCACTATCCTTGCAAGCATTCTCCCTGCAACCACTATCCCTACAGTCTCAATCCCTGCAACCACGATCCCTGCAACCACTCTCCCTGCAACCACTATCCCTGCAACCACTCTCCCTGCAACCACTATCCCTGCAGTCACTCACTCTGCAACCGATATCCCTGCAATCACTCTCCCTGCAGTCACTCTCCCTGCAACCACTCTCCCTGCAACCACAATCCCTGAGGTCACTCTCCCTGCAGTCACTATCCCTGCAGCCACTATCGTTGCAGACACTAACCCTTCAGTCACTATCACTGCAACCACTATTCCTCCAACCACTATACCTGCAGTCACTATCCCTGCAGTCACTATCCCTGCAGCCACTATCGTTGCAGCCACTAACCCTTCAGTCACTATCACTGCAACCACTATTCCTCCAACCACGATACCTGCAGTCACTGTCCCTGCAGTCACTCTCCCTGTGGTCACTCTCCCTGCAACCACTAACCTTGTAGTCACTCTCCCTGCAGTCACTATCCCTGCAATCACTCTCCCTGCAACCAATATCCCTGCAGTCACTCTCCCTGCAACCACTAACCATGCAGTCACTCTCCCTGCAACCATTATCCTTGCAAGAACTCTCCCTGCAACCACTATCCCTACAGTCTCAATCCCTGCAACCACTATCACTGCAACCACTCTCCCTGCAGCCACTATCCCTGCATTCACTCTCCCTGCAACCACAATTCCCGCAGTCACAATCCCTGCAACCACTAACTTTGTAGTCACTCTCCCTGCAGTCACTATCCCTGCAGTCACTATCCCTGCAACCACTCTCCCTGCAGTCACTCTCCCTGCAACCACTACCCCTGCAGACACAATCCCTGCAACCACTATCCCTGCAAGCACTCACCTTGCAACCACCATCCCTGCAACCACTATCCCTGCAGCCACTATCCCTGCAGTCACTATCCCTGCAGTCAGTCTCCATGCAACCACTATCCCTGCAACCATTCTCCCTGCAACCACTATCCCTGCAGCCACAAACACTTTAGTCACTATCCCTGCAACCACTATCCCTGCAACGACTCTCCCTGCAACCACAATCCCTGCTAACTCTATCCCTGCAGTCACTATCCCTGCAGTCACTCTCCCTGCAGTCACTCTCCCTGCAACCACTACCCCTGCAGACACAATCCCTGCAACCACTATCCCTGCAGTCACTCCCGCTGCAACCACAATCCCTGCAACCACTATCCCTGCAACCACTAGCCCTGCAGACACAATCCCTGCAACCACTATCCCTGCAATGACTCTCCCTGCAACCACTATCCCTGCAGCCACTAACCCTTCAGTCACTATCCCTGCAACCACTATCCCTGCAGCCACTATCCCTGCAGTCACTATCACTGCAGTCAATCTCCCTGCAACCACTCTCCCTGCAACCAGTATCCCTGCAGCCACTATCCCTGCATTCACTATCACTGCAGTCACTCTCCCTGCAGTCACTCTCCCTGCAACCACTATCACTGCAACCACTCTCCCAGCAACCACTATCCCTGCAGTCACTATCCCTGCAGTTACGATCGCTGCAGTCACTATCCCTGCAGTCATTCTCCCTGCAACCACTGTCCCTGCAACCGCTATCCCTGCAGTCAATATTCCTGCAGTCATTATCCCTGCATTCACTCTCCCTGCAACCACTATCCCTGCAGACACAATCCCTGCAACCACTACCCCTGCAGACACAATCCCTGCAACCACTATCCCTGCAACCACTATCCCTGCAGTCACTCTCCCTGCAACCACTATCCCTGCAACCACTATCCCTACAGTCTCAATCCCTGCAACCACTATCACTGCAACCACTCTCCCTGCAGCCACTATCCCTGCATTCACTCTCCCTGCAACCACAATTCCCGCAGTCACAATCCCTGCAACCACTAACTTTGTAGTCACTCTCCCTGCAGTCACTATCCCTGCAGTCACTATCCCTGCAACCACTCTCCCTGCAGTCACTCTCCCTGCAACCACTACCCCTGCAGACACAATCCCTGCAACCACTATCCCTGCAAGCACTCACCTTGCAACCACCATCCCTGCAACCACTATCCCTGCAGCCACTATCCCTGCAGTCACTATCTCTGCAGTCAGTCTCCATGCAACCACTATCCCTGCAACCATTCTCCCTGCAACCACTATCCCTGCAGCCACAAACACTTTAGTCTCTATCCCTGCAACCACTATCCCTGCAACGACTCTCCCTGCAACCACTATCCCTTCTAACTCTATCCCTGCAGTCACTATCCCTGCAGTCACTCTCCCTGCAGTCACTCTCCCTGCAACCACTACCCCTGCAGACACAATCCCTGCAACCACTATCCCTGCAGTCACTCCCGCTGCAACCACAATCCCTGCAACCACTATCCCTGCAACCACTAGCCCTGCAGACACAATCCCTGCAACCACTATCCCTGCAATGACTCTCCCTGCAACCACTATCCCTGCAGCCACTAACCCTTCAGTCACTATCCCTGCAACCACTATCCCTGCAGCCACTATCCCTGAAGTCACTATCACTGCAGTCAATCTCCCTGCAACCACTCACCCTGCAACCAGTATCCCTGCAGCCACTATCCCTGCATTCACTATCACTGCAGTCACTCTCCCTGCAGTCACTCTCCCTGCAACCACTATCACTGCAACCACTCTCCCAGCAACCACTATCCCTGCAGTCACTATCCCTGCAGTTACGATCGCTGCAGTCACTATCCCTGCAGTCATTCTCCCTGCAACCACTGTCCCTGCAACCGCTATCCCTGCAGTCAATATTCCTGCAGTCACTATCCCTGCATCAACTCTCCATGAAGTCACTCTCCCTGCAACCACTATCCCTGCAGCCAATATCCCTGCAACCACAATCCCTGCAGTTACTATCCCTGCAACCACTATACCTGAAAAAATTCTCCATGCAACCACTATCCCTGCAACCACTATCCCTGCAGTCACTATCCCTGCAGTCACTCTCCCTGCAACCACTATTCCTGCAACCACTATCCCTGCAGTCACTATCCCTGCAGTCACTCTCCCTGCAACCACTAACTTTGTAGTCACTCTCCCTGCAGTCACTATCCCTGCAGTCACTATCCCTGCAACCACTCTCCCTGCAGTCACTCTCCCTGCAACCACTACCCCTGCAGACACAATCCCTGCAACCACTATCCCTGCAAGCACTCACCTTGCAACCACCATCCCTGCAACCACTATCCCTGCAGCCACTATCCCTGCAGTCACTATCCCTGCAGTCAGTCTCCATGCAACCACTATCCCTGCAACCATTCTCCCTGCAACCACTATCCCTGCAGCCACAAACACTTTAGTCACTATCCCTGCAACCACTATCCCTGCAACGAATCTCCCTGCAACCACTATCCCTGCTAACTCTATCCCTGCAGTCACTATCCCTGCAGTCACTCTCCCTGCAGTCACTCTCCCTGCAACCACTACCCCTGCAGACACAATCCCTGCAACCACTATCCCTGAAGTCACTCCCGCTGCAACCACAATCCCTGCAACCACTATCCCTGCAACCACTAGCCCTGCAGACACAATCCCTGCAACCACTATCCCTGCAATGACTCTCCCTGCAACCACTATCCCTGCAGCCACGAACCCTTCAGTCACTATCCCTGCAACCACTATCCCTGCAGCCACTATCCCTGCAGTCACTATCACTGCAGTCACTCTCCCTGCAACCACTCTCCCTGCAACCAGTATCCCTGCAGCCACTATCCCTGCATTCACTATCACTGCAGTCACTCTCCCTGCAGTCACTCTCCCTGCAACCACTATCACTGCAACCACTCTCCCAGCAACCACTATCCCTGCAGTCACTATCCCTGCAGTTACGATCGCTGCAGTCACTATCCCTGCAGTCATTCTCCCTGCAACCACTGCCCCTGCAACCGCTATCCCTGCAGTCAATATTCCTGCAGTCATTATCCCTGCATTCACTCTCCCTGCAACCACTATCCCTGCAGACACAATCCCTGCAACCACTACCCCTGCAGACACAATCCCTGCAACCACTATCCCTGCAACCACTCTCCCTGCAACCACTATCCCTGCAACCACTATCCCTGCAGTCACTATCCCTGCAGTCAATCTCCATGCAACCACTATCCCTGCAACCATTCTCCCTGCAACCACTATCCCTGCAACGACTCTCCCTGCAACCACAATCCCTGCAAGCACTCACCCTGTAAACACTATCCCTGCAACCACTATCCCTGCAGCCACTATCCCTGCAGTCACTATCCCTGCAGTCAGTCTCCCTGCAACCACTATCCCTGCAACCATTCACCCTGCAACCACTATCCCTGCAACCACTATCCCTGCAGCCACTATTCCTGCAGTCACTATCCCTGCAGTCACTCTCCCTGCAGTCACAATCCCTGCAACCACTATCCCTGCAGCCACTATTCCTGCAGTCACTATCCCTGCAACGACTCTCCCTGCAGTCACTATCCCTGCAGTCACTATCCCTGCAGTCACTATCCCTGAAACCACTCACCCTGCAGCCACTAAGCCTTCAGTCACTATCCCTGCAGTCACTATCCCTGCAACCACTATTCCTGCAGCCACTATCCCTGCAACAACTATCCCTGCACCCACTCTCCCTGCAGCAACATTCCCTGCAGCCACTAACCCTTCAGTCACTACCCCTGCAGTCACTCTCCCTGCAACCACTCTCCCAGTAACCACTATCCCTGCAGTCACTGTCACTGCAGTCACTCTCCTTGCAACCACTATCTCTCAAACCACTATCCCTGCAGTCACTATCCCTGCAATCACTATCCCTGCCCTCACTCTCCCTGCATCAATTAACCCTGCAGTCACTCTCCCTGCAACCACTATCCCTACAGTCTCATTCCCTGCAGTCACTCTCCTTGCTACGACTATTCCTGCAGTCATTAACCATGCAGTCACTATCACTGCAGTCACTCTCCCTGCAACCGCTATCCCTGCAATCACTCTCGCTGCAGTTTCTCTCCCTGCAACCACTCTCCCTGCAACCACAATACGTGAAGTCACTCTCCCTGTATCCACTACCCCTGCAGACACAATCCCTGCAACCACTATCCCTGCAATCGCTCTCCCTGCAGTCACTATCCCTGCAACTACTATCCCTGCAGTCACTATCCCTGCAGCCACGATCCCTGCAACCACTATCCCTGCAACCACAATCCCTGCAACCAATCTCCCTGCAACCACTATCCCTGCAACTACTATCCCTGCAGCCACTATCCCTGCAGTCACAATCCCTGCAACCACTATCCCTGCAGCCACTATCCCTAAGACCAATATCCCTGCAGTCACTCTCCCTGCAGTCAAAATCCCTGCAGCCACTATCCCTGCAGCCACTATCCCTGCAGCCACTATCCCTGCAGCCACTATCCCTGCAACCAATATCCCTGCAGTCACTCTCCCTGCAGTCACTATTGCTGCAGTCTCTATCCCTGCTGCCTCTATCCCTGCAAACACTATAGCTGCAAACACTATCCCTGCAGTCACATTCCCAAGCAACCACTATCCCTGCAACCACTATCCCTGCAACCACTATCCCTGCAGTCACTCTCCCTGCAACCACTATACCTGCAGTCACTATCCCTGCAACCACTACCCCAGCATCACTATCCCTGCAACCACTATCCCTGCATCCACTATCCCTGCAGTCACTATCCCTGCAGTCACTATCCCTGCAACCACTACCCCAGCAGTCACTATCCCTGCAACCACTATCCCTGCATCCACTATCCCTGCAGTCACTATCCCTGCAGTCACTCTCCCTGCAACCACTAACCTTGTAGTCACTCTCCCTTCAGTCACTATCCCTGCAGTCACTCTCCCTACAACCACTATCCTTGCAAGCATTCTCCCTGCAACCACTATCCCTACAGTCTCAATCCCTGCAACCACGATCCCTGCAACCACTCTCCCTGCAACCACTATCCCTGCAACCACTCTCCCTGCAACCACTATCCCTGCAGTCACTCACTCTGCAACCGATATCCCTGCAATCACTCTCCCTGCAGTCACTCTCCCTGCAACCACTCTCCCTGCAACCACAATCCCTGAGGTCACTCTCCCTGCAGTCACTATCCCTGCAGCCACTATCGTTGCAGACACTAACCCTTCAGTCACTATCACTGCAACCACTATTCCTCCAACCACTATACCTGCAGTCACTATCCCTGCAGTCACTATCCCTGCAGCCACTATCGTTGCAGCCACTAACCCTTCAGTCACTATCACTGCAACCACTATTCCTCCAACCACGATACCTGCAGTCACTGTCCCTGCAGTCACTCTCCCTGTGGTCACTCTCCCTGCAACCACTAACCTTGTAGTCACTCTCCCTGCAGTCACTATCCCTGCAATCACTCTCCCTGCAACCAATATCCCTGCAGTCACTCTCCCTGCAACCACTAACCATGCAGTCACTCTCCCTGCAACCATTATCCTTGCAAGAACTCTCCCTGCAACCACTATCCCTACAGTCTCAATCCCTGCAACCACTATCACTGCAACCACTCTCCCTGCAGCCACTATCCCTGCATTCACTCTCCCTGCAACCACAATTCCCGCAGTCACAATCCCTGCAACCACTAACTTTGTAGTCACTCTCCCTGCAGTCACTATCCCTGCAGTCACTATCCCTGCAACCACTCTCCCTGCAGTCACTCTCCCTGCAACCACTACCCCTGCAGACACAATCCCTGCAACCACTATCCCTGCAAGCACTCACCTTGCAACCACCATCCCTGCAACCACTATCCCTGCAGCCACTATCCCTGCAGTCACTATCCCTGCAGTCAGTCTCCATGCAACCACTATCCCTGCAACCATTCTCCCTGCAACCACTATCCCTGCAGCCACAAACACTTTAGTCACTATCCCTGCAACCACTATCCCTGCAACGACTCTCCCTGCAACCACTATCCCTGCTAACTCTATCCCTGCAGTCACTATCCCTGCAGTCACTCTCCCTGCAGTCACTCTCCCTGCAACCACTACCCCTGCAGACACAATCCCTGCAACCACTATCCCTGCAGTCACTCCCGCTGCAACCACAATCCCTGCAACCACTATCCCTGCAACCACTAGCCCTGCAGACACAATCCCTGCAACCACTATCCCTGCAATGACTCTCCCTGCAACCACTATCCCTGCAGCCACTAACCCTTCAGTCACTATCCCTGCAACCACTATCCCTGCAGCCACTATCCCTGCAGTCACTATCACTGCAGTCAATCTCCCTGCAACCACTCTCCCTGCAACCAGTATCCCTGCAGCCACTATCCCTGCATTCACTATCACTGCAGTCACTCTCCCTGCAGTCACTCTCCCTGCAACCACTATCACTGCAACCACTCTCCCAGCAACCACTATCCCTGCAGTCACTATCCCTGCAGTTACGATCGCTGCAGTCACTATCCCTGCAGTCATTCTCCCTGCAACCACTGTCCCTGCAACCGCTATCCCTGCAGTCAATATTCCTGCAGTCATTATCCCTGCATTCACTCTCCCTGCAACCACTATCCCTGCAGACACAATCCCTGCAACCACTACCCCTGCAGACACAATCCCTGCAACCACTATCCCTGCAACCACTATCCCTGCAGTCACTCTCCCTGCAACCACTATCCCTGCAACCACTATCCCTACAGTCTCAATCCCTGCAACCACTATCACTGCAACCACTCTCCCTGCAGCCACTATCCCTGCATTCACTCTCCCTGCAACCACAATTCCCGCAGTCACAATCCCTGCAACCACTAACTTTGTAGTCACTCTCCCTGCAGTCACTATCCCTGCAGTCACTATCCCTGCAACCACTCTCCCTGCAGTCACTCTCCCTGCAACCACTACCCCTGCAGACACAATCCCTGCAACCACTATCCCTGCAAGCACTCACCTTGCAACCACCATCCCTGCAACCACTATCCCTGCAGCCACTATCCCTGCAGTCACTATCTCTGCAGTCAGTCTCCATGCAACCACTATCCCTGCAACCATTCTCCCTGCAACCACTATCCCTGCAGCCACAAACACTTTAGTCTCTATCCCTGCAACCACTATCCCTGCAACGACTCTCCCTGCAACCACTATCCCTGCTAACTCTATCCCTGCAGTCACTATCCCTGCAGTCACTCTCCCTGCAGTCACTCTCCCTGCAACCACTAGCCCTGCAGACACAATCCCTGCAACCACTATCCCTGAAGTCACTCCCGCTGCAACCACAATCCCTGCAACCACTATCCCTGCAACCACTAGCCCTGCAGACACAATCCCTGCAACCACTATCCCTGCAATGACTCTCCCTGCAACCACTATCCCTGCAGCCACTAACCCTTCAGTCACTATCCCTGCAACCACTATCCCTGCAGCCACTATCCCTGAAGTCACTATCACTGCAGTCAATCTCCCTGCAACCACTCACCCTGCAACCAGTATCCCTGCAGCCACTATCCCTGCATTCACTATCACTGCAGTCACTCTCCCTGCAGTCACTCTCCCTGCAACCACTATCACTGCAACCACTCTCCCAGCAACCACTATCCCTGCAGTCACTATCCCTGCAGTTACGATCGCTGCAGTCACTATCCCTGCAGTCATTCTCCCTGCAACCACTGTCCCTGCAACCGCTATCCCTGCAGTCAATATTCCTGCAGTCATTATCCCTGCATTCACTCTCCCTGCAACCACTATCCCTGCAGACACAATCCCTGCAACCACTACCCCTGCAGACACAATCCCTGCAACCACTATCCCTGCAACCACTATCCCTGCAGTCACTCTCCCTGCAACCACTATCCCTGCAACCACTATCCCTGCAGTCACTATCCCTGCAGTCAATCTCCATGCAACCACTATCCCTGCAACCATTCTCCCTGCAACCACTATCCCTGCAACGACTCTCCCTGCAACCACAATCCCTGCAAGCACTCACCCTGTAAACACTATCCCTGCAACCACTATCCCTGCAGCCACTATCCCTGCAGTCACTATCCCTGCAGTCAGTCTCCCTGCAACCACTATCCCTGCAACCATTCACCCTGCAACCACTATCCCTGCAACCACTATCCCTGCAGCCACTATTCCTGCAGTCACTATCCCTGCAGTCACTCTCCCTGCAGTCACAATCCCTGCAACCACTATCCCTGCAGCCACTATTCCTGCAGTCACTATCCCTGCAACGACTCTCCCTGCAGCCACTAACCCTTCAGTCACTATCCCTGCAACCACTATTCCTGCAGCCACTATCCCTGCAACAACTCTCCCTGCACCCACTCTCCCTGCAGCAACATTCCCTGCAGCCACTAACCCTTCAGTCACTACCCCTGCAGTCACTCTCCCTGCAACCACTCTCCCAGCAACCACTATCCCTGCAGTCACTGTCACTGCAGTCACTCTCCTTGCAACCACTATCTCTCAAACCACTATCCCTGCAGTCACTATCCCTGCAATCACTATCCCTGCCCTCACTCTCCCTGCATCAATTAACCCTGCAGTCACTCTCCCTGCAACCACTATCCCTACAGTCTCATTCCCTGCAGTCACTCTCCTTGCTACGACTATTCCTGCAGTCATTAACCATGCAGTCACTATCACTGCAGTCACTCTCCCTGCAACCGCTATCCCTGCAATCACTCTCGCTGCAGTTTCTCTCCCTGCAACCACTCTCCCTGCAACCACAATCCGTGAAGTCACTCTCCCTGTATCCACTACCCCTGCAGACACAATCCCTGCAACCACTATCCCTGCAATCGCTCTCCCTGCAGTCACTATCCCTGCAACTACTATCCCTGCAGTCACTATCCCTGCAGCCACGATCCCTGCAACCACTATCCCTGCAAACCACTATCCCTGCAACCAATCTCCCTGCAACCACTATCCCTGCAACTACTATCCCTGCAGCCACTATCCCTGCAGTCACAATCCCTGCAACCACTATCCCTGCAGCCACTAACCCTAAGACCAATATCCCTGCAGTCACTCTCCCTGCAGTCAAAATCCCTGCAGCCACTATCCCTGCAGCCACTATCCCTGCAGCCACTATCCCTGCAGCCACTATCCCTGCAACCAATATCCCTGCAGTCACTCTCCCTGCAGTCACTATTGCTGCAGTCTCTATCCCTGCCGCCTCTATCCCTGCAAACACTATAGCTGCAAACACTATCCCTGCAGTCACATTCCCAGCAACCACTATCCCTGCAACCACTATCCCTGCAACCACTATCCCTGCAGTCACTCTCCCTGCAACCACTATACCTGCAGTCACTATCCCTGCAACCACTACCCCAGCAGTCACTATCCCTGCAACCACTATCCCTGCATCCACTATCCCTGCAGTCACTATCCCTGCAGTCACTATCCCTGCAACCACTACCCCAGCAGTCACTATCCCTGCAACCACTATCCCTGCATCCACTATCCCTGCAGTCACTATCCCTGCAGTCACTCTCCCTGCAACCACTAACCTTGTAGTCACTCTCCCTTCAGTCACTATCCCTGCAGTCACTCTCCCTGCAACCACTATCCTTGCAAGCATTCTCCCTGCAACCACTATCCCTACAGTCTCAATCCCTGCAACCACGATCCCTGCAACCACTCTCCCTGCAACCACTATCCCTGCATCCACTCTCCCTGCAACCACTATCCCTGCAGTCACTCACTCTGCAACCGATATCCCTGCAATCACTCTCCCTGCAGTCACTCTCCCTGCAACCACTCTCCCTGCAACCACAATCCCTGAGGTCACTCTCCCTGCAGTCACTATCCCTGCAGCCACTATCGTTGCAGCCACTAACCCTTCAGTCACTATCACTGCAACCACTATTCCTCCAACCACTATACCTGCAGTCACTATCCCTGCAGTCACTGTCCCTGCAGTCACTCTCCCTGTGGTCACTCTCCCTGCAACCACTAACCTTGTAGTCACTCTCCCTGCAGTCACTATCCCTGCAATCACTCTCCCTGCAACCAATATCCCTGCAGTCACTCTCCCTGCAACCACTAAACATGCAGTCACTCTCCCTGCAACCATTATCCTTGCAAGAACTCTCCCTGCAACCACTATCCCTACAGTCTCAATCCCTGCAACCACTATCACTGCAACCACTCTCCCTGCAGCCACTATCCCTGCATTCACTCTCCCTGCAACCACAATTCCCGCAGTCACAATCCCTGCAACCACTAACTTTGTAGTCACTCTCCCTGCAGTCACTATCCCTGCAGTCACTATCCCTGCAACCACTCTCCCTGCAGTCACTCTCCCTGCAACCACTACCCCTGCAGACACAATCCCTGCAACCACTATCCCTGCAAGCACTCACCTTGCAACCACCATCCCTGCAACCACTATCCCTGCAGCCACTATCCCTGCAGTCACTATCCCTGCAGTCAGTCTCCATGCAACCACTATCCCTGCAACCATTCTCCCTGCAACCACTATCCCTGCAGCCACAAACACTTTAGTCACTATCCCTGCAACCACTATCCCTGCAACGTCTCTCCCTGCAACCACAATCCCTGCTAACTCTATCCCTGCAGTCACTATCCCTGCAGTCACTCTCCCTGCAGTCACTCTCCCTGCAACCACTACCCCTGCAGACACAATCCCTGCAACCACTATCCCTGCAACCACTAGCCCTGCAGACACAATCCCTGCAACCACTATCCCTGCAATGACTCTCCCTGCAACCACTATCCCTGCAGCCACTAACCCTTCAGTCACTATCCCTGCAACCACTATCCCTGCAGCCACTATCCCTGCAGTCACTATCACTGCAGTCACTCTCCCTGCAACCACTCTCCCTGCAACCAGTATCCCTGCAGCCACTATCCCTGCATTCACTATCACTGCAGTCACTCTCCCTGCAGTCACTCTCCCTGCAACCACTATCACTGCAACCACTCTCCCAGCAACCACTATCCCTGCAGTCACTATCCCTGCAGTTACGATCGCTGCAGTCACTATCCCTGCAGTCATTCTCCCTGCAACCACTGTCCCTGCAACCGCTATCCCTGCAGTCAATATTCCTGCAGTCATTATCCCTGCATTCACTCTCCCTGCAACCACTATCCCTGCAGACACAATCCCTGCAACCACTACCCCTGCAGACACAATCCCTGCAACCACTATCCCTGCAACCACTATCCCTGCAGTCACTCTCCCTGCAACCACTATCCCTGCAACCACTATCCCTGCAGTCACTATCCCTGCAGTCAATCTCCATGCAACCACTATCCCTGCAACCATTCTCCCTGCAACCACTATCCCTGCAACGACTCTCCCTGCAACCACAATCCCTGCAAGCACTCACCCTGTAAACACTATCCCTGCAACCACTATCCCTGCAGCCACTATCCCTGCAGTCACTATCCCTGCAGTCAGTCTCCCTGCAACCACTATCCCTGCAACCATTCACCCTGCAACCACTATCCCTGCAACCACTATCCCTGCAGCCACTATTCCTGCAGTCACTATCCCTGCAGTCACTCTCCCTGCAGTCACAATCCCTGCAACCACTATCCCTGCAGCCACTATTCCTGCAGTCACTATCCCTGCAACGACTCTCCCTGCAGCCACTAACCCTTCAGTCACTATCCCTGCAGTCACTATCCCTGCAACCACTATTCCTGCAGCCACTATCCCTGCAACAACTATCCCTGCACCCACTCTCCCTGCAGCAACATTCCCTGCAGCCACTAACCCTTCAGTCACTACCCCTGCAGTCACTCTCCCTGCAACCACTCTCCCAGCAACCACTATCCCTGCAGTCACTGTCACTGCAGTCACTCTCCTTGCAACCACTATCTCTCAAACCACTATCCCTGCAGTCACTATCCCTGCAATCACTATCCCTGCCCTCACTCTCCCTGCATCAATTAACCCTGCAGTCACTCTCCCTGCAATCACTATCCCTACAGTCTCATTCCCTGCAGTCACTCTCCTTGCTACGACTATTCCTGCAGTCACTAACCATGCAGTCACTAACACTGCAGTCACTCTCCCTGCAACCGCTATCCCTGCAATCACTCTCCCTGCAGTTTCTTTCCCTGCAACCACTCTCCCTGCAACCACATTCCGTGAAGTCACTCTCCCTGTATCCACTACCCCTGCAGACACAATCCCTGCAACCCCTATCCCTGCAATCGCTCTCCCTGCAGTCACTATCCCTGCAACTACTATCCCTGCAGTCACTATCCCTGCAGCAACGATCCCTGCAACCACTATCCCTGCAACCACTATCCCTGCAATCAATCTCCCTGCAACCACTATCCCTGCAACTACTATCCCTGCAGCCACTATCCCTGCAGTCACAATCCCTGCAACCACTATCCCTGCAGCCACTATCCCTACAACCAATATCCCTGCAGTCACTCTCCCTGCAGTCAAAATCCCTGCAGCCACTATCCCTGCAGCCACTATCCCTGCAGCCACTATCCCTGCAGCCACTATCCCTGCAACCAATATCCCTGCAGTCACTCTCCCTGCAGTCACTATTGCTGCAGTCTCTATCCCTGCCGCCTCTATCCCTGCAAACACTATAGCTGCAAACACTATCCCTGCAGTCACATTCCCAGCAACCACTATCCCTGCAACCACTATCCCTGCAACCACTATCCCTGCAGTCACTCTCCCTGCAACCACTATACCTGCAGTCACTATCCCTGCAACCACTACCCCAGCAGTCACTATCCCTGCAACCACTATCCCTGCATCCACTATCCCTGCAGTCACTATCCCTGCAGTCACTATCCCTGCAACCACTACCCCAGCAGTCACTATCCCTGCAACCACTATCCCTGCATCCACTATCCCTGCAGTCACTATCCCTGCAGTCACTCTCCCTGCAACCACTAACCTTGTAGTCACTCTCCCTTCAGTCACTATCCCTGCAGTCACTCTCCCTGCAACCACTATCCTTGCAAGCATTCTCCCTGCAACCACTATCCCTACAGTCTCAATCCCTGCAACCACGATCCCTGCAACCACTCTCCCTGCAACCACTATCCCTGCAACCACTCTCCCTGCAACCACTATCCCTGCAGTCACTCACTCTGCAACCGATATCCCTGCAATCACTCTCCCTGCAGTCACTCTCCCTGCAACCACTCTCCCTGCAACCACAATCCCTGAGGTTACTCTCCCTGCAGTCACTATCCCTGCAGCCACTATCTTTGCAGCCACTAACCCTTCAGTCACTATCACTGCAACCACTATTCCTCCAACCACTATACCTGCAGTCACTATCCCTGCAGTCACTATCCCTGCAGCCACTATCGTTGCAGCCACTAACCCTTCAGTCACTATCACTGCAACCACTATTCCTCCAACCACGATACCTGCAGACACTGTCCCTGCAGTCACTCTCCCTGTGGTCACTCTCCCTGCAACCACTAACCTTGTAGTCACCCTCCCTGCAGTCACTATCCCTGCAATCACTCTCCCTGCAACCAATATCCCTGCAGTCACTCTCCCTGCAACCACTAACCATGCAGTCACTCTCCCTGCAACCATTATCCTTGCAAGAACTCTCCCTGCAACCACTATCCCTACAGTCTCAATCCCTGCAACCACTATCACTGCAACCACTCTCCCTGCAGCCACTATCCCTGCATTCACTCTCCCTGCAACCACAATTCCCGCAGTCACAATCCCTGCAACCACTAACTTTGTAGTCACTCTCCCTGCAGTCACTATCCCTGCAGTCACTATCCCTGCAACCACTCTCCCTGCAGTCACTCTCCCTGCAACCACTACCCCTGCAGACACAATCCCTGCAACCACTATCCCTGCAAGCACTCACCTTGCAACCACCATCCCTGCAACCACTATCCCTGCAGCCACTATCCCTGCAGTCACTATCCCTGCAGTCAGTCTCCATGCAACCACTATCCCTGCAACCATTCTCCCTGCAACCACTATCCCTGCAGCCACAAACACTTTAGTCACTAGCCCTGCAACCACTATCCCTGCAACGACTCTCCCTGCAACCACTATCCCTGCTAACTCTATCCCTGCAGTCACTATCCCTGCAGTCACTCTCCCTGCAGTCACTCTCCCTGCAACCACTACCCCTGCAGACACAATCCCTGCAACCACTATCCCTGCAGTCACTCCCGCTGCAACCACAATCCCTGCAACCACGATCCCTGCAACCACTAGCCCTGCAAGCACTCACCTTGCAACCACCATCCCTGCAACCACTATCCCTGCAGCCACTATCCCTGCAGTCACTATCCCTGCAGTCAGTCTCCATGCAACCACTATCCCTGCAACCATTCTCCCTGCAACCACTATCCCTGCAGCCACAAACACTTTAGTCACTATCCCTGCAACCACTATCCCTGCAACGTCTCTCCCTGCAACCACAATCCCTGCTAACTCTATCCCTGCAGTCACTATCCCTGCAGTCACTCTCCCTGCAGTCACTCTCCCTGCAACCACTACCCCTGCAGACACAATCCCTGCAACCACTATCCCTGCAGTCACTCCCGCTGCAACCACAATCCCTGCAACCACTATCCCTGCAACCACTAGCCCTGCAGACACAATCCCTGCAACCACTATCCCTGCAATGACTCTCCCTGCAACCACTATCCCTGCAGCCACTAACCCTTCAGTCACTATCCCTGCAACCACTATCCCTGCAGCCACTATCCCTGCAGTCACTATCACTGCAGTCACTCTCCCTGCAACCACTCTCCCTGCAACCAGTATCCCTGCAGCCACTATCCCTGCATTCACTATCACTGCAGTCACTCTCCCTGCAGTCACTCTCCCTGCAACCACTATCACTGCAACCACTCTCCCAGCAACCACTATCCCTGCAGTCACTATCCCTGCAGTTACGATCGCTGCAGTCACTATCCCTGCAGTCATTCTCCCTGCAACCACTGTCCCTGCAACCGCTATCCCTGCAGTCAATATTCCTGCAGTCATTATCCCTGCATTCACTCTCCCTGCAACCACTATCCCTGCAGACACAATCCCTGCAACCACTACCCCTGCAGACACAATCCCTGCAACCACTATCCCTGCAACCACTATCCCTGCAGTCACTCTCCCTGCAACCACTATCCCTGCAACTACTATCCCTGCAGTCACTATCCCTGCAGTCAATCTCCATGCAACCACTATCCCTGCAACCATTCTCCCTGCAACCACTATCCCTGCAACGACTCTCCCTGCAACCACAATCCCTGCAAGCACTCACCCTGTAAACACTATCCCTGCAACCACTATCCCTGCAGCCACTATCCCTGCAGTCACTATCCCTGCAGTCAGTCTCCCTGCAACCACTATCCCTGCAACCATTCACCCTGCAACCACTATCCCTGCAACCACTATCCCTGCAGCCACTATTCCTGCAGTCACTATCCCTGCAGTCACTCTCCCTGCAGTCACAATCCCTGCAACCACTATCCCTGCAGCCACTATTCCTGCAGTCACTATCCCTGCAACGACTCTCCCTGCAGCCACTAACCCTTCAGTCACTATCCCTGCAGTCACTATCCCTGCAACCACTATTCCTGCAGCCACTATCCCTGCAACAACTATCCCTGCACCCACTCTCCCTGCAGCAACATTCCCTGCAGCCACTAACCCTTCAGTCACTACCCCTGCAGTCACTCTCCCTGCAACCACTCTCCCAGCAACCACTATCCCTGCAGTCACTGTCACTGCAGTCACTCTCCTTGCAACCACTATCTCTCAAACCACTATCCCTGCAGTCACTATCCCTGCAATCACTATCCCTGCCCTCACTCTCCCTGCATCAATTAACCCTGCAGTCACTCTCCCTGCAATCACTATCCCTACAGTCTCATTCCCTGCAGTCACTCTCCTTGCTACGACTATTCCTGCAGTCACTAACCATGCAGTCACTAACACTGCAGTCACTCTCCCTGCAACCGCTATCCCTGCAATCACTCTCCCTGCAGTTTCTTTCCCTGCAACCACTCTCCCTGCAACCACATTCCGTGAAGTCACTCTCCCTGTATCCACTACCCCTGCAGACACAATCCCTGCAACCCCTATCCCTGCAATCGCTCTCCCTGCAGTCACTATCCCTGCAACTACTATCCCTGCAGTCACTATCCCTGCAGCAACGATCCCTGCAACCACTATCCCTGCAACCACTATCCCTGCAATCAATCTCCCATCAACCACTATCCCTGCAACTACTATCCCTGCAGCCACTATCCCTGCAGACACAATCCCTGCAACCACTATCCCTGCAGCCACTATCCCTACAACCAATATCCCTGCAGTCACTCTCCCTGCAGTCAAAATCCCTGCAGCCACTATCCCTGCAGCCACTATCCCTGCAGCCACTATCCCTGCAGCCACTATCCCTGCAACCAATATCCCTGCAGTCACTCTCCCTGCAGTCACTATTGCTGCAGTCTCTATCCCTGCCGCCTCTATCCCTGCAAACACTATAGCTGCAAACACTATCCCTGCAGTCACATTCCCAGCAACCACTATCCCTGCAACCACTATCCCTGCAACCACTATCCCTGCAGTCACTCTCCCTGCAACCACTATACCTGCAGTCACTATCCCTGCAACCACTACCCCAGCAGTCACTATCCCTGCAACCACTATCCCTGCATCCACTATCCCTGCAGTCACTATCCCTGCAGTCACTATCCCTGCAACCACTACCCCAGCAGTCACTATCCCTGCAACCACTATCCCTGCATCCACTATCCCTGCAGTCACTATCCCTGCAGTCACTCTCCCTGCAACCACTAACCTTGTAGTCACTCTCCCTTCAGTCACTATCCCTGCAGTCACTCTCCCTGCAACCACTATCCTTGCAAGCATTCTCCCTGCAACCACTATCCCTACAGTCTCAATCCCTGCAACCACGATCCCTGCAACCACTCTCCCTGCAACCACTATCCCTGCAACCACTCTCCCTGCAACCACTATCCCTGCAGTCACTCACTCTGCAACCGATATCCCTGCAATCACTCTCCCTGCAGTCACTCTCCCTGCAACCACTCTCCCTGCAACCACAATCCCTGAGGTCACTCTCCCTGCAGTCACTATCCCTGCAGCCACTATCTTTGCAGCCACTAACCCTTCAGTCACTATCACTGCAACCACTATTCCTCCAACCACTATACCTGCAGTCACTATCCCTGCAGTCACTATCCCTGCAGCCACTATCGTTGCAGCCACTAACCCTTCAGTCACTATCACTGCAACCACTATTCCTCCAACCACGATACCTGCAGACACTGTCCCTGCAGTCACTCTCCCTGTGGTCACTCTCCCTGCAACCACTAACCTTGTAGTCACTCACCCTGCAGTCACTATCCCTGCAATCACTCTCCCTGCAACCAATATCCCTGCAGTCACTCTCCCTGCAACCACTAACCATGCAGTCACTCTCCCTGCAACCATTATCCTTGCAAGAACTCTCCCTGCAACCACTATCCCTACAGTCTCAATCCCTGCAACCACTATCACTGCAACCACTCTCCCTGCAGCCACTATCCCTGCATTCACTCTCCCTGCAACCACAATTCCCGCAGTCACAATCCCTGCAACCACTAACTTTGTAGTCACTCTCCCTGCAGTCACTATCCCTGCAGTCACTATCCCTGCAACCACTCTCCCTGCAGTCACTCTCCCTGCAACCACTACCCCTGCAGACACAATCACTGCAACCACTATCCCTGCAAGCACTCACCTTGCAACCACCATCCCTGCAACCACTATCCCTGCAGCCACTATCCCTGCAGTCACTATCCCTGCAGTCAGTCTCCATGCAACCACTATCCCTGCAACCATTCTCCCTGCAACCACTATCCCTGCAGCCACAAACACTTTAGTCACTAGCCCTGCAACCACTATCCCTGCAACGACTCTCCCTGCAACCACTATCCCTGCTAACTCTATCCCTGCAGTCACTATCCCTGCAGTCACTCTCCCTGCAGTCACTCTCCCTGCAACCACTACCCCTGCAGACACAATCCCTGCAACCACTATCCCTGCAGTCACTCCCGCTGCAACCACAATCCCTGCAACCACTATCCCTGCAACCACTAGCCCTGCAGACACAATCCCTGCAACCACTATCCCTGCAATGACTCTCCCTGCAACCACTATCCCTGCAGCCACTAACCCTTCAGTCACTATCCCTGCAACCACTATCCCTGCAGCCACTATCCCTGCAGTCACTATCACTGCAGTCACTCTCCCTGCAACCACTCTCCCTGCAACCAGTATCCCTGCAGCCACTATCCCTGCATTCACTATCACTGCAGTCACTCTCCCTGCAGTCACTCTCCCTGCAACCACTATCACTGCAACCACTCTCCCAGCAACCACTATCCCTGCAGTCACTATCCCTGCAGTTACGATCGCTGCAGTCACTATCCCTGCAGTCATTCTCCCTGCAACCACTGTCCCTGCAACCGCTATCCCTGCAGTCAATATTCCTGCAGTCATTATCCCTGCATTCACTCTCCCTGCAACCACTATCCCTGCAGACACAATCCCTGCAACCACTACCCCTGCAGACACAATCCCTGCAACCACTATCCCTGCAACCACTATCCCTGCAGTCACTCTCCCTGCAACCACTATCCCTGCAACTACTATCCCTGCAGTCACTATCCCTGCAGTCAATCTCCATGCAACCACTATCCCTGCAACCATTCTCCCTGCAACCACTATCCCTGCAACGACTCTCCCTGCAACCACAATCCCTGCAAGCACTCACCCTGTAAACACTATCCCTGCAACCACTATCCCTGCAGCCACTATCCCTGCAGTCACTATCCCTGCAGTCAGTCTCCCTGCAACCACTATCCCTGCAACCATTCACCCTGCAACCACTATCCCTGCAACCACTATCCCTGCAGCCACTATTCCTGCAGTCACTATCCCTGCAGTCACTCTCCCTGCAGTCACAATCCCTGCAACCACTATCCCTGCAGCCACTATTCCTGCAGTCACTATCCCTGCAACGACTCTCCCTGCAGCCACTAACCCTTCAGTCACTATCCCTGCAGTCACTATCCCTGCAACCACTATTCCTGCAGCCACTATCCCTGCAACAACTATCCCTGCACCCACTCTCCCTGCAGCAACATTCCCTGCAGCCACTAACCCTTCAGTCACTACCCCTGCAGTCACTCTCCCTGCAACCACTCTCCCAGCAACCACTATCCCTGCAGTCACTGTCACTGCAGTCACTCTCCTTGCAACCACTATCTCTCAAACCACTATCCCTGCAGTCACTATCCCTGCAATCACTATCCCTGCCCTCACTCTCCCTGCATCAATTAACCCTGCAGTCACTCTCCCTGCAATCACTATCCCTACAGTCTCATTCCCTGCAGTCACTCTCCTTGCTACGACTATTCCTGCAGTCACTAACCATGCAGTCACTAACACTGCAGTCACTCTCCCTGCAACCGCTATCCCTGCAATCACTCTCCCTGCAGTTTCTTTCCCTGCAACCACTCTCCCTGCAACCACATTCCGTGAAGTCACTCTCCCTGTATCCACTACCCCTGCAGACACAATCCCTGCAACCCCTATCCCTGCAATCGCTCTCCCTGCAGTCACTATCCCTGCAACTACTATCCCTGCAGTCACTATCCCTGCAGCAACGATCCCTGCAACCACTATCCCTGCAACCACTATCCCTGCAATCAATCTCCCATCAACCACTATCCCTGCAACTACTATCCCTGCAGCCACTATCCCTGCAGACACAATCCCTGCAACCACTATCCCTGCAGCCACTATCCCTACAACCAATATCCCTGCAGTCACTCTCCCTGCAGTCAAAATCCCTGCAGCCACTATCCCTGCAGCCACTATCCCTGCAGCCACTATCCCTGCAGCCACTATCCCTGCAACCAATATCCCTGCAGTCACTCTCCCTGCAGTCACTATTGCTGCAGTCTCTATCCCTGCCGCCTCTATCCCTGCAAACACTATAGCTGCAAACACTATCCCTGCAGTCACATTCCCAGCAACCACTATCCCTGCAACCACTATCCCTGCAACCACTATCCCTGCAGTCACTCTCCCTGCAACCACTATACCTGCAGTCACTATCCCTGCAACCACTACCCCAGCAGTCACTATCCCTGCAACCACTATCCCTGCATCCACTATCCCTGCAGTCACTATCCCTGCAGTCACTATCCCTGCAACCACTACCCCAGCAGTCACTATCCCTGCAACCACTATCCCTGCATCCACTATCCCTGCAGTCACTATCCCTGCAGTCACTCTCCCTGCAACCACTAACCTTGTAGTCACTCTCCCTTCAGTCACTATCCCTGCAGTCACTCTCCCTGCAACCACTATCCTTGCAAGCATTCTCCCTGCAACCACTATCCCTACAGTCTCAATCCCTGCAACCACGATCCCTGCAACCACTCTCCCTGCAACCACTATCCCTGCAACCACTCTCCCTGCAACCACTATCCCTGCAGTCACTCACTCTGCAACCGATATCCCTGCAATCACTCTCCCTGCAGTCACTCTCCCTGCAACCACTCTCCCTGCAACCACAATCCCTGAGGTCACTCTCCCTGCAGTCACTATCCCTGCAGCCACTATCTTTGCAGCCACTAACCCTTCAGTCACTATCACTGCAACCACTATTCCTCCAACCACTATACCTGCAGTCACTATCCCTGCAGTCACTATCCCTGCAGCCACTATCGTTGCAGCCACTAACCCTTCAGTCACTATCACTGCAACCACTATTCCTCCAACCACGATACCTGCAGACACTGTCCCTGCAGTCACTCTCCCTGTGGTCACTCTCCCTGCAACCACTAACCTTGTAGTCACTCTCCCTGCAGTCACTATCCCTGCAATCACTCTCCCTGCAACCAATATCCCTGCAGTCACTCTCCCTGCAACCACTAACCATGCAGTCACTCTCCCTGCAACCATTATCCTTGCAAGAACTCTCCCTGCAACCACTATCCCTACAGTCTCAATCCCTGCAACCACTATCACTGCAACCACTCTCCCTGCAGCCACTATCCCTGCATTCACTCTCCCTGCAACCACAATTCCCGCAGTCACAATCCCTGCAACCACTAACTTTGTAGTCACTCTCCCTGCAGTCACTATCCCTGCAGTCACTATCCCTGCAACCACTCTCCCTGCAGTCACTCTCCCTGCAACCACTACCCCTGCAGACACAATCCCTGCAACCACTATCCCTGCAAGCACTCACCTTGCAACCACCATCCCTGCAACCACTATCCCTGCAGCCACTATCCCTGCAGTCACTATCCCTGCAGTCAGTCTCCATGCAACCACTATCCCTGCAACCATTCTCCCTGCAACCACTATCCCTGCAGCCACAAACACTTTAGTCACTAGCCCTGCAACCACTATCCCTGCAACGACTCTCCCTGCAACCACTATCCCTGCTAACTCTATCCCTGCAGTCACTATCCCTGCAGTCACTCTCCCTGCAGTCACTCTCCCTGCAACCACTACCCCTGCAGACACAATCCCTGCAACCACTATCCCTGCAGTCACTCCCGCTGCAACCACAATCCCTGCAACCACGATCCCTGCAACCACTAGCCCTGCAAGCACTCACCTTGCAACCACCATCCCTGCAACCACTATCCCTGCAGCCACTATCCCTGCAGTCACTATCCCTGCAGTCAGTCTCCATGCAACCACTATCCCTGCAACCATTCTCCCTGCAACCACTATCCCTGCAGCCACAAACACTTTAGTCACTATCCCTGCAACCACTATCCCTGCAACGTCTCTCCCTGCAACCACAATCCCTGCTAACTCTATCCCTGCAGTCACTATCCCTGCAGTCACTCTCCCTGCAGTCACTCTCCCTGCAACCACTACCCCTGCAGACACAATCCCTGCAACCACTATCCCTGCAGTCACTCCCGCTGCAACCACAATCCCTGCAACCACTATCCCTGCAACCACTAGCCCTGCAGACACAATCCCTGCAACCACTATCCCTGCAATGACTCTCCCTGCAACCACTATCCCTGCAGCCACTAACCCTTCAGTCACTATCCCTGCAACCACTATCCCTGCAGCCACTATCCCTGCAGTCACTATCACTGCAGTCACTCTCCCTGCAACCACTCTCCCTGCAACCAGTATCCCTGCAGCCACTATCCCTGCATTCACTATCACTGCAGTCACTCTCCCTGCAGTCACTCTCCCTGCAACCACTATCACTGCAACCACTCTCCCAGCAACCACTATCCCTGCAGTCACTATCCCTGCAGTTACGATCGCTGCAGTCACTATCCCTGCAGTCATTCTCCCTGCAACCACTGTCCCTGCAACCGCTATCCCTGCAGTCAATATTCCTGCAGTCATTATCCCTGCATTCACTCTCCCTGCAACCACTATCCCTGCAGACACAATCCCTGCAACCACTACCCCTGCAGACACAATCCCTGCAACCACTATCCCTGCAACCACTATCCCTGCAGTCACTCTCCCTGCAACCACTATCCCTGCAACCACTATCCCTGCAGTCACTATCCCTGCAGTCAATCTCCATGCAACCACTATCCCTGCAACCATTCTCCCTGCAACCACTATCCCTGCAACGACTCTCCCTGCAACCACAATCCCTGCAAGCACTCACCCTGTAAACACTATCCCTGCAACCACTATCCCTGCAGCCACTATCCCTGCAGTCACTATCCCTGCAGTCAGTCTCCCTGCAACCACTATCCCTGCAACCATTCACCCTGCAACCACTATCCCTGCAACCACTATCCCTGCAGCCACTATTCCTGCAGTCACTATCCCTGCAGTCACTCTCCCTGCAGTCACAATCCCTGCAACCACTATCCCTGCAGCCACTATTCCTGCAGTCACTATCCCTGCAACGACTCTCCCTGCAGCCACTAACCCTTCAGTCACTATCCCTGCAGTCACTATCCCTGCAACCACTATTCCTGCAGCCACTATCCCTGCAACAACTATCCCTGCACCCACTCTCCCTGCAGCAACATTCCCTGCAGCCACTAACCCTTCAGTCACTACCCCTGCAGTCACTCTCCCTGCAACCACTCTCCCAGCAACCACTATCCCTGCAGTCACTGTCACTGCAGTCACTCTCCTTGCAACCACTATCTCTCAAACCACTATCCCTGCAGTCACTATCCCTGCAATCACTATCCCTGCCCTCACTCTCCCTGCATCAATTAACCCTGCAGTCACTCTCCCTGCAATCACTATCCCTACAGTCTCATTCCCTGCAGTCACTCTCCTTGCTACGACTATTCCTGCAGTCACTAACCATGCAGTCACTAACACTGCAGTCACTCTCCCTGCAACCGCTATCCCTGCAATCACTCTCCCTGCAGTTTCTTTCCCTGCAACCACTCTCCCTGCAACCACATTCCGTGAAGTCACTCTCCCTGTATCCACTACCCCTGCAGACACAATCCCTGCAACCCCTATCCCTGCAATCGCTCTCCCTGCAGTCACTATCCCTGCAACTACTATCCCTGCAGTCACTATCCCTGCAGCAACGATCCCTGCAACCACTATCCCTGCAACCACTATCCCTGCAATCAATCTCCCTGCAACCACTATCCCTGCAACTACTATCCCTGCAGTCACTATCCCTGCAGACACAATCCCTGCAACCACTATCCCTGCAGCCACTATCCCTACAACCAATATCCCTGCAGTCACTCTCCCTGCAGTCAAAATCCCTGCAGCCACTATCCCTGCAGCTACTATCCCTGCAGCCACTATCCCTGCAGCCACTATCCCTGCAACCAATATCCCTGCAGTCACTCTCCCTGCAGTCACTATTGCTGCAGTCTCTATCCCTGCCGCCTCTATCCCTGCAAACACTATAGCTGCAAACACTATCCCTGCAGTCACATTCCCAGCAACCACTATCCCTGCAACCACTATCCCTGCAACCACTATCCCTGCAGTCACTCTCCCTGCAACCACTATACCTGCAGTCACTATCCCTGCAACCACTACCCCAGCAGTCACTATCCCTGCAACCACTATCCCTGCATCCACTATCCCTGCAGTCACTATCCCTGCAGTCACTATCCCTGCAACCACTACCCCAGCAGTCACTATCCCTGCAACCACTATCCCTGCATCCACTATCCCTGCAGTCACTATCCCTGCAGTCACTCTCCCTGCAACCACTAACCTTGTAGTCACTCTCCCTTCAGTCACTATCCCTGCAGTCACTCTCCCTGCAACCACTATCCTTGCAAGCATTCTCCCTGCAACCACTATCCCTACAGTCTCAATCCCTGCAACCACGATCCCTGCAACCACTCTCCCTGCAACCACTATCCCTGCAACCACTCTCCCTGCAACCACTATCCCTGCAGTCACTCACTCTGCAACCGATATCCCTGCAATCACTCTCCCTGCAGTCACTCTCCCTGCAACCACTCTCCCTGCAACCACAATCCCTGAGGTCACTCTCCCTGCAGTCACTATCCCTGCAGCCACTATCTTTGCAGCCACTAACCCTTCAGTCACTATCACTGCAACCACTATTCCTCCAACCACTATACCTGCAGTCACTATCCCTGCAGTCACTATCCCTGCAGCCACTATCGTTGCAGCCACTAACCCTTCAGTCACTATCACTGCAACCACTATTCCTCCAACCACGATACCTGCAGACACTGTCCCTGCAGTCACTCTCCCTGTGGTCACTCTCCCTGCAACCACTAACCTTGTAGTCACTCTCCCTGCAGTCACTATCCCTGCAATCACTCTCCCTGCAACCAATATCCCTGCAGTCACTCTCCCTGCAACCACTAACCATGCAGTCACTCTCCCTGCAACCATTATCCTTGCAAGAACTCTCCCTGCAACCACTATCCCTACAGTCTCAATCCCTGCAACCACTATCACTGCAACCACTCTCCCTGCAGCCACTATCCCTGCATTCACTCTCCCTGCAACCACAATTCCCGCAGTCACAATCCCTGCAACCACTAACTTTGTAGTCACTCTCCCTGCAGTCACTATCCCTGCAGTCACTATCCCTGCAACCACTCTCCCTGCAGTCACTCTCCCTGCAACCACTACCCCTGCAGACACAATCCCTGCAACCACTATCCCTGCAAGCACTCACCTTGCAACCACCATCCCTGCAACCACTATCCCTGCAGCCACTATCCCTGCAGTCACTATCCCTGCAGTCAGTCTCCATGCAACCACTATCCCTGCAACCATTCTCCCTGCAACCACTATCCCTGCAGCCACAAACACTTTAGTCACTAGCCCTGCAACCACTATCCCTGCAACGACTCTCCCTGCAACCACTATCCCTGCTAACTCTATCCCTGCAGTCACTATCCCTGCAGTCACTCTCCCTGCAGTCACTCTCCCTGCAACCACTACCCCTGCAGACACAATCCCTGCAACCACTATCCCTGCAGTCACTCCCGCTGCAACCACAATCCCTGCAACCACTATCCCTGCAACCACTAGCCCTGCAGACACAATCCCTGCAACCACTATCCCTGCAATGACTCTCCCTGCAACCACTATCCCTGCAGCCACTAACCCTTCAGTCACTATCCCTGCAACCACTATCCCTGCAGCCACTATCCCTGCAGTCACTATCACTGCAGTCACTCTCCCTGCAACCACTCTCCCTGCAACCAGTATCCCTGCAGCCACTATCCCTGCATTCACTATCACTGCAGTCACTCTCCCTGCAGTCACTCTCCCTGCAACCACTATCACTGCAACCACTCTCCCAGCAACCACTATCCCTGCAGTCACTATCCCTGCAGTTACGATCGCTGCAGTCACTATCCCTGCAGTCATTCTCCCTGCAACCACTGTCCCTGCAACCGCTATCCCTGCAGTCAATATTCCTGCAGTCATTATCCCTGCATTCACTCTCCCTGCAACCACTATCCCTGCAGACACAATCCCTGCAACCACTACCCCTGCAGACACAATCCCTGCAACCACTATCCCTGCAACCACTATCCCTGCAGTCACTCTCCATGCAACCACTATCCCTGCAACCATTCTCCCTGCAACCACTATCCCTGCAACGACTCTCCCTGCAACCACAATCCCTGCAAGCACTCACCCTGTAAACACTATCCCTGTAACCACTATCCCTGCAGCCACTATCCCTGCAGTCACTATCCCTGCAGTCAGTCTCCCTGCAACCACTATCCCTGCAACCATTCACCCTGCAACCACTATCCCTGCAACCACTATCCCTGCAGCCACTATTCCTGCAGTCACTATCCCTGCAGTCACTCTCCCTGCAGTCACAATCCCTGCAACCACTATCCCTGCAGCCACTATTGCTGCAGTCACTATCCCTGCAACGACTCTCCCTGCAGTCACTATCCCTGCAGTCACTATCCCTGCAGTCACTATCCCTGAAACCACTCACCCTGCAGCCACTAATCCTTCAGTCACTATCCCTGCAGTCACTATCCCTGCAACCACTATTCCTGCAGCCACTATCCCTGCAACAACTATCCCTGCACCCACTCTCCCTGCAGCAACATTCCCTGCAGCCACTAACCCTTCAGTCACTACCCCTGCAGTCACTCTCCCTGCAACCACTCTTCCAGCAACCACTATCCCTGCAGTCACTGTCACTGCAGTCACTCTCCTTGCAACCACTATCTCTCAAACCACTATCCCTGCAGTCACTCTCCCTGCAACCACTATCCCTGCAACCACTATCCCTGCAGTCACTATCCCTGCAGTCAATCTCCATGCAACCACTATCCCTGCAACCATTCTCCCTGCAACCACTATCCCTGCAACGACTCTCCCTGCAACCACAATCCCTGCAAGCACTCACCCTGTAAACACTATCCCTGCAACCACTATCCCTGCAGCCACTATCCCTGCAGTCACTATCCCTGCAGTCAGTCTCCCTGCAACCACTATCCCTGCAACCATTCACCCTGCAACCACTATCCCTGCAACCACTATCCCTGCAGCCACTATTCCTGCAGTCACTATCCCTGCAGTCACTCTCCCTGCAGTTACAATCCCTGCAACCACTATCCCTGCAGCCACTATTCCTGCAGTCACTATCCCTGCAACGACTCTCCCTGCAGCCACTAACCCTTCAGTCACTATCCCTGCAGTCACAATCCCTGCAACCACTATCCCTGCAGCCACTATTCCTGCAGTCACTATCCCTGCAACGACTCTCCCTGCAGCCACTAACCCTTCAGTCACTATCCCTGCAGTCACTATCCCTGCAACCACTATTCCTGCAGCCACTATCCCTGCAACAACTCTCCCTGCACCCACTCTCCCTGCAGCAACATTCCCTGCAGCCACTAACCCTTCAGTCACTACCCCTGCAGTCACTCTCCCTGCAACCACTCTCCCAGCAACCACTATCCCTGCAGTCACTGTCACTGCAGTCACTCTCCTTGCAACCACTATCTCTCAAACCACTATCCCTGCAGTCACTATCCCTGCAATCACTATCCCTGCCCTCACTCTCCCTGCATCAATTAACCCTGCAGTCACTCTCCCAGCAACCACTATCCCTACAGTCTCATTCCCTGCAGTCACTCTCCTTGCTACGACTATTCCTGCAGTCACTAACCATGCAGTCACTAACACTGCAGTCACTCTCCCTGCAACCGCTATCCCTGCAACACTCACCCTGCAGTTTCTCTCCCTGCAACCACTCTCCCTGCAACCACATTCCGTGAAGTCACTCTCCCTGTATCCACTACCCCTGCAGACACAATCCCTGCAACCACTATCCCTGCAATCGCTCTCCCTGCAGTCACTATCCCTGCAACTACTATCCCTGCAGTCACTATCCCTGCAGCCACGATCCCTGCAACCACTATCCCTGCAACCACTATCCCTGCAACCAATCTCCCTGCAACCACTATCCCTGCAACTACTATCCCTGCAGCCACTATCCCTGCAGTCACAATCCCTGCAACCACTATACCTGCAGCCACTATCCCTACAACCAATATCCCTGCAGTCACTCTCCCTGCAGTCAAAATCCCTGCAGCCACTATCCCTGCAGCCACTATCCCTGCAGCCACTATCCCTGCAACCAATATCCCTGCAGTCACTCTCCCTGCAGTCACTATTGCTGCAGTCTCTATCCCTGCCGCCTCTATCCCTGCAAACACTATAGCTGCAAACACTATCCCTGCAGTCACATTCCCAGCAACCACTATCCCTGCAACCACTATCCCTGCAACCACTATCCCTGCAGTCACTCTCCCTGCAACCACTATACCTGCAGTCACTATCCCTGCAACCACTACCCCAGCAGTCACTATCCCTGCAACCACTATCCCTGCATCCACTATCCCTGCAGTCACTATCCCTGCAGTCACTATCCCTGCAACCACTACCCCAGCAGTCACTATCCCTGCAACCACTATCCCTGCATCCACTATCCCTGCAGTCACTATCCCTGCAGTCACTCTCCCTGCAACCACTATCCTTGCAAGCATTCTCCCTGCAACCACTATCCCTACAGTCTCAATCCCTGCAACCACGATCCCTGCAACCACTCCCCCTGCAACCACTATCCCTGCAACCACTCTCCCTGCAACCACTATCCCTGCAGTCATTCACTCTGCAACCGATATCACTGCAATCACTCTCCCTGCAGTCACTCTCCCTGCAACCACTCTCCCTGCAACCACAATCCCTGAGGTCACTCTCCCTGCAGTCACTATCCCTGCAGCCACTATCGTTGCAGCCACTAACCCTTCAGTCACTATCACTGCAACCACTATTCCTCCAACCACTATACCTGCAGTCACTATCCCTGCAGTCACTATCCCTGCAGCCACTATCGTTGCAGCCACTAACCCTTCAGTCACTATCACTGCAACCACTATTCCTCCAACCACGATACCTGCAGTCACTGTCCCTGCAGTCACTCTCCCTGTGGTCACTCTCCCTGCAACCACTAACCTTGTAGTCACTCTCCCTGCAGTCACTATCCCTGCAATCACTCTCCCTGCATCCAATATCCCTGCAGTCACTCTCCCTGCAACCACTAACCATGCAGTCACTCTCCCTGCAACCATTATCCTTGCAAGAACTCTCCCTGCAACCACTATTCCTACAGTCTCAATCCCTGCAACCACTATCACTGCAACCACTCTCCCTGCAGCCACTATCCCTGCATTCACTCTCCCTGCAACCACAATTTCCGCAGTCACAATCCCTGCAACCACTATCCCTGCAACCAGTATCCCTGCAACCACTATCCCTGCAGCCAATATCCCTGCAACCACAATCCCTGCAACCACTATCCCTGCAGTCACTATCCCTGCAACCACTATCCCTGCCGTCACTCTCCCTGCAACAACTATCCCTGCAACCACTATCCCTGCAGTCACTATCTCTGCAACCACTATACCTGCAGTCACTCTCCCTGCAGTCACTATCCCTGCAACCACTATCCCTGCAGTCACTATCTCTGCAACCACGATACCTGCAACCACTCTCCCTGCAACCACTATTCCTGCAACCACTAACCCTGCAGTCACCATCCCGGCAGTCACTCTCCCTGTAGTCACTCTCCCTGCAACCACTAACCTTGTAGTCACTCTCCCTGCAACCACTAACCCTGCAGTCACTCTCCCTGCAACCACTATCCTTGCAAGCACTCTCCCTGCAACCACTATCCCTACAGTCTCAATCCCTGCAACCACTATCCCTGCAACCACTATCCCTGCAAACACTATCACTGCAGTCAATCTCCCTGCAACCGCTAGCCCTGCATTCACTCTCCCTGCAGTCACTCTCCCTGCATCCAATCTCACTGCAACCAAAATCCCTGCGTTCACTCTCCCTGCAGTCTCTCTCCCTGCAACCACTATCCCTTCAACCACTCTCCCTGCAACCACTATCCCTGCAACCACTATCCCTGCAACCACAATCCCTGCTGTCACTATCCCGCCAGTCACTCTCGCTGCAAACACTATCCCTGCAACCACTATCCCTGCAACCACTATCCCTGCAGTCACTATCCCTGCAACCACTATACCAGCAACCACTCTCCCTGCAACCACTATTCCCGCAGTCACTATCCCTGGAGTCACTATCCCTGCAGTCACTCTCTCTGCAACCGCTAGCCCTGCAATCACTCTCCCTGCAGTCACTCTCCCTGCATCCAATCTCACTGCAACCAAAATCCCTGCGTTCACTCTCCCTGCAGTCTCTCTCCCTGCAACCACTATCCCTGCAACCACTCTCCCTGCAACCACTATCCCTGCAACCACTATCCCTGCAACCACAATCCCTGCTGTCACTATCCCTCCAGTCACTCTCGCTGCAAACACTATCCCTGCAGTCACTATCCCTGCAACCACTATCCCTGCAGTCACTATCCCTGCAACCACTATACCTGCAACCACTCTCCCTGCAACCACTATTCCTGCAGCCACTATCACTGCAGTCACTATCCCTGCAGTCACTCTCCCTGCAACCACTATCCCTGCAATCACTCGCCCTGTAGTCACTCTCCCTGCAACCACCAACCTTGTAGTCACTCTCCCTTCAGTCACTATTCCTGCAATCACTTTCCCTGCAACTACTAACCCTGCAGTCACTCTCCCTGCAACCACTATCCTTGCAACCACTATCCCTGCAACCATTAACCCTACAGCCTCAATCCCTGCAACCACTATCACTGCAACCACTCTCCCTGCAACCACGATCCCTGCAGTCACTATCCCTGCAGTCACTCACTCTGCCACCGATATCCCTGCGTTCACGCTCCCTGCAATCAATTTCCCTGCAGTCACTATCCCTGCAGTCACTATCCCTGCAGCCAATATCCCTGCAGCCACTAACCCTTCAGTCACTATCCCTGCAGTCACTATCCCTGCAGTCACTATCCCTGCAGCCACTATCCCTGCAGTCACTATCCCTGCAACCACTATACCAGCAACCACTCTCCCTGCAACCAGTATTCCCGCAGTCACTATCCCTGGAGTCACTATCCCTGCAGTCACTCTCCCTGCAACCGCTAGCCCTGCAATCACTCTCCCTGCAGTCACTCTCCCTGCATCCAATCTCACTGCAACCAAAATCCCTGCGTTCACTCTCCCTGCAGTCTCTCTCCCTGCAACCACTATCCCTGCAACCACTCTCCCTGCAACCACTATCCCTGCAACCACTATCCCTGCAACCACAATCCCTGCTGTCACTATCCCTCCAGTCACTCTCGCTGCAAACACTATCCCTGCAGTCACTATCCCTCCAACCACTATCCCTGCAGTCACTATCCCTGCAACCACTCTCCCTGCAACCACTCTCCCTGCAACCACTATTCCTGCAACCACTATCACTGCAGTCACTATCCCTGCAGTCACTCTCCCTGCAACCACTATCCCTGCAATCACTCGCCCTGTAGTCACTCTCCCTGCAACCACTAACCTTGTAGTCACTCTCCCTTCAGTCACTATTCCTGCAATCACTTTCCCTGCAACTACTAACCCTGCAGTCACTCTCCCTGCAACCACTAACCCTACAGCCTCAATCCCTGCAACCACTATCACTGCAACCACTCTCCCTGCAACCACAATCCCTGCAGTCACTATCCCTGCAGTCACTCACTCTGCAACCGATATCCCTGCGTTCACGCTCCCTGCAATCAATTTCCCTGCAGTCACTATCCCTGCAGTCACTATCCCTGCAGCCAATATCCCTGCAGCCACTAACCCTTCAGTCACGATCCCTGCAGTCACTTTCCCTGCAGTCACTATCCCTGCAGCCACTATCACTGCAGTCACTCTTCCTGCAGTCACTATCCCTGCAATCACTCTCCCTGCAACCACTCTCCCTGCAGTCACTCTCCCTGCAACCACTACCCCTGCAGACACAATCCCTGCAACCACTATCCCTGCAACCACAATCCCTGCAAGCACTCACCCTGCAACCACTATCCCTGCAGTCACTATCCCTGCAGTCAAATTCCATGCAACCATTATCCCTGCAACCATTCTCCCTGCAACCACTATCCCTGCAGCCACTATCCCTGCAGTCACTATCCCTGCAGTCAGTCTCCATGCAACCACTATCCCTGCAAACATTCTCCCTGCAACCACTATCCCTGCAGCCACAAACACTTCAGTCACTATCCCTGCAAACACTATCCCTGCAGCCACTAGTCCTGCAACCACTATCCCTGCAGCAACTATCCCTGCAGTCACTCTCCCTGCAGTCACTGTCCCTGCAACCACTATCCTTGCAACCACACTCCCTGCAACCACTATCCCTGCAGCAACTATCCTTGCAGTCACTCTCCCTGCAACCACAATCCCTGCAAGCACTCACCCTGTAACCACTATCCCTGCAACCACTATCCCTGCAGCCACTATCCCTGCAGTCACTATCCCTGCAGTCAGTCTCCCTGCAACCACTATCCCTGCAACCATTCACCCTGCAACCACTATCCCTGCAGCCACTATTCCGGCAATCACTATCCCTGCAGTCACTCTCCCTGCAGTCACTCTCCCTGCAACCACTATCCCTGCAGTCACTATCCCTGCATTCACTATCCCTGCAGGCACTCTCCCTGCAGTCACTCTCCCTGCAACCACTCTCCCAGCAACCACTATCCCTGCAGTCACTGTCACTGCAGTCACTCTCCTTGCAACCACTATCCATGCAACCATTCTCCCTGCAACCACTATCCCTGCAGCCACAAACCCTTCAGTCACTATCCTTGCAACCACTATCCCTGCAACCACTATCCCTGCAACCATTCTCCCTGCAACCACTATCCCTGCAGCCACTATTCCTGCAGTCACTATCCCTGCAGTCACTATCCCTGCAGTCACTCTCCCTGCAGTCACTATCCCTGCAATCACTCTCCCTGCAACCACTCTCCCTGCAGTCACTCTCCCTGCAACCACTACCCCTGCAAACACAATCCCTGCAAACACTATCCCTGCAACCACAATCCCTGCAAGCACTCACCCTGCAACCACTATCCCTGCAGTCACTATCCCTGCAGTCAGTCTCCATGCAACCACTATCCCTGCAACCATTCTCCCTGCAACCACTATCCCTGCAGCCACTATCCCTGCAGTCAGTCTCCATGCAACCACTATCCCTGCAACCATTCTCCCTGCAACCACTATCCCTGCAGCCACAAACACTTCAGTCACTATTCCTGCAAACACTATCCCTGCAGCCACTAGTCCTGCAGTCACTAACCCTTCAGTAACTATCACTGCAGCCACTACTCCTCCAACCACTATACCTGCAGTCACTGTCCCTGCAGTCACTCTCCCTGTGGTCACTCTCCCTGCAACCACTAACCTTGTAGTCACTCTCCATGCAGTCACTATCCCTGCAATCACTCTCCTTGCAACCAATATCCCTGCAGTCACTCTCCCTGCAACCACTAACCATGCAGTCACTCTCCCTGCAACCATTATCCTTGCAAGAACTCTCCCTGCAACCACTATCCCTACAGTCTCAATCCCTGCAACCACTATCACTGCAACCACTCTCCCTGCAGCCACTATACCTGCATTCACTCTCCCTGCAACCACTATCCTTGCAACCACACTCCCTGCAACCACTATCCCTGCAGCAACTATCCCTGCAGTCACTCTCCCTGCAACCACAATCCCTGCAAGCACTGACCCTGTAACCACTATCCCTGCAACCACTATCCCTGCAGCCACTATCCCTGCAGTCACTATCCCTGCAGTCAGTCTCCCTGCAACCACTATCCCTGCAACCATTCACCCTGCAACCACTATCCCTGCAGCCACTATTCCGGCAATCACTATCCCTGCAGTCACTCTCCCTGCAGTCACTCTCCCTGCAACCACTATCCCTGCAGTCACTATCCCTGCATTCACTATCCCTGCAGGCACTCTCCCTGCAGTCACACTCCCTGCAACCACTCTCCCAGCAACCACTATCCCTGCAGTCACTGTCACTGCAGTCACTCTCCTTGCAACCACTATCCATGCAACCATTCTTCCTGCAACCACTATCCCTGCAGCCACAAACCCTTCAGTCACTATCCTTGCAACCACTATCCCTGCAACCACTATCCCTGCAACCATTCTCCCTGCAACCACTATCCCTGCAGCCACTATTCCTGCAGTCACTATCCCTGCAGTCACTATCCCTGCAGTCACTCTCCCTGCAGTCACTATCCCTGCAATCACTCTCCCTGCAACCACTCTCCCTGCAGTCACTCTCCCTGCAACCACTACCCCTGCAAACACAATCCCTGCAAACACTATCCCTGCAACCACAATCCCTGCAAGCACTCACCCTGCAACCACTATCACTGCAGTCACTATCCCTGCAGTCAGTCTCCATGCAACCACTATCCCTGCAACCATTCTCCCTGCAACCACTATCCCTGCAGCCACTATCCCTGCAGTCACTATCCCTGCAGTCAGTCTCCATGCAACCACTATCCCTGCAACCATTCTCCCTGCAACCACTATCCCTGCAGCCACAAACACTTCAGTCACTATTCCTGCAAACACTATCCCTGCAGCCACTAGTCCTGCAGTCACTAACCCTTCAGTAACTATCACTGCAGCCACTACTCCTCCAACCACTATACCTGCAGTCACTGTCCCTGCAGTCACTCTCCCTGTGGTCACTCTCCCTGCAACCACTAACCTTGTAGTCACTCTCCATGCAGTCACTATCCCTGCAATCACTCTCCCTGCAACCAATATCCCTGCAGTCACTCTCCCTGCAACCACTAACCATGCAGTCACTCTCCCTGCAACCATTATCCTTGCAAGAACTCTCCCTGCAACCACTATCCCTACAGTCTCAATCCCTGCAACCACTATCACTGCAACCACTCTCCCTGCAGCCACTATCCCTGCATTCACTCTCCCTGCAACCACAATTCCCGCAGTCACAATCCCTGCAACCACTATCCCTGCAACCACAATCCCTGCAACCACTATCCCTGCAGTCACTCTCCCTGCAACCACAATCCCTGGAAGCACTCACCCTGCAACCAGTATCCCTGCAACCACTATCCCTGCAGCCAATATCCCTGCAACCACAATCCCTGCAACCACTATCCCTGCAGTCACTATCCCTGCAACCACTATCCCTGCAGTCACTCTCCCTGCAACAACTATCCCTGCAACCACTATCCCTGCAGTCACTATCTCTGCAACCACTATACCTGCAGTCACTCTCCCTGCAGTCACTATCCCTGCAACCACTATCCCTGCAGTCACTATCTCTGCAACCACTATACCTGCAACCACTCTCCCTGCAACCACTATCCTTGCAAGCACTCTCCCTGCAACCACTGACCCTGCAGTCACAATCCCGGCAGTCACTCTCCCTGTAGTCACTCTCCCTGCAACCACTAACCTTGTAGTCACTCTCCCTGCAACCACTAACCCTGCAGTCACTCTCCCTGCAACCACTATCCTTGCAAGCACTCTCCCTGCAACCACTATCCCTACAGTCTCAATCCCTGCAACCACTATCCCTGCAACCACTATCCCTGCAACCACTATCACTGCAGTCAATCTCCCTGCAACCGCTAGCCCTGCAAAGACACTCCGTGCATCCACTATCCCTGCAAACACTATCCCTGCAGTCGATTTCACTGCAGTCACTCTCCCTGCAGTCACTATCCCTGCAGTCACTATCCCTGCAAACACTATCACTGCAACCACTATCCCTGCAACCACTCATCCTGCAACCACTATCCCTGCTGTCACTATCCCTGCAACCACTATTCCCGCAGTCACTATCCCTGCAATCACTCTCCCTGCAGTCACTCTCCCTGCAACCACTCTCCCTGCAACCACAATCCCTGAAGTTACTCTCCCTGCATCCACTCTCACTGCAAACACAATCCCTGTGTTCACTCTCCCTGCAATCAATATCCCTGCAGTCACTCTCCCTGCAACCACTCACCCTGCAGTCACTCTCCCTGCAACCACAATCCCTGCAGCCACTAACCCTTCAGTCACTATCCCTGCAACCACTATCCCTGCAGCCACTATCCCTGCAGTCACTATCACTGCAGTCACTCTCCCTGCAACCACTCTCCCTGCAACCACTATCCCTGCAGCCACTATCCCTGCAGTCACTATCACTGCAGTCACTCTCCCTGCAACCACTCTCCCTGCAACCCCTCTCCCTGCAGCCACTATCCCTGCAGTCACCATCACTGCAGTCTCTCTCCCTGCAACCACTATCCAAGCAGTCACTATCCCTGCAACCACTCTCCCTGCAGTCACTCTCCCTGAAACCACTATCCCTGCAACCTCTATCCCTGCAACCATTACCCCTGCAGACACAATCCCTGCAACCACTATCCCTGCAACCACTATCCCTGAAATCACTATCCTTGCAACCATAACCCCTGTAGACACAATCCCTGCAACCACTATCCATGCAACCACACTCCCTGCAACCACTAACCCTGCAGTCACTATCCCTGCATCAACTCTCCATGAAGTCACTCTCCCTGCAAACACTATCCCTGCAGCCAATATCCCTGCAACCACAATCCCTGCAGTCACTATCCCTGCAAACACTATACCTGAAAAAATTCTCCACGCAACCACTATCCCTGCAACCACTATCCCTGCAGTCACTATCCCTGCAGTCACTCTCCCTGCAACCACTATTCCTGCAACCACTATCCCTGCAGTCACTATCCCTGCAGTCACTCTCCCTGCAACCACTAACTTTGTAGTCACTCTCCCTGCAGTCACTATCCCTGCAGTCACTATCCCTGCAACCACTCTCCCTGCAGTCACTCTCCCTGCAACCACTACCCCTGCAGACACCATCCCTGCAACCACTATCCCTGCAAGCACTCACCTTGCAACCACCATCCCTGCAACCACTATCCCTGCAGCCACTATCCCTGCAGTCACTATCCCTGCAGTCAGTCTCCATGCAACGACTATCCCTGCAACCATTCTCCCTGCAACCACTATCCCTGCAGCCACAAACACTTTAGTCACTATCCCTGCAACCACTATCCCTGCAACGACTCTCCCTGCAACCACTATCCCTGCTAACTCTATCCCTGCAGTCACTATCCCTGCAGTCACTCTCCCTGCAGTCACTCTCCCTGCAACCACTACCCCTGCAGACACAATCCCTGCAAACACTATCCCTGCATTCACTCCCGCTGCAACCACAATCCCTGCAACCACTATCCCTGCAAACACTAGCCCTGCAGACACAATCCCTGCAACCACTATCCCTGCAACCATTCTCCCTGCAACCACTATCCCTGCAGCCACAAACACTTCAGTCACTATCCCTGCAAACACTATCCCTGCAGCCATTAGTCCTGCAGTCACTATCCCTGCAGTCACTCTCCCTGCAACCACTATCCTTGCAACCACACTCCCTGCAACCACTATCCCTGCAGCAACTATCCCTGCAGTCACTCTCCCTGCAACCACAATCCCTGCAAGCACTCACCCTGTAACCACTATCCCTGCAACCACTATCCCTGCAGCCAATATCCCGGCAGTCACTATCCCTGCAGTCAGTCTCCCTGCAACCACTATCCCTGCAACCATTCACCCTGCAACCACTATCCCTGCAGCCACTATTCCTGCAGTCACTATCCCTGCAGTCACTCTCCCTGCAGTCACTCTCCCTGCAACCACTATCCCTGCAGTCACTATCCTGCAGTCACTATCCCTGCAGTCACTATCCCTGCAGGCACTATCCCTGCAGTCACTCTCCCTGCAGTCACTCTCCCAGCAACCACTATCCCTGCAACCATTCTCCCTGCAACCACTATCCCTGCAGCCACTATTCCTGCAGTTACTATCCCTGCAGTCACTATCCCTGCAGTCACTCTCCCTGCAACCACTAATCCTGCAACCACTATCCCTGCAGTCACTATCCCTGCAGTCACTCTCCCTGCAACCACTAACTTTGTAGTCACTCTCCCTGCAGTCACTATCCCTGCAGTCACTATCCCTGCAACCACTCTCCCTGCAGTCACTCTCCCTGCAACCACTACCCCTGCAGACACCATCCCTGCAACCACTATCCCTGCAAGCACTCACCTTGCAACCACCATCCCTGCAACCACTATCCCTGCAGCCACTATCCCTGCAGTCACTATCCCTGCAGTCAGTCTCCATGCAACGACTATCCCTGCAACCATTCTCCCTGCAACCACTATCCCTGCAGCCACAAACATTTTAGTCACTATCCCTGCAAACACTATCCCTGCAGCCACTAGTCCTGCAGTCACTATCCCTGCAGTCACTCTCCCTGCAACCACTATCCCTGCAACCACACTCCCTGCAACCACTATCCCTGCAGCAACTATCCCTGCAGTCACTCTCCCTGCAACCACAATCCCTGCAAGCACTCACCCTGTAACCACTATCCCAGCAACCACTATCCCTGCAGTCACTGTCACTGCAGTCACTCTCCTTGCAACGACTATCCCTGCAACCATTCTCCCTGCAACCACTATCCCTGCAACCATTCACCCTGCAACCACTAACCCTGCAGCCACTATTCCTGCAGTCACTATCCCTGCAGTCACTATCCCTGCAGGCACAATCCCTGCAGTCACTCTCCCTGCAACCACTCTCCCAGCAACCACTATCCCTGCAGTCACTATCCCTGCAGTCAGTCTCCATGCAACGACTATCCCTGCAACCATTCTCCCTGCAACCACTACCCCTGCAGACACCATCCCTGCAACCACTATCCCTGCAAGCACTCTCCTTGCAACCACCATCCCTGCAACCACTATCCCTGCAGCCACTATCCCTGCAGTCACCATCACTGCAGTCTCTCTCCCTGCAACCACTATCCAAGCAGTCACCATCCCTGCAACCACTCTCCCTGCAGTCACTCTCCCTGAAACCACTATCCCTGCAACCTCTAGCCCTGCAACCATTACCCCTGCAGACACAATCCCTGCAACCACTATCCCTGCAGCCACTATCCCTGAAATCACTATCCCTGCAACCATTACCCCTGTAGACACAATCCCTGCAACCACTATCCATGCAACCACACTCCCTGCAACCACTCACCCTGCAGTCACTATCCCTGCATCAACTCTCCATGAAGTCACTCTCCCTGCAACCACTATCCCTGCAGCCAATATCCCTGCAACCACAATCCCTGCAGTCACTATCCCTGCAACCACTATACCTGAAAAAATTCTCCATGCAACCACTATCCCTGCAACCACTATCCCTGCAGTCACTATCCCTGCAGTCACTCTCCCTGCAACCACTATTCCTGCAACCACTATCCCTGCAGTCACTATCCCTGCAGTCACTCTCCCTGCAACCACTAACTTTGTAGTCACTCTCCCTGCAGTCACGATCCCTGCAACCACTCTCCCTGCAGTCACTCTCCCTGCAACCACTACCCCTGCAGACACAATCCCTGCAACCACTATCCCTGCAAGCACTCACCTTGCAACCACCATCCCTGCAACCACTATCCCTGCAGCCACTATCCCTGCAGTCACTATCCCTGCAGTCAGTCTCCATGCAACGACTATGCCTGCAACCATTATCCCTGCAACCACTATCCCTGCAGCCACAAACATTTTAGTCACTATCCCTGCAACCACTATCCCTGCAACGACTCTCCCTGCAACCACTATCCCTGCTAACTCTATCCCTGCAGTCACTATCCCTGCAGTCACTCTCCATGCAGTCACTCTCCCTGCAACCACTACACCTGCAGACACAATCCCTGCAAACACTATCCCTGCAGTCACTCCCGCTGCAACCACAATCCCTGCAACCACTATCCCTGCAAACACTAGCCCTGCAGACACAATCCCTGCAACCACTATCCCTGCAACGACTCTCCCTGCAACCTCTATCCCTGCAGTCGCTCTCCCTGCAGTCTCTATCCCTGCAGTCACTATCCCTGCAACCACTATCCCTGCAACCACTATCCCTGCAGTCACTCTCCCTGCAACCACTCACCCTGCAGCCATTAACCCTTCAGTCACTATCCCTGCAGTCACTATCCCTGCAACCACTATCCCTGCAGTCACTCTCCCTGCAACCACTATCACTGCAACCACTCTCCCAGCAACCACTATCCCTGCAGTCACTATCCCTGCAGTTACGATCGCTGCAGTCACTATCCCTGCAGTCATTCTCCCTGCAACCACTGTCCCTGCAACCGCTATCCCCGCAGTCAATATTCCTGCAGTCATTATCCCTGCATTCACTCTCCCTGCAACCACTATCCCTGCAGACACAATCCCTGCAACCACTACCCCTGCAGACACAATCCCTGCAACCACTATCCCTGCAACCACTATCCCTGCAGTCACTCTCCCTGCAACCACTATCCCTGCAACCACTATCCCTGCAGTCACTATACCTGCAGTCAATCTCCATGCAACCACTATCCCTGCAACCATTCTCCCTGCAACCACTATCCCTGCAACGACTCTCCCTGCAGCCACAAACACTTCAGTCACTATCCCTGCAACCACTCTCCCTGCAACCACTATCCCTGCAGTCGCTCTCCAGGCAGTCACTATCCCTGCAGTCACTATCCCTGCAACCACTTTCCCTGCAGTCACTCTCACTGCAACCACTACCCCTGCAGACACAATCCCTGCAACGACTATCCCTGCAACCACACTCCTTGCAACCACTATCCCTGCAGTCACTCTCCCTGCAACCACAATCCCTGCAAGCACTCACCCTGTAAACACTATCCCTGCAACCACTATCCCTGCAGTCACTATCCCTGCAGTCAGTCTCCCTGCAACCACTAACCCTGCAACCATTCACCCTGCAACCACAATCCCTGCAACCACTATCCCTGCAGCCACTATTCCTGCAGTCACTATCCCTGCAGTCGCTCTCCCTGCAGTCACTATCCCTGCAACCACTATCCCTGCAGCCACTATTCCTGCAGTCACTATCCCTGCAACGACTCTCCCTGCAGTCACTATCACTGCAGTCACTATCCCTGCAGTCACTATCCCTGAAAACACTCACCCTGCAGCCACTAACCCTTCAGTCACTATCCCTGCAGTCACTGTCCCTGCAGTCACTCTCCCTGCAGCAACATTCCCTGCAGCCACTAACCCTTCAGTCACTATCCCTGCATCCACTATCCCTGCAACCACTCTCCCTGCAGCAACATTCCCTGCAGCCACTAACCCTTCAGTCACTACCCCTGCAGTCACTCTCCCTGCAACCACTCTCCCAGCAACCACTATCCCTGCAGTCACTGTCACTGCAGTCACTCTCCTTGCAACCACTATCTCTCCAACCACTATCCCTGCAGTCACTATCCCTGCACTCACTATCCCTGCCCTCACTCTCCCTGCATCAATTAACCCTGCAGTCACTCTCCCTGCAACCACTATCCCTACAGTCTCATTCCCTGCAGTCACTCTCCCTGCTACGACTATTCCTGCAGTCACTAACCATGCAGTCACTATCCCTGCAATCACTCTCCCTGCAGTTACTCTCCCTGCAACCACGCTCCCTGCAACCACAATCCGTGAAGTCACTCTCCCTGTATCCACTACCCCTGCAGACACAATCCCTGCAACCACTATCCCTGCAATCGCTCTCCCTGCAGTCACTATCCCTGCAACCACTCTCCCTGCAACAACCATCCCTGAAGTTACTCTCCCTGCATCCACTCTCACTGCAACCACAATCCCTGCGTTCACTCTCCCTGCAATCAATTTCCCTCCAGTCACTATCCCTGCAGTCACTATCCCTGCAGTCACTCTCACTGCAACCACAATCCCTGTAGCCACTAACCCTTCAGTCACTATCCCTGCAGTCACTCTTCCTGCAAGCACTATCCCTGCAAGCACTCTCCCTGCAACCAACATCCCTGCAGCCACTATCACTGCAGTCACTCTCCCTGCAACCACTATCCCTGCAGTCACTCTCCCTGAAACCCCTATCCCTGCAACCAATATCTCTGCAGTCACTATCCCTGCAGTCACTATCCCTGAAGTCATTCTCCGTGCAACAACTGTCCGTGCAACCACAATCCCTGCAGTCACTATCCGTGCAGTCATTATCCCTGCAGTCACTCTCCCTGAAACCACAATCCCTGCAACCACTAACCCTGCAACCACTATCCCTGCAACCACTAACCCTGCAACCACTATCCATGCTACCACTATCCCTGCAGTCACTCTCCCTGCTACCACTATCCCTGCAACCACTAACCCTGCAACCACTATCCCTGCAACCACTATCCCTGCAGTCACTCTCCCTGCAGTCACTCTCCCTACAACCACTATCCCTGCAGTCACTATCCCTGCTACCACTATCCCTGCAACCACTCTCCCTGCAACCACTATCCCTGCAGTCACTGTCCCTGGAGTCACTATCCCTGCAGTCATTCTCCCTGCAACCACTATCCCTGCAGTCACTATCCCTGCAGTCACTCTCCCTGCATCAATTAACCCTGCAGTCACTATCCCTGCAGTCACTCTCCCTGCTACGACTATTCCTGCAGTCACTATCCCTGCAGTCACTATCGCTGCAGTCACACTCCCTGCAACCGCTATCCCTGCAATCACTCTCCCTGCAGTCACTATCCCTGCAACCACAATCCCTGAAGTCACTCTCCCTGCATCCACTCTCACTGCAACCACAATCCCTGCGTTCACTCTCCCTGCAATCAATTTCCCTGCAGTCATTATCCCTGCAACCACTATCCCTGCAGTCACTATCCCTGCAGTCACTATCCCTGCAGTCATTATCCCTGCAGTCACTATCACTTCAGTAACTCTCCCTGCAAACATTAACCCTGCAGTCAGTCTCCCTGCAACCACTATCCCTGCAGACACAATCCCTGCAACGACTATCCCTGCAACCACACTCCTTGCAACCACTATCCCTGCAGTCACTCTCCCTGCAACCACAGTCCCTGCAAGCACTCACCCTGTAAACACTATCCCTGCAACCACTATCCCTGCAGCCACTATCCCTGCAGTCACTATCCCTGCAGTCAGTCTCCCTGCAACCACTATCCCTGCAACCATTCACCCTGCAACCACTATCCCTGCAACCACTATCCCTGCAGCCACTATTCCTGCAGTCACTATCCCTGCAGTCACTCTCCCTGCAGTCACTATCCCTGCAACCACTATCCCTGCAGCCACTATTCCTGCAGTCACTATCCCTGCAACGACTCTCCCTGCAGTCACTATCCCTGCAGTCACTATCCCTGCAGTCACTATCCCTGAAACCACTCACCCTGCAGCCACTAACCCTTCAGTCACTATCCCTGCAGTCACTGTCCCTGCAGTCACTCTCCCTGCAGCAACATTCCCTGCAGCCACTAAACCTTCAGTCACTATCCCTGCATCCACTATCCCTGCAACCACTCTCACTGCAGCAACATTCCCTGCAACCACTAACCCTTCAGTCACTACCCCTGCAGTCACTCTCCCTGCAACCACTCTCCCAGCAACCACTATCCCTGCAGTCACTGTCACTGCAGTCACTCTCCTTGCAACCACTATCTCTCCAACCACTATCCCTGCAGTCACTATCCCTGCACTCACTATCCCTGCCCTCACTCTCCCTGCATCAATTAACCCTGCAGTCACTCTCCCTGCAACCACTATCCCTACAGTCTCATTCCCTGCAGTCACTCTCCCTGCTACGACTATTCCTGCAGTCACTAACCATGCAGTCAATATCCCTGCAATCACTCTCCCTGCAGTTACACTCCCTGCAACCACGCTCCCTGCAACCACAATCCGTGAAGTCACTCTCCCTGTATCCACTACCCCTGCAGACACAATCCCTGCAACCACTATCCTTGCAATCGCTCTCCCTGCAGTCACTATCCCTGCAACCACTCTCCCTGCAACCACCATCCCTGAAGTTACTCTCCCTGCATCCACTCTCACTGCAACCACAATCCCTGCGTTCACTCTCCCTGCAATCAATTTCCCTCCAGTCACTATCCCTGCAGTCACTCTCCCTGCAAGCAATTTCCCTGCAGTCACTATCCCTGCAGTCACTATCCCTGCAGTCACTCTCACTGCAACCACAATCCCTGTAGCCACTAACCCTCAGTCACTATCCCTGCAAGCAGTCTCCCTGCAACCAACATCCCTGCAGCCACTATCACTGCAGTCACTCTCCCTGCAACCACTATCCCTGCAACCACTATCTCTGCAACAACTCTGCCTGCAGTCACTCTCCCTGAAACCACTATCCCTGCAACCAATATCCCTGCAGTCACTATCCCTGCAGTCACTATCCCTGAAGTCATTCTCCGTGCAACAACTGTCCGTGCAACCACAATCCCTGCAGTCACTATCCGTGCAGTCATTATCCCTGCAGTCAATCTCCCTGAAACCACCATCCCTGCAACCACTAACCCTGCAACCACTATCCATGCTACCACTATCCCTGCAGTCACTCTCCCTGCTACCACTATCCCTGCAACCACTAACCCTGCAAACACTATCCCTGCAACCACTATCCCTGCATTCACTCTCCCTGCAGTCACTCTCCCTGCAACCACTATCCCTGCAGTCACTATCCCTGCTACCACTATCCCTGCAACCAGTCTCCCTGCAACCACTATCCCTGCAGTCACTGTCCCTGGAGTCACTATCCCTGCAGTCATTCTCCCTGCAACCACTATCCCTGCAGTCACTATCCCTGCAGTCACTCTCCCTGCATCAATTAACCCTGCAGTCACTATCCCTGCAGTCACTCTCCCTGCTACGACTATTCCTGCAGTCACTATCCCTGCAGTCACTATCGCTGCAGTCACACTCCCTGCAACCGCTATCCCTGCAATCACTCTCCCTGCAGTCACTATCCCTGCAACCACAATCCCTGAAGTCACTCTCCCTGCATCCACTCTCACTGCAACCACAATCCCTGCGTTCACTCTCCCTGCAATCAATTTCCCTGCAGTCATTATCCCTGCAACCACTAACACTGCAGTCACTATCCCTGCAGTCACTATCCCTGCAGTCATTATCCCTGCAGTCACTATCACTTCAGTAACTCTCCCTGCAAACATTAACCCTGCAGTCAGTCTCCCTGCAACCACTATCCCTACAGTCTCAATCCCTGCAACCACTATCTCTGCAACCAATCTCCTTGCAGTCACGATCCCTGCAGTCACTCTCCCTGCAGTCACTCTCCCTGCAACCACTATCCCTTCAATCCCTCTCCCTGCAGTCACTCTCCCTGCATCCACTCTCACTGCAACCACAATCCCTACGGTCACTCTCCCTGCTATTAATTTCCCTCCAGTCACTATCCCTGCAGTCACTATCCCTGCAGTCACTATCCCTGCCCTCACTCTCCCTGCATCAATTAACCCTGCAGTCACTCTCCCTGCAACCACTATCCCTTCAATCCCTCTCCCTGCAGTCACTCTCCCTGCATCCACTCTCACTGCAACCACAATCCCTACGGTCACTCTCCCTGCTATTAATTTCCCTGCAGTCACTATCCCTGCAGTCACTATCCCTGCAGTCACTATCCCTGCCCTCACTCTCCCTGCATCAATTCACCCGGCAGTCACTCTCCCTGCAGTCACTATCCCTACAGTCTCAATCCCTGCAACCACTATCACTGCAACCACTATCCCTGCAGTCACTCTCCCTGCAGTCACTATCGCTGCAACCACTATCCCTGCAATCACTATCCCTGCAGTCACTCTCCCTGCTACGACTATTCCTGCAGTCACTATCCCTGCAGTCACTATCGCTGCAGACACTCTCCCTGCAACCGCTATCCCTGCAATCACTATCCCTGCAGTCACTCTCCCTGCTACGACTATTCCTGCAGTCACTATCCCTGCAACCACTGTCCCTGCAACCACAATCCCTGAAGTCACTCTCCCTGCATCCACTCTCACTGCAACCACAATCCCTGTGTTCACTCTCCCTGCAATCAATTTCCCTGCAGTCACTATCCATGCAGTCACTATCCCTGCAGTCACTCACCCTGCAACCACTCACCCTCCAGCCACTAACACTTCAGTCACTATCCCTGCAGTCACGATCCCTGCAGTCACTCTCCCTGAAACCACTATCCCTGCAGTCACTATCCCTGCAGTCACTATCCCTGCTACCACTCTCCCTGCAACCACTATCCATGCTACCACTATCCCTGCAGTCACTCTCCCTGCTACCACTATCCCTGCAACCACTAACCCTGCAACCACTATCCCTGCAACCACTATCCCTGCAGTCACTCTCCCTGCAGTCACTCTCCCTACAACCACTATCCCTGCAGTCACTATCCCTGCTACCACTATCCCTGCAACCACAATCCCTGCAATCACTATCCCTGCAGTCACTGTCCCTGAAGTCATTCTCCCTGCAACAAATATCCGTGCAACCACTATCCCTGCAGTCAGTCTCCCTGCAACCATTATCCCTACAGTCTCAATCCCTGCAACCACTATCCCTGCAACCAATCTCCCTGCAACCACTATCCCTGCAGTCAGTCTCCATGCTACCACTATTCCTGCTGTCACTATCCCTGCAGTCACTCTCCCTGCAGTCACTATCCCTGCAGTTACTCTCCCTGCAACCACAATCCCTGCAGTCACTAACCCTTCAGTCACTATCCCTGCAACAACTATCCCTGCAGCCACTAACCCTGCAGTCACTATCCCTGCAGTCACTCTCCCTGCAACCACTATCCCTGCAACCACTCTCCCTGCAACCACTATCCCTGCAGCAACTATCCCTGCAGTCACTAACCCTTCTGTCACTATCCCTGCAACCACTATCCCTGCAACCACTATCCAAGCAGTCACTCTCCTTGCAACCACTATCTCTGCAACCACTTTCCCTGAATCCACTATCCCTGCAACCACTCTCCCTGCCGTCACTCTCCCTGAAACCACTATCCCTGCAACCACTATCCCTGCAGTCACTATCCCTGCAGTCATTCTCCCTGCAAACACTGTCCCTGCAACCACTATCCATGCAACCACGATCCCTGCAGTCACTATCCCTGCAACCATTTTCCATGCAACCAGTATCCCTGCAACCACTATCCCCGCAGTCACTATCCCTGCAGTCATTATCCCTACAGTCACTCTCCCTGCCACCATTATCCCTGCAATCACTATCCCTGCAGTCACTGTCACTGCAGTCACTCTCCTTGCAACCACTATCTCTCCAACCACTATCCCTGCAGTCACTATCCCTGCACTCACTATCCCTGCCCTCACTCTCCCTGCATCAATTAACCCTGCAGTCACTCTCCCTGCAACCACTATCCCTACAGTCTCATTCCCTGCAGTCACTCTCCCTGCTACGACTATTCCTGCAGTCACTAACCATGCAGTCACTATCCCTGCAATCACTCTCCCTGCAGTTACTCTCCCTGCAACCACGCTCCCTGCAACCACAATCCGTGAAGTCACTCTCCCTGTATCCACTACCCCTGCAGACACAATCCCTGCAACCACTATCCCTGCAATCGCTCTCCCTGCAGTCACTATCCCTGCAACCACTCTCCCTGCAACCACCATCCCTGAAGTTACTCTCCCTGCATCCACTCTCACTGCAACCACAATCCCTGCGTTCACTCTCCCTGCAATCAATTTCCCTCCAGTCACTATCCCTGCAGTCACTATCCCTGCAGTCACTCTCACTGCAACCACAATCCCTGTAGCCACTAACCCTTCAGTCACTATCCCTGCAGTCACTCTTCCTGCAAGCACTATCCCTGCAAGCATTCTCCCTGCAACCAACATCCCTGCAGCCACTATCACTGCAGTCACTCTCCCTGCAACCACTATCCCTGCAGTCACTCTCCCTGAAACCACTATCCCTGCAACCAATATCCCTGCAGTCACTATCCCTGCAGTCACTATCCCTGAAGTCATTCTCCGTGCAACAACTGTCCGTGCAATCACAATCCCTGTAGCCACTAACCCTTCAGTCACTATCCCTGCAGTCACTCTTCCTGCAAGCACTATCCCTGCAAGCACTCTCCCTGCAACCAACATCCCTGCAGCCACTATCCCTGCAGTCACTCTCCCTGCAACCACTATCCCTGCAACCACTAACTCTGCAACAACTCTGCCTGCAGTCACTCTCCCTGAAACCACTATCCCTGCAACCAATATCCCTGCAACCACTATCCCTACAGTCTCAATCCCTGCAACCACTATCTCTGCAACCAATCTCCTTGCAGTCACGATCCCTGCAGTCACTCTCCCTGCAGTCACTCTCCCTGCAACCACTATCCCTTCAATCCCTCTCCCTGCAGTCACTCTCCCTGCATCCACTCTCACTGCAACCACAATCCCTACGGTCACTCTCCCTGCTATTAATTTCCCTGCAGTCACTATCCCTGCAGTCACTATCCCTGCAGTCACTATCCCTGCCCTCACTCTCCCTGCATCAATTCACCCGGCAGTCACTCTCCCTGCAGTCACTATCCCTACAGTCTCAATCCCTGCAACCACTATCACTGCAACCACTATCCCTGCAGTCACTCTCCCTGCAGTCACTATCGCTGCAACCACTATCCCTGCAATCACTATCCCTGCAGTCACTCTCCCTGCTACGACTATTCCTGCAGTCACTATCCCTGCAGTCACTATCGCTGCAGACACTCTCCCTGCAACCGCTATCCCTGCAATCACTATCCCTGCAGTCACTCTCCCTGCTACGACTATTCCTGCAGTCACTATCCCTGCAACCACTGTCCCTGCAACCACAATCCCTGAAGTCACTCTCCCTGCATCCACTCTCACTGCAACCACAATCCCTGTGTTCACTCTCCCTGCAATCAATTTCCCTGCAGTCACTATCCCTGCAGTCACTATCCCTGCAGTCACTCACCCTGCAACCACTCACCCTCCAGCCACTAACACTTCAGTCACTATCCCTGCAGTCACGATCCCTGCAGTCACTCTCCCTGAAACCACTATCCCTGCAGTCACTATCCCTGAAGTCATTCTCCCTGCAACAAATATCCGTGCAACCACTATCGCTGCAGTCAGTCTCCCTGCAACCACTATCCCTACAGTCTCAATCCCTGCAACCACTATCCCTGCAACCACTATCCCTGCAACCAATCTCCCTGCAACCACTATCCCTGCAGTCAGTCTCCATGCTACCACTATTCCTGCTGTCACTATCCCTGCAGTCACTCTCCCTGCAGTCACTATCCCTGCAGTTACTCTCCCTGCAACCACAATCCCTGCAGTCACTAACCCTTCAGTCACTATCCCTGCAACAACTATCCCTGCAACCACTCTCCCTGCAACCACTATCCCTGCAGCAACTATCCCTGCAGTCACTAACCCTTCTGTCACTATCCCTGCAACCACTATCCCTGCAACCACTATCCAAGCAGTCACTCTCCTTGCAACCACTATCTCTGCAACCACTTTCCCTGAATCCACTATCCCTGCAACCACTCTCCCTGCAGTCACTCTCCCTGAAACCACTATCCCTGCAACCACTATCCCTGCTGTCACTATCCCTGCAGTCATTCTCCCTGCAAACACTGTCCCTGCAACCACTATCCATGCAACCACGATCCCTGCAGTCACTATCCCTGCAACCATTTTCCATGCAACCAGTATCCCTGCAACCACTATCCCCGCAGTCACTATCCCTGCAGTCATTATCCCTACAGGCACTCTCCCTGCCACCAATTTCCCTGCAATCACTATCCCTGCAGTCACTGTCACTGCAGTCACTCTCCTTGCAACCACTATCTCTCCAACCACTATCCCTGCAGTCACTATCCCTGCAATCACTCTCCCTGCAGTTACTCTCCCTGCAACCACGCTCCCTGCAACCACAATCCGTGAAGTCACTCTCCCTGTATCCACTACCCCTGCAGACACAATCCCTGCAACCACTATCCCTGCAATCGCTCTCCCTGCAGTCACTATCCCTGCAACCACTCTCCCTGCAACCACCATCCCTGAAGTTACTCTCCCTGCATCCACTCTCACTGCAACCACAATCCCTGCGTTCACTCTCCCTGCAATCAATTTATCTCCAGTCACTATCCCTGCAGTCACTATCCCTGCAGTCACTCTCACTGCAACCACAATCCCTGTAGCCACTAACCCTTCAGTCACTATCCCTGCAGTCACTCTTCCTGCAAGCACTATCCCTGCAAGCACTCTCCCTGCAACCAACAACCCTGCAGCCACTATCACTGCAGTCACTCTCCCTGCAACCACTATCCCTGCAGTCACTCTCCCTGAAACCACTATCCCTGCAACCAATATCCCTGCAGTCACTATCCCTGCAGTCACTATCCCTGAAGTCATTCTCCGTGCAAAAACTGTCCGTGCAACCACAATCCCTGCAGTCACTATCCGTGCAGTCATTATCCCTGCAGTCACTCTCCCTGAAACCACAATCCCTGCAACCACTAACCCTGCAACCACTATCCCTGCAACCACTAACCCTGCAACCACTATCCATGCTACCACTATCCCTGCAGTCACTCTCCCTGCTACCACTATCCCTGCAACCACTAACCCTGCAACCACTATCCCTGCAACCACTATCCCTGCAGTCACTCTCCCTGCAGTCACTCTCCCTACAACCACTATCCCTGCAGTCACTATCCCTGCTACCACTATCTCTGCAACCACTCTCCCTGCAACCACTATCCCTGCAGTCACTGTCCCTGGAGTCACTATCCCTGCAGTCATTCTCCCTGCAACCACTATCCCTGCAGTCACTCTCCCTGCATCAATTAACCCTGCAGTCACTATCCCTGCAGTCACTCTCCCTGCTACGACTATTCCTGCAGTCACTATCCCTGCAGTCACTATCGCTGCAGTCACACTCCCTGCAACCGCTATCCCTGCAATCACTCTCCCTGCAGTCACTATCCCTGCAACCACAATCCCTGAAGTCACTCTCCCTGCATCCACTCTCACTGCAACTACAATCCCTGCGTTCACTCTCCCTGCAATCAATTTCCCTGCAGTCACTGTCCCTGCAACCACTACCCCTGCAGACACAATCCCTGCAACGACTATCCCTGCAACCACACTCCTTGCAACCACTATCCCTGCAGTCACTCTCCCTGCAACCACAGTCCCTGCAAGCACTCACCCTGTAAACACTATCCCTGAAACCACTATCCCTGCAGCCACTATCCCTGCAGTCACTATCCCTGCAGTCAGTCTCCCTGCAACCACTATCCCTGCAACCATTCACCCTGCAACCACTATCCCTGCAGTCACTATCCCTGCAGTCACTCTCCCTGCAGTCACTATCCCTGCAACCACTATCCCTGCAGCCACTATTCCTGCAGTCACTATCCCTGCAACCATTATCCCTGCAACCACTATCCCTGCAGCCACTATTCCTGCAGTCACTATCCCTGAAGTCATTCTCCGTGCAACAACTGTCCGTGCAACCACAATCCCTGCAGTCACTATCCCTGCAGTCACTCTCACTGCAACCACAATCCCTGTAGCCACTAACCCTTCAGTCACTATCCCTGCAGTCACTCTTCCTGCAAGCACTATCCCTGCAAGCACTCTCCCTGCAACCAACATCCCTGCAGCCACTATCACTGCAGTCACTCTCCCTGCAACCACTATCCCTGCAACCACTATCTCTGCAACAACTCTGCCTGCAGTCACTCTCCCTGAAACCACTATCCCTGCAACCACTAACCCTGCAACCACTATCCATGCTACCACTATCCCTGCAGTCACTCTCCCTGCTACCACTATCCCTGCAACCACTAACCCTGCAACCACTATCCCTGCAACCACTATCCCTGCAGTCACTCTCCCTGCAGTCACTCTCCCTGCAACCACTATCCCTGCAGTCACTATCCCTGCTACCACTATCCCTGCAACCAGTCTCCCTGCAACCACTATCCCTGCAGTCACTGTCCCTGGAGTCACTATCCCTGCAGTCATTCTCCCTGCAACCACTATCCCTGCAGTCACTATCCCTGCAGTCACTCTCCCTGCATCAATTAACCCTGCAGTCACTATCCCTGCAGTCACTCTCCCTGCTACGACTATTCCTGCAGTCACTATCCCTGCAGTCACTATCGCTGCAGTCACACTCCCTGCAACCGCTATCCCTGCAATCACTCTCCCTGCAGTCACTATCCCTGCAACCACAATCCCTGAAGTCACTCTCCCTGCATCCACTCTCACTGCAACCACAATCCCTGCGTTCACTCTCCCTGCAATCAATTTCCCTGCAGTCATTATCCCTGCAACCACTATCCCTGCAGTCACTATCCCTGCAGTCACTATCCCTGCAGTCATTATCCCTGCAGTCACTATCACTTCAGTAACTCTCCCTGCAAACATTAACCCTGCAGTCAGTCTCCCTGCAACCACTATCCCTACAGTCTCAATCCCTGCAACCACTATCTCTGCAACCAATCTCCTTGCAGTCACGATCCCTGCAGTCACTCTCCCTGCAGTCACTCTCCCTGCAACCACTATCCCTTCAATCCCTCTCCCTGCAGTCACTCTCCCTGCATCCACTCTCACTGCAACCACAATCCCTACGGTCACTCTCCCTGCTATTAATTTCCCTGCAGTCACTATCCCTGCAGTCACTATCCCAGCAGTCACTATCCCTGCCCTCACTCTCCCTGCATCAATTAACCATGCAGTCACTCTCCCTGCAACCAATATCCCTTCAATCCCTCTCCCTGCAGTCACTCTCCCTGCATCCACTCTCACTGCAACCACAATCCCTACGGTCACTCTCCCTGCTATTAATTTCCCTGCAGTCACTATCCCTGCAGTCACTATCCCTGCAGTCACTATCCCTGCCCTCACTCTCCCTGCATCAATTAACCCGGCAGTCACTCTCCCTGCAGTCACTATCCCTACAGTCACTCTCACTGCAACCACAATCCCTGTAGCCACTAACCCTTCAGTCACTATCCCTGCAGTCACTCTTCCTGCAAGCACTATCCCTGCAAGCACTCTCCCTGCAACCAACATCCCTGCAGCCACTATCACTGCAGTCACTCTCCCTGCAACCACTATCCCTGCAACCACTATCTCTGCAACAACTCTGCCTGCAGTCACTCTCCCTGAAACCACTATCCCTGCAACCAATATCCCTGCAGTCACTATCCCTGCAGTCACTATCCCTGAAGTCATTCTCCGTGCAACAACTGTCCGTGCAACCACAATCCCTGCAGTCACTATCCATGCAGTCATTATCCCTGCAGTCACTCTCCCTGAAACCACAATCCCTGCAACCACTAACCCTGCAACCACTATCCATGCTACCACTATCCCTGCAGTCACTCTCCCTGCTACCACTATCCCTGCAACCACTAACCCTGCAACCACTATCCCTGCAACCACTATCCCTGCAGTCACTCTCCCTGCAGTCACTCTCCCTGCAACCACTATCCCTGCAGTCACTATCCCTGCTACCACTATCCCTGCAACCACTCTCCCTGCAACCACTATCCCTGCAGTCACTGTCCCTGGAGTCACTATCCCTGCAGTCATTCTCCCTGCAACCACTATCCCTGCAGTCACTATCCCTGCAGTCACTCTCCCTGCATCAATTAACCCTGCAGTCACTATCCCTGCAGTCACTCTCCCTGCTACGACTATTCCTGCAGTCACTATCCCTGCAGTCACTATCGCTGCAGTCACACTCCCTGCAACCGCTATCCCTGCAATCACTCTCCCTGCAGTCACTATCCCTGCAACCACAATCCCTGAAGTCACTCTCCCTGCATCCACTCTCACTGCAAACACAATCCCTGCGTTCACTCTCCCTGCAATCAATTTCCCTGCAGTCATTATCCCTGCAACCACTATCCCTGCAGTCACTATCCCTGCAGTCACTATCCCTGCAGTCATTATCCCTGCAGTCACTATCACTTCAGTAACTCTCCCTGCAAACATTAACCCTGCAGTCAGTCTCCCTGCAACCACTATCCCTACAGTCTCAATCCCTGCAACCACTATCTCTGCAACCAATCTCCTTGCAGTCACGATCCCTGCAGTCACTCTCCCTGCAGTCACTCTCCCTGCAACCACTATCCCTTCAATCCCTCTCCCTGCAGTCACTCTCCCTGCATCCACTCTCACTGCAACCACAATCCCTACGGTCACTCTCCCTGCTATTAATTTCCCTGCAGTCACTATCCCTGCAGTCACTATCCCAGCAGTCACTATCCCTGCCCTCACTCTCCCTGCATCAATTAACCCTGCAGTCACTCTCCCTGCAACCACTATCCCTTCAATCCCTCTCCCTGCAGTCACTCTCCCTGCATCCACTCTCACTGCAACCACAATCCCTACGGTCACTCTCCCTGCTATTAATTTCCCTGCAGTCACTATCCCTGCAGTCACTATCCCTGCAGTCACTATCCCTGCCCTCACTCTCCCTGCATCAATTCACCCGGCAGTCACTCTCCCTGCAGTCACTATCCCTACAGTCTCAATCCCTGCAACCACTATCACTGCAACCACTATCCCTGCAGTCACTCTCCCTGCAGTCACTATCGCTGCAACCACTATCCCTGCAATCACTATCCCTGCAGTCACTCTCCCTGCTACGACTATTCCTGCAGTCACTATCCCTGCAGTCACTATCGCTGCAGACACTCTCCCTGCAACCGCTATCCCTGCAATCACTATCCCTGCAGTCACTCTCCCTGCTACGACTATTCCTGCAGTCACTATCCCTGCAACCACTGTCCCTGCAACCACAATCCCTGAAGTCACTCTCCCTGCATCCACTCTCACTGCAACCACAATCCCTGTGTTCACTCTCCCTGCAATCAATTTCCCTGCAGTCACTATCCCTGCAGTCACTATCCCTGCAGTCACTCACCCTGCAACCACTCACCCTCCAGCCACTAACACTTCAGTCACTATCCCTGCAGTCACGATCCCTGCAGTCACTCTCCCTGAAACCACTATCCCTGCAGTCACTATCCCTGAAGTCATTCTCCCTGCAACAAATATCCGTGCAACCACTATCGCTGCAGTCAGTCTCCCTGCAACCACTATCCCTACAGTCTCAATCCCTGCAACCACTATCCCTGCAACCACTATCCCTGCAACCAATCTCCCTGCAACCACTATCCCTGCAGTCAGTCTCCATGCTACCACTATTCCTGCTGTCACTATCCCTGCAGTCACTCTCCCTGCAGTCACTATCCCTGCAGTTACTCTCCCTGCAACCACAATCCCTGCAGTCACTAACCCTTCAGTCACTATCCCTGCAACAACTATCCCTGCAACCACTCTCCCTGCAACCACTATCCCTGCAGCAACTATCCCTGCAGTCACTAACCCTTCTGTCACTATCCCTGCAACCACTATCCCTGCAACCACTATCCAAGCAGTCACTCTCCTTGCAACCACTATCTCTGCAACCACTTTCCCTGAATCCACTATCCCTGCAACCACTCTCCCTTCAGTCACTCTCCCTGAAACCACTATCCCTGCAACCACTATCCCTGCTGTCACTATCCCTGCAGTCATTCTCCCTGCAAACACTGTCCCTGCAACCACTATCCATGCAACCACGATCCCTGCAGTCACTATCCCTGCAACCATTTTCCATGCAACCAGTATCCCTGCAACCACTATCCCCGCAGTCACTATCCCTGCAGTCATTATCCCTACAGGCACTCTCCCTGCCACCAATTTCCCTGCAATCACTATCCCTGCAGTCACTGTCACTGCAGTCACTCTCCTTGCAACCACTATCTCTCCAACCACTATCCCTGCAGTCACTATCCCTGCACTCACTATCCCTGCCCTCACTCTCCCTGCATCAATTAACCCTGCAGTCACTCTCCCTGCAACCACTATCCCTACAGTCTCATTCCCTGCAGTCACTCTCCCTGCTACGACTATTCCTGCAGTCACTAACCATGCAGTCACTATCCCTGCAATCACTCTCCCTGCAGTTACTCTCCCTGCAACCACGCTCCCTGCAACCACAATCCGTGAAGTCACTCTCCCTGTATCCACTACCCCTGCAGACACAATCCCTGCAACCACTATCCCTGCAATCGCTCTCCCTGCAGTCACTATCCCTGCAACCACTCTCCCTGCAACCACCATCCCTGAAGTTACTCTCCCTGCATCCACTCTCACTGCAACCACAATCCCTGCGTTCACTCTCCCTGCAATCAATTTATCTCCAGTCACTATCCCTGCAGTCACTATCCCTGCAGTCACTCTCACTGCAACCACAATCCCTGTAGCCACTAACCCTTCAGTCACTATCCCTGCAGTCACTCTTCCTGCAAGCACTATCCCTGCAAGCACTCTCCCTGCAACCAACATCCCTGCAGCCACTATCACTGCAGTCACTCTCCCTGCAACCACTATCCCTGCAGTCACTCTCCCTGAAACCACTATCCCTGCAAACAATATCCCTGCAGTCACTATCCCTGCAGTCACTATCCCTGAAGTCATTCTCCGTGCAAAAACTGTCCGTGCAACCACAATCCCTGCAGTCACTATCCGTGCAGTCATTATCCCTGCAGTCACTCTCCCTGAAACCACAATCCCTGCAACCACTAACCCTGCAACCACTATCCCTGCAACCACTAACCCTGCAACCACTATCCATGCTACCACTATCCCTGCAGTCACTCTCCCTGCTACCACTATCCCTGCAACCACTAACCCTGCAACCACTATCCCTGCAACCACTATCCCTGCAGTCACTCTCCCTGCAGTCACTCTCCCTACAACCACTATCCCTGCAGTCACTATCCCTGCTACCACTATCTCTGCAACCACTCTCCCTGCAACCACTATCCCTGCAGTCACTGTCCCTGGAGTCACTATCCCTGCAGTCATTCTCCCTGCAACCACTATCCCTGCAGTCACTCTCCCTGCATCAATTAACCCTGCAGTCACTATCCCTGCAGTCACTCTCCCTGCTACGACTATTCCTGCAGTCACTATCCCTGCAGTCACTATCGCTGCAGTCACACTCCCTGCAACCGCTATCCCTGCAATCACTCTCCCTGCAGTCACTATCCCTGCAACCACAATCCCTGAAGTCACTCTCCCTGCATCCACTCTCACTGCAACTACAATCCCTGCGTTCACTCTCCCTGCAATCAATTTCCCTGCAGTCACTCTCCCTGCAACCACTACCCCTGCAGACACAATCCCTGCAACGACTATCCCTGCAACCACACTCCTTGCAACCACTATCCCTGCAGTCACTCTCCCTGCAACCACAGTCCCTGCAAGCACTCACCCTGTAAACACTATCCCTGCAACCACTATCCCTGCAGCCACTATCCCTGCAGTCACTATCCCTGCAGTCAGTCTCCCTGCAACCACTATCCCTGCAACCATTCACCCTGCAACCACTATCCCTGCAGTCACTATCCCTGCAGTCACTCTCCCTGCAGTCACTATCCCTGCAACCACTATCCCTGCAGCCACTATTCCTGCAGTCACTATCCCTGCAACCATTATCCCTGCAACCACTATCCCTGCAGCCACTATTCCTGCAGTCACTATCCCTGAAGTCATTCTCCGTGCAACAACTGTCCGTGCAACCACAATCCCTGCAGTCACTATCCCTGCAGTCACTCTCACTGCAACCACAATCCCTGTAGCCACTAACCCTTCAGTCACTATCCCTGCAGTCACTCTTCCTGCAAGCACTATCCCTGCAAGCACTCTCCCTGCAACCAACATCCCTGCAGCCACTATCACTGCAGTCACTCTCCCTGCAACCACTATCCCTGCAACCACTATCTCTGCAACAACTCTGCCTGCAGTCACTCTCCCTGAAACCACTATCCCTGCAACCAATATCCCTGCAGTCACTATCCCTGCAGTCACTATCCCTGAAGTCATTCTCCGTGCAACAACTGTCCGTGCAACCACAATCCCTGCAGTCACTATCCATGCAGTCATTATCCCTGCAGTCACTCTCCCTGAAACCACAATCCCTGCAACCACTAACCCTGCAACCACTATCCATGCTACCACTATCCCTGCAGTCACTCTCCCTGCTACCACTATCCCTGCAACCACTAACCCTGCAACCACTATCCCTGCAACCACTATCCCTGCAGTCACTCTCCCTGCAGTCACTCTCCCTGCAACCACTATCCCTGCAGTCACTATCCCTGCTACCACTATCCCTGCAACCACTCTCCCTGCAACCACTATCCCTGCAGTCACTGTCCCTGGAGTTACTATCCCTGCAGTCATTCTCCCTGCAACCACTATCCCTGCAGTCACTATCCCTGCAGTCACTCTCCCTGCATCAATTAACCCTGCAGTCACTATCCCTGCAGTCACTCTCCCTGCTACGACTATTCCTGCAGTCACTATCCCTGCAGTCACTATCGCTGCAGTCACACTCCCTGCAACCGCTATCCCTGCAATCACTCTCCCTGCAGTCACTATCCCTGCAACCACAATCCCTGAAGTCACTCTCCCTGCATCCACTCTCACTGCAAACACAATCCCTGCGTTCACTCTCCCTGCAATCAATTTCCCTGCAGTCATTATCCCTGCAACCACTATCCCTGCAGTCACTATCCCTGCAGTCACTATCCCTGCAGTCATTATCCCTGCAGTCACTATCACTTCAGTAACTCTCCCTGCAAACATTAACCCTGCAGTCAGTCTCCCTGCAACCACTATCCCTACAGTCTCAATCCCTGCAACCACTATCTCTGCAACCAATCTCCTTGCAGTCACGATCCCTGTAGTCACTCTCCCTGCAGTCACTCTCCCTGCAACCACTATCCCTTCAATCCCTCTCCCTGCAGTCACTCTCCCTGCATCCACTCTCACTGCAACCACAATCCCTACGGTCACTCTCCCTGCTATTAATTTCCCTGCAGTCACTATCCCTGCAGTCACTATCCCAGCAGTCACTATCCCTGCCCTCACTCTCCCTGCATCAATTAACCCTGCAGTCACTCTCCCTGCAACCACTATCCCTTCAATCCCTCTCCCTGCAGTCACTCTCCCTGCATCCACTCTCACTGCAACCACAATCCCTACGGTCACTCTCCCTGCTATTAATTTCCCTGCAGTCACTATCCCTGCAGTCACTATCCCTGCAGTCACTATCCCTGCCCTCACTCTCCCTGCATCAATTAACCCGGCAGTCACTCTCCCTGCAGTCACTATCCCTACAGTCTCAATCCCTGCAACCACTATCACTGCAACCACTATCCCTGCAGTCACTCTCCCTGCAGTCACTATCGCTGCAACCACTATCCCTGCAATCACTATCCCTGCAGTCACTCTCCCTGCTACGACTATTCCTGCAGTCACTATCCCTGCAGTCACTATCGCTGCAGACACTCTCCCTGCAACCGCTATCCCTGCAATCACTATCCCTGCAGTCACTCTCCCTGCTACGACTATTCCTGCAGTCACTATCCCTGCAACCACTGTCCCTGCAACCACAATCCCTGAAGTCACTCTCCCTGCATCCACTCTCACTGCAACCACAATCCCTGTGTTCACTCTCCCTGCAATCAATTTCCCTGCAGTCACTATCCCTGCAGTCACTATCCCTGCAGTCACTCACCCTGCAACCACTCACCCTCCAGCCACTAACACTTCAGTCACTATCCCTGCAGTCACGATCCCTGCAGTCACTCTCCCTGAAACCACTATCCCTGCAGTCACTATCCCTGAAGTCATTCTCCCTGCAACAAATATCCGTGCAACCACTATCGCTGCAGTCAGTCTCCCTGCAACCACTATCCCTACAGTCTCAATCCCTGCAACCACTATCCCTGCAACCACTATCCCTGCAACCAATCTCCCTGCAACCACTATCCCTGCAGTCAGTCTCCATGCTACCACTATTCCTGCTGTCACTATCCCTGCAGTCACTCTCCCTGCAGTCACTATCCCTGCAGTTACTCTCCCTGCAACCACAATCCCTGCAGTCACTAACCCTTCAGTCACTATCCCTGCAACAACTATCCCTGCAACCACTCTCCCTGCAACCACTATCCCTGCAGCAACTATCCCTGCAGTCACTAACCCTTCTGTCACTATCCCTGCAACCACTATCCCTGCAACCACTATCCAAGCAGTCACTCTCCTTGCAACCACTATCTCTGCAATCACTTTCCCTGAATCCACTATCCCTGCAACCACTCTCCCTGCAGTCACTCTCCCTGAAACCACTATCCCTGCAACCACTATCCCTGCTGTCACTATCCCTGCAGTCATTCTCCCTGCAAACACTGTCCCTGCAACCACTATCCATGCAACCACGATCCCTGCAGTCACTATCCCTGCAACCATTTTCCATGCAACCAGTATCCCTGCAACCACTATCCCCGCAGTCACTATCCCTGCAGTCATTATCCCTACAGGCACTCTCCCTGCCACCAATTTCCCTGCAATCACTATCCCTGCAGTCACTGTCACTGCAGTCACTCTCCTTGCAACCACTATCTCTCCAACCACTATCCCTGCAGTCACTATCCCTGCACTCACTATCCCTGCCCTCACTCTCCCTGCATCAATTAACCCTGCAGTCACTCTCCCTGCAACCACTATCCCTACAGTCTCATTCCCTGCAGTCACTCTCCCTGCTACGACTATTCCTGCAGTCACTAACCATGCAGTCACTATCCCTGCAACCACTATCCCTGCAGCCACTATCCCTGCAGTCACTATCCCTGCAGTCAGTCTCCCTGCAACCACTATCCCTGCAACCATTCACCCTGCAACCACTATCCCTGCAACCACTATCCCTGCAGCCACTATTCCTGCAGTCACTATCCCTGCAGTCACTCTCCCTGCAGTCACTATCCCTGCAACCACTATCCCTGCAGCCACTATTCCTGCAGTCACTATCCCTGCAACCATTATCCCTGCAACCACTATCCCTGCAGCCACTATTCCTGCAGTCACTATCCCTGCAACGACTCTCCCTGCAGTCACTATCCCTGCAGTCACTATCCCTGCATCCACTATCCCTGCAACCACTCTCCCTGCAGCAACATTCCCTGCAGCCACTAACCCTTCAGTCACTACCCCTGCAGTCACTCTCCCTGCAACCACTCTCCCAGCAACCACTATCCCTGCAGTCACTGTCACTGCAGTCACTCTCCTTGCAACCACTATCTCTCCAACCACTATCCCTGCAGTCACTATCCCTGCACTCACTATCCCTGCCCTCACTCTCCCTGCATCAATTAACCCTGCAGTCACTCTCCCTGCAACCACTATCCCTACAGTCTCATTCCCTGCAGTCACTCTCCCTGCTACGACTATTCCTGCAGTCACTAACCATGCAGTCACTATCCCTGCAATCACTCTCCCTGCAGTTACTCTCCCTGCAACCACGCTCCCTGCAACCACAATCCGTGAAGTCACTCTCCCTGTATCCACTACCCCTGCAGACACAATCCCTGCAACCACTATCCCTGCAATCACTCTCCCTGCAGTTACTCTCCCTGCAACCACGCTCCCTGCAACCACAATCCGTGAAGTCACTCTCCCTGTATCCACTACCCCTGCAGACACAATCCCTGCAACCAATATCCCTGCAATCGCTCTCCCTGCAGTCACTATCCCTGCAACCACTCTCCCTGCAACCACCATCCCTGAAGTTACTCTCCCTGCATCCACTCTCACTGCAACCACAATCCCTGCGTTCACTCTCCCTGCAATCAATTTCCCTCCAGTCATTATCCCTGCAGTCACTCTCCCTGCAAGCAATTTCCCTGCAGTCACTATCCCTGCAGTCACTATCCCTGCAGTCACTCTCACTGCAACCACAATCCCTGTAGCCACTAACCCTTCAGTCACTATCCCTGCAAGCAGTCTCCCTGCAACCAACATCCCTGCAGCCACTATCACTGCAGTCACTCTCCCTGCAACCACTATCCCTGCAGTCACTATCCCTGCAGTCACTCTCCCTGCATCAATTAACCCTGCAGTCACTATCCCTGCAGTCACTCTCCCTGCTACGACTATTCCTGCAGTCACTATCCCTGCAGTCACTATCGCTGCAGTCACACTCCCTGCAACCGCTATCCCTGCAATCACTCTCCCTGCAGTCACTATCCCTGCAACCACAATCCCTGAAGTCACTCTCCCTGCATCCACTCTCACTGCAAACACAATCCCTGCGTTCACTCTCCCTGCAATCAATTTCCCTGCAGTCATTATCCCTGCAACCACTATCCCTGCAGTCACTATCCCTGCAGTCACTATCCCTGCAGTCATTATCCCTGCAGTCACTATCACTTCAGTAACTCTCCCTGCAAACATTAACCCTGCAGTCAGTCTCCCTGCAACCACTATCCCTACAGTCTCAATCCCTGCAACCACTATCTCTGCAACCAATCTCCTTGCAGTCACGATCCCTGTAGTCACTCTCCCTGCAGTCACTCTCCCTGCAACCACTATCCCTTCAATCCCTCTCCCTGCAGTCACTCTCCCTGCATCCACTCTCACTGCAACCACAATCCCTACGGTCACTCTCCCTGCTATTAATTTCCCTGCAGTCACTATCCCTGCAGTCACTATCCCAGCAGTCACTATCCCTGCCCTCACTCTCCCTGCATCAATTAACCCTGCAGTCACTCTCCCTGCAACCACTATCCCTTCAATCCCTCTCCCTGCAGTCACTCTCCCTGCATCCACTCTCACTGCAACCACAATCCCTACGGTCACTCTCCCTGCTATTAATTTCCCTGCAGTCACTATCCCTGCAGTCACTATCCCTGCAGTCACTATCCCTGCCCTCACTCTCCCTGCATCAATTAACCCGGCAGTCACTCTCCCTGCAGTCACTATCCCTACAGTCTCAATCCCTGCAACCACTATCACTGCAACCACTATCCCTGCAGTCACTCTCCCTGCAGTCACTATCGCTGCAACCACTATCCCTGCAATCACTATCCCTGCAGTCACTCTCCCTGCTACGACTATTCCTGCAGTCACTATCCCTGCAGTCACTATCGCTGCAGACACTCTCCCTGCAACCGCTATCCCTGCAATCACTATCCCTGCAGTCACTCTCCCTGCTACGACTATTCCTGCAGTCACTATCCCTGCAACCACTGTCCCTGCAACCACAATCCCTGAAGTCACTCTCCCTGCATCCACTCTCACTGCAACCACAATCCCTGTGTTCACTCTCCCTGCAATCAATTTCCCTGCAGTCACTATCCCTGCAGTCACTATCCCTGCAGTCACTCACCCTGCAACCACTCACCCTCCAGCCACTAACACTTCAGTCACTATCCCTGCAGTCACGATCCCTGCAGTCACTCTCCCTGAAACCACTATCCCTGCAGTCACTATCCCTGAAGTCATTCTCCCTGCAACAAATATCCGTGCAACCACTATCGCTGCAGTCAGTCTCCCTGCAACCACTATCCCTACAGTCTCAATCCCTGCAACCACTATCCCTGCAACCACTATCCCTGCAACCAATCTCCCTGCAACCACTATCCCTGCAGTCAGTCTCCATGCTACCACTATTCCTGCTGTCACTATCCCTGCAGTCACTCTCCCTGCAGTCACTATCCCTGCAGTTACTCTCCCTGCAACCACAATCCCTGCAGTCACTAACCCTTCAGTCACTATCCCTGCAACAACTATCCCTGCAACCACTCTCCCTGCAACCACTATCCCTGCAGCAACTATCCCTGCAGTCACTAACCCTTCTGTCACTATCCCTGCAACCACTATCCCTGCAACCACTATCCAAGCAGTCACTCTCCTTGCAACCACTATCTCTGCAATCACTTTCCCTGAATCCACTATCCCTGCAACCACTCTCCCTGCAGTCACTCTCCCTGAAACCACTATCCCTGCAACCACTATCCCTGCTGTCACTATCCCTGCAGTCATTCTCCCTGCAAACACTGTCCCTGCAACCACTATCCATGCAACCACGATCCCTGCAGTCACTATCCCTGCAACCATTTTCCATGCAACCAGTATCCCTGCAACCACTATCCCCGCAGTCACTATCCCTGCAGTCATTATCCCTACAGGCACTCTCCCTGCCACCAATTTCCCTGCAATCACTATCCCTGCAGTCACTGTCACTGCAGTCACTCTCCTTGCAACCACTATCTCTCCAACCACTATCCCTGCAGTCACTATCCCTGCACTCACTATCCCTGCCCTCACTCTCCCTGCATCAATTAACCCTGCAGTCACTCTCCCTGCAACCACTATCCCTACAGTCTCATTCCCTGCAGTCACTCTCCCTGCTACGACTATTCCTGCAGTCACTAACCATGCAGTCACTATCCCTGCAACCACTATCCCTGCAGCCACTATCCCTGCAGTCACTATCCCTGCAGTCAGTCTCCCTGCAACCACTATCCCTGCAACCATTCACCCTGCAACCACTATCCCTGCAACCACTATCCCTGCAGCCACTATTCCTGCAGTCACTATCCCTGCAGTCACTCTCCCTGCAGTCACTATCCCTGCAACCACTATCCCTGCAGCCACTATTCCTGCAGTCACTATCCCTGCAACCATTATCCCTGCAACCACTATCCCTGCAGCCACTATTCCTGCAGTCACTATCCCTGCAACGACTCTCCCTGCAGTCACTATCCCTGCAGTCACTATCCCTGCATCCACTATCCCTGCAACCACTCTCCCTGCAGCAACATTCCCTGCAGCCACTAACCCTTCAGTCACTACCCCTGCAGTCACTCTCCCTGCAACCACTCTCCCAGCAACCACTATCCCTGCAGTCACTGTCACTGCAGTCACTCTCCTTGCAACCACTATCTCTCCAACCACTATCCCTGCAGTCACTATCCCTGCACTCACTATCCCTGCCCTCACTCTCCCTGCATCAATTAACCCTGCAGTCACTCTCCCTGCAACCACTATCCCTACAGTCTCATTCCCTGCAGTCACTCTCCCTGCTACGACTATTCCTGCAGTCACTAACCATGCAGTCACTATCCCTGCAATCACTCTCCCTGCAGTTACTCTCCCTGCAACCACGCTCCCTGCAACCACAATCCGTGAAGTCACTCTCCCTGTATCCACTACCCCTGCAGACACAATCCCTGCAACCACTATCCCTGCAATCACTCTCCCTGCAGTTACTCTCCCTGCAACCACGCTCCCTGCAACCACAATCCGTGAAGTCACTCTCCCTGTATCCACTACCCCTGCAGACACAATCCCTGCAACCAATATCCCTGCAATCGCTCTCCCTGCAGTCACTATCCCTGCAACCACTCTCCCTGCAACCACCATCCCTGAAGTTACTCTCCCTGCATCCACTCTCACTGCAACCACAATCCCTGCGTTCACTCTCCCTGCAATCAATTTCCCTCCAGTCATTATCCCTGCAGTCACTCTCCCTGCAAGCAATTTCCCTGCAGTCACTATCCCTGCAGTCACTATCCCTGCAGTCACTCTCACTGCAACCACAATCCCTGTAGCCACTAACCCTTCAGTCACTATCCCTGCAAGCAGTCTCCCTGCAACCAACATCCCTGCAGCCACTATCACTGCAGTCACTCTCCCTGCAACCACTATCCCTGCAACCACTATCTCTGCAACAACTCTGCCTGCAGTCACTCTCCCTGAAACCACTATCCCTGCAACCACTATCCCTGCAGTCACTATCCCTGCAGTCACTATCACTTCAGTAACTCTCCCTGCAAACATTAACCCTGCAGTCAGTCTCCCTGCAACCACTATCCCTACAGTCTCAATCCCTGCAACCACTATCTCTGCAACCAATCTCCTTGCAGTCACGATCCCTGCAGTCACTCTCCCTGCAGTCACTCTCCCTGCAACCACTATCCCTTCAATCCCTCTCCCTGCAGTCACTCTCCCTGCATCCACTCTCACTGCAACCACAATCCCTACGGTCACTCTCCCTGCTATTAATTTCCCTGCAGTCACTATCCCTGCAGTCACTATCCCTGCAGTCACTATCCCTGCCCTCACTCTCCCTGCATCAATTAACCCTGCAGTCACTCTCCCTGCAACCACTATCCCTTCAATCCCTCTCCCTGCAGTCACTCTCCCTGCATCCACTCTCACTGCAACCACAATCCCTACGGTCACTCTGCCTGCTATTAATTTCCCTGCAGTCACTATCCCTGCAGTCACTATCCCTGCAGTCACTATCCCTGCCCTCACTCTCCCTGCATCAATTAACCCTGCAGTCACTCTCCCTGCAGTCACTATCCCTACAGTCTCAATCCCTGCAACCACTATCACTGCAACCACTATCCCTGCAGTCACTCTCCCTGCAGTCACTATCGCTGCAACCACTATCCCTGCAATCACTATCCTTGCAATCACTATCCCTGCAGTCACTCTCCCTGCTACGACTATTCCTGCAGTCACTATCCCTGCAACCACTGTCCCTGCAACCACAATCCCTGAAGTCACTTTCCCTGCATCCACTCTCACTGCAACCACAATCCCTGTGTTCACTCTCCCTGCAATCAATTTCCCTGCAGTCACTATCCCTGCAGTCACTATCCCTGCAGTCACTATCGCTGCAGACACTCTCCCTGCAACCGCTATCCCTGCAATCACTATCCCTGCAGTCACTCTCCCTGCTACGACTATTCCTGCAGTCACTATCCCTGCAACCACTGTCCCTGCAACCACAATCCCTGAAGTCACTTTCCCTGCATCCACTCTCACTGCAACCACAATCCCTGTGTTCACTCTCCCTGCAATCAATTTCCCTGCAGTCACTATCCCTGCAGTCACTATCCCTGCAGTCACTCACCCTGCAACCACTCACCCTCCAGCCACTAACACTTCAGTCACTATCCCTGCAGTCACGATCCCTGCAGTCACTCTCCCTGAAACCTCTATCCCTGCAGTCACTATCCCTGCAGTCACTATCCCTGCTACCACTCTCCCTGCAACCACAATCCCTGCAACCACAATCCCTGCAGTCACTATCCCTGCAGTTACTGTCCCTGAAGTCATTCTCCCTGCAACAAATGTCCGTGCAACCACTATCCCTGCAGTCACTATCCCTGCAGTCACTATCACTTCAGTAACTCTCCCTGCAAACATTAACCCTGCAGTCAGTCTCCCTGCAACCACTATCCCTACAGTCTCAATCCCTGCAACCACTATCTCTGCAACCAATCTCCTTGCAGTCACGATCCCTGCAGTCACTCTCCCTGCAGTCACTCTCCCTGCAACCACTATCCCTTCAATCCCTCTCCCTGCAGTCACTCTCCCTGCATCCACTCTCACTGCAACCACAATCCCTACGGTCACTCTCCCTGCTATTAATTTCCCTGCAGTCACTATCCCTGCAGTCACTATCCCTGCAGTCACTATCCCTGCCCTCACTCTCCCTGCATCAATTAACCCTGCAGTCACTCTCCCTGCAACCACTATCCCTTCAATCCCTCTCCCTGCAGTCACTCTCCCTGCATCCACTCTCACTGCAACCACAATCCCTACGGTCACTCTGCCTGCTATTAATTTCCCTGCAGTCACTATCCCTGCAGTCACTATCCCTGCAGTCACTATCCCTGCCCTCACTCTCCCTGCATCAATTAACCCTGCAGTCACTCTCCCTGCAGTCACTATCCCTACAGTCTCAATCCCTGCAACCACTATCACTGCAACCACTATCCCTGCAGTCACTCTCCCTGCAGTCACTATCGCTGCAACCACTATCCCTGCAATCACTATCCTTGCAATCACTATCCCTGCAGTCACTCTCCCTGCTACGACTATTCCTGCAGTCACTATCCCTGCAACCACTGTCCCTGCAACCACAATCCCTGAAGTCACTTTCCCTGCATCCACTCTCACTGCAACCACAATCCCTGTGTTCACTCTCCCTGCAATCAATTTCCCTGCAGTCACTATCCCTGCAGTCACTATCCCTGCAGTCACTATCGCTGCAGACACTCTCCCTGCAACCGCTATCCCTGCAATCACTATCCCTGCAGTCACTCTCCCTGCTACGACTATTCCTGCAGTCACTATCCCTGCAACCACTGTCCCTGCAACCACAATCCCTGAAGTCACTTTCCCTGCATCCACTCTCACTGCAACCACAATCCCTGTGTTCACTCTCCCTGCAATCAATTTCCCTGCAGTCACTATCCCTGCAGTCACTATCCCTGCAGTCACTCACCCTGCAACCACTCACCCTCCAGCCACTAACACTTCAGTCACTATCCCTGCAGTCACGATCCCTGCAGTCACTCTCCCTGAAACCTCTATCCCTGCAGTCACTATCCCTGCAGTCACTATCCCTGCTACCACTCTCCCTGCAACCACAATCCCTGCAACCACAATCCCTGCAGTCACTATCCCTGCAGTTACTGTCCCTGAAGTCATTCTCCCTGCAACAAATGTCCGTGCAACCACTATCCCTGCAGTCAGTCTCCCTGCAACCACTATCCCTACTGTCTCAATCCCTGCAACCACTATCCCTGCAACCACTATCCCTGCAACCAATCTCCCTGCAACCACTATCCCTGCAGTCACTCTCCGTGCTACCACTATTCCTGCAGTCACTATCCCTGCAGTCACTCTCCCTGCAGTCACTATCCCTGCAGTTACTCTCCCTGCAACCACAATCCCTGCAGTCACTAACCCTTCAGTCACTATCCCTGCAACAACTATCCCTGCAGCCACTAACCCTGCAGTCACTATCCCTGCAGTCACTCTCCCTGCAACCACTATCCCTGCAACCACTCTCCCTGCAACCACTATCCCTGCAGCAACTATCCCTGCAGTCACTAACCCTTCCGTCACTATCCCTGCAACCACTATCCCTGCAACCACTATCCAAGCAGTCACTCTCCTTGCAACCACTATCTCTGCAACCACTTTCCCTGAATCCACTATCCCTGCAACCACTCTCCCTGCAGTCACTCTCCCTGAAACCACTATCCCTGCAACCACTATCCCTGCAGTCACTATCCCTGCAGTCATTCTCCCTGCAAACACTGTCCCTGCAACCACTATCCATGCAACCACGATCCCTGCAGTCACTATCCCTGCAACCATTTTCCATGCAACCAGTATCCCTGCAACCACTATCCCCGCAGTCACTATCCCTGCAGTCATTATCCCTACAGTCAGTCTCCCTGCCACCATTATTCCTGCAATCACTATCCCTGCAGTCACTGTCACTGCAGTCACTCTCCTTGCAACCACTATCTCTCCAACCACTATCCCTGCAGTCACTATCCCTGCACTCACTATCCCTGCCCTCACTCTCCCTGCATCAATTAACACTGCAGTCACTCTCCCTGCAACCACAATCCCTGCAGTCACTATACCTGCAGTCACTGTCCCTGAAGTCATTCTCCCTGCAACAAATGTCCGTGCAACCACTATCCCTGCAGTCAGTCTCCCTGAAACCACTATCCCTACAGTCTCAATCCCTGCAACCACTATCCCTGCAACCACTATCCCTGCAACCAATCTCCCTGCAACCACTATCCCTGCAGTCAGTCTCCATGCTACCACTATTCCTGCAGTCACTATCCCTGCAGTCACTCTCCCTGCAGTCACTATCCCTGCAGTTACTCTCCCTGCAACCACAATCCCTGCAGTCACTAACCCTTCAGTCACTATCCCTGCAACAACTATCCCTGCAGCCACTAACCCTGCAGTCACTATCCCTGCAGTCACTCTCCCTGCAACCACTATCCCTGCAACCACTCTCCCTGCAACCACTATCCCTGCAGCAACTATCCCTGCAGTCACTAACCCTTCTGTCACTATCCCTGCAACCACTATCCCTGCAACCACTATCCAAGCAGTCACTCTCCTTGCAACCACTATCTCTGCAACCACTTTCCCTGAATCCACTATCCCTGCAACCACTCTCCCTGCAGTCACTCTCCCTGAAACCACTATCCCTGCAACCACTATCCCTGCAGTCACTATCCCTGCAGTCATTCTCCCTGCAAACACTGTCCCTGCAACCACTATCCATGCAACCACTATCCCTGCAGTCACTATCCCTGCAACCATTTTCCATGCAACCACTAATCCTGCAACCACTATCCCTGCAGTCACTATCCCTGCAATCACTATCCCTGCGCTCACTCTCCCTGCATCAATTAACCCTGCATTCACTCTCCCTGCAGTCACTATCCTACAGTCTCAATCCTGGCAACCACTATCACTGCAACCACTATCTCTGCAGTCACTCTCCCTGCTATGACTATACCTGCAGTCACTATCCCAGCAGTCACTATTCCTGCAGTCACTCTCCCTGCAACCGCTATCCCTGCAATCACTCTCCCTGCAGTCACTCTCCCTGCAACCACTCTCCCTGCAACCACAATCCCTGAAGTCACTCTCCCTGCATCCACTCTCACTGCAACCACAATCCCTGCGTTCACTCTCCCTGCAATCAATTTCCCTGCAGTCACTATCCCTGCAGTCACTCACTCTGCAACAACTCACCCTGCAGCCACTAATCCTTCAGTCACTATCCCTGCAGTCATTCTCCCTGCAACAACTGTCCCTGCAGTCACTCTCCCTGCAGTCACTATCCCTTCAGTCATTATCCCAGCAGTCACTCTCCCTGCAACCACTATTCCTGCAGTGAATATCCCTGCAGTCACTATCCCTGCAGTCACTATCCCTGCAGTCACTATCCCTGCAACTACTATCCCTGCAGTCACTCTCCCTGCAGTCACTATCCCTGCAGTCACTATCACTGCAGTCACTATCCCTGCAGTCACTCTCCCTGCAACCATTAACCCTGCAGTCACTCTCCCTATAAACATTATCCCTACAGTCTCAATCCCTGCAACCACTATCCCTGCAGTCACTCTCCCTGCTACCACTATTCCTGCAATCACTATCCCTGCAGTCACTATCCCTGCAGTCACTCTCCCTGCAACCACTCTCCCTGCAACCACAATCCCTTAAGTCACTCTCCCTGAATCCACTATCCCTGCAACCACTCTCCCTGCAGTCACTCTCCCTGAAACCACTATCCCTGCAACCACTATCCCTGCAGTCACTATCCCTGCAGTCATTCTCCCTGCAAACACTGTCCCTGCAACCACTATCCATGCAACCACGATCCCTGCAGTCACTATCCCTGCAACCATTTTCCATGCAACCAGTATCCCTGCAACCACTATCCCCGCAGTCACTATCCCTGCAGTCATTATCCCTACAGTCACTCTCCCTGCCACCATTATCCCTGCAATCACTATCCCTGCAGTCACTGTCACTGCAGTCACTCTCCTTGCAACCACTATCTCTCCAACCACTATCCCTGCAGTCACTATCCCTGCACTCACTATCCCTGCCCTCACTCTCCCTGCATCAATTAACCCTGCAGTCACTCTCCCTGCAACCACTATCCCTACAGTCTCATTCCCTGCAGTCACTCTCCCTGCTACGACTATTCCTGCAGTCACTAACCATGCAGTCACTATCCCTGCAATCACTCTCCCTGCAGTTACTCTCCCTGCAACCACGCTCCCTGCAACCACAATCCGTGAAGTCACTCTCCCTGTATCCACTACCCCTGCAGACACAATCCCTGCAACCACTATCCCTGCAATCGCTCTCCCTGCAGTCACTATCCCTGCAACCACTCTCCCTGCAACCACCATCCCTGAAGTTACTCTCCCTGCATCCACTCTCACTGCAACCACAATCCCTGCGTTCACTCTCCCTGCAATCAATTTCCCTCCAGTCACTATCCCTGCAGTCACTATCCCTGCAGTCACTCTCACTGCAACCACAATCCCTGTAGCCACTAACCCTTCAGTCACTATCCCTGCAGTCACTCTTCCTGCAAGCACTATCCCTGCAAGCACTCTCCCTGCAACCAACATCCCTGCAGCCACTATCACTGCAGTCACTCTCCCTGCAACCACTATCCCTGCAGTCACTCTCCCTGAAACCACTATCCCTGCAACCAATATCCCTGCAGTCACTATCCCTGCAGTCACTATCCCTGAAGTCATTCTCCGTGCAACAACTGTCCGTGCAACCACAATCCCTGCAGTCACTATCCGTGCAGTCATTATCCCTGCAGTCACTCTCCCTGAAACCACAATCCCTGCAACCACTAACCCTGCAAGCACTATCCCTGCAACCACTAACCCTGCAACCACTATCCATGCTACCACTATCCCTGCAGTCACTCTCCCTGCTACCACTATCCCTGCAACCACTAACCCTGCAACCACTATCCCTGCAACCACTATCCCTGCAGTCACTCTCCCTGCAGTCACTCTCCCTACAACCACTATCCCTGCAGTCACTATCCCTGCTACCACTATCCCTGCAACCACTCTCCCTGCAACCACTATCCCTGCAGTCACTGTCCCTGGAGTCACTATCCCTGCAGTCATTCTCCCTGCAACCACTATCCCTGCAGTCACTATCCCTGCAGTCACTCTCCCTGCATCAATTAACCCTGCAGTCACTATCCCTGCAGTCACTCTCCCTGCTACGACTATTCCTGCAGTCACTATCCCTGCAGTCACTATCGCTGCAGTCACACTCACTGCAACCGCTATCCCTGCAATCACTCTCCCTGCAGTCACTATCCCTGCAACCACAATCCCTGAAGTCACTCTCCCTGCATCCACTCTCACTGCAACCACAATCCCTGCGTTCACTCTCCCTGCAATCAATTTCCCTGCAGTCACTCTCCCTGCAACCACTACCCCTGCAGACACAATCCCTGCAACGACTATCCCTGCAACCACACTCCTTGCAACCACTATCCCTGCAGTCACTCTCCCTGCAACCACAGTCCCTGCAAGCACTCACCCTGTAAACACTATCCCTGCAAACACTATCCCTGCAGCCACTATCCCTGCAGTCACTATCCCTGCAGTCAGTCTCCCTGCAACCACTATCCCTGCAACCATTCACCCTGCAACCACTATCCCTGCAACCACTATCCCTGCAGCCACTATTCCTGCAGTCACTATCCCTGCAGTCACTCTCCCTGCAGTCACTATCCCTGCAACCACTATCCCTGCAGCCACTATTCCTGCAGTCACTATCCCTGCAACGACTCTCCCTGCAGTCACTATCCCTGCAGTCACTATCCCTGCAGTCACTATCCCTGAAAACACTCACCCTGCAGCCACTAACCCTTCAGTCACTATCCCTGCAGTCACTGTCCCTGCAGTCACTCTCCCTGCAGCAACATTCCCTGCAGCCACTAACCCTTCAGTCACTATCCCTGCATCCACTATCCCTGCAACCACTCTCCCTGCAGCAACATTCCCTGCAGCCACTAACCCTTCAGTCACTACCCCTGCAGTCACTCTCCCTGCAACCACTCTCCCAGCAACAACTATCCCTGCAGTCACTGTCACTGCAGTCACTCTCCTTGCAACCACTATCTCTCAACCACTATCCCTGCAGTCACTATCCCTGCACTCACTATCCCAGCCCTCACTCTCCCTGCATCAATTAACCCTGCAGTCACTCTCCCTGCAACCACTATCCCTACAGTCTCATTCCCTGCAGTCACTCTCCCTGCTACGACTATTCCTGCAGTCACTAACCATGCAGTCACTATCCCTGCAATCACTCTCCCTGCAGTTACTCTCCCTGCAACCACGCTCCCTGCAACCACAATCCGTGAAGTCACTCTCCCTGTATCCACTACCCCTGCAGACACAATCCCTGCAACCACTATCCCTGCAATCGCTCTCCCTGCAGTCACTATCCCTGCAGTCACTATCCCTGCAGTCACTATCCCTGCAGTCACTCTCACTGCAACCACAATCCCTGTAGCCATTAACCCTTCAGTCACTATCCCTGCAAGCACTCTCCCTGCAACCAACATCCCTGCAATCACTATCCCTGCAGTCACTGTCACTGCAGTCACTCTCCTTGCAACCACTATCTCTCCAACCACTATCCCTGCAGTCACTATCCCTGCAGTCACTATCCCTGAAGTCATTCTCCGTGCAACAACTGTCCGTGCAACCACAATCCCTGCAGTCACTATCCGTGCAGTCATTATCCCTGCAGTAACTCTCCCTGAAACCACAATCCCTGCAACCACTAACCCTGCAACCACTATCCCTGCAACCACTAACCCTGCAACCACTATCCATGCTACCACTATCCCTGCAGTCACTCTCCCTGCTACCACTATCCCTGCAACCACTAACCCTGCAACCACTATCCCTGCAACCACTATCCCTGCAGTCACTCTCCCTGCAGTCACTCTCCCTACAACCACTATCCCTGCAGTCACTATCCCTGCTACCACTATCCCTGCAACCACTCTCCCTGCAACCACTATCCCTGCAGTCACTGTCCCTGGAGTCACTATCCCTGCAGTCATTCTCCCTGCAACCACTATCCCTGCAGTCACTATCCCTGCAGTCACTCTCCCTGCATCAATTAACCCTGCAGTCACTATCCGTGCAGTCACTCTCCCTGCTACGACTATTCCTGCAGTCACTATCCCTGCAGTCACTATCGCTGCAGTCACACTCACTGCAACCGCTATCCCTGCAATCACTCTCCCTGCAGTCACTATCCCTGCAACCACAATCCCTGAAGTCACTCTCCCTGCATCCACTCTCACTGCAACCACAATCCCTGCGTTCACTCTCCCTGCAATCAATTTCCCTGCAGTCACTCTCCCTGCAACCACTACCCCTGCAGACACAATCCCTGCAACGACTATCCCTGCAACCACACTCCTTGCAACCACTATCCCTGCAGTCACTCTCCCTGCAACCACAGTCCCTGCAAGCACTCACCCTGTAAACACTATCCCTGCAACCACTATCCCTGCAGCCACTATCCCTGCAGTCACTATCCCTGCAGTCAGTCTCCCTGCAACCACTATCCCTGCAACCATTCACCCTGCAACCACTATCCCTGCAACCACTATCCCTGCAGCCACTATTCCTGCAGTCACTATCCCTGCAGTCACTCTCCCTGCAGTCACTATCCCTGCAACCACTATCCCTGCAGCCACTATTCCTGCAGTCACTATCCCTGCAACGACTCTCCCTGCAGTCACTATCCCTGCAGTCACTATCCCTGCAGTCACTATCCCTGAAAACACTCACCCTGCAGCCACTAACCCTTCAGTCACTATCCCTGCAGTCACTGTCCCTGCAGTCACTCTCCCTGCAGCAACATTCCCTGCAGCCACTAACCCTTCAGTCACTATCCCTGCATCCACTATCCCTGCAACCACTCTCCCTGCAGCAACATTCCCTGCAGCCACTAACCCTTCAGTCACTACCCCTGCAGTCACTCTCCCTGCAACCACTCTCCCAGCAACAACTATCCCTGCAGTCACTGTCACTGCAGTCACTCTCCTTGCAACCACTATCACTCAACCACTATCCCTGCAGTCACTATCCCTGCACTCACTATCCCAGCCCTCACTCTCCCTGCATCAATTAACCCTGCAGTCACTCTCCCTGCAACCACTATCCCTACAGTCTCATTCCCTGCAGTCACTCTCCCTGCTACGACTATTCCTGCAGTCACTAACCATGCAGTCACTATCCCTGCAATCACTCTCCCTGCAGTTACTCTCCCTGCAACCACGCTCCCTGCAACCACAATCCGTGAAGTCACTCTCCCTGTATCCACTACCCCTGCAGACACAATCCCTGCAACCACTATCCCTGCAATCGCTCTCCCTGCAGTCACTATCCCTGCAACCACTCTCCCTGCAACCACCATCCCTGAAGTTACTCTCCCTGCATCCACTCTCACTGCAACCACAATCCCTGCGTTCTCTCTCCCTGCAAGCAATTTCCCTGCAGTCACTATCCCTGCAGTCACTATCCCTGCAGTCACTCTCACTGCAACCACAATCCCTGTAGCCACTAACCCTTCAGTCACTATCCCTGCAAGCACTCTCCCTGCAACCAACATCCCTGCAATCACTATCCCTGCAGTCACTGTCACTGCAGTCACTCTCCTTGCAACCACTATCTCTCCAACCACTATCCCTGCAGTCACTATCCCTGCACTCACTATCCCTGCCCTCACTCTCCCTGCATCAATTAACCCTGCAGTCACTCTCCCTGCAACCACAATCCCTGCAGTCACTATACCTGCAGTCACTGTCCATGAAGTCATTCTCCCTGCAACAAATGTCCGTGCAACCACTATCCCTGCAGTCAGTCTCCCTGCAACCACTATCCCTACAGGCTCAATCCCTGCAACCACTATCCCTGCAACCACTATCCCTGCAACCAATCTCCCTGCAACCACTATCCCTGCAGTCACTCTCCATGCTACCACTATTCCTGCAGTCACTATCCCTGCAGTCACTCTCCCTGCAGTCACTATCCCTGCAGTTACTCTCCCTGCAACCACAATCCCTGCAGTCACTAACCCTTCAGTCACTATCCCTGCAACAACTATCCCTGCAGCCACTAACCCTGCAGTCACTATCCCTGCAGTCACTCTCCCTGCAACCACTATCCCTGCAACCACTCTCCCTGCAACCACTATCCCTGCAGCAACTATCCCTGCAGTCACTAACCCTTCTGTCACTATCCCTGCAACCACTATCCCTGCAACCACTATCCAAGCAGTCACTCTCCTTGCAACCACTATCTCTGCAACCACTTTCCCTGAATCCACTATCCCTGCAACCACTATCCCTGCAGTCACTATCCCTGCAGTCATTCTCCCTGCAACCACTATCCCTGCAACCACTATCCATGCAACCACGATCCCTGCAGTCACTATCCCTGCAACCATTTTCCATGCAACCACTAATCCTGCAACCACTATCCCTGCAGTCACTATCCCTGCAATCACTATCCCTGCCCTCACTCTCCCTGCATCAATTAACCCTGCATTCACTCTCCCTGCAGTCACTATCCTACAGTCTCAATCCTGGCAACCACTATCACTGCAACCACTATCTCTGCAGTCACTCTCCCTGCTATGACTATACCTGCAGTCACTATCCCAGCAGTCACTATTCCTGCAGTCACTCTCCCTGCAACCGCTATCCCTGCAATCACTCTCCCTGCAGTCACTCTCCCTGCAACCACTCTCCCTGCAACCACAATCCCTGAAGTCACTCTCCCTGCATCCACTCTCACTGCAACCACAATCCCTGCGTTCACTCTCCCTGCAATCAATTTCCCTGCAGTCACTATCCCTGCAGTCACTCACTCTGCAACCACTCACCCTGCAGCCACTAATCCTTCAGTCACTATCCCTGCAGTCATTCTCCCTGCAACAACTGTCCCTGCAGTCACTCTCCCTGCAGTCACTATCCCTTCAGTCATTATCCCTGCAGTCACTCTCCCTGCAACCACTATTCCTGCAGTGAATATCCCTGCAGTCACTATCCCTGCAGTCACTATCCCTGCAGTCACTATCCCTGCAACTACTGTCCCTGCAGTCACTCTCCCTGCAGTCACTATCCCTGCAGTCACTATCACTGCAGTCACTATCCCTGCAGTCACTCTCCCTGCAACCATTAACCCTGCAGTCACTCTCCCTATAAACATTATCCCTACAGTCTCAATCCCTGCAACCACTATCCCTGCAGTCACTCTCCCTGCTACCACTATTCCTGCAATCACTATCCCTGCAGTCACTATCCCTGCAGTCACTCTCCCTGCAACCACTCTCCCTGCAACCACAATCCCTTAAGTCACTCTCCCTGAATCCACTATCCCTGCAACCACTCTCCCTGCAGTCACTCTCCCTGAAACCACTATCCCTGCAACCACTATCCCTGCAGTCACTATCCCTGCAGTCATTCTCCCTGCAAACACTGTCCCTGCAACCACTATCCATGCAACCACGATCCCTGCAGTCACTATCCCTGCAACCATTTTCCATGCAACCAGTATCCCTGCAACCACTATCCCCGCAGTCACTATCCCTGCAGTCATTATCCCTACAGTCACTCTCCCTGCCACCATTATCCCTGCAATCACTATCCCTGCAGTCACTGTCACTGCAGTCACTCTCCTTGCAACCACTATCTCTCCAACCACTATCCCTGCAGTCACTATCCCTGCACTCACTATCCCTGCCCTCACTCTCCCTGCATCAATTAACCCTGCAGTCACTCTCCTTGCAACCACTATCCCTACAGTCTCATTCCCTGCAGTCACTCTCCCTGCTACGACTATTCCTGCAGTCACTAACCATGCAGTCACTATCCCTGCAATCACTCTCCCTGCAGTTACTCTCCCTGCAACCACGCTCCCTGCAACCACAATCCGTGAAGTCACTCTCCCTGTATCCACTACCCCTGCAGACACAATCCCTGCAACCACTATCCCTGCAATCGCTCTCCCTGCAGTCACTATCCCTGAAGTTACTCTCCCTGCATCCACTCTCACTGCAACCACAATCCCTGCGTTCACTCTCCCTGCAATCAATTTCCCTCCAGTCACTATCCCTGCAGTCACTATCCCTGCAGTCACTCTCACTGCAACCACAATCCCTGTAGCCACTAACCCTTCAGTCACTATCCCTGCAGTCACTCCTCCTGCAAGCACTATCCCTGCAAGCACTCTCCCTGCAACCAACATCCCTGCAGCCACTATCACTGCAGTCACTCTCCCTGCAACCACTATCCCTGCAGTCACTCTCCCTGAAACCACTATCCCTGCAACCAATATCCCTGCAGTCACTATCCCTGCAGTCACTATCCCTGAAGTCATTCTCCGTGCAACAACTGTCCGTGCAACCACAATCCCTGCAGTCACTATCCGTGCAGTCATTATCCCTGCAGTCACTCTCCCTGAAACCACAATCCCTGCAACCACTAACCCTGCAAGCACTATCCCTGCAACCACTAACCCTGCAACCACTATCCATGCTACCACTATCCCTGCAGTCACTCTCCCTGCTACCACTATCCCTGCAACCACTAACCCTGCAACCACTATCCCTGCAACCACTATCCCTGCAGTCACTCTCCCTGCAGTCACTCTCCCTACAACCACTATCCCTGCAGTCACTATCCCTGCTACCACTATCCCTGCAACTACTCTCCCTGCAACCACTATCCCTGCAGTCACTGTCCCTGGAGTCACTATCCCTGCAGTCATTCTCCCTGCAACCACTATCCCTGCAGTCACTATCCCTGCAGTCACTCTCCCTGCATCAATTAACCCTGCAGTCACTATCCCTGCAGTCACTCTCCCTGCTACGACTATTCCTGCAGTCACTATCCCTGCAGTCACTATCGCTGCAGTCACACTCCCTGCAACCGCTATCCCTGCAATCACTCTCCCTGCAGTCACTATCCCTGCAACCACAATCCCTGAAGTCACTCTCCCTGCATCCACTCTCACTGCAACCACAATCCCTGCGTTCACTCTCCCTGCAATCAATTTCCCTGCAGTCACTCTCCCTGCAACCACTACCCCTGCAGACACAATCCCTGCAACGACTATCCCTGCAACCACACTCCTTGCAACCACTATCCCTGCAGTCACTCTCCCTGCAACCACAGTCCCTGCAAGCACTCACCCTGTAAACACTATCCCTGCAACCACTATCCCTGCAGCCACTATCCCTGCAGTCACTATCCCTGCAGTCAGTCTCCCTGCAACCACTATCCCTGCAACCATTCACCCTGCAACCACTATCCCTGCAACCACTATCCCTGCAGCCACTATTCCTGCAGTCACTATCCCTGCAGTCACTCTCCCTGCAGTCACTATCCCTGCAACCACTATCCCTGCAGCCACTATTCCTGCAGTCACTATCCCTGCAACGACTCTCCCTGCAGTCACTATCCCTGCAGTCACTATCCCTGCAGTCACTATCCCTGAAACCACTCACCCTGCAGCCACTAACCCTTCAGTCACTATCCCTGCAGTCACTGTCCCTGCAGTCACTCTCCCTGCAGCAACATTCCCTGCAGCCACTAACCCTTCAGTCACTACCCCTGCAGTCACTCTCCCTGCAACCACTCTCCCAGCAACCACTATCCCTGCAGTCACTGTCACTGCAGTCACTCTCCTTGCAACCACTATCTCTCCAACCACTATCCCTGCAGTCACTATCCCTGCACTCACTATCCCAGCCCTCACTCTCCCTGCATCAATTAACCCTGCAGTCACTCTCCCTGCAACCACTATCCCTACAGTCTCATTCCCTGCAGTCACTCTCCCTGCTACGACTATTCCTGCAGTCACTAACCATGCAGTCACTATCCCTGCAATCACTCTCCCTGCAGTTACTCTCCCTGCAACCACGCTCCCTGCAACCACAATCCGTGAAGTCACTCTCCCTGTATCCACTACCCCTGCAGACACAATCCCTGCAACCACTATCCCTGCAATCGCTCTCCCTGCAGTCACTATCCCTGCAACCACTCTCCCTGCAACCACCATCCCTGAAGTTACTCTCCCTGCATCCACTCTCACTGCAACCACAATCCCTGCGTTCACTCTCCCTGCAATCAATTTCCCTCCAGTCACTATCCCTGCAGTCACTCTCCCTGCCAGCAATTTCCCTGCAGTCACTATCCCTGCAGTCACTATCCCTGCAGTCACTCTCACTGCAACCACAATCCCTGTAGCCACTAACCCTTCAGTCACTATCCCTGCAAGCACTCTCCCTGCAACCAACATCCCTGCAGCCACTATCACTGCAGTCACTCTCCCTGCAACCACTATCCCTGCAACCACTATCTCTGCAACAACTCTGCCTGCAGTCACTCTCCCTGAAACCACTATCCCTGCAACCAATATCCCTGCAGTCACTATCCCTGCAGTCACTATCCCTGAAGTCATTCTCCGTGCAACAACTGTCCGTGCAACCACAATCCCTGCAGTCACTATCCGTGCAGTCATTATCCCTGCAGCCACTCTCCCTGAAACCACAATCCCTGCAACCACTAACCCTGCAACCACTATCCCTGCAACCAATAACCCTGCAACCACTATCCATGCTACCACTATCCCTGCAGTCACTCTCCCTGCTACCACTATCCCTGCAACCACTAACCCTGCAACCACTATACCTGCAGCCACTATCCCTGCAGTCACTCTCCCTGCAGTCACTCTCCCTGCAACCACTATCCCTGCAGTCACTCTCCCTGCTACCACTATCCCTGCAACCACTCTCCCTGCAACCACTATCCCTACGGTCACTCTCCCTGCTATTAATTTCCCTGCAGTCACTATCCCTGCAGTCACTATCCCTGCAGTCACTATCCCTGCCCTCACTCTCCCTGCATCAATTAACCCTGCAGTCACTCTCCCTGCAACCACTATCCCTTCAATCCCTCTCCCTGCAGTCACTCTCCCTGCATCCACTCTCACTGCAACCACAATCCCTACGGTCACTCTCCCTGCCATTAATTTCCCTGCAGTCACTATCCCTGCAGTCACTATCCCTACAGTCTCAATCCCTGCAACCACTATCACTGCAACCACTATCCCTGCAGTCACTCTCCCTGCAGTCACTATCGCTGCAACCACTATCCCTGCAATCACTATCCCTGCAGTCACTCTCCCTGCTACGACTATTCCTGCAGTCACTATCCCTGCAGTCACTATCGCTGCAGACACTCTCCCTGCAACCGCTATCCCTGCAATCACTATCCCTGCAACCACAATCCCTGAAGTCACTCTCCCTGCATCCACTCTCACTGCAACCACAATCCCTGTGTTCACTCTCCCTGCAATCAATTTCCCTGCAGTCACTATCCCTGCAGTCACTATCCCTGCAGTCACTCACCCTGCAACCACTCACCCTCCAGCCACTAACACTTCAGTCACTATCCCTGCAGTCACGATCCCTGCAGTCACTCTCCCTGAAACCACTATCCCTGCAGTCACTATCCCTGCAGTCACTATCCCTGCTACCACTCTCCCTGCAACCACAATCCCTGCAACCACAATCCCTGCAGTCACTATCCCTGCAGTCACTGTCCCTGAAGTCATTCTCCCTGCAACAAATGTCCGTGCAAACACTATCCCTGCAGTCAGTCTCCCTGCAACCACTATCCCTACAGTCTCAATCCCTGCAACCACTATCCCTGCAACCACTATCCCTGCAACCAATCTCCCTGCAACCACTATCCCTGCAGTCAGTCTCCATGCTACCACTATTCCTGCAGTCACTATCCCTGCAGTCACTCTCCCTGCAGTCACTATCCCTGCAGTTACTCTCCCTGCAACCACAATCCCTGCAGTCACTAACCCTTCAGTCACTATCCCTGCAACAACTATCCCTGCAGCCACTAACCCTGCAGTCACTATCCCTGCAGTCACTCTCCCTGCAACCACTATCCCTGCAACCACTCTCCCTGCAACCACTATCCCTGCAGCAACTATCCCTGCAGTCACTAACCCTTCTGTCACTATCCCTGCAACCACTATCCCTGCAACCACTATCCAAGCAGTCACTCTCCTTGCAACCACTATCTCTGCAACCACTTTCCCTGAATCCACTATCCCTGCAACCACTCTCCCTGCAGTCACTCTCCCTGAAACCACTATCCCTGCAACCACTATCCCTGCAGTCACTATCCCTGCAGTCATTCTCCCTGCAAACACTGTCCCTGCAACCACTATCCATGCAACCACGATCCCTGCAGTCACTATCCCTGCAACCATTTTCCATGCAACCAGTATCCCTGCAACCACTATCCCCGCAGTCACTATCCCTGCAATCATTATCCCTACAGTCACTCTCCCTGCCACCATTATCCCTGCAATCACTATCCCTGCAGTCACTGTCACTGCAGTCACTCTCCTTGCAACCACTATCTCTCCAACCACTATCCCTGCAGTCACTATCCCTGCACTCACTATCCCTGCCCTCACTCTCCCTGCATCAATTAACCCTGCAGTCACTCTCCCTGCAACCACAATCCCTGCAGTCACTATACCTGCAGTCACTGTCCCTGAAGTCATTCTCCCTGCAACAAATGTCCGTGCAACCACTATCCCTGCAGTCAGTCTCCCTGCAACCACTATCCCTACAGTCTCAATCCCTGCAACCACTATCCCTGCAACCACTATCCCTGCAACCAATCTCCCTGCAACCACTATCCCTGCAGTCTAACTCCATGCTACCACTATTCCTGCAGTCACTATCCCTGCAGTCACTCTCCCTGCAGTCACTATCCCTGCAGTTACTCTCCCTGCAACCACAATCCCTGCAGTCACTAACCCTTCAGTCACTATCCCTGCAACAACTATCCCTGCAGCCACTAACCCTGCAGTCACTATCCCTGCAGTCACTCTCCCTGCAACCACTATCCCTGCAACCACTCTCCCTGCAACCACTATCCCTGCAGCAACTATCCCTGCAGTCACTAACCCTTCTGTCACTATCCCTGCAACCACTATCCCTGCAACCACTATCCAAGCAGTCACTCTCCTTGCAACCACTATCTCTGCAACCACTTTCCCTGAATCCACTATCCCTGCAACCACTCTCCCTGCAGTCACTCTCCCTGAAAACACTATCCCTGCAACCACTATCCCTGCAGTCACTATCCCTGCAGTCATTCTCCCTGCAAACACTGTCCCTGCAACTACTATCCATGCAACCACTATCCCTGCAGTCACTATCCCTGCAACCATTTTCCATGCAATCACTAATCCTGCAACCACTATCCCTGCAGTCACTATCCCTGCAATCACTATCCCTGCCCTCACTCTCCCTGCATCAATTAACCCTGCATTCACTCTCCCTGCAGTCACTATCCTACAGTCTCAATCCTGGCAACCACTATCACTGCAACCACTATCTCTGCAGTCACTGTCCCTGCTATGACTATACCTGCAGTCACTATTCCTGCAGTCACTCTCCCTGCAACCGCTATCCCTGCAATCACTCTCCCTGCAGTCACTCTCCCTGCAACCACTCTCCCTGCAACCACAATCCCTGCAATCACTCTCCCTGCATCCACTCTCACTGCAACCACAATCCCTGCGTTCACTCTCCCTGCAATCAATTTCCCTGCAGCCACTATCCCTGCAGTCACTCACTCTGCAACCACTCACCCTGCAGCCACTAACCCTTCAGTCACTATCCCTGCAGTCATTCTCCCTGCAACCACTGTCCCTGCAGTCACTCTCCCTGCAGTCACTATCCCTTCAGTCATTATCCCTGCAGTCACTCTCCCTGCAACCACTATTCCTGCAGTGAATATCCCTGCAGTCACTATCCCTGCAGTCACTATCCCTGCAGTCACTATCCCTGCAACTACTATCCCTGCAGTCACTCTCCCTGCAGTCACTATCCCTGCAGTCACTATCACTGCAGTCACTATCCCTGCAGTCACTCTCCCTGCAACCATTAACCCTGCAGTCACTCTCCCTATAAACATTATCCCTACAGTCTCAATCCCTGCAACCACTATCCCTGCAGTCACTCTCCCTGCTACCACTATTCCTGCAATCACTATCCCTGCAGTCACTATCCCTGCAGTCACTCTCCCTGCAACCACTCTCCCTGCAACCACAATCCCTTAAGTCACTCTCACTGCATCCACTCTCACTGCAACCACTATACCTGCCTTCACTATCCCTGCAATCAATTTCCCTGCAGTCACTATCCCTGCAGTCACTCTCCCTGCAGTCACTAACCCTGCAGTCACTATCGCTGTAACCACTATCCCTGCAGTCACTATCCCTGAAACCACTATCCCTGCAGCCACTATTACTGCAGCCTCTCTCCATGCAACCACTTTCCCTGCAGCCACTAACTCTTCAGTCACTATTCCTGCGGTCACTCTATGCAGTCACTCTCCCTGCAACCGCTATCCCTGCAACCACTATACCTGCAGCCACTATCCCTGCAGTCACTGTCCCTGCAACCACTATCCCTGCAGTCACTATCCCTGCAGTCACTCTCCCTGCAACCACTATCCAAGCAGTCACTCTCCTTGCAACCACTAACTCTGCAACCACTTTCCCTGAATCAACTATCCCTGCAGCCTCTCTCCCTGCAGTCACTCTTTCTTGCAACCACTATCCAAGCAGTCACTCTCCTTGCAACCACTAACTCTGCAACCACTTTCCCTGAATCAACTATCCCTGCAGCCTCTCTCCCTGCAGCCACTATCCCTGCAACCACTCTCCCTGCAACCACTATCCCTGCAGTCACTCTCCCTGCAAACACTATCCCTGCAGTCACTATCCCTGCAGTCACTATCCCTGCCCTCATTCTCCCTGCATCAATTAACCCTGCAGTCACTCTCCCTGCAACCACTATCCCTAAAGTCTCAATCCCTGCAACCACTATCACTGCAACCACTATCCTTGCAGTCACGCACCCTGCTACGACGATTCCTGCAGTCACTATCCCTGCAGTCACTATCCCTGCAACCGCTATCACTGCAGTCACTCTCCCTGCAACCACAATCCCTGAAGTCACTCTCCCTGCAACCACTCTCCCTGCAACCACAATCCCTGCGATCACTCTCCCTGCAATCAATTTCCCTGCAGTCACTATCCCTGCAGACACTCTCGCTGCAATCAATTTCCCTGCAACCACTATCCCTGCGACCACTATCCCTGCAGTCACTATCCCTGCAACCACTATACCTGCAACCACTCTTTCTGCAACCACTATCCCTGCAGTCACTATCCCTGCAGTCACTATCCCTGCAGTCACTATCCCTGCAGTCACTCTCCCTGAAGTCACTATCCCTGCAGTCACTCTCCCTGCAACCACTATCCCTGCAGTCACTATCACTGCAACCACTATCCCTGCAGTGACTATCCCTGCAGTCACTATCCCTGCAACCACTATCCCTGCAACAACTCTTCCTGCAACCACTACCCACACCGTCACTATCCCTTCAGTCACTATCCCTGCAGTCACTATCCCTGCAAGCACTCTCCCTGCAGTCACTCTCCCTGCAACCACTATCCCTGCAGCAACTATCCCTGCAGTCACTAACCCTTCTGTCACTATCCCTGCAACCACTCTCCCTGCAACCACTATCCAAGCAGTCACTCTCCTTGCAACCACTATCTCTGCAACCACTTTCCCTGAATCCACTATCCCTGCAACCACTCTCCCTGCAGTCACTCTCCCTGAAACCACTATCCCTGCAACCACTATCCCTGCAGTCACTATCCCTGCAGTCATTCTCCCTGCAAACACTGTCCCTGCAACCACTATCCATGCAACCACGATCCCTGCAGTCACTATCCCTGCAACCATTTTCCAAGCAACCAGTATCCCTGCAACCACTATCCCCGCAGTCACTATCCCTGCAATCATTATCCCTACAGTCACTCTCCCTGCCACCATTATCCCTGCAATCACTATCCCTGCAGTCACTGTCACTGCAGTCACTCTCCTTGCAACCACTATCTCTCCAACCACTATCCCTGCAGTCACTATCCCTGCACTCACTATCCCTGCCCTCACTCTCCCTGCATCAATTAACCCTGCAGTCACTCTCCCTGCAACCACAATCCCTGCAGTCACTATCCCTGCAGTCACTGTCCCTGAAGTCATTCTCCCTGCAACAAATGTCCGTGCAACCACTATCCCTGCAGTCAGTCTCCCTGCAACCACTATCCCTACAGTCTCAATCCCTGCAACCACTATCCCTGCAACCACTATCCCTGCAACCAATCTCCCTGCAACCACTATCCCTGCAGTCTAACTCCATGCTACCACTATTCCTGCAGTCACTATCCCTGCAGTCACTCTCCCTGCAGTCACTATCCCTGCAGTTACTCTCCCAGCAACCACAATCCCTGCAGTCACTAACCCTTCAGTCACTATCCCTGCAACAACTATCCCTGCAGCCACTAACCCTGCAGTCACTATCCCTGCAGTCACTCTCCCTGCAACCACTATCCCTGCAACCACTCTCCCTGCAACCACTATCCCTGCAGCAACTATCCCTGCAGTCACTAACCCTTCTGTCACTATCCCTGCAACCACTATCCCTGCAACCACTATCCAAGCAGTCACTCTCCTTGCAACCACTATCTCTGCAACCACTTTCCCTGAATCCACTATCCCTGCAACCACTCTCCCTGCAGTCACTCTCCCTGAAACCACTATCCCTGCAACCACTATCCCTGCAGTCACTATCCCTGCAGTCATTCTCCCTGCAAACACTGTCCCTGCAACCACTATCCATGCAACCACTATCCCTGCAGTCACTATCCCTGCAACCATTTTCCATGCAACCACTAATCCTGCAACCACTATCCCTGCAGTCACTATCCCTGCAATCACTATCCCTGCCCTCACTCTCCCTGCATCAACTAACCCTGCATTCACTCTCCCTGCAGTCACTATCCTACAGTCTCAATCCTGGCAACCACTATCACTGCAACCACTATCTCTGCAGTCACTCTCCCTGCTATGACTGTACCTGCAGTCACTATCCCAGCAGTCACTATTCCTGCAGTCACTCTCCCTGCAACCGCTATCCCTGCAATCACTCTCCCTGCAGTCACTATCCCTGCAACCACTCTCCCTGCAACCACAATCCCTGAAGTCACTCTCCCTGCATCCACTCTCACTGCAACCACAATCCCTGCGTTCACTCTCCCTGCAATCAATTTCCCTGCAGTCACTATCCCTGCAGTCACTCACTCTGCAACCACTCACCCTGCAGCCACTAACCCTTCAGTCACTATCCCTGCAGTCATTCTCCCTGCAACCACTGTCCCTGCAGTCACTCTCCCTGCAGTCACTATCCCTTCAGTCATTATCCCTGCAGTCACTCTCCCTGCAACCACTATTCCTGCAGTGAATATCCCTGCAGTCACTATCCCTGCAGTCACTATCCCTGCAGTCACTATCCCTGCAACTACTATCCCTGCAGTCACTCTCCCTGCAGTCACTATCCCTGCAGTCACTATCACGGCAGTCACTATCCCTGCAGTCACTCTCCCTGCAACCATTAACCCTGCAGTCACTCTCCCTATAAACATTATCCCTACAGTCTCAATCCCTGCAACCACTATCCCTGCAGTCACTCTCCCTGCTACCACTATTCCTGCAATCACTATCCCTGCAGTCACTATCCCTGCAGTCACTCTCCCTGCAACCACTCTCCCTGCAACCACAATCCCTTAAGTCACTCTCCCTGCATCCACTCTCACTGCAACCACTATACCTGCCTTCACTAACCCTGCAATCAATTTCCCTGCAGTCACTATCCCTGCAGTCACTCTCCCTGCAGTCACTAACCCTGCAGTCACTATCGCTGTAACCACTATCCCTGCAGTCACTATCCCTGAAACCACTATCCCTGCAGCCACTATTACTGCAGCCTCTCTCCCTGCAACCACTTTCCCTGCAGCCACTAACTCTTCAGTCACTATTCCTGCGGTCACTCTATGCAGTCACTCTCCCTGCAACCGCTATCCCTGCAACCACTATCATTGCAGCCACTATCCCTGCAAACACTCTCCCTGCAACCACTATACCTGCAGCCACTATCCCTGCAGTCACTGTCCCTGCAACCACTATCCAAGCAGTCACTCTCCTTGCAACCACTAACTCTGCAACCACTTTCCCTGAATCAACTATCCCTGCAGCCTCTCTCCCTGCAGTCACTCTCCCTGCAACCACTATCCAAGCAGTCACTCTCCTTGCAACCACTAACTCTGCAACCACTTTCCCTGAATCAACTATCCCTGCAGCCTCTCTCCCTGCAGCCACTATCCCTGCAACCACTCTCCCTGCAACCACTATCCCTGCAGTCACTCTCCCTGCAAACACTATCCCTGCAGTCACTATCCCTGCAGTCACTATCCCTGCCCTCATTCTCCCTGCATCAATTAACCCTGCAGTCACTCTCCCTGCAACCACTATCCATACAGTCTCAATCCCTGCAACCACTATCACTGCAACCACTATCCTTGCACTCACGCACCCTGCTACGACGATTCCTGCAGTCACTATCCCTGCAGTCACTATCCCTGCAACCGCTATCACTGCAGTCACTCTCCCTGCAACCACAATCCCTGAAGTCACTCTCCCTGCAACCACTCTCCCTGCAACCACAATCCCTGCGATCACTCTCCCTGCAATCAATTTCCCTGCAGTCACTATCCCTGCAGACACTCTCGCTGCAATCAATTTCCCTGCAACCACTATCCCTGCGACCACTATCCCTGCAGTCACTATCCCTGCAACCACTATACCTGCAACCACTCTTTCTGCAACCACTATCCCTGCAGTCACTATCCCTGCAGTCACTATCCCTGCAGTCACTCTCCCTGAAGTCACTATCCCTGCAGTCACTCTCCCTTGCAACCACTATCCCTGCAGTGACTATCCCTGCAGTCACTATCCCTGCAACCACTATCCCTGCAACAACTCTTCCTGCAACCACTATCCACGCCGTCACTATCCCTTCAGTCACTATCCCTTCAGTCACTATCCCTGCAACCACTCTCCCTGCAGTCACTATCCCTGCAACCACTATCCCTGAAGCCACGATCCCTGAAACTACTATCCCTGCAGTCACTATCCCTGCCAAACCTCTCCCTGCATCCACTATCCCTGCAGTCACTATCCCTGCAACCACTATACCTGCAACCACTCTTTGTGCAACCACTATCCCTGCAAGCACTATCCCTGCAGACACTATCCCTGAAGTCTCTCTCCCTGAAACCACTATCCCTGCAGCCAGTATTCCTGCTGCCTCTCTCCCTGCAACCACTTTCCCTGCAGACAGTAACTCTTCAGTCACTATCCCTGCAGACACTATCCCTGAAGTCTCTCTCCCTGAAACCACTATCCCTGCAACCACTATCATTGCAGCCACTATCCCTGCAACCACTCTCCCTGCAACCACTATACCTGCAGCCACTATCCCTGCAGTCACTATCCCTGCAACCACTCTCCCTGCAACCACTATCCCTGCAGTCACTCTCCCTGCAACCACTAACCATGCAGTCACTCTCTCTGCAACCACTCTCCCTGCTACCACTATTCCTGCAGTCTCTATCCCTGCAGTCACTATCACTGCAGTCACTCTCCCTACAGTCACTCTCCCTGCAACCACTATTCCTGCAACCACTATCCAGGCAGTCACTATCCCTTCAGTCACTATCCCTGCAGTCACTCGCACTGCAGTCACTTTCCCTGCAACCACTATCCCTGCAGTCACTATCCCTGCAATCACTCTACCTGCAACCACTATCCCTGCAACCACTCTCCCTGCAACCACAATCTCTGAAGTCACTCTCCCTGCCACCACTATCTCTGAAGTCACTATCACTGCAGTCACTCTCCCTGCAACCACTATCCAAGCAGTCAGTCTTCTTGCAACCACTTTCCCTGAATCCACTCTCCCTGCAACCACTCTCCCTGCAACCACTATCCCTGCAACCACTATCCCTGCAACAACTATCCCTGCAACCATTATCCCTGCAACCACTCACCCTACTGTCACTATCCCTGCAGCCACTCACCCTACTGTCACTATCCCTGCAGCCACTCGCCCTGCAGTCACTATCCCGGCAGTCAATATTCCTGCAGTCACTATCCCTGCAACCACTATCCCTGCAGTCACTATCCCTGTAACCACTATACCTGCAGTCGCTAGCCCTGCAGTCACTATCCCTGCAGTCACTATCCCTGCAGTCACTATCCCTGCAGTCACTCTCCCTGCAGTCACTATCCCTGCAACTACTCTCCCTGCAACCACTATCCCTGCAGTCACTCTCCCTGCAACCACTAACCATGGAGTCACTCTACCTGCAGTCACTATCCCTGCAGTCACTATCCCTGCAACCACTATACCTGCAACCACTATTCCTGCAGTCACTATCCCTGCAGTCACTATCCCTGCAATCACTATCCTGCAGTCACTATCCGTGCAGTCACTCTCCCTGTAGTCACTCTCCCTGCAACCACTAACCTTGCAGTCACTCTCCCTGCAGTCACTATCCCTGCAACCACTCTCCCTGCAACCACTATCCCTGCAGTCACTCTCCCTGCAACCACTAACCATGCAGTCACTCTCCCTGCAACCACTCTCCCTGCTACCACTATTCCTGCAGTCTCTATCCCTGCAGTCACTCTCCCTGCTACCACTATTCCTGCAGTCACTATCACTGCAGTCACTCTCCCTGCAGTCACTCTCCCTGCAACCACTATTCCTGCAACCACTATCCCTGTAGTCACTCTCCCTGCAGTCACTCTCCCTGCAACCACTAACCATGCAGTCACTCTCTCTGCAACCACTCTCCCTGCTACCACTATTCCTGCAGTTTCTATCCCTGCAGTCACTATCACTGCAGTCACTCTCCCTGCAGTCACTCTCCCTGCAACCACTATTCCTGCAACCACTATCCAGGCAGTCACTATCCCTTCAGTCACTATCCCTGCAACCACTAGCCCTGCAGTCACTATGCCTGCAATCACTCTACCTGCAACAACTCTTCCTGCAACCACTATCCACGCCGTCACTATCCCTTCAGTCACTATCCCTGCAGTCACTATCCCTGCAACCACTCTCCCTGCAGTCACTATCCCTGCAACCACTATCCCTGCTACCACTATCCCTGCAGTCATTATCCCTGCCAAACCTCTCCCTGCATCCACTATCCCTGCAGTCACTATTCCTGCAACCACTATACCTGCAACCACTCTTTGTGCAACCACTATCCCTGCAAGCACTATCCCTGCAGACACTATCCCTGAAGTCTCTCTCCCTGAAACCACTATCCCTGCAGCCACTATTCCTGCAGCCTCTGTCCCTGCAACCACTTTCCCTGCAGCCACTAACTCTTCAGTCACTATCCCTGCGGTCACTCTATGCAGTCACTCTCCCTGCAACCGCTATCCCTGCAACAACTATCATTGCAGCCACTATCCCTGCAACCACTCTCCCTGCAACCACTATACCTGCAGCCACTATCCCTGCAGTCAATATCCCTGCAAACACTATCCTGCAGTCACTATCCCTTCAGTCACTCTCCCTGCAGTCACTATCCCTGCAACCACTCTCCCTGCAACCACTATCCCTGTAGTCACTCTCCCTGCAGTCACTCTCCCTGCAACCACTAACCATGCAGTCACTCTCTATGCAACCACTCTCCCTGCTACCACTATTCCTGCAGTCTCTATCCCTGCAGTCACTATCACTGCAGTCACTCTCCCTGCAGTCACTCTCCCCGCAACCACTATTCCTGCAACCACTATCCAGGCAGTCACTATCCCTTCAGTCACTATCCCTGCAGTCACTTTCCCTGCAACCACTATCCCTGCGACCACTATCCCTGCAGTCACTATCCCTGCAACCACTATACCTGCAACCACTCTTTCTGCAACCACTATCCCTGCAGTCACTATCCCTGCAGTCACTATCCCTGCAGTCACTATCCCTGCAGTCACTCTCCCTGAAGTCACTATCCCTGCAGTCACTCTCCCTTGCAACCACTATCCCTGCAGTGACTATCCCTGCAGTCACTATCCCTGCAACCACTATCCCTGCAACAACTCTTCCTGCAACCACTATCCACGCCGTCACTATCCCTTCAGTCACTATCCCTGCAGTCACTATCCCTGCAACCACTCTCCCTGCAGTCACTATCCCTGCAACCACTATCCCTGAAGCCACGATCCCTGAAACTACTATCCCTGCAGTCACTATCCCTGCCAAACCTCTCCCTGCATCCACTATCCCTGCAGTCACTATCCCTGCAACCACTATACCTGCAACCACTCTTTGTGCAACCACTATCCCTGCAAGCACTATCCCTGCAGACACTATACCTGAAGTCTCTCTCACTGAAACCACTATCCCTGCAGCCAGTATTCCTGCTGCCTCTCTCCCTGCAACCACTTTCCCTGCAGCCAGTAACTCTTCAGTCACTATCCCTGCGGTCACTCTATGCAGTCACTCTCCCTGCAACCACTATCATTGCAGCCACTATCCCTGCAACCACTCTCCCTGCAACCACTATACCTGCAGCCACTATCCCTGCAGTCACTATCCCTGCAACCACTCTCCCTGCAACCACTATCCCTGCAGTCACTCTCCCTGCAACCACTAACCATGCAGTCACTCTCTTCTGCAACCACTCTCCCTGCTACCACTATTCCTGCAGTCTCTATCCCTGCAGTCACTATCACTGCAGTCACTCTCCCTACAGTCACTCTCCCTGCAACCACTATTCCTGCAACCACTATCCAGGCAGTCACTATCTCTTCAGTCACTATCCCTGCAGTCACTCGCACTGCAGTCACTTTCCCTGCAACCACTATCCCTGCAGTCACTATCCCTGCAATCACTCTACCTGCAACCACTATCCCTGCAACCACTCTCCCTGCAACCACAATCTCTGAAGTCACTCTCCCTGCCACCACTATCTCTGAAGTCACTATCACTGCAGTCACTCTCCCAGCAACCACTATCCAAGCAGTCAGTCTTCTTGCAACCACTTTCCCTGAATCCACTCTCCCTGCAACCACTCTCCCTGCAACCACTATCCCTGCAACCACTATCCCTGCAACAACTATCCCTGCAACCATTATCCCTGCAACCACTCACCCTACTGTCACTATCCCTGCAGCCACTCACCCTACTGTCACTATCCCTGCAGCCACTCGCCCTGCAGTCACTATCCCGGCAGTCAATATTCCTGCAGTCACTATCCCTGCAACCACTATCCCTGCAGTCACTATCCCTGTAACCACTATACCTGCAGTCGCTAGCCCTGCAGTCACTATCCCTGCAGTCACTATCCCTGCAGTCACTATCCCTGCAGTCACTCTCCCTGCAGTCACTATCCCTGCAACTACTCTCCCTGCAACCACTATCCCTGCAGTCACTCTCCCTGCAACCACTAACCATGGAGTCACTCTACCTGCAGTCACTATCCCTGCAGTCACTATCCCTGCAACCACTATACCTGCAACCACTATTCCTGCAGTCACTATCCCTGCAGTCACTATCCCTGCAATCACTCTACCTGCAACCACTATCCCTGCAACCACTCTCCCTGCAACCACAATCTCTGAAGTCACTCTCCCTGCCACCACTATCCCTGAAGTCACTATCACTGCAGTCACTCTCCCTGCAACCACTATCCAAGCAGTCACTCTCCTTGCAACCACTTTCCCTGAATCCACTCTCCCTGCAACCACTATCCCTGCAACCACTATCCCTGCAACAACTATCCCTGCAACCACTATCCCTGCAACCACTCACCCTACTGTCACTATCCCTACAGCCACTCACCCTACTGTCACTATCCCTGCAGCCACTCGCCCTGCAGTCACTATCCCGGCAGTCAATATTCCTGCAGTCACTATCCCTGCAACCACTATCCCTGCTACCACTATCCCTGCAGTCACTATCCCTGTAACCGCTATACCTGCAGTCGCTCGCCCTGCAGTCACTATCCCTGCAGTCACTATCCCTGCAGTCACTATCCCTGCAGTCACTCTCCCTGCAGTACCTATCCCTGCAACTACTCTCCCTGCACCAACTATCCCTGCGGTCACTCTCCCTGCAACCACTAACCATGGAGTCACTCTACCTGCAGCCACTATCCCTGCCAAACCTCTCCCTGCATCCACTATCCCTGCAGTCACTATCCCTGCAACCACTATACCTGCAACCACTATCCCTGCAGTCACTATCCCTGCAGTCACTATCCCTGCAAACACTATCCTGCAGTCACTATCCGTGCAGTCACTCTCCCTGTAGTCACTCTCCCTGCAATCACTCTCCCTGCAGTCACTCTCCCTGCAACCACTCTCCCTGCAACCACAATCTCTGAAGTCACTCTCCCTGCAACCACTATCCCTGAAGTCACTATCACTGCAAGCACTACCCCTGCAACCACTATCCCTGCAACCACTATCCCTGCAGTTACTATCCCTGCAGCCACTCACCCTACTGTCACTATCCCTGCAACCACTCGCCCTGCAGTCACTATCCCGGCAGTCAATATCCCCACAGTCACTATCCCTGCAGTCACTATCCTTGCAGTCACTCTCCCTGCAACAACTATCCATGCAACCACTATCCCTGCAACCACTATCCCTGCAAACACTATCCCTGCAACCACTCTCCCTGCAGTCACTATCCTTGCAGTCACTCTCCCTGCAACCACTATCCAAGCAGTCACTCTCCCTGCAATCACTCTGCCTGCAAACACTTTCCCTGCAACCACTATCCAAGCAGTCACTCTCCCTGCAGTCACTCTGCCTGCAAACACTTTCCCTGCAACCACTATCCCTGCAACCACCATCCCTGCAACCACTATCCCTGCAGCCACCATCCCTGCAGTCAGTATCGCTGCAACCACTATCCTTGCATCCACTATCCCTGCAGCCACTCTCCCTGCAACCATTTTCCATGCAACCACTATCCCTGCAGTCACTATCCCTGCCACATCTCTCCCTGCATCCACTATCCCTGCAGTCACTATCCCTGCCACACCTCTCCCTGCATCCACTATCCCCGCAGTCACTATCCCTGCAACCACTATCCCTGCTACCACTATCCCTGCAGTCACTATCCCTGCAACCACTATCCCTGCTACCACTATCCCTGCAGTCACTATCCCTGTAACCACTATACCAGCAGTCGCTAGCCCTGCAGTCACTATCCCTGCAGTCACTATCCCTGCAGTCACTATCCCTGCAGTCACTCTCCCTGCAGTCACTATCCCTGCAACTACTCTCCCTGCAACCACTATCCCTGCAGTCACTCTCCCTGCAACCACTAACCATGGAGTCACTCTCCCTGCAGTCACGATCCCTGCCAAACCTCTCCCTGCATCCACTATCCCTGCAGTTACTATCCCTGCAACCACTATACCTGCAACCACTATCCCTGCAGTCACTATCCCTGCAGTCACTATCCCTGCAAACACTATCCTGCAGTCACTATCCGTGCAGTCACTCTCCCTGTAGTCACTCTCCCTGCAACCACTAAACTGGCAGTCACTCTCCCTGCAGTCACTATCCCTGCAACCACTCTCCCTGCAACCACTATCCCTGCAGTCACTCTCCCTGCAACCACTAACCATGCAGTCACTCTCTTCTGCAACCACTCTCCCTGCTACCACTATTCCTGCAGTCTCTATCCCTGCAGTCACTATCACTGCAGTCACTCTCCCTACAGTCACTCTCCCTGCAACCACTATTCCTGCAACCACTATCCAGGCAGTCACTATCCCTTCAGTCACTATCCCTGCAGTCACTCGCACTGCAGTCACTTTCCCTGCAACCACTATCCCTGCAGTCACTATCCCTGCAATCACTCTACCTGCAACCACTATCCCTGCAACCACTCTCCCTGCAACCACAATCTCTGAAGTCACTCTCCCTGCCACCACTATCTCTGAAGTCACTATCACTGCAGTCACTCTCCCTGCAACCACTATCCAAGCAGTCAGTCTTCTTGCAACCACTTTCCCTGAATCCACTCTCCCTGCAACCACTCTCCCTGCAACCACTATCCCTGCAACCACTATCCCTGCAACAACTATCCCTGCAACCATTATCCCTGCAACCACTCACCCTACTGTCACTATCCCTGCAGCCACTCACCCTACTGTCACTATCCCTGCAGCCACTCGCCCTGCAGTCACTATCCCGGCAGTCAATATTCCTGCAGTCACTATCCCTGCAACCACTATCCCTGCAGTCACTATCCCTGTAACCACTATACCTGCAGTCGCTAGCCCTGCAGTCACTATCCCTGCAGTCACTATCCCTGCAGTCACTATCCCTGCAGTCACTCTCCCTGCAGTCACTATCCCTGCAACTACTCTCCCTGCAACCACTATCCCTGCAGTCACTCTCCCTGCAACCACTAACCATGGAGTCACTCTACCTGCAGTCACTATCCCTGCAGTCACTATCCCTGCAACCACTATACCTGCAACCACTATCCCTGCAGTCACTATCCCTGCAGTCACTATCCCTGCAATCACTATCCTGCAGTCACTATCCGTGCAGTCACTCTCCCTGTAGTCACTCTCCCTGCAACCACTAACCTTGCAGTCACTCTCCCTGCAGTCACTATCCCTGCAACCACTCTCCCTGCAACCACTATCCCTGCAGTCACTCTCCCTGCAACCACTAACCATGCAGTCACTCTCCCTGCAACCACTCTCCCTGCTACCACTATTCCTGCAGTCTCTATCCCTGCAGTCACTCTCCCTGCTACCACTATTCCTGCAGTCACTATCACTGCAGTCACTCTCCCTGCAGTCACTCTCCCTGCAACCACTATTCCTGCAACCACTATCCCTGTAGTCACTCTCCCTGCAGTCACTCTCCCTGCAACCACTAACCATGCAGTCACTCTCTCTGCAACCACTCTCCCTGCTACCACTATTCCTGCAGTCTCTATCCCTGCAGTCACTATCACTGCAGTCACTCTCCCTGCAGTCACTCTCCCTGCAACCACTATTCCTGCAACCACTATCCAGGCAGTCACTATCCCTTCAGTCACTATCCCTGCAACCACTAGCCCTGCAGTCACTCTCTCTGCAACCACTCTCCCTGCTACCACTATTCCTGCAGTCTCTATCCCTGCAGTCACTATCCCTGCAACCACTCTCCCTGCAGTCACTATCCCTGCAACCACTATCCCTGCTACCACTATCCCTGCAGTCATTATCCCTGCCAAACCTCTCCCTGCATCCACTATCCCTGCAGTCACTATTCCTGCAACCACTATACCTGCAACCACTCTTTGTGCAACCACTATCCCTGCAAGCACTATCCCTGCAGACACTATCCCTGAAGTCTCTCTCCCTGAAACCACTATCCCTGCAGCCACTATTCCTGCAGCCTCTGTCCCTGCAACCACTTTCCCTGCAGCCACTAACTCTTCAGTCACTATCCCTGCGGTCACTCTATGCAGTCACTCTCCCTGCAACCGCTATCCCTGCAACAACTATCATTGCAGCCACTATCCCTGCAACCACTCTCCCTGCAACCACTATACCTGCAGCCACTATCCCTGCAGTCAATATCCCTGCAAACACTATCCTGCAGTCACTATCCCTTCAGTCACTCTCCCTGCAGTCACTATCCCTGCAACCACTCTCCCTGCAACCACTATCCCTGTAGTCACTCTCCCTGCAGTCACTCTCCCTGCAACCACTAACCATGCAGTCACTCTCTATGCAACCACTCTCCCTGCTACCACTATTCCTGCAGTCTCTATCCCTGCAGTCACTATCACTGCAGTCACTCTCCCTGCAGTCACTCTCCCCGCAACCACTATTCCTGCAACCACTATCCAGGCAGTCACTATCCCTTCAGTCACTATCCCTGCAGTCACTTTCCCTGCAACCACTATCCCTGCAGTCACTATCCCTGCAATCACTCTACCTGCAACCACTATCCCTGCAACCACTCTCCCTGCAACCACAATCTCTGAAGTCACTCTCCCTGCCACCACTATCCCTGAAGTCACTATCACTGCAGTCACTCTCCCTGCAACCACTATCCAAGCAGTCACTCTCCTTGCAACCACTTTCCCTGAATCCACTCTCCCTGCAACCACTATCCCTGCAACCACTATCCCTGCAACAACTATCCCTGCAACCACTATCCCTGCAACCACTCACCCTACTGTCACTATCCCTACAGCCACTCACCCTACTGTCACTATCCCTGCAGCCACTCGCCCTGCAGTCACTATCCCGGCAGTCAATATTCCTGCAGTCACTATCCCTGCAACCACTATCCCTGCTACCACTATCCCTGCAGTCACTATCCCTGTAACCGCTATACCTGCAGTCGCTCGCCCTGCAGTCACTATCCCTGCAGTCACTATCCCTGCAGTCACTATCCCTGCAGTCACTCTCCCTGCAGTCCCTATCCCTGCAACTACTCTCCCTGCACCAACTATCCCTGCGGTCACTCTCCCTGCAACCACTAACCATGGAGTCACTCTACCTGCAGCCACTATCCCTGCCAAACCTCTCCCTGCATCCACTATCCCTGCAGTCACTATCCCTGCAACCACTATACCTGCAACCACTATCCCTGCAGTCACTATCCCTGCAGTCACTATCCCTGCAAACACTATCCTGCAGTCACTATCCGTGCAGTCACTCTCCCTGTAGTCACTCTCCCTGCAATCACTCTCCCTGCAGTCACTCTCCCTGCAACCACTCTCCCTGCAACCACAATCTCTGAAGTCACTCTCCCTGCAACCACTATCCCTGAAGTCACTATCACTGCAAGCACTACCCCTGCAACCACTATCCCTGCAACCACTATCCCTGCAGTTACTATCCCTGCAGCCACTCACCCTACTGTCACTATCCCTGCAGCCACTCGCCCTGCAGTCACTATCCCGGCAGTCAATATCCCCACAGTCACTATCCCTGCAGTCACTATCCTTGCAGTCACTCTCCCTGCAACAACTATCCATGCAACCACTATCCCTGCAACCACTATCCCTGCAAACACTATCCCTGCAACCACTCTCCCTGCAGTCACTATCCTTGCAGTCACTCTCCCTGCAACCACTATCCAAGCAGTCACTCTCCCTGCAATCATTCTGCCTGCAAACACTTTCCCTGCAACCACTATCCAAGCAGTCACTCTCCCTGCAGTCACTCTGCCTGCAAACACTTTCCCTGCAACCACTATCCCTGCAACCATCATCCCTGCAACCACTATCCCTGCAGCCACCATCCCTGCAGTCAGTATCGCTGCAACCACTATCCTTGCATCCACTATCCCTGCAGCCACTCTCCCTGCAACCATTTTCCATGCAACCACTATCCCTGCAGTCACTATCCCTGCCACATCTCTCCCTGCATCCACTATCCCTGCAGTCACTATCCCTGCCACACCTCTCCCTGCATCCACTATCCCCGCAGTCACTATCCCTGCAACCACTATCCCTGCTACCACTATCCCTGCAGTCACTATCCCTGCAACCACTATCCCTGCTACCACTATCCCTGCAGTCACTATCCCTGTAACCACTATACCAGCAGTCGCTAGCCCTGCAGTCACTATCCCTGCAGTCACTATCCCTGCAGTCACTATCCCTGCAGTCACTCTCCCTGCAGTCACTATCCCTGCAACTACTCTCCCTGCAACCACTATCCCTGCAGTCACTCTCCCTGCAACCACTAACCATGGAGTCACTCTCCCTGCAGTCACGATCCCTGCCAAACCTCTCCCTGCATCCACTATCCCTGCAGTTACTATCCCTGCAACCACTATACCTGCAACCACTATCCCTGCAGTCACTATCCCTGCAGTCACTATCCCTGCAAACACTATCCTGCAGTCACTATCCGTGCAGTCACTCTCCCTGTAGTCACTCTCCCTGCAACCACTAAACTTGCAGTCACTCTCCCTGCAGTCACTATCCCTGCAACCACTCTCCCTGCAACCACTATCCCTGCAGTCACTCTCCCTGCAACCACTAACCATGCAGTCACTCTCCCTGCAACCACTCTCCTGCTACCACTATTCCTGCAGTCCCTAACCCTGCAGTCACTATCCCTGCAGTCACTCTCCCTGCAGTCACTCTCCCTGCAACCACTATTCCTGCAACCACTATCCAGGCAGTCACTATCCCTTCAGTCACTATCCCTGCAGTCACTCTCCCTGCAGTCACTCTCCCGGGAAACTTTATCCTGCAACCACTATCCCTGCAGTCACTATCCCTGCAACCACTATCCCTGCAGTCACTATCCCTGCAGTCACTCTCCCTGCAATCACTCTACCTGCAACCACTATCCCTGCAATCACTCTCCCTGCAGTCACTCTCCCTGCAACCACTCTCCCTGCAACCACAATCTCTGAAGTCACTCTCCCTGCAACCACTATCCCTGAAGTCACTATCACTGCAACCACTATCCCTGCAACCACTATCCCTGCAACCACTATTCCTGCAGTTACTATCCCTGCTGTCACTATCCCGGCAGTCAATAACCCCTCAGTCACTATCCCTGCAAACACTATCCCTGCAACCACTCTCTCTGCAGTCACTATCCTTGCAGTCACTCTCCCTGGAACAACTATCCATGCAACCACTATCCCTGCAACCACTATCCCTGCAAACACTATCCAAGCAGTCACTCTCCCTGCAGTCACTCTGCCTGCAAACACTTTCCCTGCAACCACTATCCAAGCAGTCACTCTCCCTGCAGTCACTCTGCCTGCAAAAACTTTCCCTGCAACCACTATCCCTGCAACCACCATCCCTGCAACCACTATCCCTGCAACCACCATCCCTGCAGTCAGTATCACTGCAACCACTATCCTTGCATCCACTATCCCTGCAGCCACTCTCCCTACTGTCACTCTCCCGGCAGTCAATATCCCCGCAGTCACTATACCTGCAACAACTATCCATGAAACCACTATCCCTGCAGTCACTATCCCTGCAACCATTTTCCATGCAACCACTATCCCTGCAGTTACTATCCCTGCCACACCTCTCCCTGCATCCACTATCCCTGCAACCACTATTCCTGCAACGACTATCCCTGCAAACATTATCCTGCAGGCACTATCCCTGCAGTCACTCTCCCTGTAGTCACTCTCCCTGCAACCACTAACCTTGCAGTCACTCTCCCTGCAGTCAGTATCCCTGCAACCACTCTCCCTGCAACCACTATCCCTGCAGTCACTCTCCCTGCAACCACTAACCATGCAGTCACTCTCCCTGCAACCACTCTCCCTGCTACCACTATTCCTGCAGTCTCTATCCCTGCAGTCACTATCACTGCAGTCACTATCCCTGCAGTCACTCTCCCTGTAGTCACTCTCCCTGCAACCACTAACCTTGCAGTCACTCTCCTTGCAGTCACTATCCCTGCAACCACTCTCCCTGCAACCACTATCCCTGCAGTCACTCTCCCTGCAACCACTAACCATGCAGTCACTCTCCCTGCAACCACTCTCCCTGCATCCACTCTCCCTGCAACCACTATCCCTGCAACCACTCTCCCTGCTACCACTACTCCTGCAGTCTCTATCCCTGCAGTCACTATCACTGCAGTCACTCTCCCTGCAGTCACTCTCCCTGAAACCACTATTCCTCCAACCACTATCCCTGCAGTCACTCTCCCTGCAGTCACTCTCCCGGGAAACTTTATCCTGCAACCACTATTCCTGCAGTCACTATCCCTGCAACCACTATCCCTGCAGTCACTATCCCTGCAGTCACTATCCCTGCAATCACTCTACCTGCAACCACTATCCCTGCAACCACAATCTCTGAAGTCACTCTCCCTGCAACCACTATCCCTGAAGTCACTATCACTGCAAACACTATCCCTGCAACCACTATCCCTGCAACCACTATCCCTGCAGTTACTATCCCTGCAGCCACTCACCCTACTGTCACTATCCCTGCAGCCACTCGCCGTGCAGTCACTATCCCGGCAGTCAATAACCCCTCAGTCACTATCCCTGCAAACACTATCCCTGCAACCACTCTCTCTGCAGTCACTATCCTTGCAGTCACTCTCCCTGGAACAACTATCCATGCAACCACTATCCCTGCAACCACTATCCCTGCAAACACTATCCAAGCAGTCACTCTCCCTGCAGTCACTCTGCCTGCAAACACTTTCCCTGCAACCACTATCCAAGCAGTCACTCTCCCTGCAGTCACTCTGCCTGCAAACACTTTCCCTGCAACCACTATCCCTGCAACCACCATCCCTGCAACCACTATCCCTGCAACCACCATCCCTGCAGTCAGTATCGCTGCAACCACTATCCTTGCATCCACTATCCCTGCAGCCACTCTCCCTACTGTCACTCTCCCGGCAGTCAATATCCCCGCAGTCACTATACCTGCAACAACTATCCATGAAACCACTATCCCTGCAGTCACTATCCCTGCAACCATTTTCCATGCAACCACTATCCCTGCAGTTACTATCCCTGCCACACCTCTCCCTGCATCCACTATCCCTGCAACCACTATTCCTGCAACGACTATCCCTGCAAACATTATCCTGCAGGCACTATCCCTGCAGTCACTCTCCCTGTAGTCACTCTCCCTGCAACCACTAACCTTGCAGTCACTCTCCCTGCAGTCAGTATCCCTGCAACCACTCTCCCTGCAACCACTATCCCTGCAGTCACTCTCCCTGCAACCACTAACCATGCAGTCACTCTCCCTGCAACCACTCTCCCTGCTACCACTATTCCTGCAGTCTCTATCCCTGCAGTCACTATCACTGCCGTCACTATCCCTGCAGTCACTCTCCCTGTAGTCACTCTCCCTGCAACCACTAACCTTGCAGTCACTCTCCTTGCAGTCACTATCCCTGCAACCACTCTCCCTGCAACCACTATCCCTGCAGTCACTCTCCCTGCAACCACTAACCATGCAGTCACTCTCCCTGCAACCACTCTCCCTGCATCCACTCTCCCTGCAACCACTATCCCTGCAACCACTCTCCCTGCTACCACTACTCCTGCAGTCTCTATCCCTGCAGTCACTATCACTGCAGTCACTCTCCCTGCAGTCACTCTCCCTGAAACCACTATTCCTCCAACCACTATCCCTGCAGTCACTCTCCCTGCAGTCACTCTCCCGGGAAACTTTATCCTGCAACCACTATCCCTGCAGTCACTATCCCTGCAACCACTATCCCTGCAGTCACTATCCCTGCAGTCACTATCCCTGCAATCACTCTACCTGCAACCACTATCCCTGCAACCACAATCTCTGAAGTCACTCTCCCTGCAACCACTATCCCTGAAGTCACTATCACTGCAAACACTATCCCTGCAACCACTATCCCTGCAACCACTATCCCTGCAGTTACTATCCCTGCAGCCACTCACCCTACTGTCACTATCCCTGCAGCCACTCGCCGTGCAGTCACTATCCCGGCAGTCAATAACCCCTCAGTCACTATCCCTGCAAACACTATCCCTGCAACCACTCTCTCTGCAGTCACTATCCTAGCAGTCACTCTCCCTGCAACAACTATCCATGCAACCACTATCCCTGCAACCACTATCCCTGCAAACACTATCCCTGCAACCTCTCTCCCTGCAGTCACTATCCTTGCAGTCACTCTCCCTGCAACCACTATCCAAGCAGTCACTCTCCCTGCAGTCACTCTGCCTGCAAACACTTTCCCTGCAACCACTATCCAAGCAGTCACTCTCCCTGCAGTCACTCTGCCTGCAAACACTTTCCCTGCAAACACTATCCCTGCAACCACTATCCCTGCAACCACTATCCCTGCAACCACCATCCCTGCAGTCAGTATCGCTGCAACCACTATCCTTGCATCCACTATCCCTGCAGCCACTCTCCCTACTGTCACTCTCCCTGCAGTCAATATCCCCGCAGTCACTATGCCTGCAACAACTATCCATGAAACCACTATCCCTGCAGTCACTATCCCTGCAACCATTTTCCATGCAACCACTATCCCTGCAGTCACTATCCCTGCCACACCTCTCCCTGCATCCACTATCCCTGCAGTCACTATCCCTGCAACCACTATACCTGCAACCGTTCTTTCTGCAACCACTATCCCTGCAACCACTATCCCTGCAACGACTATCCCTGCAAACATTATCCTGCAGGCACTATCCCTGCAGTCGCTCTCCCTGTAGTCACTCTCCCTGCAACCACTAACCTTGCAGTCACTCTCCCTGCAGTCACTATCCCTGCAACCACTCTCCCTGCAACCACTATCCCTGCAGTCACTCTCCCTGCAACCACTAACCATGTAGACACTCTCCCTGCAACCACTCTCCCTGCTACCACTGTTCCTGCAGTCTCTATCCCTGCAGTCACTATCACTGCAGTCACTATCCCTGCAGTCACTCTCCCTGTAGTCACTCTCCCTGCAACCACTAACCTTGCAGTCACTCTCCCTGCAGTCACTATCCCTGCAACCACTCTCCCTGCAACCACTATCCCTGCAGTCACTCTCCCTGCAACCACCAACCATGCAGTCACTCTCCCTGCAACCACTCTCCCTGCTACCACTATTCCTGCAGTCTCTATCCATGCAGTCACTATCACTGCAGTCACTCTCCCTGCAGTCACTCTCCCTGCAACCACTATTCCTGCAACCACTATCCCTTCAGTCATTATCCCTGCAGTCACTCTCCCTGCAGTTTCTCTCCCTGCAACCAGTATCCCCACAGTCACTATCCCTGCAGCCACTACCCAGCATCCACTATCCCTGCAACCACTATCCCTGCTGTCACTATCCCTACAATGTCTCTCACTGCAGCCACTATCCCTGCAGTCACTATCCCTGCAGCCACTATCCATGCAACGACTATCCCTGCAACCATTATCCCTGCAGTCACTATCCCTGCATCCACTATCCCTGCAGTCACTATCCCTGCAACCACTATACCTGCAACCACTCTTTCTGCAACCACTATCCATGCAAGCACTATCCCTGCAGACACTATCCCTGCAGTCACTATCCCTGCAACCACTATCCCTGCAGTCACTCTCCCTGCAACCACTAACCATGCAGTCACTCTCCCTGCAACCACTCTCCCTGCTACCACTATTCCTGCAGTCTCTATCCCTGCAGTCACTATCACTGCAGTCACTCTCCCTGCAGTCACTCTCCCTGCAACCACTATTCCTGCAACCACTATCCAGGCAGTCACTATCCCTTCAGTCACTATCCCTGCAGTCACTCTCCCTGCAGTCACTCTCCCGGGAAACTTTATCCTGCAACCACTATCCCTGCAGTCACTATCCCTGCAACCACTATCCCTGCAGTCACTATCCCTGCAGTCACTATCCCTGCAATCACTCTACCTGCAACCACTATCCCTGCAACCACTCTCCCTGCAACCACAATCTCTGAAGTCACTCTCCCTGCCACCACTATCCCTGAAGTCACTATCACTGCAGTCACTCTCCCTGCAACCACTATCCAAGCAGTCACTCTCCTTGCAACCACTTTCCCTGAATCCACTCTCCCTGCAACCACTATCCCTGCAACCACTATCCCTGCAGTTACTATCCCTGCAGCCGCTCACCCTACTGTCATTATCCCCGCAGCCACTCGCCCTGCAGTCACTATCCCGGCAGTCAATATCCCCACGGTCAATATCCCTGCAGTCACTATCCTTGCAGTCACTCTCCCTGCAACAACTATCCATGCAACCACTATCCCTGCAACCACTATCCCTGCAAACACTATCCCTGCAACCACTCTCCCTGCAGTCAATATCCTTGCAGTCACTCTCCCTGCAACCACTATCCAAGCAGTCACTCTCCCTGCAATCACTCTGCCTGCAAACACTTTCCCTGCAACCACTATCCAAGCAGTCACTCTCCCTGCAGTCACTCTGCCTGCAACCACTTTCCCTGCAACCATTATCCCTGCAACCACCATCCCTGCAACCACTATCCCTGCAGCCACCATCCCTGCAGTCAGTATCGCTGCAACCACTATCCTTGCATCCACTATCCCTGCAGCCACTCTCCCTGCAACCATTTTCCATGCAACCACTATCCCTGCAGTCACTATCCCTGCCACATCTCTCCCTGCATCCACTATCCCTGCAGTCACTATCCCTGCAGTCACTATCCCTGCAATCACTCTACCTGCAACCACTATCCCTGCAACCACTCTCCCTGCAACCACAATCTCTGAAGTCACTCTCCCTGCCACCACTATCCCTGAAGTCACTATCACTGCAGTCACTCTCCCTGCAACCACTATCCAAGCAGTCACTCTCCTTGCAACCACTTTCCCTGAATCCACTCTCCCTGCAACCACTATCCCTGCAACCACTATCCCTGCAACAACTATCCCTGCAACCACTATCCCTGCAACCACTCACCCTACTGTCACTATCCCTGCAGCCACTCACCCTACTGTCACTATCCCTGCAGCCACTCGCCCTGCAGTCACTATCCCGGCAGTCAATATTCCCGCAGTCATTATCCCTGCAACCACTATCCCTGCTACCACTATCCCTGCAGTCACTATCCCTGTAACCGCTATACCTGCAGTCGCTCGCCCTGCAGTCACTATCCCTGCAGTCACTATCCCTGCAGTCACTATCCCTGCAGTCACTCTCCCTGCAGTCACTATCCCTGCAACTACTCTCCCTGCACCAACTATCCCTGCGGTCACTCTCCCTGCAACCACTAACCATGGAGTCACTCTACCTGCAGCCACTATCCCTGCCAAACCTCTCCCTGCATCCACTATCCCTGCAGTCAGTATCCCTGCAACCACTATACCTGCAACCACTATCCCTGCAGTCACTATCCCTGCAGTCACTATCCCTGCAAACACTATCCTGCAGTCACTATCCGTGCAGTCACTCTCCCTGTAGTCACTCTCCCTGCAACCACTAACCTTGCAGTCACTCTCCCTGCAGTCACTACCCCTGCAACCACTATCCCTGCAGTCACTCTCCCTGCAACCACTAACCATGCAGTCACTCTCCCTGCAACCACTCTCCCTGCTACCACTATTCCTGCAGTCTCTATCCCTGCAGTCACTATCACTGCAGTCACTCTCCCTGCAGTCACTCTCCCTGCAACCACTATTCCTGCAACCACTATCCAGGCAGTCACTATCCCTTCAGTCACTATCCCTGCAGTCACTCTCCCTGCAGTCACTCTCCCGGGAAACTTTATCCTGCAACCACTATCCCTGCAGTCACTATCCCTGCAACCACTATCCCTGCAGTCACTATCCCTGCAGTCACTATCCCTGCAATCACTCTACCTGCAACCACTATCCCTGCAATCACTCTCCCTGCAACCACTATCCCTGCAATCACTCTCCCTGCAGTCACTCTCCCTGCAACCACTCTCCCTGCAACCACAATCTCTGAAGTCACTCTCCCTGCAACCACTATCCCTGAAGTCACTATCACTGCAAGCACTATCCCTGCAACCACTATCACTGCAACCACTCTCCCTGCAGTTACTATCCCTGCAGCCACTCACCCTACTGTCACTATCCCTGCAGCCACTCGCCCTGCAGTCACTATCCCGGCAGTCAATATCCCCACAGTCACTATCCCTGCAGTCACTATCCTTGCAGTCACTCTCCCTGCAACAACTATCCATGCAACCACTATCCCTGCAACCACTATCCCTGCAAACACTATCCCTGCAACCACTCTCCCTGCAGTCACTATCCTTGCAGTCACTCTCCCTGCAACCACTATCCAAGCAGTCACTCTCCCTGCAATCACTCTGCCTGCAAACACTTTCCCTGCAACCACTATCACTGCAGTCACTCTCCCTGCAGTCACTCTCCCTGCAACCACTATTCCTGCAACCACTATCCAGGCAGTCACTATCCCTTCAGTCACTATCCCTGCAGTCACTCTCCCTTCAGTCACTCTCCCGGGAAACTTTATCCTGCAACCACTATCCCTGCAGTCACTATCCCTGCAACCACTATCCCTGCAGTCACTATCCCTGCAGTCACTATCCCTGCAATCACTCTACCTGCAACCACTATCCCTGCAATCACTCTCCCTGCAGTCACTCTCCCTGCAACCACTCTCCCTGCAACCACAATCTCTGAAGTCACTCTCCCTGCAACCACTATCCCTGAAGTCACTATCACTGCAACCACTATCCCTGCAACCACTATCCCTGCAACCACTATCCCTGCAGTTACTATCCCTGCTGTCACTATCCCGGCAGTCAATAACCCCTCAGTCACTATCCCTGCAAACACTATCCCTGCAACCAGTCTCTCTGCAGTCACTATCCTTGCAGTCATTCTCCCTGGAACAACTATCCATGCAACCACTATCCCTGCAACCACTATCCCTGCAAACACTATCCAAGCAGTCACTCTCCCTGCAGTCACTCTGCCTGCAAACACTTTCCCTGCAACCACTATCCAAGCAGTCACTCTCCCTGCAGTCACTCTGCCTGCAAACACTTTCCCTGCAACCACTATCCCTGCAACCACTATCCCTGCAACCACCATCCCTGCAGTCAGTATCGCTGCAACCACTATCCTTGCATCCACTATCCCTGCAGCCACTCTCCCTACTGTCACTCACCCGGCAGTCAATATCCCCGCAGTCACTATACCTGCAACAACTATCCATGAAACCACTATCCCTGCAGTCACTATCCCTGCAACCATTTTCCATGCAACCACTATCCCTGCAGTCACTATCCCTGCTACACCTCTCCCTGCATCCACTATCCCTGCAACCACTATTCCTGCAATGACTATCCCTGCAAAAATTATCCTGCAGGCACTATCCCTGCAGTCACTCTCCCTGTAGTCACTCTCCCTGCAACCACTAAACTTGCAGTCACTCTCCCTGCAGTCAGTATCCCTGCAACCACTCTCCCTGCAACCACTATCCCTGCAGTCACTCTCCCTGCAACCACTAACCATGCAGTCACTCTCCCTGCAACCACTCTCCCTGCTACCACTATTCCTGCAGTCTCTATCCCTGCAGTCACTATCACTGCAGTCACTATCCCTGCAGTCACTCTCCCTGTAGTCACTCTCCCTGCAACCACTAACCTTGCAGTCACTCTCCTTGCAGTCACTATCCCTGCAACCACTCTCCCTGCAACCACTATCCCTGCAGTCACTCTCCCTGCAACCACTAACCATGCAGTCACTCTCCCTGCAACCACTCTCCCTGCAACCACTCTCCCTGCAACCACTATCCCTGCAACCACTCTCCCTGCTACCACTACTCCTGCAGTCTCTATCCCTGCAGTCACTATCACTGCAGTCACTCTCCCTGCAGTCACTCTCCCTGAAACCACTATTCCTCCAACCACTATCCCTGCAGTCACTCTCCCTGCAGTCACTCTCCCGGGAAACTTTATCCTGCAAACTCTTTCCCTGCAGTCACTATCCCTGCAACCACTATCCCTGCAGTCACTATCCCTGCAGTCACTATCCCTGCAATCACTCTACCTGCAACCACTATCCCTGCAACCACAATCTCTGAAGTCACTCTCCCTGCAACCACTATCCCTGAAGTCACTATCACTGCAAACACTATCCCTGCAACCACTATCCCTGCAACCACTATCACTGCAGTTACTATCCCTGCAGCCACTCACCCTACTGTCACTATCCCTGCAGCCACTCGCCCTGCAGTCACTATCCCGGCAGTCAATAACCCCTCAGTCACTATCCGTGCAAACACTATCCCTGCAACCACTCTCTCTGCAGTCACTATCCTTGCAGTCACTCTCCCTGCAACAACTATCCATGCAACCACTATCCCTGCAACAACTATCCCTGCAAACACTATCCCTGCAACCACTCTCCCTGCAGTCACTATCCTTGCAGTCACTCTCCCTGCAACCACTATCCAAGCAGTCACTCTCCCTGCAGTCACTCTGCCTGCAAACACTTTCCCTGCAACCACTATCCAAGCAGTCACTCTCCCTGCAGTCACTCTGCCTGCAAACACTTTCCCTGCAAACACTATCCCTGCAACCACTATCCCTGCAACCACCATCCCTGCAGTCAGTATCGCTGCAACCACTATCCTTGCATCCACTATCCCTGCAGCCACTCTCCCTACTGTCACTCTCCCTGCAGTCAATATCCCCGCAGTCACTATGCCTGCAACAACTATACATGAAACCACTATCCCTGCAGTAACTATCCCTGCAACCATTTTCCATGCAACCACTATCCCTGCAGTCACTATCCCTGCCACACCTCTCCCTGCATCCACTATCCCTGCAGTCACTATCCCTGCAACCACTATACCTGCAACCATTCTTTCTGCAACCACTATCCCTGCAACCACTATCCCTGCAACGACTATCCCTGCAAACATTATCCTGCAGGCACTATCCCTGCAATCACTCTCCCTGTAGTCACTCTCCCTGCAACCACTAACCTTGCAGTCACTATCCCTGCAGTCACTATCCCTGCAACCACTCTCCCTGCAACCACTATCCCTGCAGTCACTCTCCCTGCAACCACTATCCCTGCAGTCACTCTCCCTGCAACCACTAACCATGTAGTCACTCTCCCTGCAACCACTCTCCCTGCTACCACTGTTCCTGCAGTCTCTATCCCTGCAGTCACTATCACTGCAGTCACTATCCCTGCAATCACTCTCCCTGTAGTCACTCTCCCTGCAACCACTAACCTTGCAGTCACTCTCCCTGCAGTCACTATCCCTGCAACCACTCTCCCTGAAACCACTATCCCTGCAGTCACTCTCCCTGCAACCACTAACCATGCAGTCACTCTCCCTGCAACCACTCTCCCTGCTACCACTATTCCTGCAGTCTCTATCCATGCAGTCACTATCACTGCAGTCACTCTCCCTGCAGTCACTCTCCCTGCAACCACTATTCCTGCAACCACTATCCCTTCAGTCATTATCCCTGCAGTCACTCTCCCTACAGTCTCTCTCCCTGCAACCAGTATCCCCACAGTCACTATCCCTGCAGCCACTACCCAGCATCCACTATCCCTGCAACCACTATCCCTGCTGTCACTATCCCTGCAGCCACTATCCATGCAACGACTATCCCTGCAACCATTATCCCTGCAGTCACTATCCCTGCATCCACTATCCCTGCAGTCACTATCCCTGCAACCACTATACCTGCAAACACTCTCCCTGCAACCACTATCCATGCAAGCACTATCCCTGCAGACACTATCCCTGCAGTCACTATCCCTGCAACCACTATCCCTGCAGTCACTCTCCCTGCAACCACTAACCATGCAGTCACTCTCCGTGCAACCACTCTCCCTGCTACCACTATTCCTGCAGTCTCTATCCCTGCAGTCACTATCACTGCAGTCACTCTCCCTGCAGTCACTCTCGCTGCAACCACTATTCCTGCAACCACTATCCAGGCAGTCACTATCCCTTCAGTCACTATCCCTGCAGTCACTCTCCCTGCAGTCACTCTCCCGGGAAACTTTATCCTGCAACCACTATCCCTGCAGTCACTATCCCTGCAACCACTATCCCTGCAGTCACTATCCCTGCAGTCACTATCCCTGCAATCACTCTACCTGCAACCACTATCCCTGCAACCACTCTCCCTGCAACCACAATCTCTGAAGTCACTCTCCCTGCAACCACTATCCCTGAAGTCACTATCACTGCAAGCACTATCCCTGCAACCACTATCCCTGCAACCACTATCCCTGCAGTTACTATCCCTGCAGCCACTCACCCTACTGTCATTATCCCCGCAGCCACTCGCCCTGCAGTCACTATCCCGGCAGTCAATATCCCCACGGTCAATATCCCTGCAGTCACTATACTTGCAGTCACTCTCCCTGCAACAACTATCCATGCAACCACTATCCCTGCAACCACTATCCCTGCAAACACTATCCCTGCAACCACTCTCCCTGCAGTCAATATCCTTGCAGTCACTCTCCCTGCAACCACTATCCAAGCAGTCACTCTCCCTGCAATCACTCTGCCTGCAAACACTTTCCCTGCAACCACTATCCAAGCAGTCACTCTCCCTGCAGTCACTCTGCCTGCAAACACTTTCCCTGCAACCACTATCCCTGCAACCACCATCCCTGCAACCACTATCCCTGCAGCCACCATCCCTGCAGTCAGTATCGCTGCAACCACTATCCTTGCATCCACTATCCCTGCAGCCACTCTCCCTGCAACCATTTTCCATGCAACCACTATCCCTGCAGTCACTATCCCTGCCACATCTCTCCCTGCATCCACTATCCCTGCAGTCACTATCCCTGCCACACCTCTCCCTGCATCCACTATCCCCGCAGTCACTATCCCTGCAACCACTATCCCTGCTACCACTATCCCTGCAGTCAATATCCCTGTAACCACTATACCTGCAGTCGCTAGCCCTGCAGTCACTATCCCTGCAGTCACTATCCCTGCAGTCACTATCCCTGCAGTCACTCTCCCTGCAGTCACTATCCCTGCAACTACTCTCCCCGCAACCACTATCCCTGCAGTCACTCTCCCTGCAACCACTAACCATGGAGTCACTCTCCCTGCAGTCACTATCCCTGCCAAACCTCTCCCTGCATCCACTATCCCTGCAGTTACTATCCCTGCAACCACTATACCTGCAACCACTATCCCTGCAGTCACTATCCCTGCAGTCACTATCCCTGCAAACACTATCCTGCAGTCACTATCCGTGCAGTCACTCTCCCTGTAGTCACTCTCCCTGCAACCACTAACCTTGCAGTCACTCTCCCTGCAGTCACTATCCCTGCAACCACTCTCCCTGCAACCACTATCCCTGCAGTCACTATCCCTGCAATCACTCTACCTGCAACCACTATCCCTGCAATCACTCTCCCTGCAACCACTATCCCTGCAATCACTCTCCCTGCAGTCACTCTCCCTGCAAGCACTCTCCCTGCAACCACAATCTCTGAAGTCACTCTCCCTGCAACCACTATCCCTGAAGTCACTATCACTGCAAGCACTATCCCTGCAACCACTATCACTGCAACCACTATCCCTGCAGTTACTATCCCTGCAGCCACTCACCCTACTGTCACTATCCCTGCAGCCACTCGCCCTGCAGTCACTATCCCGGCAGTCAATATCCCCACAGTCACTATCCCTGCAGTCACTATCCTTGCAGTCACTCTCCCTGCAACAACTATCCATGCAACCACTATCCCTGCAACCACTATCCCTGCAAACACTATCCCTGCAACCACTCTCCCTGCAGTCACTATCCTTGCAGTCACTCTCCCTGCAACCACTATCCAAGCAGTCACTCTCCCTGCAATCACTCTGCCTGCAAACACTTTCCCTGCAACCACTATCCAAGCAGTCACTCTCCCTGCAGTCACTCTGCCTGCAAACACTTTCCCTGCAACCACTATCCCTGCAACCACCATCCCTGCAACCACTATCCCTGCAGCCACCATCCCTGCAGTCAGTATCGCTGCAACCACTATCCTTGCATCCACTATCCCTGCAGCCACTCTCCCTGCAACCATTTTCCATGCAACCACTATCCCTGCAGTCACTATCCCTGCCACATCTCTCCCTGCATCCACTATCCCTGCAGTCACTATCCCTGCCACACCTCTCCCTGCATCCACTATCCCCGCAGTCACTATCCCTGCAACCACTATCCCTGCTACCACTATCCCTGCAGTCACTATCCCTGTAACCACTATACCTGCAGTCGCTAGCCCTGCAGTCACTATCCCTGCAGTCACTATCCCTGCAGTCACTATCCCTGCAGTCACTCTCCCTGCAGTCACTATCCCTGCAACTACTCTCCCTGCAACCACTATCCCTGCAGTCACTCTCCCTGCAACCACTAACCATGGAGTCACTCTCCCTGCAGTCACGATCCCTGCCAAACCTCTTCCTGCATCCACTATTCCTGCAGTTACTATCCCTGCAACCACTATACCTGCAACCACTATCCCTGCAGTCACTATCCCTGCAGTCACTATCCCTGCAAACACTATCCTGCTTCACTATCCGTGCAGTCACTCTCCCTGTAGTCACTCTCCCTGCAACCACTAACCTTGCAGTCACTCTCCCTGCAGTCACTATCCCTGCAACCACTCTCCCTGCAACCATTATCCCTGCAGTCACTCTCCCTGCAACCACTAACCATGCAGTCACTCTCCCTGCAACCACTCTCCTGCTACCACTATTCCTGCAGTCTCTAACCCTGCAGTCACTATCACTGCAGTCACTCTCCCTGCAGTCACTCTCCCTGCAACCACTATTCCTGCAACCACTATCCAGGCAGTCACTATCCCTTCAGTCACTATCCCTGCAGTCACTCTCCCTTCAGTCACTCTCCCGGGAAACTTTATCCTGCAACCACTATCCCTGCAGTCACTATCCCTGCAACCACTATCCCTGCAGTCACTATCCCTGCAGTCACTATCCCTGCAATCACTCTACCTGCAACCACTATCCCTGCAATCACTCTCCCTGCAGTCACTCTCCCTGCAACCACTCTCCCTGCAACCACAATCTCTGAAGTCACTCTCCCTGCAACCACTATCCCTGAAGTCACTATCACTGCAACCACTATCCCTGCAACCACTATCCCTGCAACCACTATCCCTGCAGTTACTATCCCTGTTTTCACTATCCCGGCAGTCAATAACCCCTCAGTCATTATCCCTGCAAACACTATCCCTGCAACCACTCTCTCTGCAGTCACTATCCTTGCAGTCATTCTCCCTGGAACAACTATCCATGCAACCACTATCCCTGCAACCACTATCCCTGCAAACACTATCCAAGCAGTCACTCTCCCTGCAGTCACTCTGCCTGCAAACACTTTCCCTGCAAACACTATCCAAGCAGTCACTCTCCCTGCAGTCACTCTGCCTGCAAACACTTTCCCTGCAACCACTATCCCTGCAACCACCATCCCTGCAACCACTATCCCTGCAACCACCATCCCTGCAGTCAGTATCGCTGCAACCACTATCCTTGCATCCACTATCCCTGCAGCCACTCTCCCTACTGTCACTCACCCGGCAGTCAATATCCCCGCAGTCACTATACCTGCAACAACTATCCATGAAACCACTATCCCTGCAGTCACTATCCCTGCAACCATTTTCCATGCAACCACTATCCCTGCAGTCACTATCCCTGCCACACCTCTCCCTGCATCCACTATCCCTGCAACCACTATTCCTGCAACGACTATCCCTGCAAAAATTATCCTGCAGGCACTATCCCTGCAGTCACTCTCCCTGTAGTCACTCTCCCTGCAACCACTAACCTTGCAGTCACTCTCCCTGCAGTCAGTATCCCTGCAACCACTCTCCCTGCAACCACTATCCCTGCAGTCACTCTCCCTGCAACCACTAACCATGCAGTCACTCACCCTGCAACCACTCTCCCTGCTACCACTATTCCTGCAGTCTCTATCCCTGCAGTCACTATCACTGCAGTCACTATCCCTGCAGTCACTCTCCCTGTAGTCACTCTCCCTGCAACCACTAACCTTGCAGTCACTCTCCTTGCAGTCACTATCCCTGCAACCACTCTCCCTGCAACCACTATCCCTGCAACCACTCTCCCTGCTACCACTACTCCTGCAGTCTCTATCCCTGCAGTCACTATCACTGCAGTCACTCTCCCTGCAGTCACTCTCCCTGAAACCACTATTCCTCCAACCACTATCCCTGCAGTCACTCTCCCTGCAGTCACTCTCCCGGGAAACTTTAGCCTGCAACCTCTATCCCTGCAGTCACTATCCCTGCAACCACTATCCCTGCAGTCACTATCCCTGCAGTCACTATCCCTGCAATCACTCTACCTGCAACCACTATCCCTGCAACCACAATCTCTGAAGTCACTCTCCCTGCAACCACTATCCCTGAAGTCACTATCACTGCAAACACTATCCCTGCAACCACTATCCCTGCAACCACTATCACTGCAGTTACTATCCCTGCAGCCACTCACCCTACTGTCACTATCCCTGCAGCCACTCGCCCTGCAGTCACTATCCCGGCAGTCAATAACCCCTCAGTCACTATCCGTGCAAACACTATCCCTGCAACCACTCTCTCTGCAGTCACTATCCTTGCAGTCACTCTCCCTGCAACAACTATCCATGCAACCACTATCCCTGCAACAACTATCCCTGCAAACACTATCCCTGCAACCACTCTCCCTGCAGTCACTATCCTTGCAGTCACTCTCCCTGCAACCACTATCCAAGCAGTCACTCTCCCTGCAGTCACTCTGCCTGCAAACACTTTCCCTGCAACCACTATCCAAGCAGTCACTCTCCCTGCAGTCACTCTGCCTGCAAACACTTTCCCTGCAAACACTATCCCTGCAACCACTATCCCTGCAACCACCATCCCTGCAGTCAGTATCGCTGCAACCACTATCCTTGCATCCACTATCCCTGCAGCCACTCTCCCTACTGTCACTCTCCCTGCAGTCAATATCCCCGCAGTCACTATGCCTGCAACAACTATACATGAAACCACTATCCCTGCAGTAACTATCCCTGCAACCATTTTCCATGCAACCACTATCCCTGCAGTCACTATCCCTGCCACACCTCTCCCTGCATCCACTATCCCTGCAGTCACTATCCCTGCAACCACTATACCTGCAACCATTCTTTCTGCAACCACTATCCCTGCAACCACTATCCCTGCAACGACTATCCCTGCAAACATTATCCTGCAGGCACTATCCCTGCAGTCACTCTCCCTGTAGTCACTCTCCCTGCAACCACTAACCTTGCAGTCACTATCCCTGCAGTCACTATCCCTGCAACCACTCTCCCTGCAACCACTATCCCTGCAGTCACTCTCCCTGTAACCACTATCCCTGCAGTCACTCTCCCTGCAACCACTAACCATGTAGTCACTCTCCCTGCAACCACTCTCCCTGCTACCACTGTTCCTGCAGTCTCTATCCCTGCAGTCACTATCACTGCAGTCACTATCCCTGCAGTCACTCTCCCTGTAGTCACTCTCCCTGCAACCACTAACCTTGCAGTCACTCTCCCTGCAGTCACTATCCCTGCAACCACTCTCCCTGAAACCACTATCCCTGCAGTCACTCTCCCTGCAACCACCAACCATGCAGTCACTCTCCCTGCAACCACTCTCCCTGCTACCACTATTCCTGCAGTCTCTATCCATGCAGTCACTATCACTGCAGTCACTCTCCCTGCAGTCACTCTCCCTGCAACCACTATTCCTGCAACCACTATCCCTTCAGTCATTATCCCTGCAGTCACTCTCCCTGCAGTCTCTCTCCCTGCAACCAGTATCCCCACAGTCACTATCCCTGCAGCCACTACCCAGCATCCACTATCCCAGCAACCACTATCCCTGCTGTCACTATCCCTGCAGCCACTATCCATGCAACGACTATCCCTGCAACCATTATCCCTGCAGTCACTATCCCTGCATCCACTATCCCTGCAGTCACTATCCCTGCAACCACTATACCTGCAACCACTCTCCCTGCAACCACTATCCATGCAAGCACTATCCCTGCAGACACTATCCCTGCAGTCACTATCCCTGCAACCACTATCCCTGCAGTCACTCTCCCTGCAACCACTAACCATGCAGTCACTCTCCCTGCAACCACTCTCCCTGCTACCACTATTCCTGCAGTCTCTATCCCTGCAGTCACTATCACTGCAGTCACTCTCCCTGCAGTCACTCTCGCTGCAACCACTATTCCTGCAACCACTATCCAGGCAGTCACTATCCCTTCAGTCACTATCCCTGCAGTCACTCTCCCTGCAGTCACTCTCCCGGGAAACTTTATCCTGCAACCACTATCCCTGCAGTCACTATCCCTGCAACCACTATCCCTGCAGTCACTATCCCTGCAGTCACTATCCCTGCAATCACTCTACCTGCAACCACTATCCCTGCAACCACTCTCCCTGCAACCACTATCACTGAAGTCACTATCACTGCAAGCACTATCCCTGCAACCACTATCCCTGCAACCACTATCCCTGCAGTTACTATCCCTGCAGCCACTCACCCTACTGTCATTATCCCCGCAGCCACTCGCCCTGCAGTCACTATCCCGGCAGTCAATATCCCCACGGTCAATATCCCTGCAGTCACTATACTTGCAGTCACTCTCCCTGCAACAACTATCCATGCAACCACTATCCCTGCAACCACTATCCCTGCAAACACTATCCCTGCAACCACTCTCCCTGCAGTCAATATCCTTGCAGTCACTCTCCCTGCAACCACTATCCAAGCAGTCACTCTCCCTGCAATCACTCTGCCTGCAAACACTTTCCCTGCAACCACTATCCAAGCAGTCACTCTCCCTGCAGTCACTCTGCCTGCAAACACTTTCCCTGCAACCACTATCCCTGCAACCACCATCCCTGCAACCACTATCCCTGCAGCCACCATCCCTGCAGTCAGTATCGCTGCAACCACTATCCTTGCATCCACTATCCCTGCAGCCACTCTCCCTGCAACTATTTTCCATGCAACCACTATCCCTGCAGTCACTATCCCTGCCACATCTCTCCCTGCATCCACTATCCCTGCAGTCACTATCCCTGCCACACCTCTCCCTGCATCCACTATCCCCGCAGTCACTATCCCTGCAACCACTATCCCTGCTACCACTATCCCTGCAGTCAATATCCCTGTAACCACTATACCTGCAGTCGCTAGCCCTGCAGTCACTATCCCTGCAGTCACTATCCCTGCAGTCACTATCCCTGCAGTCACTCTCCCTGCAGTCACTATCCCTGCAACTACTCTCCCCGCAACCACTATCCCTGCAGTCACTCTCCCTGCAACCACTAACCATGGAGTCACTCTCCCTGCAGTCACTATCCCTGCCAAACCTCTCCCTGCATCCACTATCCCTGCAGTTACTATCCCTGCAACTACTATACCTGCAACCACTATCCCTGCAGTCACTATCCCTGCAGTCACTATCCCTGCAAACACTATCCTGCAGTCACTATCCGTGCAGTCACTCTCCCTGTAGTCACTCTCCCTGCAACCACTAACCTTGCAGTCACTCTCCCTGCAGTCACTATCCCTGCAACCACTCTCCCTGCAACCACTATCCCTGCAGTCACTCTCCCTGCAACCACTAACCATGCAGTCACTCTCCCTGCAACCACTCTCCTGCTACCACTATCCCTGCAGTCTCTATCCCTGCAGTCACTATCACTGCAGTCACTCTCCCTGCAGTCACTCTCCCTGCAACCACTATTCCTGCAACCACTATCCAGGCAGTCACTATCCCTGCAGTCACTATCCCTGCAGTCACTCTCCCTGCAGTCACTCTCCCGGGAAACTTTATCCTGCAACCACTATCCCTGCAGTCACTATCCCTGCAACCACTATCCCTGCAGTCACTATCCCTGCAGTCACTATCCCTGCAATCACTCTACCTGCAACCACTATCCCTGCAATCACTCTCCCTGCAACCACTCTCCCTGCAACCACAATCTCTGAAGTCACTCTCCCTGCAACCACTATCCCTGAAGTCACTATCACTGCAAGCACTATCCCTGCAACCACTATCCCTGCAACCACTATCCCTGCAGTTACTATCCCTGCAGCCACTCACCCTACTGTCACTATCCCTGCAGCCACTCGCCCTGCAGTCACTATCCCGGCAGTCAATAACCCCTCAGTCACTATCCCTGCAAACACTATCCCTGCAACCACTCTCTCTGCAGTCACTATCCTTGCAGTCACTCTCCCTGCAGTCACTCTGCCTGCAAACACTTTCCCTGCAACCACTATCCAAGCAGACACTCTCCCTGCAGTCACTCTGCCTGCAAAAACTTTCCCTGCAACCACTATCCCTGCAACCACCATCCCTGCAACCACTATCCCTGCAACCACCATCCCTGCAGTCAGTATCGCTGCAACCACTATCCTTGCATCCACTATCCCTGCAGCCACTCTCCCTACTGTCACTCTCCCGGCAGTCAATATCCCCGCAGTCACTATACCTGCAACAACTATCCATGAAACCACTAGCCCTGCAGTCACTATCCCTGCAACCATTTTCCATGCAACCACTATCCCTGCAGTCACTATCCCTGCCACACATCTCCCTGCATCCACTATCCCTGCAACCACTATCCCTGCAACGACTATCCCTGCAAACATTATCCTGCATGCACTATCCCTGCAGTCACTCTCCCTGTAGTCACTCTCCCTGCAACCACTAACCTTGCAGTCACTCTCCCTGCAGTCAGTATCCCTGCAACCACTCTCCCTGCAACCACTATCCCTGCAGTCACTCTCCCTGCAACCACTAACCATGCAGTCACTCTCCCTGCAACCACTCTCCCTGCTACCACTATTCCTGCAGTCTCTATCCCTGCAGTCATTATCACTGCAGTCACTATCCCTGCAGTCACTCTCCCTGTAGTCACTCTCCCTGCAACCACTAACCTTGCAGTCACTCTCCCTGCAGTCACTATCCCTGCAACCACTCTCCCTGCAACCACTATCCCTGCAGTCACTCTCCCTGCAACCACTAACCATGCAGTCACTCTCCCTGCAACCACTCTCCCTGCTACCACTATTCCTGCAGTCTCTATCCATGCAGTCACTATCACTGCAGTCACTCTCCCTGCAGTCACTCTCCCTGCAACCACTATTCCTGCAACCACTATCCCTTCAGTCATTATCCCTGCAGTCACTCTTCCTGCAGTCTCTCTCCCTGCAACCAGTATCCCCACAGTCACTATCCCTGCAGCCACTACCCAGCATCCACTATCCCTGCAACCACTATCCCTGCAGTTACTATCCCTACAATGTCTCTCACTGCAGCCACTATCCCTGCAGTCACTATCCCTGCAGCCACTATCCATGCAACGACTATCCCTGCAACCATTATCCCTGCAGTCACTATCCCTGCATCCACTATCCCTGCAGTCACTATCCCTGCAACCACTATACCTGCAACCACTCTTTCTGCAACCACTATCCCAGCAAGCACTATCCCTGCAGACACTATCCCTGCAGTCACTATCCCTGCAGTCACTATCCCTGCAAACGCTATCCTACAGTCACTATCTCTGCAGTCACTCTCCCTGTAGTCACTCTCCCTGCAACCACTCACCTTGCTTTCACTCTCCCTGAAGTCACTCTCCCTGCAACCACTATCCATGCAGTCACTCTCCCTGCAACCAATAACCATGCAGTCACTCTCCCTGCAACCACTATCCCTGCAACCACTCTCCCTGCAACCAATATCCCTGCAGACACTCTGCCTGCTACCACTACTCCTGCAGTCTCTAGCCCTGCAGTCACTATCACTGCAGTCACTCTCCCTGCAGTCACTCTCCCTGCTACCACTACTCCTGCAACCATTATCCCTGCAGTCACTATCCCTGCAGTCACTATCGCAGCAGTCACCCTCCCTGCAGTCACTCTCCCTGCAACCACAATCCCTGCAGTCACTCTCCCTGCAGTCACTCTCCATGCAACCACTCTCCCTGCAACCACAATCCCTGCATTGACTCTCCCTGCAATCACTCTCCCCGCAGTCACTAACCCTGCATCCACTATCCCAGCAGTCACTTTCCCTGCAGTCAATATCCCTGCAGTCACTATCCCTGCAGTCACTATCCCTGCAGCCACTATCCATGCAACGACTATCCCTGCAACCATTATTCCTGCAGTCACTATCCCTGCAGTCACTATCCCTGCAACCACTCTTTCTGCAACCACTATCCCTGCAAGCACTATCCCTGCAGACACTATCCCTGCAGTCACTATCCCTGCAGTCACTATGCCTGCAAACGCTATCCTACAGTGACGATCTCTGCAGTCACTCTCCCTGCAGTCACTATCCCTGCAACCACTCTCCCTGCAACCACTATCCATGCAGTCACTCTCCCTGCAACCACTAACCATGCAGTCACTCTCCCTGCAACCACTATCCCTGCAACCATTCTCCCTGCAACCACTATCACTGCAGTCACTCTCCCTGCTACCACTACTCCTGCAGTCTCTATCCCTGCAGTCACTGTCACTGCAGTCACTCTCCCTGCTGTCACTCTCCCTGAAACCACTATTCCTGCAACCACTATCCCTGCAGTCATTCTCCCTGCTACCACTTATCCTGCAGTCACTATCCCTGCAGTCTCTATCCCTGCAGTCACTATCCCTGCAGACACAATCCCTGCAGTCACTATCCTTGCATTCACTCTCCCTGCAGTCACTATCCCTGCAGTCACTCTCCCTGCAACCACTATCCCTGCAGTCACTATCCCTGCAGTCACTCTCCCTGCAGTCACTTCCCTGCTACCACTAACCCTGCAAACACTCTCCCTGCAGTCACTATCCCTGTAACCAATCTCCCTGCAACCACTCTCCCTGCTACCACTACTCCTGCAGTCTCTATCCCTGCAGTCACTATCACTGCAGTCACTCACCCTGCAGTCACTCTCCCTGAAACCACTATTCCTCCGACCACTATCCCTGCAGTCACTCTCCCTGCAGTCACTCTCCCGGGAAACTTTATCCTGCAACCACTATCCCTGCAGTCACTATCCCTGCAATCACTCTACCTGCAACCACTATCCCTGCAATCACTCTCCCTGCAGTCACTATCCCTGCAACCACAATCTCTGAAGTCACTCTCCCTGCAACCACTATCCCTGATGTCACTATCACTGCAACCACTATCCCTGCAAACACTATCCCTGCAACCACTATCCCTGCAGTTACTATCCCTGCAGCCACTCACCCTACTGTCACTATCCCTGCAGCCACTCGCACTGCAGTCACTATACCGGCAGTCAATAACCCCTCAGTCACTATCCCTGCAAACACTATCCCTGCAACCACTCTCTCTGCATTCACTATCCTTGCAGTCACTCTCCCTGCAACAACTATCCATGCAACCACTATCCCTGCAACCACTATCCCTGCAAACACTATCCCTGCATCCACTATCCCTGCAGTCACTATCCCTGCAACCACTATACCTGCAACCACTCTTTCTGCAACCACTATCCCTGCAAGCACTATCCCTGCAGACACTATCCCTGCAGTCACTATCCCTGCAACCACTATCCCTGCAGTCACTCTCCCTGCAACCACTAACCATGCAGTCACTCTCCGTGCAACCACTCTCCCTGCTACCACTATTCCTGCAGTCTCTATCCCTGCAGTCACTATCACTGCAGTCACTCTCCCTGCAGTCACTCTCCCTGCAGTCACTCTCCCTGCAGTCACTCTCCTGGGAAACTTTATCCTGCAACCACTATCCCTGCAGTCACTATCCCTGCAACCACTATCCCTGCAGTCACTATCCCTGCAACCACTATCCCTGCAGTCACTATCCCTGCAGCCACTATCCCTGCAGTCACTATCCCTGCAACCACAATCTCTGAAGTCACTCTCCCTGCAATCACTCTCCCTGCAGTCAATCTCCCTGCAACCACTCTCCCTGCAACCACTATCCCTGAAGTCACTATCACTGCAAGCACTATCCCTGCAACCACTATCCCTGCAACCACTATCCCTGCAACCACTATCCCTGCAGTTGCTATCCCTGCAGCCACTCACCCTACTGTCACTATCCCTGCAGCCACTCGCCCTGCAGTCACTATCCCGGCAGTCAATATCCCCACAGTCACTATCCCTGCAGTCACTATCCTTGCAGTCACTCTCCCTGCAACCACTATCCCTGCAACCACTATCCCTGCAAACACTATCCCTGCAACCACTCTCCCTGCAGTCAATATCCTTGCAGTCACTCTCCCTGCAACCACTATCCAAGCAGTCACTCTCCCTGCAATCACTCTGCCTGCAAACACTTTCCCTGCAACCACTATCCAAGCAGTCACTCTCCCTGCAGTCACTCTGCCTGCAAACACTTTCCCTGCATCCACTATCCCTGCAGTCACTATCCCTGCCACACCTCTCCCTGCATCCACTATCCCCGCAGTCACTATCCCTGCAACCACTATCCCTGCTACCACTATCCCTGCAGTCACTATCCCTGTAACCACTATACCTGCAGTCGCTAGCCCTGCAGTCACTATCCCTGCAGTCACTATCCCTGCAGTCACTATCCCTGCAGTCACTCTCCCTGCAGTCACTATCCCTGCAACTACTCTCCCTGCAACCACTATCCCTGCAGTCACTCTCCCTGCAACCACTAACCATGGAGTCACTCTCCCTGCAGTCACTGTCCCTGCCAAACCTCTCCCTGCATCCACTATCCCTGCAGTTACTATCCCTGCAAACACTATACCTGCAACCACTATCCCTGCAGTCACTATCCCTGCAGTCACTATCCCTGCAGTCACTCTCCCTGCAACCACTAACCTTGCAGTCACTCTCCTTGCAGTCACTATCCCTGCAACCACTCTCCCTGCAACCACTATCCCTGCAGTCACTATCCCTGCAAACACTATACCTGCAACCACTCTCCCTGCAACCACCATCCCTGCAGTCACTCTCCCTGCAACCACTAACCATGCAGTCACTCTCTCTGCAACCACTCTCCCTGCTACCACTATTCCTGCAGTCTCTATCCATGCAGTCACTATCACTGCAGTCACTCTCCCTGCAGTCACTCTCCCTGCAACCACTATTCCTGCAACCACTATCCCTTCAGTCATTATCCCTGCAGTCACTCTCCCTGCAGTCTCTCTCCCTGCAACCAGTATCCCCACAGTCACTATCCCTGCAGCCACTACCCAGCATCCACTATCCCTGCAACCACTATCCCTGCTGTCACTATCCCTACAATGTCTCTCACTGCAGCCACTATCCCTGCAGTCACTATCCCTGCAGCCACTATCCATGCAACGACTATACCTGCAACCATTATCCCTGCAGTCACAATCCCTGCATCCACTATCCCTGCAGTCACTATCCCTGCAACCACTATACCTGCAACCACTCATTCTGCAACCACTATCCCTGCAAGCACTATCCCTGCAGACACTATCCCTGCAGTCACTCTCCCTGTAGTCACTCTCCCTGCAACCACTCACCTTGCTTTCACTCTCCCTGAAGTCACTCTCCCTGCAACCACTATCCATGCAGTCACTCTCCCTGCAACCAATAACCATGCAGTCACTCTCCCTGCAACCACTATCCCTGCAACCACTCTCCCTGCAACCAATATCCCTGCAGACACTCTGCCTGCTACCACTACTCCTGCAGTCTCTAGCCCTGCAGTCACTATCACTGCAGTCACTCTCCCTGCAGTCACTCTCCCTGAAACCACTATTCCTGCAACCACTATCCCTGCAGTCACTCTCCCTGCTACCACTACTCCTGCAACCACTAACCTTGCAGTCACTCTCCTTGCAGTCACTATCCCTGCAACCACTCTCCCTGCAACCACCATCCCTGCAGTCACTCTCCCTGCAACCACTAACCATGCAGTCACTCTCTCTGCAAACACTCTCCCTGCTACCATTATTCCTGCAGTCTCTATCCATGCCGTCACTATCACTGCAGTCACTCTCCCTGCAGTCACTCTCCCTGAAACCACTATTCCTGCAACCACTATCCCTGCAGTCACTCTCCCTGCTACCACTACTCCTGCAACCACTATCCCTGCAGTTACTATCCCTGCAGTCACTATCCCAGCAGTCACCCTCCCTGCAGTCACTCGCCCTGCAACCACAATCCCTGCAGTCACTCTACCTGCAACCACTATCCGTGCAATCACTCTCCCTGCAGTCACTCTCCCTGCAGTCACTCTCCCTGCAACCACTCTCCCTGCAACCACAATCGCTGCATTGACTCTCCCTGCAATCACTCTCCCCGCAGTCACTAACCCTGCATCCACTATCCCAGCAGTCACTTTCCCTGCAGTCAATATCCCTGCAGTCACTATCCCTGCAGTCACTATCCCTGCAGCCTCTATCCATGCAACGACTATCCCTGCAACCATTCTCCCTGCAGTCACTATCCCTGCAGTCACTATCCATGCAACCACTCTTTCTGCAACCACTATCCCTGCAAGCACTATCCCTGCAGACACTATCCCTGCAGTCACTATCCCTGCAGTCACTATCCCTGCAAACTCTATCCTACAGTCACTATCTCTGCAGTCACTCTCCCTGCAGTCACTATCCATGCAACCACTCTCCCTGCAACCACTATCCATGCAGTCACTCTCCCTGCAACCACTAACCATGCAGTCACTCTCCCTGCAACCACTATCCCTGCAACCACTCTCCCTGCAACCACTATCCCTGCAGTCACTCTCCCTTCTACCACTACTCCTGCAGTCCATATCCCTGCAGTAACTGTCACTGCAGTCACTCTCCCTGCAGTCACTCTCCCTGAAACCACTATTCCTGCAACCACTATCCCTGCAGTCACTCTCCCTGCTACCACTTCTCCTGCAGTCACTATCCCTGCAGTCACTATCCCTGCAGTCAATATCCCTGCAGTCACAATCCCTGCAGTCACTATCCTTGCATTCACTCTCCCTGCAGTCACTATCCCTGCAGTCACTCTCCCTGCAACCACTATCCCTGCAGTCACTATCCCTGCGGTCACTCTCCCTGCAGTCACTATGCCTGCAACCACTAACCCTGCAAACACTCTCCCTGCAGTCACTATCTCTGTAACCAATCTCCCTGCAACCACTCTCCCTGCAACCACTATCCCTGCAACCACTCTCCCTGCTACCACTACTCCTGCAGTCTCTATCCCTGCAGTCACTATCACTGCAGTCACTCTCCCTGCAGTCACTCTCCCTGCAACCACTATTCCTCCAAACACTATCCCTGCAGTCACTCTCCCTGCTACCACTACTCCTGCAGTCACTATCCCAGCAGTCACTATCCGTGCAATCACTCTCCCTGCAGTCACTCTCCCTGCAGTCACTCTCCCTGCAACCACTCTCCCTGCAACCACAATCTCTGAAGTCACTCTCCCTGCAACCACTCTACTTGCAACCACAATCCCTGCATTGACTCTCCCTGCAATCACTCTCCCCGCAGTCACTTTCCCTGCAACAACTATCCCTGCAGTCACTATTCCTGCAGGCACTCTCCCTGCAACCACTCTCCCTGCAACCACTATCCCTGCAGTCACTATCCCTGCAACCACTCTCCCTGCAACCACTATCCCTGCAACCACTCTCCCTGCAACCACTCTCCCTGCAACCACTATCCCTGCAGTCACTCTCCCTGCAACCACTCTCCCTGCAACCGCTATCCCAGCAGTCTCTCTTCCTGCAAACACTTTCCCTGCAACCACTATCCCTGCAGTCACTATCCCTGGAACCACTATCCCGGCAACCAGTATCCCTGCAGTCACTCTCCCTGCAACCACTATCCCTGCAGTCACTATCCCTGCAGTCACTCTCCCTGCAACCACTATCCCTGCAACCACTACCCCTGCAACCACTAACCCTGCAGCCACTATCCCTGCAAACACTATCCCTGCAGTCACTCTCCCTGCAACCACTAGCCCTGCAACCACTACCCCTGAAGCCACTATCCCTGCAGCCACTATCCCTGCAACCACTATCCCTGCAGTCACTATCCCTGCAACCACTATTCCTGCAGTCACTCTCCCTGCAAACACTATCCTTGCAGTCACTCTCCTTGCAACCACTATCCCTGCAGTCACTCTCCCTGCAACCACTACCCCTGCAACCACTATCCCTGCAGCCACTATCCCTGCAGTCAATCTCCCTGCAAGCACTATCACTGCAACCACTATCCCTGCAGTCACTATCCCTGCAGTCACTCTCCATGCAGTCACTATCCCTGCAGTCACTATCCCTGCATTCACTCTCCCTGCAGTCACTATCCCTGCAGTCACTATCCCTGCAGTCACTATCCCTGCAGCCAATATCCCTGCAGTCACTCTCCAAGCAGTCACTATCCCTGCAACCACTATCCCTGCAGTCACTATCCCTGCAGTCACTATCCCTGCAGTCATTATCCCTGCAGCCACTATCCCTGCAGTCACTCTCCCTGCAACCACTATCCAAGCTGTCACTCTCCCTGCAGTCCCTTTCCCTGCAGTCACTCTCCCTGCAACCACTATCCCTGCAAACACTATCCCTGCAACCATCTCTCTGCAGTCACTATCCTTGCAGTCCCTCTCCCTGCAACCACTATCCAAGCAGTCACTCTCCCTGCAACCACTATCCAAGCAGTCACTCTCCCTGCAGTCCCTCTCCCTGCAAACACTATCCCTGCAAACACTCTCTGTGCAGTCACTATCCTTGCAGTCACTCTCCCTGCAGTCACTCTGCCTGCAAACACTTTCCCTGCAACCACTCTCTGTGCAGTCACTATCCCTGCAACAACTATCCATGCAACCACCATCCCTGCAACCACTATTCCGGCATTCATTATCCCTGCAGTCACTATCCCTGCAACCACTCTCCATGAAACCACTATCCCTGCAGTCACTATCCCTGCAACCATTTTCCATGCGACCACTATCCCTGCAACCACTATCCCTGCAGTCACTATCCCTGCCACACCGCTCCCTGCATCCACTATCCCTGCAGTCACTCTCCCTGTAGTCACTCTCCCTGCAGTCACTCTCCCTGCAACCACTAACCATGCAGTCACTCTCCCTGCAACCACTATTCCTGCAGTCTCTATCCCAGCAGTCACTATCACTGCAGTCACTCTCCCTGCAGTCACAATCCCTGCAACCACTCTCCCTGCAACCACTATCCCTGCAGTCACTCTCCCTGCAACCACTAACCATGCAGTCACTCTCCCTGCAACCACTCTCCCTGCTCCCACTATTCCTGCAGTCTCTATCCATGCAGTCACTATCACTGCAGTCACTCTCCCTGCAGTCACTCTCCCTGCAACCACTATTCCTGCAACCTCTATCCCTTCAGTCATTATCCCTGCAGTCACTCTCCCTGCAGTCTCTCTCCCTGTAACCAGTATCCCCACAATCACTATCCCTGCAGCCACTACCCAGCAACCACTATCCCTGCAACCACTATCCCTGCTGTCACTATCCCTACAATGTCTCTCACTGCAGCCACTATCTCTGCAGTCACTATCCCTGCAGCCACTATCCATGCAACGACTATCCCTGCAACCATTATCCCTGCAGTCACTATCCCTGCAGTCACTATCCCTGCAACCACTCCTTCTGCAACCACTATCCCTGCAAGCACTATCCCTGCAGACACTATCCCTGCAGTCACTATCCCTGCAGTCACTATCCCTGCAAACGCTATCCTACAGTCACTATCTCTGCAGTCACTCTCCCTGCAGTCACTATCCCTGCAACCACTCTCCCTGCAACCACTATCCATGCAGTCACTCACCCTGCAACCACTAACCATGCAGTCACTCTCCCTGCAACCACTATCCCTGCAACCACTCTCCCTGCAACCACTATCCCTGCAGTCACTCTCCCTGCTACCACTACTCCTGCAGTCTCTATCCCTGCAGTCACTGTCACTGCAGTCACTCTCCCTGCAGTCACTCTCCCTGAAACCACTATTCCTGCAACCACTATCCCTGCAGTCACTCTCCCTGCTACCACTTCTCCTGCAGACACTATCCCTGCAGTCACTATCCCTGCAGTCACTATCCCTGCAGTTACAATCCCTGCAGTCACTATCCTTGCATTCACTCTCCCTGCAGTCACTATCCCTGCAGTCACTCTCCCTGCAACCACTATCCCTGCAGTCACTATCCCTGCAGTCACTCTCCCTGCAGTCACTATCGCTGCTACCACTAACCCTGCAAACACTCTCCCTGCAGTCACTATCCCTGTAACCAATCTCCCTGCAACCACTCTCCTTGCTACCACTATCCCTGCAGTCACTCTCCCTACAACCACTACCCCTGCAACCACTATCCCTGCAGCCACTATCCCTGCAGTCACTCTCCCTGCAACCACTATCACTGCAACCACTATCCCTGCAGTCACTATCCCTGCAGTCACTCTCCATGCAGTCACTATCCCTGCAGTCACTATCCCTGCATTCACTCTTCCTGCAGTCACTATCCCGGCAGTCACTATCCCTGCAGTCACTATCCCTGCAGTCACTATCCCTGCAGCCACTATCCCTGCAGTCACTCTCCATGCAGTCACTATCCCTGCAACCACTATCCCTGCAGTCACTATCCCTGCAGTCACTATCCCTGCAGCCACTATCCCTGCAGTCAGTCTCCCTGCAACCACTATCCAACCTGTCACTCTCCCTGCAGTCCCTGTCCCTGCAAACACTATCCCTGCAACCATCTCTCTGCAGTCACTATCCTTGCAGTCACTCTCCCTGCAACCACTATCCAAGCAGTCACTCTCCCTGCAACCACTATCCCTGCAAACACTATCCCTGCAACCATCTCTCTGCAGTCACTATCCTTGCAGTCACTCTCCCTGCAACCACTATCCAAGCAGTCACTCTCCCTGCAACCACTATCCCTGCAAACACTCTCTGTGCAGTCACTATCCTTGCAGTCACTCTCCCTGCAGTCACTCTGCCTGCAAACACTTTCCCTGCAACCACTATCCCTGCAACCACTATCCCTGCAACCACTATCCCTGCAGCAACTATCCATGCAACCACCATCCCTGCAACCAGTATCCCTGCATTCATTATCCCTGCAGTCACTATCCCTGCAGTCACTCTCCCTGCAACCACTATCCCTGCAGTCACTATCCCTGCAGTCACTCTCCCTGCAGTCACTATCGCTGCTACCACTAACCCTGCAAACACTCTCCCTGCAGTCACTATCCCTGTAACCAATCTCCCTGCAACCACTCTCCTTGCTACCACTATCCCTGCAGTCACTCTCCCTACAACCACTACCCCTGCAACCACTATCCCTGCAGCCACTATCCCTGCAGTCACTCTCCCTGCAACCACTATCACTGCAACCACTATCCCTGCAGTCACTATCCCTGCAGTCACTCTCCATGCAGTCACTATCCCTGCAGTCACTATCCCTGCATTCACTCTTCCTGCAGTCACTATCCCGGCAGTCACTATCCCTGCAGCCACTATCCCTGCAGTCACTATCCCTGCAGTCACTATCCCTGCAGCCACTATCCCTGCAGTCACTCTCCATGCAGTCACTATCCCTGCAACCACTATCCCTGCAGTCACTATCCCTACAGTCACTATCCCTGCAGTCACTATCCCTGCAGCCACTATCCCTGCAGTCAGTCTCCCTGCAACCACTATCCAAGCTGTCACTCTCCCTGCAGTCCCTGTCCCTGCAAACACTATCCCTGCAACCATCTCTCTGCAGTCACTATCCTTGCAGTCACTCTCCCTGCAACCACTATCCAAGCAGTCACTCTCCCTGCAACCACTATCCAAGCAGTCACTCTCCCTGCAACCATCTCTCTGCAGTCACTATATTTGCAGTCACTCTCCCTGCAACCACTATCCAAGCAGTCACTCTCCCTGCAACCACTATCCTTGCAAACACTCTCTGTGCAGTCACTATCCTTGCAGTCACTCTCCCTGCAGTCACTCTGCCTGCAAACACTTTCCCTGCAACCACTATCCCTGCAACCACTATCCCTGCAACCACTATCCCTGCAGCAACTATCCATGCAACCACCATCCCTGCAACCAGTATCCCTGCATTCATTATCCCTGCAGTCACTATCCCTGCAACCACTATCCATGAAACCACTATCCCTGCAGTCACTATCCCTGCAACCACTATCCCTGCAGTCACTATCCCTGCCACACCGCTCCCTGCATCCACTATCCCTGCAGTCACTCTCCCTACAACCACTATTCCTGCAGTCTCTATCCCTGCAGTCACTATCACTGCAGTCACTCTCCCTGCAGTCACTATCCCTGCAACCACTCTCCCTGCAACCACTATCCCTGCAGTCACTCTCCCTGCAACCACTAACCATGCAGTCACTATCCCTGCAACCACTCTCCCTGCTCCCACTATTCCTGCAGTCTCTATCCATGCAGTCACTATCACTGCAGTCACTCTCCCTGCAGTCACTCACCCTGCAACCACTATGCCTGCAACCACTATCCCTTCAGTCATTATCCCTGCAGTCACTCTCCCTGCAGTCTCTCTCCCTGCAACCAGTATCCCCACAGTGACTATCCCTGCATCCACTACCCAGCAACCACTATCCCTGCAACCACTATCCCTGCTCTCACTATCCCTAAAATGTCTCTCACTGCAGCCACTATCCCTGCAGTCACTATCCCTGCAGCCACTATCCATGCAACGACTATCCCTGCAACCATTATCCCTGTAGTCACTATCCCTGCAGTCACTATCCCTGCAACCACTATACCTGCAACCACTCTTTCTGCAACCACTATCCCTGCAAGCACTATCCCTGCAGACACTATCCCTGCAGTCACTATCCCTGCAGTCACTATCCCTGCAAACGCTATCCTACAGTCACTATCTCTGCAGTCACTCTCCCTGTAGTCACTCTCCCTGCAACCAGTAACCTTGCTTTCACTCTCCCTGCAGTCACTATCCCTGCAACCACTCTCCCTGCAACCACTATCCATGCAGTCACTATCCCTGCAACCACTAACCATGCAGTCACTCTCCCTGCAACCACTATCCCTGCAACCACTCTCCCTGCAACCACTATCCCTGCAGTCACTCTCCCTGCTACCACTACTCCTGCAGTCTCTATCTCTGCAGTCACTGTCACTGCAGTCACTCTCCCTGCAGTCACTCTTCCTGAAACCACTATTCCTGCAACCACTATCCCTGCAGTCACTCTCCCTGCTACCACTTCTCCTGCAGTCACTATCCCAGCAGCAACTATCCCTGCAGTCACTATCCCTGCAGTCACTATCCCTGCAGTCACTATCCCTGCATTCACTCTCCCTGCAGTCACTGTCCCTGCAGCCACTTTCCCTGCAGTCACTATCCCTGCAGTCACTCTCCCTGCAGTCACTATCCAAGCTGTCACTCTCCCTTCAGTCCCTTTCCCTGCAGTCACTCTCCCTGCAACCACTATCCCTGCAAACACTATCCCTGCAACTATCTCTCTGCAGTCACTATCCTTGCAGTCACTCTCCCTGCAATCACTATCCAAGCAGTCACTCTCCCTGCAACCACTATCCAAGCAGTCACTCTCCCTGCAGTCCCTCTCCCTGCAAACACTATCCCTGCAAACACTCTCTGTGCAGTCACTATCCTTGCAGTCACTCTCCCTGCAGTCACTCTGCCTGCAACCACCATCCCTGCAACCACTATCCCTGCATTCATTATCCCTGCAGTCACTATCCCTGCAACCACTATCCATGAAACCACTATCCCTGCAGTCACTATCCCTGCAACCATTTTCGATGAAACCACTATCCCTGCTACCACTATCCCTGCAGTCACTATCCCTGCCACACCTCTCCCTGCATCCACTATCCCTGCAGTCACTATCCCTGCAACCACTCTCCCTGCAACCACTATTCCTGCAGTCACTATCCCTGCAGTCACTATCACTGCAGTCACTATCCCTGCAGTCACTATCCCTGCAACCACTCTCCCTGCAACCACTATCCCTGCAGTCACTCTCCCTGCAACCACTAACCATGCGGTCACTCTCTCTGCAACCACTCTCCCTGCTACCACTATTCCTGCAACCACTATCCCTTCAGTCATTATCCCTGCAGTCACTCTCCCTGCAGTCTCTCTCCCTGCAACCAGTCTCCCGGCTACCACTATTCCTGCAGTCTCTATCCGTGCAGTCACTATCACTGCAGTCACTCTCCCTGCAGTCACTCTCCCTGCAACCACTATCCCTGCAGTCACTCTCCCTGCAGTCTCTCTCCCTGCAACCAGTATCCCCACAGTCACTATCCCTGCAGCCACTACCCTGCAACCACTATCCCTGCAACCACTATCCCAGCTGTCACTATCCCTACAATGTCTCTCACTGCAGCCACTATCCCTGCAGTCACTATCCCTGCAGCCACTATCCCTGCAGTCACTATCCCTGCAAACGCTATCCTACAGTCACTATCTCTGCAGTCACTCTCCCTGTAGTCACTCTCCCTGCAACCACTAACCTTGCATTCACTCTCCCTGCAGTCACTACACCTGCAGTCTCTATCCCTGCAGTCACTGTCACTGCAGTCACTCTCCCTGCAGTCACTCTCCCTGAAACCACTATCCCTGCAGTCACTCTCCCTGCTACCACTTCTCCTGCAGTCACTATCCCTGCAGTCACTATCCCTGCAGTCACTATCCCTGCAGTTACAATCCCTGCAGTCACTATCCTTGCATTCACTCTTCCCTGCAGTCACTATCCCTGCAGTCACTCTCCCTGCAACCACTATCCCTGCAGTCACTATCCCTGCAGTCACTCTCCCTGCAGTCACTATCGCTGCTACCACTAACCCTGCAGTCACTCTCCCTGCAGTCTCTCTCCCTGCAACCAGTATCCCCACAGTCACTATCCCTGCAGCCACTACCCTGCAACCACTATCCCTGCAACCACTATCCCAGCTGTCACTATCCCTACAATGTCTCTCACTGCAGCCACTATCCCTGCAGTCACTATCCCTGCAGCCACTATCCCTGCAGTCACTATCCCTGCAAACGCTATCCTACAGTCACTATCTCTGCAGTCACTCTCCCTGTAGTCACTCTCCCTGCAACCACTAACCTTGCATTCACTCTCCCTGCAGTCACTACACCTGCAGTCTCTATCCCTGCAGTCACTGTCACTGCAGTCACTCTCCCTGCAGTCACTCTCCCTGAAACCACTATCCCTGCAGTCACTCTCCCTGCTACCACTTCTCCTGCAGTCACTATCCCTGCAGTCACTATCCCTGCAGTCACTATCCCTGCAGTTACAATCCCTGCAGTCACTATCCTTGCATTCACTCTTCCCTGCAGTCACTATCCCTGCAGTCACTCTCCCTGCAACCACTATCCCTGCAGTCACTATCCCTGCAGTCACTCTCCCTGCAGTCACTATCGCTGCTACCACTAACCCTGCAAACACACTCCCTGCAGTCACTATCCCTGTAACCAATCTCCCTGCAACCACTCTCCTTGCTACCACTATCCCTGCAGTCACTCTCCCTGCAACCACTACCCCTGCAACCACTATCCCTGCAACCACTCTCCTTGCAACCACTATCCCTGCAGTCACTATCCCTGCAGTCACTCTCCCTGCAGTCACTCTCCCTGCAACCACTATCCCTGCAGTCACTATCCCTGCAGGCACTATCCCTGCAGTCACTCTCCCTGCAACCACTAACCATGCAGTCACTATCCCTGCAACCACTCTCCCTGCTCCCACAATTCCTGCAGTCTCTATCCATGCAGTCACTATCACTGCAGTCACTCTCCCTGCAGTCACTCACCCTGCAACCACTATTCCTGCAACCACTATCCCTTCAGTCATTATCCCTGCAGTCACTCTCCCTGCACTCTCTCTCCCTGCAACCAGTATCCCCACAGTCACTATCCCTGCATCCACTACCCAGCAACCACTATCCCTGCAACCACTATCCCTGCTCTCACTATCCCTAAAATGTCTCTCACTGCAGCCACTATCCCTGCAGTCACTATCCCTGCAGCCACTATCCATGCAACGACTATCCCTGCAACCATTATCCCTGTAGTCACTATCCCTGCAGTCACTATCCCTGCAACCACTATACCTGCAACCACTCTTTCTGCAACCACTATCCCTGCAAGCACTATCCCTGCAGACACTATCCCTGCAGTCACTATCCCTGCAGTCACTATCCCTGCAAACGCTATCCTACAGTCACTATCTCTGCAGTCACTCTCCCTGTAGTCACTCTCCCTGCAACCAGTAACCTTGCTTTCACTCTCCCTGCAGTCACTATCCCTGCAACCACTCTCCCTGCAACCACTATCCATGCAGTCACTCTCCCTGCAACCACTAACCATGCAGTCACTCTCCCTGCAACCACTATCCCTGCAACCACTCTCCCTGCAACCACTATCCCTGCAGTCACTCTCCCTGCTACCACTACTCCTGCAGTCTCTATCTCTGCAGTCACTGTCACTGCAGTCACTCTCCCTGCAGTAACTCTCCCTGAAACCACTATTCCTGCAACCACTATCCCTGCAGTCACTCTCCCTGCTACCACGTCTCCTGCAGTCACTATCCCAGCAGCCACTATCCCTGCAGTCACTATCCCTGCAGTCACTATCCCTGCAGTCACTATCCCTGCATTCACTCTCCCTGCAGTCACTGTCCCTGCAGCCACTTTCCCTGCAGTCACTATCCCTGCAGTCACTCTCCCTGCAGTCACTATCCAAGCTGTCACTCTCCCTGCAGTCCCTTTCCCTGCAGAAACTCTCCCTGCAACCACTATCCCTGCAAACACTATCCCTGCAACCATCTCTCTGCAGTCACTATCCTTGCAGTCACTCTCCCTGCAATCACTATCCAAGCAGTCACTCTCCCTGCAACCACTATCCAAGCAGTCACTCTCCCTGCAGTCCCTCTCCCTGCAAACACTATCCCTGCAAACACTCTCTGTGCAGTCACTATCCTTGCAGTCACTCTCCCTGCAGTCACTCTGCCTGCAACCACCATCCCTGCAACCACTATCCCTGCATTCATTATCCCTGCAGTCACTATCCCTGCAACCACTATCCATGAAACCACTATCCCTGCAGTCACTATCCCTGCAACCATTTTCGATGAAACCACTATCCCTGCTACCACTATCCCGGCAGTCACTATCCCTGCCACACCTCTCCCTGCATCCACTATCCCTGCAGTCACTATCCCTGCAACCACTCTCCCTGCAACCACTATTCCTGCAGTCTCTATCCCTGCAGTCACTATCACTGCAGTCACTCTCCCTGCAGTCACTATCCCTGCAAACACTCTCCCTGCAACCACTATCCCTGCAGTCACTCTCCCTGCAACCACTAACCATGCAGTCACTCTCTCTGCAACCACTCTCCCTGCTACCACTATTCCTGCAACCACTATCCCTTCAGTCATTATCCCTGCAGTCACTCTCCCTGCAGTCTCTCTCCCTGCAACCAGTCTCCCGGCTACCACTATTCCTGCAGTCTCTATCCGTGCAGTCACTATCACTGCAGTCACTCTCCCTGCAGTCACTCTCCCTGCAACCACTATCCCTGCAGTCACTCTCCCTGCAGTCTCTCTCCCTGCAACCAGTATCCCCACAGTCACTATCCCTGCAGCCACTACCCTGCAACCACTATCCCTGCAACCACTATCCCAGCTGTCACTATCCCTACAATGTCTCTCACTGCAGCCACTATCCCTGCAGTCACTATCCCTGCAGCCACTATCCCTGCAGTCACTATCCCTGCAAACGCTATCCTACAGTCACTATCTCTGCAGTCACTCTCCCTGTAGTCACTCTCCCTGCAACCACTAACCTTGCATTCACTCTCCCTGCAGTCACTACTCCTGCAGTCTCTATCCCTGCAGTCACTGTCACTGCAGTCACTCTCCCTGCAGTCACTCTCCATGCAGTCACTATCCCTGCAGTCACTATCCCTGCATTCACTCTCCCTGCAGTCACTATCCCGGCAGTCACTATCCCTGCAGCCACTATCCCTGCAGTCACTATCCCTGCAGTCACTATCCCTGCAGCCACTATCCCTGCAGTCACTCTCCATGCAGTCACTATCCCTGCAACCACTATCCCTGCATTCACTCTCCCTGCAGTCACTATCCCGGCAGTCACTATCCCTGCAGCCACTATCCCTGCAGTCACTATCCCTGCAGTCACTATCCCTGCAGCCACTATCCCTGCAGTCACTCTCCATGCAGTCACTATCCCTGCAACCACTATCCCTGCAGTCACTATCCCTGCAGTCACTATCCCTGCTTTCACTATCCCTGCAGCCACTATCCCTGCAGTCAGTCTCCCTGCAACCACTATCCAAGCTGTCACTCTCCCTGCAGTCCCTTTCCCTGCAGTCACTCTCCCTGCAACCACTATCCCTGCAAACACTATCCCTGCAGTCCCTATCCTTGCAGTCACTCTCCCTGCAACTACTATCCAAGCAGTCACTCTCCCTGCAGTCCCTCTCCCTGCAAACACTATCCCTGCAAACACTCTCTGTGCAGTCACTATCCTTGCAGTCACTCTCCCTGCAGTCACTCTGCCTGCAAACACTTTCCCTGCAACCACTATCCCTGCAGTCACTATCCCTGCAACAACTATCCATGCAACCACCATCCCTGCAACCAGTATCTCTGCATTCATTATCCCTGCAGTCACTATCCCTGCAACCACTATCCCTGCAAACACTATCCCTGCAACCATCTCTCTGCAGTCACTATCCTTGCAGTCACTCTCCCTGCAATCACTATCCAAGCAGTCACTCTCCCTGCAACCACTATCCAAGCAGTCACTCTCCCTGCAGTCCCTCTCCCTGCAAACACTATCCCTGCAAACACTCTCTGTGCAGTCACTATCCTTGCAGTCACTCTCCCTGCAGTCACTCTGCCTGCAACCACCATCCCTGCAACCACTATCCCTGCATTCATTATCCCTGCAGTCACTATCCCTGCAACCACTATCCATGAAACCACTATCCCTGCAGTCACTATCCCTGCAACCATTTTCGATGAAACCACTATCCCTGCTACCACTATCCCGGCAGTCACTATCCCTGCCACACCTCTCCCTGCATCCACTATCCCTGCAGTCACTATCCCTGCAACCACTCTCCCTGCAACCACTATTCCTGCAGTCTCTATCCCTGCAGTCACTATCACTGCAGTCACTCTCCCTGCAGTCACTATCCCTGCAACCACTCTCCCTGCAACCACTATCCCTGCAGTCACTCTCCCTGCAACCACTAACCATGCAGTCACTCTCTCTGCAACCACTCTCCCTGCTACCACTATTCCTGCAACCACTATCCCTTCAGTCATTATCCCTGCAGTCACTCTCCCTGCAGTCTCTCTCCCTGCAACCAGTCTCCCGGCTACCACTATTCCTGCAGTCTCTATCCGTGCAGTCACTATCACTGCAGTCACTCTCCCTGCAGTCACTCTCCCTGCAACCACTATCCCTGCAGTCACTCTCCCTGCAGTCTCTCTCCCTGCAACCAGTATCCCCACAGTCACTATCCCTGCAGCCACTACCCTGCAACCACTATCCCTGCAACCACTATCCCAGCTGTCACTATCCCTACAATGTCTCTCACTGCAGCCACTATCCCTGCAGTCACTATCCCTGCAGCCACTATCCCTGCAGTCACTATCCCTGCAAACGCTATCCTACAGTCACTATCTCTGCAGTCACTCTCCCTGTAGTCACTCTCCCTGCAACCACTAACCTTGCATTCACTCTCCCTGCAGTCACTACTCCTGCAGTCTCTATCCCTGCAGTCACTGTCACTGCAGTCACTCTCCCTGCAGTCACTCTCCATGCAGTCACTATCCCTGCAGTCACTATCCCTGCATTCACTCTCCCTGCAGTCACTATCCCGGCAGTCACTATCCCTGCAGCCACTATCCCTGCAGTCACTATCCCTGCAGTCACTATCCCTGCAGCCACTATCCCTGCAGTCACTCTCCATGCAGTCACTATCCCTGCAACCACTATCCCTGCATTCACTCTCCCTGCAGTCACTATCCCGGCAGTCACTATCCCTGCAGCCACTATCCCTGCAGTCACTATCCCTGCAGTCACTATCCCTGCAGCCACTATCCCTGCAGTCACTCTCCATGCAGTCACTATCCCTGCAACCACTATCCCTGCAGTCACTATCCCTGCAGTCACTATCCCTGCTTTCACTATCCCTGCAGCCACTATCCCTGCAGTCAGTCTCCCTGCAACCACTATCCAAGCTGTCACTCTCCCTGCAGTCCCTTTCCCTGCAGTCACTCTCCCTGCAACCACTATCCCTGCAAACACTATCCCTGCAGTCCCTATCCTTGCAGTCACTCTCCCTGCAACTACTATCCAAGCAGTCACTCTCCCTGCAGTCCCTCTCCCTGCAAACACTATCCCTGCAAACACTCTCTGTGCAGTCACTATCCTTGCAGTCACTCTCCCTGCAGTCACTCTGCCTGCAAACACTTTCCCTGCAACCACTATCCCTGCAGTCACTATCCCTGCAACAACTATCCATGCAACCACCATCCCTGCAACCAGTATCTCTGCATTCATTATCCCTGCAGTCACTATCCCTGCAACCACTATCCATGAAACCACTATCCCTGCAGTCACTATCCCTGCAACCACTATCCCTGCAGTCACTATCCCTGCCACACCGCTCCCTGCATCCACTATCCCTGCAACCACTATTCCTGCAGTCTCTATCCCTGCAGTCACTATCACTGCAGTCACTCTCCCTGCAGTCACTATCCCTGCAACCACTCTCCCTGCAACCACTATCCCTGCAGTCACTATCCCGGCAGTCACTATCCCTGCAGCCACTATCCCTGCAGTCACTATCCCTGCAGTCACTATCCCTGCAGCCACTATCCCTGCAGTCACTCTCCATGCAGTCACTATCCCTGCAACCACTATCCCTGCAGTCACTATCCCTGCAGTCACTATCCCTGCTTTCACTATCCCTGCAGCCACTATCCCTGCAGTCAGTCTCCCTGCAACCACTATCCAAGCTGTCACTCTCCCTGCAGTCCCTTTCCCTGCAGTCACTCTCCCTGCAACCACTATCCCTGCAAACACTATCCCTGCAGTCCCTATCCTTGCAGTCACTCTCCCTGCAACTACTATCCAAGCAGTCACTCTCCCTGCAGTCCCTCTCCCTGCAAACACTATCCCTGCAAACACTCTCTGTGCAGTCACTATCCTTGCAGTCACTCTCCCTGCAGTCACTCTGCCTGCAAACACTTTCCCTGCAACCACTATCCCTGCAGTCACTATCCCTGCAACAACTATCCATGCAACCACCATCCCTGCAACCAGTATCTCTGCATTCATTATCCCTGCAGTCACTATCCCTGCAACCACTATCCATGAAACCACTATCCCTGCAGTCACTATCCCTGCAACCACTATCCCTGCAGTCACTATCCCTGCCACACCGCTCCCTGCATCCACTATCCCTGCAACCACTATTCCTGCAGTCTCTATCCCTGCAGTCACTATCACTGCAGTCACTCTCCCTGCAGTCACTATCCCTGCAACCACTCTCCCTGCAACCACTATCCCTGCAGTCACTCTCCCTGCAACCACTAACCATGCAGTCACTATCCCTGCAACCACTCTCCCTGCTCCCACTATTCCTGCAGTCTCTATCCATGCAGTCACTATCACTGCAGTCACTCTCCCTGCAGTCACTCACCCTGCAACCACTATTCCTGCAACCACTATCCCTTCAGTCATTATCCATGCAGTCACTCTCCCTGCAGTCTCTCTCCCTGCAACCAGTATCCCCACAGTCACTATCCCTGCAGCCACTACCCAGCAACCACTATCCCTGCAACCACTATCCCTGCTCTCACTTTCCCTAAAATGTCTCTCACTGCAGCCACTATCCCTGCAGTCACTATCCCTGAAGCCACTAAACATGCAACGACTATCCCTGCAACCATTATCCCTGTAGTCACTATCCCTGCAGTCACTATCCCTGCAACCACTATACCTGCAACCACTCTTTCTGCAACCACTATCCCTGCAAGCACTATCCCTGCAGACACTATCCCTGCAGTCACTATCCCTGCAGTCACTATCCCTGCAAACGCTATCCTACAGTCACTATCTCTGCAGTCACTCTCCCAGTAGTCACTCTCCCTGCAACCAGTAACCTTGCTTTCACTCTCCCTGCAGTCACTATCCCTGCAACCACTCTCCCTGCAACCACTATCCATGCAGTCACTCTCCCTGCAACCACTAACCATGCAGTCACTCTCCCTGCAACCACTATCCCTGCAACCACTCTCCCTGCAACCACTATCCCTGCAGTCACTCTCCCTGCTACCACTACTCCTGCAGTCTCTATCCCTGCAGTCACTGTCACTGCAGTCACTCTCCCTGCAGTCACTCTCCCTGAAACCACTATTCCTGCAACCACTATCTCTGCAGTCACTCTCCCTGCTACCACGTCTCCTGCAGTCACTATCCCAGCAGCCACTATCCCTGCAGTCACTATCCCTGCAGTCACTATCCCTGCAGTCACTATCCCTGCATTCACTCTCCCTGCAGTCACTGTCCCTGCAGCCACTTTCCCTGCAGTCACTATCCCTGCAGTCACACTCCCTGCAGTCACTATCCAAGCTATCACTCTCCCTGCAGTCACTATCCCTGCAGTCACTCTCCCTGCAACCACTATCCCTGCAAACACTATCCCTGCAACCATCTCTCTGCAGTCACTATCCTTGCAATCACTCTCCCTGCAACCACTATCCAAGCAGTCACTCTCCCTGCAACCACTATCCAAGCAGTCACTCTCCCTGCAGTCCCTCTCCCTGCAAACACTATCCCTGCAAACACTCTCTGTGCAGTCACTATCCTTGCAGTCACTCTCCCTGCAGTCACTCTGCCTGCAACCACTTTCCCTGCAACCACCATCCCTGCAACCACTATCCCTGCATTCATTATCCCTGCAGTGACTATCCCTGCAACCACTATCCATGAAACCCCTATCCCTGCAGTCACTATCCCTGCAACCATTTTCGATGAAACCACTATCCCTGCTACCACTATCCCTGCAGTCACTATCCCTGCCACACCTCTCCCTGCATCCACTATCCCTGCAGTCACTATCCCTGCAACCACTCTCCCTGCAACCACTATTCCTGCAGTCTCTATCCCTGCAGTCACTATCACTGCAGTCACTCTCCCTGCAGTCACTATCCCTGCAACCACTCTCCCTGCAACCACTATCCCTGCAGTCACTCTCCCTGCAACCACTAACCATGCAGTCACTCTCTCTGCAACCACTCTCCCTGCTACCACTATTCCTGCAGTCTCTATCCGTGCAGTCACTATCACTGCAGTCACTCTCCCTGCAGTCACTCTCCCTGCAACCACTATTCCGGCAACCACTAACTCTTCAGTCATTATCCCTGCAGTCACTCTGCTGCAGTCTCTCTCCCTGCAACCAGTCTCCCGGCTACCAAATTTCCTGCAGTCTCTATCCGTGCAGTCACTATCACTGCAGTCACTCTCCCTGCAGTCACTCTCCCTGCAACCACTATCCCTGCAGTCACTCTCCCTGCAGTCTCTCTGCCTGCAACCAGTATCCCCACAGTCACTATCCCTGCAGCCACTACCCTGCAACCACTATCCCTGCAACCACTATCCCAGCTGTCACTATCCCTACAATGTCTCTCACTGCAGCCACTATCCCTGCAGTCACTATCCCTGCAGCCACTATCCCTGCAGTCACTATCCCTGCAAACGCTATCCTACAGTCACTATCGCTGCAGTCACTCTCCCTGTAGTCACTCTCCCTGCAACCACTAACCTTGCATTCACTCTCCCTGCAGTCACTATCCCTGCAACCACTCTCCCTGCAACCACTATCCATGCAGTCACTCTCCCTGCAACCAATAACCATGCAGTCACTCTCCCTGCAACCACTAACCCTGCAACCACTCTCCCTGCAAACACTATCCCTGCAGTCACTCTTCCTGCTACCACTACTCCTGCAGTCTCTATCCCTGCAGTCACTGTCACTGCAGTCACTCTCCCTGCAGTCACTCTCCCTGAAACCACTATTCCTGCAACCACTATCCCTGCAGTCACTCTCCCTGCTACCACTTCTCCTGCAGTCACTATCCCAGCAGTCACTATCCCTGCAGTCACTATCCCTGCAGTCACTATCCCTGCAGTCACTATCCCTGCATTCACTCTCCCTGCAGTCACTATCCCTGCAGCCACTATCCCTGCAGTCACTATCCCTGCAGTCACTATCCCTGCAGCCACTATCCCTGCAGTCACTCTCCATGCAGTCACTATCCCTGCAACCACTATCCCTGCAGTCAATATCCCTGCAGTCACTATCCCTGCAGTCACTATCCCTGCAGCCACTCTCCCTGCAGTCACTCTCCCTGCAACCACTATCCAAGCTGTCACTCTCCCTGCAGTCCCATTCCCTGCAGTCACTCTCCCTGCAACCACTATCCCTGCAAACACTATCCCTGCAACCATCTCTCTGCAGTCACTATCCTTGCAGTCACTCTCCCTGCAACCACTATCCAAGCAGTCACTCTCCCTGCAACCACTATCCAAGCCGTCACTCTCCCTGCAGTCCCTCTCCCTGCAAACACTATCCCTGCAAACACTCTCTGTGCAGTCACTATCCTTGCAGTCGCTCTCCCTGCAGTCACTCTGCCTGCAAACACTTTCCCTGCAACCACCATCCCTGCAACCACTATCCCTGCATTCATTATCCCTGCAGTCACTATCCCTGCAACCACTATCCATGAAACTACTATCCCTGCAGTCACTATCACTGCAACCATTTTCCATGAAACCACTATCCCTGCTACCACTATCCCTGCAGTCACTATCCCTGCCACACCTCTCCCTGCATCCACTATCCCTGCGGTCACTATCCCTGCAACCACTCTCCCTGCAACCACTATTCCTGCAGTCTCTATCCCTGCAGTCACTGTCACTGCCGTCACTCTCCCTGCAGTCACTATCCCTGCAACCACTCTCCCTGCAACCACTATCCCTGCAGTCACTCTCCCTGCAACCACTAACCATGCAGTCACTCTCCCAGCAACCACTCTCCCTGCTGCCACTATTCCTGCAGTCTCTATCCGTGCAATCACTATCACTGCAGTCACTCTCCCTGCAGTCACTCTCCCTGCAACCACTATTCCTGCAACCACTATCCATTCAGTCATTATCCCTGCAGTCACTCTCCCTGCAGTCTCTCTCCCTGCAACCAGTATCCCCACAGTCACTATCCCTGCAGCCACTACCCAGCAACCACTATCCCTGCAACCACTATCCCAGCTGTCACGATCCCTACAATGTCTCTCACTGCAGCCACTATCCCTGCAGTCACTATCCCTGCAGCCACTATCCCTGCAGTCACTATCCCTGCAAACGCTATCCTACAGTCACTATCTCTGCAGTCACTCTCCCTGTAGTCACTCACCCTGCAACCACTAACCTTGCATTCACTCTCCCTGCAGTCACTATCCCTGCAACCACTCTCCCAGCAACCACTATCCATGCAGTCACTCTCCCTGCAACCAATAACCATGCAGTCCCTCTCCCTGCAACCACTATCCCTGCAACCACACCCGCTGCCACCACTAACCCTGCAGTCACTTTCCCTGCTACCACTACTCCTGCAGTCTCTATCCCTGCAGTCACTGTCACTGCAGTCACTCTCCCTGCAACCAGTATCCCTGCAACCACTATCCCAGCTGTCACTATCCCTACAATGTCTCTCACTGCAGCCACTATCCCTGCAGTCACTATCCCTGCAGCCACTATCCCTGCAGTCACTATCCCTGCAAACGCTATCCTGCAGTCACTATCTCTGCAGTCACTCTCCCTGTAGTCACTCTCCCTTCAACCACTAACCTTGCATTCACTCTCCCTGCAGTCACTATCCCTGCAACCACTCTCCATGCAACCAATAACCATGCAGTCACTCTCCCTGCAACCACTATCCCTGCAACCACTCTCCCTGCAACCACTATCCCTGCAGTCACTCTCCCTACACTACTCCTGCAGTCTCTATCCCTGCAGTCACTGTCACTGCAGTCACTCTCCCTGCAGTCACTCTCCCTGAAACCACTATTCCTGCAACCACTATCCCTGCAGTCACTCTCCCTGCTACCACTTCTCCTGCAGTCACTATCCCAGCAGTCACTATCCCTGCAGTCACTATCCCTCCAGTCACTATCCCTGCATTCACTCTCCCTGCAGTCACTATCCCTGCAGTCACTATCCCTGCAGCCACTATCCCTGCAGTCACTATCCCTGCAGTCACTATCCCTGCAACCACTATCCCTGCAGTCACTATCCCTGCAGTCACTGTCCCTGCAGTCACTATCCCTGCAGCCACTATCCCTGCAGTCACTCTCCGTGCAACCACTATCCAAGCTGTCACTCTCCCTGCAGTCCCATTCCTTGCAGTCACTCTCCCTGCAACCACTATCCCTGCAAACACTATCCCTGCAACCATCTCTCTGTAGTCACTATCCTGGCAGTCACTCTCCCTGCAACCACTATCCAAGCAGTCACTCTCCCTGCAACCACTATCCAAGCAGTCACTCTCCCTGCAGTCCCTCTCCCTGCAAACACTATCCCTGCAAACACTCTCTGTGCAGTCACTATTCTTGCAGTCACTGTCCCTGCAGTCACTCTGCCTGCAAACACTTTCCCTGCAACCACTATCCCTGCAGTCACTATCCCTGCAACAACTATCCATGCAACCACCATCCCTGCAACCACTATCCCTGCATTCATTATCCCTGCAGTCACTATTCCTGAAACCACTATCCATGAAACCACTATCCCTGCAGTCACTATCCCTGCAACCATTTTCCATGCAGCCACTATCCCTGCTACCACTATCCCTGCTGCCACTATCCCTGCCACACCTCTTCCTGCATCCACTATCCCTGCAGTCACTCTCCCTGTAGTCACTCTCCCTGCAGTCACTCTCCCTGCAACCACTAACCATGCAGTCACTCTCCCTGCAACCACTATTCCTGCAGTCTCTATCCCTGCAGTCACTATCACTGCAGTCACTCTCCCTGCAGTCACTATCCCTGCAACAACTCTCCCTGCAACCACTTTCCCTGCAGTCACTCTCCCTGCAACCACTAACCATGCAGTCACTCTCCCTGCAACCACTATTCCTGCAGTCTCTATCCGTGCAGTCACTATCACTGCAGTCACTCTCCCTGCAGTCACTCTCCCTGCAACCACTATCCCTGCAGTCACTCTCCCTGCAGTCTCTCTCCCTGCAACCAGTATCCCCACAGTCACTATCCCTGCAGCCACTACTCTGCAACCAATATCCCTGCAACCACTATCCCTGCTGTCACTATCCCTACAATGTCTCTCACTGCAGCCAATATCCCTGCAGTCACTATCCCTGCAGCCACTATCCATGCAACGACTATCCCTGCAACCATTATCCCTGCAGTCACTATGCCTGCAGTCACTATCCCTGCAGTCACTATCCCTGCATCCACTATCCCTGCAGTCACTATCCCTGCAACCACTATCCCTGCAGTCACTATCCCTGCATCCACTATCCCTGCAGTCACTATCCCTGCAACCACTATACCTGCAACCACTCTTTCTGCAACCACTATCCCTGCAAGCACTATCCCTGCAGACACTATCCCTGCAGTCACTATCCCTGCAGTCACTATCCCTGCAAACGCTATCCTACAGTCACTATCTCTGCAGTCACTCTCCCTGTAGTCACTCTCCCTGCAACCACTAACCTTGCTTTCACTCTCCCTGCAGTCACTATCCCTGCAACCACTCTCCCTGCAACCACTATCCATGCAGTCACTATCCCTGCATCCACTATCCCTGCAGTCACTATCCCTGCAACCACTATCCCTGCAGTCACTATCCCTGCATCCACTATCCCTGCAGTCACTATCCCTGCAACCACTATACCTGCAACCACTCTTTCTGCAACCACTATCCCTGCAAGCACTATCCCTGCAGACACTATCCCTGCAGTCACTATCCCTTCAGTCAATATCCCTGCAACCACTATCCCTGCAGTCACTATCCCTGCATCCACTATCCCTGCAGTCACAATCCCTGCAACCACTATACCTGCAACCACTCTTTCTGCAACCACTATCCCTGCAAGCACTATCCCTGCAGACACTATCCCTGCAGTCACTATCCCTGCAGTCACTATCCCTGCAAACGCTATCCTACAGTCACTATCTCTGCAGTCACTCTCCCTGTAGTCACTCTCCCTGCAACCACTAACCTTGCTTTCACTCTCCCTGCAGTCACTATCCCTGCAACCACTCTCCCTGCAACCACTATCCATGCAGTCACTCTCCCTGCAACCACTAACCATGCAGTCACTCTCCCTGCAACCACTATCCCTGCAACCACCCTCCCTGCTACCACTACTCCTGCAGTCTCTATCCCTGCAGTCACTATCACTGCAGTCACTGTCACTGCAGTCACTCTCCCTGAAACCACTATTCCTGCAACCACAATCCCTGCAGTCACTCTCCCTGCTACCACTACTCCTGCAGTCACTATCCCTGCAGTCACTATCCCTGCAGTAACTATCCCTGCAGTCACAATCCCTGCAGTCACTATCCCAGCAGTCACTATCCCTGCAGTCACTATCCCTGCACTCACTATCCCTGCAGTCACTATCCCTGCAGTCACTATCCCTGCAATCACTCTCCCTGCAGTCACTCTACCTGCAACCACTCTCCCTGCAGTCACTAACCCTGCATCCACTATCCCAGCAGTCACTTTCCCTGCAACAACTATCCCTGCAGCCACTAATCCTTCAATCACTATAGCTGCAATCACTCTCCCTGCAGTCACTCTCCCTGCAACCACTCTCCCTGCAACAACCATCCCTGAAGTTACTCTCCCTGCATCCACTCTCCCTGCAACCACAATCCCTGTGTTCACTCTCCCTGCAATCAATTTCCCTGCAGTCACTATCCCTGCAGTCACTCACTCTGCAACCACTCACCCTGCAGCCACTAACCCTTCCGTCACTATCCCTGCAGTCACTCTCCCTGCAGCCTCTCTCCCTGCAACCACTATCCCTGCAGTCACTATCCCTGCAACCACTATCCCTGCAGTCACTATCCCTGCAACCACTTTCCTGCAGTTACGATCGCTGCAGTCACTATTCCTTCAGTCACTATCCCTGCAGTCATTCTCCCTGCAACCACTGTCCCTGCAGTCACTCTCCCTGCAGTCACTATCCCTTCAGTCATTATCCCTGCAGTCACTCTCCCGGCAACCACTATCCCTGCAGTGAATATCCCTGCAGTCACTATCCCTGCAGTCACTATCCCTGCAGTCACTATCCCTGCAACTACTATCCCTGCAGTCACTCTCCCTGCGGTCACTATCCCTGCAGTCACTATCACTGCAGTCACTATCCCTGCAGTCACTCTCCCTGCAACCATTAACCCTGCAGCCACTCTCCCTATAAACATTATCCCTACAGTATCAATCCCTGCAACCACTATCCCTGCAGTCACTCTCCCTGCTACCACTATTCCTGCATTCACTATCCCTTCAGTCACTATCCCTGCAGTCACTCTCCCTGCAACCACTCACCCTGCAGCCACTAACCCTTCAGTCACTATCGCTGCAACAACTATCCCTGCCGCCACTATTCCTGCAGCCTCTCTCCCTGCAACCACTTTCCCTGCAGCCACTAACTCTTCAGTCACTATCCCTGCGGTCACTATCTATGCAGTCACTCTCCCTGCAACCGCTATCCCTGCAATCACTCTCCCTGCAACCACTATCATTGCAGCCACTATCACTGCAACCACTCTCCCTGCAACCACTATACCTGCAGCCACTATCCCTGCAGTCACTATCCCTGCAAACACTATCCCTGCAGCCACTATCCCTGCAGTCACTGTCCCCGCAACCACTATCCCTGCAGTCACTATCCCTGCAACCACTATCCCTGCAGTCACTATCCCTGCAACCACTATCCCTGCAGTCACTATCCCTGCAACCACTATCCCTGCAGTCACTATCCCTGCAACCACTATCCCTGCAGTCACTCTCCTTGCAACCACTAACTCTGCAACCACTTTCCCTGAATCAACTATCCCTGCAACCACTCTCCCTGCAGTCACTCTCCTTGAAACCACTAACTCTGCAACCACTTTCCCTGAATCAACTATCCCTGCAACCACTATCCCTGCAGCCACTATCCCTGCAACCACTCTCCCTGCAACCACTCTCCCTGCAACCACTATCACTGCAGCCACGATCCCTGCAACCACTATCCCTGCAACCACTCTCCCTGCAACCACTATCCCTGCAGTCACTATCCCTGCAGTCACTATCCCTGCCCTCATTCTCCCTGCATCAATTAACCCTGCAGTCACTCTCCCTGCAACCACTATCCCTACAGTCTCAATCCCTGCAACCACTATCACTGCAAACACTATCCTTGCAGTCACGCACCCTGCTACGACTATTCCTGCAGTCACTCTCCCTGCAGTCACTATCCCTGCAACCACAATCCCTGAAGTCACTCTCCCTGCAACCACTCTCCCTGCAACCACAATCCCTGCGTTCACTCTCCCTGCAATCAATTTCCCTGCAGTCACTATCCCTGCAGTCACTCACCCTGCAACCACTCACCCTGCAGCCACTAACCCTTCAGTCACTATCTCTGCAACAACTAAAACTTCAGTCACTATCCCTGCAGTCACTATCCCTGCAACCATTTTCCATGCAACCACTATCCCTGCGACCACTATCCCTGCAGTCACTATCCCTGCAACCACTATAACTGCAACCACTCTTTCTGCCACCACTATCCCTGCAACCACTATCCCTGCAGTCACTATCCCTGCAGTCACTATCCCTGCAGTCACTATCCCTGCAGTCACTATCCCTGCATTCACTCTCCCTGCAGTCACTATCCCTGCAGTCACTATCCCTGCAGCCACTATCCCTGCAGTCACTATCCCTGCAGTCACTATTCCTGCAACCACTATCCCTGCAGTCACTCTCCATGCAGTCACTATCCCTGCAACCACTATCCCTGCAGTCACTATCCCTGCAGTCACTATCCCTGCAGTCACTATCCCTGCATTCACTCTCCCTGCAGTCACTATCCCTGCAGCCACTATCCCTGCAGTCACTATCCCTGCAGTCACTATCCCTGCAGTCACTATCCCTGCAGCCACTATCCCTGCAGTCACTCTCCCTGCAACCACTATCCAAGCTGTCACTCTCCCTGCAGTCCCTTTCCCTGCAGTCACTCTCCCTGCAACCACTATCCCTGCAAACACTATCCCTGCAACCATCTCTCTGCAGTCACTATCCTTGCAGTCACTCTCCCTGCAACCACTATCCAAGCAGTCACTCTCCCTGCAACCACTATCCAAGCAGTCACTCTCCCTGCAGTCCCTCTCCCTGCAAACACTATCCCTGCAAACACTCTCTGTGCAGTCACTATCCATGCAGTCACTCTCCCTGCAGTCACTCTGCCTGCAAACACTTTCCCTGCAACCACCATCCCTGCAACCACTATGCCTGCATTCATTATCCCTGCAGTCACTATCCCTGCAACCACTATCCATGAAACCACTATCCCTGCAGTCACTATCCCTGCAACCATTTTCCATGAAACCACTATCCCTGCTACCACTATCCCTGCAGTCACTATCCCTGCAACCATTTTCCATGAAACCACTATCCCTGCTACCACTATCCCTGCAGTCACTATCCCTGCAACCAATCTCCCTGCAACCACTATTCCTACAGTCTATATCCCTGCAGTCACTATCACTGCAGTCACTATCCCTGCAGTCACTATCCCTGCAACCACTCTCCCTGCAACCACTATCCCTGCAGTCACTCTCCCTCCAACCACTAACCATGCAGTCACTCTCCCTGCAACCACTCTCCCTGCTACCACTATTCCTGCAGTCTCTATCCGTGCAGTCACTATCACTGCAGTCACTCTCCCTGCAGTCACTCTCCCTGCAACCACTATTCCTGCAACCACAATCCCTTCAGTCATTATCCCTGCAGTCACTCTCCCTGCAGTCTCTCTCCCTGCAACCAGTATCCCCACAGTCACTATCCCTGCAGCCACTACCCAGCAACCACTATCCCTGCAACCACTATCCCAGCTGTCACTATCCCTACAATGTCTCTCACAGCAGCCACTATCCATGCAGTCACTATCCCTGCAGCCACTATCCCTGCAGTCACTATCCCTGCAAACGCTATCATACAGTCACTATCTCTGCAGTCACTCTCCCTGTAGTCACTCTCCCTGCAACCACTAACCTTGCATTCACTCTCCCTGCAGTCATTATCCCTGCAACCACTCTCCCTGCAACCACTATCCATGCAGTCACTCTCCCTGCAACCAATAACCATGCAGTCACTCTCCCTGCAACCACTATCCCTGCAACCACTCTCCCTGCAACCACTATCCCTGCAGTCACTCTCCCTGCTACCACTACTCCTGCAGTCTCTATCCCTGCAGTCACTGTCACTGCAGTCACTCTCCCTGCAGTCACTCTCCCTGCAACCACTAACCATGCAGTCACTCTCCCTGCAACCACTATTTCTGCAGTCTCTATCCGTGCAGTCACTATCACTGCAGTCACTCTCCCTGCAACCACTATCCCTGCAGTCACTCTCCCTGCAGTCTCTCTCCCTGCAACCAGTATCCCCACAGTCACTATCCCTGCAGCCACTACCCTGCAACCACTATCCCTGCAACCACTATCCCAGCTGTCACTATCCCTACAATGTCTCTCACTGCAGCCACTATCCCTGCAGTCACTATCCCTGCAGCCACTATCCCTGCAGTCACTATCCCTGCTAACACTATCCTACAGTCACTATCTCTGCAGTCACTCTCCCTGTAGTCACTCTCCCAGCAACCACTAACCTTGCATTCACTCTCCCTGCAGTCACTATCCCTGCAACCACTCTCCCTGCAACCACTATCCATGCAGTCACTCTCCCTGCAACCAATAACCATGCAGTCACTCTCCCTGCAACCACTATCCCTGCAACCACTCTCCCTGCAACCACTATCCCTGCAGTCACTCTCCCTGCTACCACTACTCCTGCAGTCTCTATCCCTGCAGTCACTGTCACTGCAGTCACTCTCCCTGCAGTCACTCTCCCTGAAACCACTATTCCTGCAACCACTATCCCTGCAGTCACTCTCCCTGCTACCACTTCTCCTGCAGTCACTATCCCAGCAGTCACTATCCCTGCAGTCACTATCCCTGCAGTCACTATCCCTGCATTCACTCTCCCTGCAGTCACTATCCCTGCAGTCACTATCCCTGCAGCCACTATCCCTGCAGTCACTATCCCTGCAGTCACTATCCCTGCAACCACTATCCCTGCAGTCACTCTCCATGCAGTCACTATCCCTGCAACCACTATCCCTGCAGTCACTATCCCTGCAGTCACTATCCCTGCAGCCACTATCCCTGCAGTCACTCTCCCTGCAACCACTATCCAAGCTGTCACTCTCCCTGCAGTCCCATTCCCTGCAGTCACTCTCCCTGCAACCACTATCCCTGCAAACACTATCCCTGCAAGCATCTCTCTGTAGTCACTATCCTTGCAGTCACTCTCCCTGCAACCACTATCCAAGCAGTCACTCTCCCTGCAACCACTATCCAAGCAGTCACTCTCCCTGCAGTCCCTCTCCCTGCAAACACTATCCCTGCAAACACTCTCTGTGCAGTCACTATCCTTGCAGTCACTGTCCCTGCAGTCACTCTGCCTGCAAACACTTTCCCTGCAACCACTATCCCTGCAGTCACCATCCCTGCAACCACTATCCCTGCATTCATTATCCCTGCAGTCACTATCCCTGCAACCACTATCCATGAAACCACTATCCCTGCAGTCACTATCCCTGCAACCATTTTCCATGCAGCCACTATCCCTGCTACCACTATCCCTGCTGCCACTATCCCTGCCACACCTCTTCCTGCATCCACTATCCCTGCAGTCAGTCTCCCTGTAGTCACACTCCCTGCAGTCACTCTCCCTGCAACCACTAACCATGCAGTCACTCTCCCTGCAACCACTATTCCTGCATCCACTATCCCTGCAGCCACTCTTCCTGCAGTCACTATCCCTGCAGTCACTATCCCCGCAGTCACTATCCCTGCAACCACTATCCCTGCAACCATTATCCCTGCAACCACTCTCCCTGCAGTCACTAACCCTGCAACTACTATCCCTGCAACCACTATCCCTGCAGTCACTTTCCCTGCAGCCACAATCTCTGAAGTCACTCTCCCTGCAGTAAATCACCCTGCAGTCACTCTCCCTGCAACCAATCTCCCTGCAACCACAATCTCTGAAGTCACTCTCCCTGCAAACACTCTCCCTGCAACCAGAATCCCTGCGTTGACTCTCCATGCAATCACTCTCCCCGCAGTCACTAACCCTGCAACCACTATCCCAGCAGTCACTCTCCCTGCAACCACAATCTCTGAAGACACTCTCCCTGCAGTAACTCTCCCTGCAGTCACTCTCCCTGCAACCACTCTCCCTGCAACCACAATCTCTGAAGTCACTCTCCCTGCAAACACTCTCCCTGCAACCACAATCCCTGCGTTGACTCTCCCTGCAGTCACTATCCCTGCAGTTACTATCCCTGCAACCACTATCCCTGCAGTTACTATCCCTGCAACCACTATCCCTGCAGTCACTATTCCTGCAGGCACTCTCCCTGCAACCACTATCCCTGCAACCACTATCCCTGCATCCACTATCCCTGCAGCCACTCTTCCTGCAGTCACTATCCCTGCAGTCACTATCCCCGCAGTCACTATCCCTGCAACCACTATCCCTGCAACCATTATCCCTGCAACCACTATCCCTGCAATCACTATCCCTGCAAGCACTATCCCTGCAGTCACTCTCCCTGCAACCACTATCCCTGCAACCACTCTCCCTGCAACAACTATCCCTGCAGCAACTATCCCTGCAGTCACTATGCCTGCAGTCCCTATCCCTGCAACCACTATCCCTGCAACCACTATCCCTGCAGCAACTATCCCTGCAGTCACTATCCCCGCAGTCACTATCCCTGCAACCACAACCTCTGCAGCCACTCTCCGTCAGTCACTATCCCTGCGGCCACTCTCCATGCAGTCACTAACCTTGCAGTCATTATCCCCGCAGTCACTTTCCCTGCAACCACTATTCCTGCAGCCACTATCCCGGCAGCCAGAATCCCTGCAGTTACTATCCCTGCAGTCACTATCCCTGCAGTTACTGTCCCTGCAACTACAATCCCTGCAGTTACCATCCCTGCAGTCACTATCCCTGCAACCACTATCCCTGCAGTCACTATCCCTGCAACCATTCTCCCTGCAGTCACAATACCTGCAACCAGTATCCCTGCAGTTACCATCCCTGCAACCTCTATCCCTGCAGTTACTATCCCTGCAAGCACTATCCCTGCAGTCACTCTCCCTGCAACCTATATCCCTGCAGGCACTATCTCTGCAGCCACTATCCCTGCAGCCACTATCCCTGCAATCACTATCCCTGCAACCACTCTCCCTGCAGTCACTATCCCTGCAACCACTATCCCTGCAGTTACTATCCCTGCAACCACTATTCCTGCAGCCACTGTCCCTGCAGCCACTATCCCGGCAAACACTATCCCTGCAGTTACCATCCCTGCAGTCACTATCCCTGCAACCACTATCCCTGCAGTCACTATCCCTGCAACAACTCTCCCTGCAGTCACAATCCCTGCAACCAGTATCCCTGCAGTTACCATCCCTGCAACCACTATCCCTGCAGTTACTATCCCTGCTACCACTATCCCTGCAGTTACTATCCCTGCAACCACTATCCTTGCAGCCACGAACCCTACAATCACTACAGCTGCAAGCACTATCCCTGTAGCCACTATCCCTGCAACCACTATCTCTGCAGTCACTATCCCTGCAGTAACTTTCCCTGCAACAACTATCCAAGCAGTGACACTCCTTGCAACCACTATCGCTGCAACCACTCTCGTGAATCGTCTATCACTGCAGCCACTCTACCTGCAATCACTATCCCTGCAACCAGTATCCCGGCAACCACTTGTCCTTAAAACACTCTCCCTGAAACCACTATCCCTGCAGTCACTCTCCCTGCAGTCACTATCCCTGCAGTCACTATCCCTGCAGTCACTATCCCTGCAACCACTATCCCTGCAGCCACTGTCCCTGCAGTCACTATCCCTGCAGTCACTATCCCTGCAACCACAATCCCTGCAGTCACTATGCCCGCAGTCACTCTCCCTGCAACCACTATCCCTGTAACCACAATCCCTGCAATCACTATGCCCGCATTCACTCTCCCTGCAACCATTATCCCTGCAACGACTATCCCTGCAGTCACTATCCCTGCAGTCACTATCCCTGCAGTCACTTTCCCTACAACCACAATCTCTGCAGTCACTCTCCCTGCAGTAACTCTCCCTGCAGTCACTCTCCCTGCAACCACTCTCCCTGCAACCACAATCTCTGAAGTCACTCTCCCTGCAAACACTCTCCCTGCAACCACAATCCCTGCGTTGACTCTCCCTGCAATCACTCTCCCCGCAGTCACTAACCTTGCAACCACTATCCCAGCAGTCACTCTCCCTGCAACCACTATCCTTGCAGCCACTAACCCTACAATCACTACAGCTGCAAGCACTATCCCTGTAGCCACTACCCCTGCAACCACTATCTCTGCAGTCATTATCCCTGCAATCACTTTGCCCACAGTCATTATCCCTGAAACCACTATCCCTGCAAACACTCTCCCTGCATCCACTATGCCTGCAACCACTATCCCTGCAGTCACTAACCCTGCAGCCACTCTTCCTGCAGTCACTATCCCTGCAGTCACTATCGTCGCAGTCACTATCCCTGCAACCACTATCCCTGCAAACATTGTCCCTGCAACCACTATCCCTGCAGTCACTATCCCTGCAAGCACTATCCCTGCAGTCACTCTCCCTGCAACCACTATCCCTGCAGTCACTATCCCTGTAGTCACTCTCCCTGCAACCACTATCCCTGCAACCACTATCCCTGCAGTCACTATCCCTGCAAGCACTATCCATGCAGTCACTCTCCCTGCAACCACTATCCCTGCAACCACTAAGCTTTCAGCCACTATCCCTGCAGTCACAATCCCCGCAGTCACTCTCCCCGCATTCACTCTCCCTGCAACCATTATCCCTGCAACGACTATCCCTGCAGTCACTATCCCTGCAGTCACTATCCCTGCAGTCACTTTCCCTGCAACCACAATCTCTGCAGTCACTCTCCCTGCAGTAACTCTCCCTGCAGTCACTCTCTCTGCAACCACTATCCCTGCAACCACAATCTCTGAAGTCACTCTCCCTGCAAACACTCTCCCTGCAACCACAATCCCTGCGTTGACTCTCCCTGCAATCACTCTCCCCGCAGTCACTAACCCTGCATCCACTATCCCTGCAGTCACTCTCCCTGCAGTCACTATCCCTGCAACCACTATCCCTGCAGTCACTCTCCCTGCAGTCACTATCCCTGCAACCACTATCCCTGCGGTCACTCTCCCCGCGTCCACTATCCCTGCATCCAATATCTCTGCAGTCACTATCGCTGCAACCGCTATCCGACAGTCTCTCTTCCTGCAAACACTTTCCCTGCAACCACTATCCCTGCAAACACTACCTCTGCAGCCACTCATCGTCAGTCACTATCCCTGCGGCCACTCTCCCTGCAGTCACTATCCCTGCTTCATTATCCATGCAACCACTATCCCTGCAGTCACTATCCCTGCAACCACTATCCCTGCAGCCACTGTCCCTGCAATCACTATCCCTGCAGTCACTATCCCTGCAACCACTATCCCTGCAGTCACTATGCCCGCAGTCACTATCCCCGCATTCACTCTCCCTGCAAACATTATCCCTGAAACGACTATCCCTGCAGTCATTTTCCCTGCAACCACAATCTCTGAAGTCACTCTCCCTGCAAACACTCTCCCTGCAACCACTATCCTGCAGTCACTCTCCCTGCAGTCACTATCCCTTCAGTCACTCTCCCTGCAGTCACTATCCCTGCAGTCACTTTCCCTGCAACCACAATCTCTGAAGTCACTCTCCCTGCAGTCACTCTCCCTGCAACCACTCTCGCTGCAACCACAATCTCTGAAGTCACTCTCCCTGCAAACACTCTCCCTGCAACCACTATCCTGCAGTCACTATCCCTGCAGTCACTGTCCCCGCAACCACTATCCCTGCAGTCACTATCCCTGCAACCACTATCCCTGCAGTCACTATCCCTGCAACCACTATCCCTGCAGTCACTATCCCTGCAACCACTATCCCTGCAGTCACTATCCCTGCAACCACTATCCCTGCAGTCACTCTCCTTGCAACCACTAACTCTGCAACCACTTTCCCTGAATCAACTATCCCTGCAACCACTCTCCCTGCAGTCACTCTCCTTGAAACCACTAACTCTGCAACCACTTTCCCTGAATCAACTATCCCTGCAACCACTATCCCTGCAGCCACTATCCCTGCAACCACTCTCCCTGCAACCACTCTCCCTGCAACCACTATCACTGCAGCCACGATCCCTGCAACCACTATCCCTGCAACCACTCTCCCTGCAACCACTATCCCTGCAGTCACTATCCCTGCAGTCACTATCCCTGCCCTCATTCTCCCTGCATCAATTAACCCTGCAGTCACTCTCCCTGCAACCACTATCCCTACAGTCTCAATCCCTGCAACCACTATCACTGCAAACACTATCCTTGCAGTCACGCACCCTGCTACGACTATTCCTGCAGTCACTCTCCCTGCAGTCACTATCCCTGCAACCACAATCCCTGAAGTCACTCTCCCTGCAACCACTCTCCCTGCAACCACAATCCCTGCGTTCACTCTCCCTGCAATCAATTTCCCTGCAGTCACTATCCCTGCAGTCACTCACCCTGCAACCACTCACCCTGCAGCCACTAACCCTTCAGTCACTATCTCTGCAACAACTAAAACTTCAGTCACTATCCCTGCAGTCACTATCCCTGCAACCATTTTCCATGCAACCACTATCCCTGCGACCACTATCCCTGCAGTCACTATCCCTGCAACCACTATAACTGCAACCACTCTTTCTGCCACCACTATCCCTGCAACCACTATCCCTGCAGTCACTATCCCTGCAGTCACTATCCCTGCAGTCACTATCCCTGCAGTCACTATCCCTGCATTCACTCTCCCTGCAGTCACTATCCCTGCAGTCACTATCCCTGCAGCCACTATCCCTGCAGTCACTATCCCTGCAGTCACTATTCCTGCAACCACTATCCCTGCAGTCACTCTCCATGCAGTCACTATCCCTGCAACCACTATCCCTGCAGTCACTATCCCTGCAGTCACTATCCCTGCAGTCACTATCCCTGCATTCACTCTCCCTGCAGTCACTATCCCTGCAGCCACTATCCCTGCAGTCACTATCCCTGCAGTCACTATCCCTGCAGTCACTATCCCTGCAGCCACTATCCCTGCAGTCACTCTCCCTGCAACCACTATCCAAGCTGTCACTCTCCCTGCAGTCCCTTTCCCTGCAGTCACTCTCCCTGCAACCACTATCCCTGCAAACACTATCCCTGCAACCATCTCTCTGCAGTCACTATCCTTGCAGTCACTCTCCCTGCAACCACTATCCAAGCAGTCACTCTCCCTGCAACCACTATCCAAGCAGTCACTCTCCCTGCAGTCCCTCTCCCTGCAAACACTATCCCTGCAAACACTCTCTGTGCAGTCACTATCCATGCAGTCACTCTCCCTGCAGTCACTCTGCCTGCAAACACTTTCCCTGCAACCACCATCCCTGCAACCACTATGCCTGCATTCATTATCCCTGCAGTCACTATCCCTGCAACCACTATCCATGAAACCACTATCCCTGCAGTCACTATCCCTGCAACCATTTTCCATGAAACCACTATCCCTGCTACCACTATCCCTGCAGTCACTATCCCTGCAACCATTTTCCATGAAACCACTATCCCTGCTACCACTATCCCTGCAGTCACTATCCCTGCAACCAATCTCCCTGCAACCACTATTCCTACAGTCTATATCCCTGCAGTCACTATCACTGCAGTCACTATCCCTGCAGTCACTATCCCTGCAACCACTCTCCCTGCAACCACTATCCCTGCAGTCACTCTCCCTCCAACCACTAACCATGCAGTCACTCTCCCTGCAACCACTCTCCCTGCTACCACTATTCCTGCAGTCTCTATCCGTGCAGTCACTATCACTGCAGTCACTCTCCCTGCAGTCACTCTCCCTGCAACCACTATTCCTGCAACCACAATCCCTTCAGTCATTATCCCTGCAGTCACTCTCCCTGCAGTCTCTCTCCCTGCAACCAGTATCCCCACAGTCACTATCCCTGCAGCCACTACCCAGCAACCACTATCCCTGCAACCACTATCCCAGCTGTCACTATCCCTACAATGTCTCTCACAGCAGCCACTATCCATGCAGTCACTATCCCTGCAGCCACTATCCCTGCAGTCACTATCCCTGCAAACGCTATCATACAGTCACTATCTCTGCAGTCACTCTCCCTGTAGTCACTCTCCCTGCAACCACTAACCTTGCATTCACTCTCCCTGCAGTCATTATCCCTGCAACCACTCTCCCTGCAACCACTATCCATGCAGTCACTCTCCCTGCAACCAATAACCATGCAGTCACTCTCCCTGCAACCACTATCCCTGCAACCACTCTCCCTGCAACCACTATCCCTGCAGTCACTCTCCCTGCTACCACTACTCCTGCAGTCTCTATCCCTGCAGTCACTGTCACTGCAGTCACTCTCCCTGCAGTCACTCTCCCTGCAACCACTAACCATGCAGTCACTCTCCCTGCAACCACTATTTCTGCAGTCTCTATCCGTGCAGTCACTATCACTGCAGTCACTCTCCCTGCAACCACTATCCCTGCAGTCACTCTCCCTGCAGTCTCTCTCCCTGCAACCAGTATCCCCACAGTCACTATCCCTGCAGCCACTACCCTGCAACCACTATCCCTGCAACCACTATCCCAGCTGTCACTATCCCTACAATGTCTCTCACTGCAGCCACTATCCCTGCAGTCACTATCCCTGCAGCCACTATCCCTGCAGTCACTATCCCTGCTAACACTATCCTACAGTCACTATCTCTGCAGTCACTCTCCCTGTAGTCACTCTCCCAGCAACCACTAACCTTGCATTCACTCTCCCTGCAGTCACTATCCCTGCAACCACTCTCCCTGCAACCACTATCCATGCAGTCACTCTCCCTGCAACCAATAACCATGCAGTCACTCTCCCTGCAACCACTATCCCTGCAACCACTCTCCCTGCAACCACTATCCCTGCAGTCACTCTCCCTGCTACCACTACTCCTGCAGTCTCTATCCCTGCAGTCACTGTCACTGCAGTCACTCTCCCTGCAGTCACTCTCCCTGAAACCACTATTCCTGCAACCACTATCCCTGCAGTCACTCTCCCTGCTACCACTTCTCCTGCAGTCACTATCCCAGCAGTCACTATCCCTGCAGTCACTATCCCTGCAGTCACTATCCCTGCATTCACTCTCCCTGCAGTCACTATCCCTGCAGTCACTATCCCTGCAGCCACTATCCCTGCAGTCACTATCCCTGCAGTCACTATCCCTGCAACCACTATCCCTGCAGTCACTCTCCATGCAGTCACTATCCCTGCAACCACTATCCCTGCAGTCACTATCCCTGCAGTCACTATCCCTGCAGCCACTATCCCTGCAGTCACTCTCCCTGCAACCACTATCCAAGCTGTCACTCTCCCTGCAGTCCCATTCCCTGCAGTCACTCTCCCTGCAACCACTATCCCTGCAAACACTATCCCTGCAAGCATCTCTCTGTAGTCACTATCCTTGCAGTCACTCTCCCTGCAACCACTATCCAAGCAGTCACTCTCCCTGCAACCACTATCCAAGCAGTCACTCTCCCTGCAGTCCCTCTCCCTGCAAACACTATCCCTGCAAACACTCTCTGTGCAGTCACTATCCTTGCAGTCACTGTCCCTGCAGTCACTCTGCCTGCAAACACTTTCCCTGCAACCACTATCCCTGCAGTCACCATCCCTGCAACCACTATCCCTGCATTCATTATCCCTGCAGTCACTATCCCTGCAACCACTATCCATGAAACCACTATCCCTGCAGTCACTATCCCTGCAACCATTTTCCATGCAGCCACTATCCCTGCTACCACTATCCCTGCTGCCACTATCCCTGCCACACCTCTTCCTGCATCCACTATCCCTGCAGTCAGTCTCCCTGTAGTCACACTCCCTGCAGTCACTCTCCCTGCAACCACTAACCATGCAGTCACTCTCCCTGCAACCACTATTCCTGCATCCACTATCCCTGCAGCCACTCTTCCTGCAGTCACTATCCCTGCAGTCACTATCCCCGCAGTCACTATCCCTGCAACCACTATCCCTGCAACCATTATCCCTGCAACCACTCTCCCTGCAGTCACTAACCCTGCAACTACTATCCCTGCAACCACTATCCCTGCAGTCACTTTCCCTGCAGCCACAATCTCTGAAGTCACTCTCCCTGCAGTAAATCACCCTGCAGTCACTCTCCCTGCAACCAATCTCCCTGCAACCACAATCTCTGAAGTCACTCTCCCTGCAAACACTCTCCCTGCAACCAGAATCCCTGCGTTGACTCTCCATGCAATCACTCTCCCCGCAGTCACTAACCCTGCAACCACTATCCCAGCAGTCACTCTCCCTGCAACCACAATCTCTGAAGACACTCTCCCTGCAGTAACTCTCCCTGCAGTCACTCTCCCTGCAACCACTCTCCCTGCAACCACAATCTCTGAAGTCACTCTCCCTGCAAACACTCTCCCTGCAACCACAATCCCTGCGTTGACTCTCCCTGCAGTCACTATCCCTGCAGTTACTATCCCTGCAACCACTATCCCTGCAGTTACTATCCCTGCAACCACTATCCCTGCAGTCACTATTCCTGCAGGCACTCTCCCTGCAACCACTATCCCTGCAACCACTATCCCTGCATCCACTATCCCTGCAGCCACTCTTCCTGCAGTCACTATCCCTGCAGTCACTATCCCCGCAGTCACTATCCCTGCAACCACTATCCCTGCAACCATTATCCCTGCAACCACTATCCCTGCAATCACTATCCCTGCAAGCACTATCCCTGCAGTCACTCTCCCTGCAACCACTATCCCTGCAACCACTCTCCCTGCAACAACTATCCCTGCAGCAACTATCCCTGCAGTCACTATGCCTGCAGTCCCTATCCCTGCAACCACTATCCCTGCAACCACTATCCCTGCAGCAACTATCCCTGCAGTCACTATCCCCGCAGTCACTATCCCTGCAACCACAACCTCTGCAGCCACTCTCCGTCAGTCACTATCCCTGCGGCCACTCTCCATGCAGTCACTAACCTTGCAGTCATTATCCCCGCAGTCACTTTCCCTGCAACCACTATTCCTGCAGCCACTATCCCGGCAGCCAGAATCCCTGCAGTTACTATCCCTGCAGTCACTATCCCTGCAGTTACTGTCCCTGCAACTACAATCCCTGCAGTTACCATCCCTGCAGTCACTATCCCTGCAACCACTATCCCTGCAGTCACTATCCCTGCAACCATTCTCCCTGCAGTCACAATACCTGCAACCAGTATCCCTGCAGTTACCATCCCTGCAACCTCTATCCCTGCAGTTACTATCCCTGCAAGCACTATCCCTGCAGTCACTCTCCCTGCAACCTATATCCCTGCAGGCACTATCTCTGCAGCCACTATCCCTGCAGCCACTATCCCTGCAATCACTATCCCTGCAACCACTCTCCCTGCAGTCACTATCCCTGCAACCACTATCCCTGCAGTTACTATCCCTGCAACCACTATTCCTGCAGCCACTGTCCCTGCAGCCACTATCCCGGCAAACACTATCCCTGCAGTTACCATCCCTGCAGTCACTATCCCTGCAACCACTATCCCTGCAGTCACTATCCCTGCAACAACTCTCCCTGCAGTCACAATCCCTGCAACCAGTATCCCTGCAGTTACCATCCCTGCAACCACTATCCCTGCAGTTACTATCCCTGCTACCACTATCCCTGCAGTTACTATCCCTGCAACCACTATCCTTGCAGCCACGAACCCTACAATCACTACAGCTGCAAGCACTATCCCTGTAGCCACTATCCCTGCAACCACTATCTCTGCAGTCACTATCCCTGCAGTAACTTTCCCTGCAACAACTATCCAAGCAGTGACACTCCTTGCAACCACTATCGCTGCAACCACTCTCGTGAATCGTCTATCACTGCAGCCACTCTACCTGCAATCACTATCCCTGCAACCAGTATCCCGGCAACCACTTGTCCTTAAAACACTCTCCCTGAAACCACTATCCCTGCAGTCACTCTCCCTGCAGTCACTATCCCTGCAGTCACTATCCCTGCAGTCACTATCCCTGCAACCACTATCCCTGCAGCCACTGTCCCTGCAGTCACTATCCCTGCAGTCACTATCCCTGCAACCACAATCCCTGCAGTCACTATGCCCGCAGTCACTCTCCCTGCAACCACTATCCCTGTAACCACAATCCCTGCAATCACTATGCCCGCATTCACTCTCCCTGCAACCATTATCCCTGCAACGACTATCCCTGCAGTCACTATCCCTGCAGTCACTATCCCTGCAGTCACTTTCCCTACAACCACAATCTCTGCAGTCACTCTCCCTGCAGTAACTCTCCCTGCAGTCACTCTCCCTGCAACCACTCTCCCTGCAACCACAATCTCTGAAGTCACTCTCCCTGCAAACACTCTCCCTGCAACCACAATCCCTGCGTTGACTCTCCCTGCAATCACTCTCCCCGCAGTCACTAACCTTGCAACCACTATCCCAGCAGTCACTCTCCCTGCAACCACTATCCTTGCAGCCACTAACCCTACAATCACTACAGCTGCAAGCACTATCCCTGTAGCCACTACCCCTGCAACCACTATCTCTGCAGTCATTATCCCTGCAATCACTTTGCCCACAGTCATTATCCCTGAAACCACTATCCCTGCAAACACTCTCCCTGCATCCACTATGCCTGCAACCACTATCCCTGCAGTCACTAACCCTGCAGCCACTCTTCCTGCAGTCACTATCCCTGCAGTCACTATCGTCGCAGTCACTATCCCTGCAACCACTATCCCTGCAAACATTGTCCCTGCAACCACTATCCCTGCAGTCACTATCCCTGCAAGCACTATCCCTGCAGTCACTCTCCCTGCAACCACTATCCCTGCAGTCACTATCCCTGTAGTCACTCTCCCTGCAACCACTATCCCTGCAACCACTATCCCTGCAGTCACTATCCCTGCAAGCACTATCCATGCAGTCACTCTCCCTGCAACCACAATCCCTGCAACCACTAAGCTTTCAGCCACTATCCCTGCAGTCACAATCCCCGCAGTCACTCTCCCCGCATTCACTCTCCCTGCAACCATTATCCCTGCAACGACTATCCCTGCAGTCACTATCCCTGCAGTCACTATCCCTGCAGTCACTTTCCCTGCAACCACAATCTCTGCAGTCACTCTCCCTGCAGTAACTCTCCCTGCAGTCACTCTCTCTGCAACCACTATCCCTGCAACCACAATCTCTGAAGTCACTCTCCCTGCAAACACTCTCCCTGCAACCACAATCCCTGCGTTGACTCTCCCTGCAATCACTCTCCCCGCAGTCACTAACCCTGCATCCACTATCCCTGCAGTCACTCTCCCTGCAGTCACTATCCCTGCAACCACTATCCCTGCAGTCACTCTCCCTGCAGTCACTATCCCTGCAACCACTATCCCTGCGGTCACTCTCCCCGCGTCCACTATCCCTGCATCCAATATCTCTGCAGTCACTATCGCTGCAACCGCTATCCGACAGTCTCTCTTCCTGCAAACACTTTCCCTGCAACCACTATCCCTGCAAACACTACCTCTGCAGCCACTCATCGTCAGTCACTATCCCTGCGGCCACTCTCCCTGCAGTCACTATCCCTGCTTCATTATCCATGCAACCACTATCCCTGCAGTCACTATCCCTGCAACCACTATCCCTGCAGCCACTGTCCCTGCAATCACTATCCCTGCAGTCACTATCCCTGCAACCACTATCCCTGCAGTCACTATGCCCGCAGTCACTATCCCCGCATTCACTCTCCCTGCAAACATTATCCCTGAAACGACTATCCCTGCAGTCATTTTCCCTGCAACCACAATCTCTGAAGTCACTCTCCCTGCAAACACTCTCCCTGCAACCACTATCCTGCAGTCACTCTCCCTGCAGTCACTATCCCTTCAGTCACTCTCCCTGCAGTCACTATCCCTGCAGTCACTTTCCCTGCAACCACAATCTCTGAAGTCACTCTCCCTGCAGTCACTCTCCCTGCAACCACTCTCGCTGCAACCACAATCTCTGAAGTCACTCTCCCTGCAAACACTCTCCCTGCAACCACTATCCTGCAGTCACTCTCCCTGCAGTCACTATCCCTGCAGTCACTAGCTCTGCAACCACTATCCCTGCAGTCACTCTCCCTGCAACCACTATCCCTGCAACCACTATCCCTGCAATCACTATCCCTGCACTGACTATCCCTGCAGTCACTATCCCTGCAACCACTATCCCTGCAGTCATTATCCCCGCAGTCACTATCCCTGCAAACACTATCCCTGCAGTCACTATCCCTGCAGTCACTATCCCTGCAACCACTATACCTGCAACCACTATCCCCGCAGTCACTATCCCTGCAAACAGTACCTCTGCAGCCACTCTCCGTCAGTCACTATCCCTGCGGCCACTCTCCCTGCAGTCACTATCCCTGCAGTCATTATCCCCGCAGTCACTATCCCTGCAACCACTATCCCTGCAGCCACTCTTCCTGCAGTCACTATCCCTGCAGTCACTATCACCGCAGTCACTATCCCTGCAACCACTATCCCTGCAACCATTATCCCTGCAACCACTATCCCTGCAGTCACTATCCCTGCAAGCACTATCCCTGCAGTCACTCTCCCTGCAACCATTATCCCTGCAACCACTATCCCTGCAGTCACTATCCCTGTAGTCACTCTCCCTGCAACCACTATCCCTGCAACCACTATCCCTGCAGTCACTCTCCCTGCAACCACTATCCCTGCAACCACTATCGCTGCAATCACTGTCCCTGCACTGACTATCCCTGCAGTCACTATCCCTGCAACCACTATCCCTGCAGTCATTATCCCCGCAGTCACCATCCCTGCAACCACTATCCCTGCAGCCACTATCCCCGCAGTCACTATCCCTGCAACCAGTACCTCTGCAACCAATCTCCGTCAGTCACTATCCCTGCGGCCACTCTCCCTGCAGTCACTATCCCTGCAGTCATTATCCCCGCCGTCACTATCCCTGCAACCACTATCCCTGCAACCACTATCCCGGCATTCACTATCCCTGCAACCACTATCCCTGCAACCATTATCCCTGCATCCACTCTCCCTGCAACCACTATCCGTGCAGCCACTCTTCCTGCAGTCACTATTCCCGCAGTCACTATCCCCGCAGTCACTATCCTTGCAACCACTATCCCTGCAATCTCTGTCCCTGCAAGCACTATCCCTGCAGTTACTATCCCTGCAGTCACTATCCCTGCAGTCACAATCCCTGCAGTCAGTATCCCTGCAGTCACTATCCCTGCAGTCACTCTCCCTGCAACGACTATCCCTGCAGTCACTATCCCTGCAAAAACTATCCCTGCAGTCACTCTCCCTGCGTCCACTATCCCTGCATCCAATATCTCTACAGTCACTAACGCTGCAACCGCTATCCGGCAGTCTCTCTTCCTGCAAACACTTTCCCTGCAACCACTATCCCTACAACCACTACCTCTGCAGCCACTCTCCGTCAGCCACTATCTCTGCGGCCACTCTCCCTGCAGTCACTATCCCTGCCGTCATTATCCCCGCAGTCACTATCCCTGCAGTCACTGTCCCTGCAACCACTATCCCTGCAGTCACTATCCCTGCAACCACTACCCCTGCAACCACTATCCCTGCAGCCACTATCCCTGCAGTCACTATCCCAGCAACCACTATCCCTGCAGTCAATATCCCTGCAACCACTAATCCTGCTGCCACTGTCCCTGCAGCCACTATCCCGGCAGCCACTATCCCTGCAGTTACTATCCCTGCAGTCTCTATCCCTGCAACCACTATCCCTGCAGTCACTATCCCGGCAACCACTATCCCTGCAGCCACTGTCCCTGCAGTCACTATCCCTGCAGTCACTATCCCTGCAACCACAATTCGTTGCAGTCACTATGCCCGCAGTCACTATCCCTGCAACCACTATCCCTGCAACCACTCTACCTGTAGTCACTATCCCTGCAACCACTATCCCTGCAGTCACTATCCCTGCAGTCACTACCCCTGCAACCACTATACCTGCAACCACTATCCCCGCAGTCACTATCCCTGCAACCAGAATCTCTGCAGCCACTCTCCGTCAGTCATTATCCCTGCGACCACTCTCCCTGCAGTCACTATCCCTGCAGTCATTATCCCCGCAGTCACTATCCCTGCAACCACTCTCCCTGCAGTCACTAACCCTGCAACTACTAACCCTGCAACCACTATCCCGGCATTCACTATTCCTGCAACCACTATCCCTGCAAACATTATCCCTGCAACCACTCTCCCTGCAACCACTATCCCTGCAGCCACTCTTCCTGCAGTCACTCTCCCTGCAGTCACTATCCCTGCAACCACTATCCCTGCATCCATTATCCCTGCAACCACTATCCCTGCAAGCACTATCCCTGCAGTCACTCTCCCTGCAACCACTATCCCTGCAACCACTCTCCCTGCAACCACTATCCCTGCAGCAACTATCCCTGCAGTCACTATCCCTGCAGTCACTATCGCTGCAACCACTATCCCTGCAACCACTATCCCTGCAGCAACTATCCCTGCAGTCACTATCCCCGCAGTCACTATCCCTGCAACCACAACCTCTGCAGCCACTCTCCGTCAGTCACTATCCCTGCGGCCACTCTCCATGCAGTCACTATCCTTGCAGTCATTATCCCCGCAGTCACTTTCCCTGCAACCATTATTCCTGCAGCCACTATCCCGGCAGCCACTATCCCTGCAGTTACTATCCCTGCAGTCACTATCCCTGCAGTTACTATCCCTGCAACCACTATCCCTGCAGTTACTATCCCTGCAAGCACTATCCCTGCAGTCACTCTCCCTGCAACCTATATCCCTGCAGGCACTATCCCTGCAGTCACTCTCCCTGCAGTCACTATCCCTGCAGTCACTCTCCCTGCAGTCACTATCCCTGCAGTCACTATCCCTGCAGTCACTTTCCCTGCAACCACTATCCCTGCAGTCATTTTCCCTGCAACCACTATCCCTGCAGTCACTACCCCTGCAACCATTATTCCTGCAGCCACTGTCCCTGCAGCCACTATCCCGGCAGACACTATCCCTGCAGTTACTGTCCCTGCAGTCACTATCCCTGCAACCACTATCCCTGCAGTCACTATCCCTGCAACCACTATTCCTGCAGCCACTGTCCCTGCAGCCACTATCCCGGCAGCCACTATCCCTGCAGTTACTATCCCTGCAGTCACTATCCCTGCAACCACTATCCCTGCAGTCACAATCCCTGCAACCAGTATCCCTGCAGCCACTGTCCCTGCAGTCATTATCCCTGCAATCACTTTGCCCACAGTCATTATCCCTGAAACCACTATCCCTGCAAACACTCTCCCTGCATCCACTATGCCTGCAACCATTATCCCTGCAGTCACTATCCCTGCAGTTTTCTATCCCTGCAACCACTATCCCTGCAATCACTCTCCCTGCAACCACTATCCCTGCAACCACTATCCCTGCAACCACTATCCCTGCCGTCACTATCCCTGCAACCACTATCCCTGCAGTCACTATCCCTGTAGTCACTCTCCCTGCAACCACTATCCCTGCAACCACTATCCCTGCAACAACTATCCCTGCCGTCACTATCCCTGCAACCACAATCCCTGCAGTCACTATCCCTGTAGTCACTCTCCCTGCAACCACTATCCCTGCAACCACAATCCCTGCAGTCACTATCCCTGCAGTCACTATCCCTGCTGTCACTTTCCCTGCAACCACAATCTCTGAAGTCACTCTCCCTGCAGTAACTCTCCCTGCTGTCACTCTCCCTGCAACCAATCTCCCTGCAACCACAATCTCTGAAGTCACTCCCCCTGCAGTAACTCTCCCTGCAGTCACTCTCCCTGCAAACACTCTCCCTGCAACCACAATCCCTGCGTTGACTCTCCCTGCAATCACTCTCCCCGCAGTCACTAACCCTGCAACCACTATCCCAGCAGTCACTCTCCCTGCAACCACTATCCTTGCAGCCACTAACCCTACAATCACAACAGCTGCACGCACTATCCCTGTAGCCACTATCCCTGCAACCACTATCTCTGCAGTCAATATCCCTGCAGTAACTTTCCCTGCAACAACTATCCAAGCAGTGACACTCCTTGCAACCACTATCACTGCAACCACTCTCGTGAATCCTCTATCACTGCAGCCACTCTACCTGCAATCACTATCCCTGCAACCAGTATCCCTGCAGTCACTCTCCCTGCAGTCACTATCCCTGCAGTCACTATCCCTGCAGTCACTATCCCTGCAACCACTATCCCTGCAGTCACTCTCCCTGCAACCACTATCCCTGCAACCACAATCCCTGCAATCACTATCCCTGCACTGACTATACCTGCAGTCACTATCCCTGCAACCACTATCCCTGCTGTCATTATCCCCGCATTCACTATCCCTGCAACCACTATCCCTGCAGTCATTATCCCCGTAGTCACTATCGCTGCAACCACTATCCCTGCAGTCACTATCCCTGCAGTCACTATCCCTGCAACCACTATACCTGCAACCAATATCCCCGCAGTCACTATCCCTGCAACCAGTACCTCTGCAGCCACTCTCCGTCAGTCACTATCCCTGCGGCCACTCTCCCTGCAGTCACTATCCCTGCAGTCATTATCCCCGCAGTCACTATCCCTGCAACCACTATCCCTGCAGTAACTAACCCTGCAACCACTATCCCTGCAACCACTATCCCTGCAACCATTATCCCTGCAACTACTCTCCCTGCAACCACTGTCCCTGCAGCCACTCTTCCTGCAGTCACTATCCCTGCAGTCACTATCCCCGCAGTCACTATCCCTGCAACTACTATCCCTGCAACCACTATCCCTGCGACCATTATCCCTGCAACCACTATCCCTGCAGTCACTATCCCTGCAAGCACTATCCCTGCAGTCACCCTCCCTGCAACCACTATCCCTGCAACCACTATCCCTGCCATCACTATCCCTGCAACCACTATCCCTGCAACCACTATCCTTTCAGCCACTATCCCTGCAGTCACAATCCCCGCAGTCACTCTCCCTGCATTCACTCTCCCTGCAACCATTATCCCTGCAACGACTATCCCTGCAGTCACTATCCCCGCAGTCACTTTCCCTGCAACCACAATCTCTGAAGTCACTCTCCCTGCTGTAACTCTCCCTGCAACCACTCTCCCTGCAACCACAATCTCTGAAGTCACTCTTCCTGCAAACACTCTCCCTGCAACCACAATCCCTGCGTTGACTCTCCCTGCAATCACTCTCCCCGCAGTCACTAACCCTGCAACCACTATCCCAGCAGTCACTCTCCCTGCAACCACTATCCTTGCAGCCACTAACCCTACAATCACTACAGCTGCAACCACTATCCCTGTAGCCACTATCCCTGCAACCACTATCTCTGCAGTCACTATCCCTGCAGTAACTTTCCCTGCAACAACTATCCAAGCAGTGACACTCCTTGCAACCACTATCGCTGCAACCACTCTCGTGAATCCTCTATCACTGCAGCCTCTCTACCTGCAATCACTATCCCTGCAGCCACTATCCCTGCAACCACTTGTCCTTAAACCACTCTCCCTGCAGTCACTCTCCCTGCAGTCACTCTCCCTGCAGTCACTATCCCTGCAGTCACTGTCCCTGCAGTCACTATCCCTGCAACCACTATCCCTGCAATCACTATCCCTGCACTGACTATCCCTGCAGTCACTATCCCTGCAACCACTATCCCTGCAGTCACTATCCCTGCAACCACTATCCCTGCAGTCACTATCCCTGCAACCAGAATCTCTGCAGCCACTCTCCGTCAGTCATTATCCCTGCGACCACTCTCCCTGCAGTCACTATCCCTGCAGTCATTATCCCCGCAGTCACTATCCCTGCAACCACTCTCCCTGCAGTCACTAACCCTGCAACTACTAACCCTGCAACCACTATCCCTGCAAACATTATCCCTGCAACCACTCTCCCTGCAACCACTATCCCTGCAGCCACTCTTCCTGCAGTCACTCTCCCTGCAGTCACTATCCCTGCAACCACTATCCCTGCATCCATTATCCCTGCAAGCACTATCCCTGCAAGCACTATCCCTGCAGTCACTCTCCCTGCAACCACTATCCCTGCAACCACTCTCCCTGCAACCACTATCCCTGCAGCAACTATCCCTGCAGTCACTATCCCTGCAGTCACTATCGCTGCAACCACTATCCCTGCAACCACTATCCCTGCAGCAACTATCCCTGCAGTCACTATCCCCGCAGTCACTATCCCTGCAACCACAACCTCTGCAGCCACTCTCCGTCAGTCACTATCCCTGCGGCCACTCTCCATGCAGTCACTATCCTTGCAGTCATTATCCCCGCAGTCACTTTCCCTGCAACCATTATTCCTGCAGCCACTATCCCGGCAGCCACTATCCCTGCAGTTACTATCCCTGCAGTCACTATCCCTGCAGTTACTATCCCTGCAACCACTATCCCTGCAGTTACTATCCCTGCAAGCACTATCCCTGCAGTCACTCTCCCTGCAACCTATATCCCTGCAGGCACTATCCCTGCAGTCACTCTCCCTGCAGTCACTATCCCTGCAGTCACTCTCCCTGCAGTCACTATCCCTGCAGTCACTATCCCTGCAGTCACTTTCCCTGCAACCACTATCCCTGCAGTCATTTTCCCTGCAACCACTATCCCTGCAGTCACTACCCCTGCAACCATTATTCCTGCAGCCACTGTCCCTGCAGCCACTATCCCGGCAGACACTATCCCTGCAGTTACTGTCCCTGCAGTCACTATCCCTGCAACCACTATCCCTGCAGTCACTATCCCTGCAACCACTATTCCTGCAGCCACTGTCCCTGCAGCCACTATCCCGGCAGCCACTATCCCTGCAGTTACTATCCCTGCAGTCACTATCCCTGCAACCACTATCCCTGCAGTCACAATCCCTGCAACCAGTATCCCTGCAGCCACTGTCCCTGCAGTCATTATCCCTGCAATCACTTTGCCCACAGTCATTATCCCTGAAACCACTATCCCTGCAAACACTCTCCCTGCATCCACTATGCCTGCAACCATTATCCCTGCAGTCACTATCCCTGCAGTTTTCTATCCCTGCAACCACTATCCCTGCAATCACTCTCCCTGCAACCACTATCCCTGCAACCACTATCCCTGCAACCACTATCCCTGCCGTCACTATCCCTGCAACCACTATCCCTGCAGTCACTATCCCTGTAGTCACTCTCCCTGCAACCACTATCCCTGCAACCACTATCCCTGCAACAACTATCCCTGCCGTCACTATCCCTGCAACCACAATCCCTGCAGTCACTATCCCTGTAGTCACTTTCCCTGCAACCACTATCCCTGCAACCACAATCCCTGCAGTCACTATCCCTGCAAGCACTATCCCTGCAGTCACTCTCCCTGCAACCATTATCCCTGCAACGACTATCCCTGCAGTCACTATCCCTGCAGTCACTATCCCTGCAGTCACTTTCCCTGCAACCACAATCTCTGAAGTCACTCTCCCTGCAGTAACTCTCCCTGCAGTCACTCTCCCTGCAACCAATCTCCCTGCAACCACAATCTCTGAAGTCACTCTCCCTGCAGTAACTCTCCCTGCAGTCACTCTCCCTGCAAACACTCTCCCTGCAACCACAATCCCTGCGTTGACTCTCCCTGCAATCACTCTCCCCGCAGTCACTAACCCTGCAACCACTATCCCAGCAGTCACTCTCCCTGCAACCACTATCCTTGCAGCCACTAACCCTACAATCACAACAGCTGCACGCACTATCCCTGTAGCCACTATCCCTGCAACCACTATCTCTGCAGTCAATATCCCTGCAGTAACTTTCCCTGCAACAACTATCCAAGCAGTGACACTCCTTGCAACCACTATCACTGCAACCACTCTCGTGAATCCTCTATCACTGCAGCCACTCTACCTGCAATCACTATCCCTGCAACCAGTATCCCTGCAGTCACTCTCCCTGCAGTCACTATCCCTGCAGTCACTATCCCTGCAGTCACTATCCCTGCAACCACTATCCCTGCAGTCACTCTCCCTGCAACCACTATCCCTGCAACCACAATCCCTGCAATCACTATCCCTGCACTGACTATACCTGCAGTCACTATCCCTGCAACCACTATCCCTGCTGTCATTATCCCCGCATTCACTATCCCTGCAACCACTATCCCTGCAGTCATTATCCCCGCAGTCACTATCGCTGCAACCACTATCCCTGCAGTCACTATCCCTGCAGTCACTATCCCTGCAACCACTATACCTGCAACCAATATCCCCGCAGTCACTATCCCTGCAACCAGTACCTCTGCAGCCACTCTCCGTCAGTCACTATCCCTGCGGCCACTCTCCCTGCAGTCACTATCCCTGCAGTCATTATCCCCGCAGTCACTATCCCTGCAACCACTATCCCTGCAGTAACTAACCCTGCAACCACTATCCCTGCAACCACTATCCCTGCAACCATTATCCCTGCAACTACTCTCCCTGCAACCACTGTCCCTGCAGCCACTCTTCCTGCAGTCACTATCCCTGCAGTCACTATCCCCGCAGTCACTATCCCTGCAACTACTATCCCTGCAACCACTATCCCTGCGACCATTATCCCTGCAACCACTATCCCTGCAGTCACTATCCCTGCAAGCACTATCCCTGCAGTCACCCTCCCTGCAACCACTATCCCTGCAACCACTATCCCTGCCATCACTATCCCTGCAACCACTATCCCTGCAACCACTATCCTTTCAGCCACTATCCCTGCAGTCACAATCCCCGCAGTCACTCTCCCTGCATTCACTCTCCCTGCAACCATTATCCCTGCAACGACTATCCCTGCAGTCACTATCCCCGCAGTCACTTTCCCTGCAACCACAATCTCTGAAGTCACTCTCCCTGCTGTAACTCTCCCTGCAACCACTCTCCCTGCAACCACAATCTCTGAAGTCACTCTTCCTGCAAACACTCTCCCTGCAACCACAATCCCTGCGTTGACTCTCCCTGCAATCACTCTCCCCGCAGTCACTAACCCTGCAACCACTATCCCAGCAGTCACTCTCCCTGCAACCACTATCCTTGCAGCCACTAACCCTACAATCACTACAGCTGCAACCACTATCCCTGTAGCCACTATCCCTGCAACCACTATCTCTGCAGTCACTATCCCTGCAGTAACTTTCCCTGCAACAACTATCCAAGCAGTGACACTCCTTGCAACCACTATCGCTGCAACCACTCTCGTGAATCCTCTATCACTGCAGCCTCTCTACCTGCAATCACTATCCCTGCAGCCACTATCCCTGCAACCACTTGTCCTTAAACCACTCTCCCTGCAGTCACTCTCCCTGCAGTCACTCTCCCTGCAGTCACTATCCCTGCAGTCACTGTCCCTGCAGTCACTATCCCTGCAAAGACTATCCCTGCAGTCACTATCCCTGCAACCACTATCCCTGCAGTCACTATCCCTGCAACCACTATCCCTGCAATCACTATCCCTGCACTGACTATCCCTGCAGTCACTCTCCCTGCAACCACTATCCCTGCAGTCATTATCCCCGCAGTCACTATCCCTGCAACCACTATCCCTGCAGTCACTATCCCTGCAGTCACTATCCCTGCAACCACTATACCTGCAACCACTATCCCCGCAGTCACTATCCCTGCAACCAGTACCTCTGCAGCCACTCTCCGTCAGTCACTATCCCTGCGGCCACTCTCCCTGCAGCCACTATCCCTGCAGTCATTATCCCCGCAGTCACTATCCCTGAAACCACTATCCCTGCAGTCACTAACCCTGCAACCACTATCCCTGCAACCACTATCCCGGCATTCACTATCGCTGCAGTCACTATCCCTGCAACCACTTGACCTTAAACCACTCTCCCTGCAACCACTATCCCTGCAGTCACTCTCCCTGCAGTCACTATCCCTGCAGTCACTATCCCTGCAGTCACTATCCCTGCAACCACTCTCCCTGCAACCACTATCCCTGCAGCCACGCTTCCTGCAGTCACTATCCCCGCAGTCACTATCCCCGCAGTCACTATCCCTGCAACCACTATCCCTGCAACCATTATCCCTGCAACCACTATCCCTGCAACCACTATCCCTGCAGTCACTATCTCTGCAACCACTACCTCTGCAGCCACTATCCCGGCAGCCACTATCCCTGCAGTTACTATCCCTGCAGTCACTGTCGCTGCAACCACTAACCCTGCAGTCACTATCCCTGCAACCACTAATCCTCAGCCACTGTCCCTGCAGCCACTATCCCGGCAGCCACTGTCCCTGCAGTCACTATCCCTGCAGTCACTATCCCTGCAACCACAATCCCTGCAGTCACTATGCCCGCAGTCACTATCCCTGCAACCACTATCCCTGCAACCACAATCCCTGCAGTCACTATGCCCGCAGTCACTATCCCTGAAACCACTATCCCTGCAACCACTATCCCTGCAGTCACTATCCCTGCATTCACTATGCCTGCAACCACTATCCCTGCATTCACTCTCCCTGCAACGACTATCCCTGCAGTCACTATCCCTGCAGTCACTATCCCTGCAGTCACTTTGCCTCCAACCACAATCTCTGAAGTCACTCTCCCTGCAGTAACTCTCCCTGCAGTCACTCTCCCTGCAACCACTCTGCCTGCAACCACAATCTCTGAAGTCACTCTCCCTGCAAACACTCTCCCTGCAACCACTATCCCTGCAGTCACTCTCCCTGCAGTCACTATCCCTGCAGTCACTCTCCCTGCAACCACTATCCCTGCAACCACTATCCCTGCAATCACTATCCCTGCACTGACTATCCCTGCATTCACTATCCCTGCAACCACTATCCCTGCAGTCATTATCCCCGCAGTCACTATCCCTGCAACCACTATCCCTGCAGTCACTATCCCTTCAACGACTATCCCTGCAACCACTATCCCGGCATTCACTATCCCTGCAACCACTATCCCTGCAACCATTATCCCTGCAACCACTCTCCCTGCAAACACTATCCCTGCAGCCACTCTTCCCGCAGTCACTATCCCTGCAGTCACTATCCCTGCAACCACTATCCCCGCAGTCACTATCCCTGCAACCACTATCCCTGCAACCTTTATCCCTGCAACCACTATCCCTGCAGCCACGCTTCCTGCAGTCACTATCCCCGCAGTCACTATCCCCGCAGTCACTATCCCTGCAACCACTATCCCTGCAACCATTATCCCTGCAACCACTATCCCTGCAACCACTATCCCTGCAGTCACTATCTCTGCAACCACTACCTCTGCAGCCACTCTCCGTCAGTCACTATCCCTGCGGCAACTCTCCCTGCAGTCACTATCCCTGCAGTTATTATCCCTGCAGTCACTATCCATGCAGTCACTTTCCCTGCAGCAACTATACCTGCAGTCACTTTCCCTGCATTCACTATCCCTGCAGCCACTATCCCGGCAGCCACTATCCCTGCAGTTACTATCCCTGCAGTCACTGTCGCTGCAACCACTAACCCTGCAGTCACTATCCCTGCAACCACTAATCCTCAGCCACTGTCCCTGCAGCCACTATCCCGGCAGCCACTGTCCCTGCAGTCACTATCCCTGCAGTCACTATCCCTGCAACCACAATCCCTGCAGTCACTATGCCCGCAGTCACTATGCCTGCAACCACTATCCCTGCAACCACTCTGCCTGCAACCACAATCTCTGAAGTCACTCTCCCTGCAAACACTCTCCCTGCAACCACTATCCCTGCAGTCACTCTCCCTGCAGTCACTATCCCTGCAGTCACTCTCCCTGCAACCACTATCCCTGCAACCACTATCCCTGCAATCACTATCCCTGCACTGACTATCCCTGCATTCACTATCCCTGCAACCACTATCCCTGCAGTCATTATCCCCGCAGTCACTATCCCTGCAACCACTATCCCTGCAGTCACTATCCCTTCAACGACTATCCCTGCAACCACTATCCCGGCATTCACTATCCCTGCAACCACTATCCCTGCAACCATTATCCCTGCAACCACTCTCCCTGCAAACACTATCCCTGCAGCCACTCTTCCCGCAGTCACTATCCCTGCAGTCACTATCCCTGCAACCACTATCCCCGCAGTCACTATCCCTGCAACCACTATCCCTGCAACCTTTATCCCTGCAACCACTATCCCTGCAGTCACTCTCCCTGCAACCACTATCCCTGCAACCACTATCCCTGCAACCACTATCCCTGCCGTCACTATCCCTGCAACCACTATCCCTGCAGTCACTATCCCTGTAGTCACTCTCCCTGCAACCACTATCCCTGCAACCACTATCCCTGCATTCACAATCCCTGCAGTCACTCTCCCCGCATTCACTCTCCCTGCAACCATTATCCCTGCAACGACTATCCCTGCAGTCACTATCCCTGCAGTAACTTTCCCTGCAACAACTATCCAAGCAGTGACACTCCTTGCAACCACTATCGCTGCAACCACTCTCGTGAATCCTCTATCCCTGCAGCCTCTCTACCTGCAATCACTATCCCTGCAGCCACTATCCCTGCAACCACTTGTCCTTAAACCACTCTCCCTGCAAGCACTATCCCTGCAGTCACTCTCCCTGCAGTCACTATCCCTGCAGTCACTATCCCTGCAGTCAATATCCCTGCAACCACTATCCCTGCAATCACTATCCCTGCAGTCACTATCCCTGCAGTAACTTTCCCTGCAACAACTATCCAAGCAGTGACACTCCTTGCAACCACTATCGCTGCAACCACTCTCGTGAATCCTCTATCCCTGCAGCCCCTCTACCTGCAATCACTATCCCTGCAGCCACTATCCCTGCAACCACTTGTCCTTAAACCACTCTCCCTGCAACCACTATCCCTGCAGTCACTCTCCCTGCAGTCACTATCCCTGCAGTCACTATCCCTGCAGTCAATATCCCTGCAACCACTATCCCTGCAATCACTATCCCTGCACTGACTATCCCTGCAGTCACTATCCCTGCAACCACTATCCCTGCAGTCATTATTCCCGCAGTCACTATCCCTGCAACCACTATACCTGCAACCACTATCCCCGCAGTCACTATCCCTGCAACCAGTACCTCTGCAGCCACTCTCCGTCAGTCACTATCCCTGCGGCCACTCTCCCTGCAGTCACTATCCCTGCAGTCACTAACCCTGCAACCACTATCCCTGCAACCACTATCCCGGCATTCACTATCCCTGCAGTCACTATCCCTGCAACCACTTGTCCTTAAACCACTCTCCCTGCAACCACTATCCCTGCAGTCACTCTCCCTGCAAGCACTATCCCTGCAGTCACTATCCCTGCAGTCACTATCCCTGCAACCACTATCCCTGCAACCATTATCCCTGCAACCACTATCCCTGCAACCACTATCCCTGCAGTCACTATCTCTGCAACCACTACCTCTGCAGGCACTCTCCGTCAGTCACTATCCCTGCGGCCACTCTCCCTGCAGTCACTATCCCTGCAGTCATTATCCCTGCAGTCACTATCCATGCAGTCACTTTCCCTGCAGCAACTATCCCTGCAGTCACTTTCCCTGCAGTCACTATCCCTGCAGCCACTATCCCGGCAGCCACTATCCCTGCAGTTACTATCCCTGCAGTCACTGTCCCTGCAACCACTAACCCTGCAGTCACTATCCCTGCAACCACTAATTCTCAGCCACTGTCCCTGCAGCCACTATCCCGGCAGCCACTATCCCTGCAGTTGCTATCCCTGCAGTCACTATCCCTGCAACCACTATCCCTGCAGTCACTATCCCTGCAACCACTATCCCTGCAACCACTATCCCTGCAACAACTATCCCTGCCGTCACTATCCCTGCAACCACAATCCCTGCAGTCACTATCCCTGTAGTCACTCTCCCTGCAACCACTATCCCTGCAACCACAATCCCTGCAGTCACTATCCCTGCAAGCACTATCCCTGCAGTCACTCTCCCTGCAACCATTATCCCTGCAACGACTATCCCTGCAGTCACTATCCCTGCAGTCACTATCCCTGCAGTCACTTTCCCTGCAACCACAATCTCTGAAGTCACTCTCCCTGCAGTAACTCTCCCTGCAGTCACTCTCCCTGCAACCAATCTCCCTGCAACCACAATCTCTGAAGTCACTCTCCCTGCAGTAACTCTCCCTGCAGTCACTCTCCCTGCAAACACTCTCCCTGCAACCACAATCCCTGCGTTGACTCTCCCTGCAATCACTCTCCCCGCAGTCACTAACCCTGCAACCACTATCCCAGCAGTCACTCTCCCTGCAACCACTATCCTTGCAGCCACTAACCCTACAATCACAACAGCTGCACGCACTATCCCTGTAGCCACTATCCCTGCAACCACTATCTCTGCAGTCAATATCCCTGCAGTAACTTTCCCTGCAACAACTATCCAAGCAGTGACACTCCTTGCAACCACTATCACTGCAACCACTCTCGTGAATCCTCTATCACTGCAGCCACTCTACCTGCAATCACTATCCCTGCAACCAGTATCCCTGCAGTCACTCTCCCTGCAGTCACTATCCCTGCAGTCACTATCCCTGCAGTCACTATCCCTGCAACCACTATCCCTGCAGTCACTCTCCCTGCAACCACTATCCCTGCAACCACAATCCCTGCAATCACTATCCCTGCACTGACTATACCTGCAGTCACTATCCCTGCAACCACTATCCCTGCTGTCATTATCCCCGCATTCACTATCCCTGCAACCACTATCCCTGCAGTCATTATCCCCGCAGTCACTATCGCTGCAACCACTATCCCTGCAGTCACTATCCCTGCAGTCACTATCCCTGCAACCACTATACCTGCAACCAATATCCCCGCAGTCACTATCCCTGCAACCAGTACCTCTGCAGCCACTCTCCGTCAGTCACTATCCCTGCGGCCACTCTCCCTGCAGTCACTATCCCTGCAGTCATTATCCCCGCAGTCACTATCCCTGCAACCACTATCCCTGCAGTAACTAACCCTGCAACCACTATCCCTGCAACCACTATCCCTGCAACCATTATCCCTGCAACTACTCTCCCTGCAACCACTGTCCCTGCAGCCACTCTTCCTGCAGTCACTATCCCTGCAGTCACTATCCCCGCAGTCACTATCCCTGCAACTACTATCCCTGCAACCACTATCCCTGCGACCATTATCCCTGCAACCACTATCCCTGCAGTCACTATCCCTGCAAGCACTATCCCTGCAGTCACTCTCCCTGCAACCACTATCCCTGCAACCACTATCCCTGCCATCACTATCCCTGCAACCACTATCCCTGCAACCACTATCCTTTCAGCCACTATCCCTGCAGTCACAATCCCCGCAGTCACTCTCCCTGCATTCACTCTCCCTGCAACCATTATCCCTGCAACGACTATCCCTGCAGTCACTATCCCCGCAGTCACTTTCCCTGCAACCACAATCTCTGAAGTCACTCTCCCTGCTGTAACTCTCCCTGCAACCACTCTCCCTGCAACCACAATCTCTGAAGTCACTCTTCCTGCAAACACTCTCCCTGCAACCACAATCCCTGCGTTGACTCTCCCTGCAATCACTCTCCCCGCAGTCACTAACCCTGCAACCACTATCCCAGCAGTCACTCTCCCTGCAACCACTATCCTTGCAGCCACTAACCCTACAATCACTACAGCTGCAACCACTATCCCTGTAGCCACTATCCCGGCAACCACTATCTCTGCAGTCACTATCCCTGCAGTAACTTTCCCTGCAACAACTATCCAAGCAGTGACACTCCTTGCAACCACTATCGCTGCAACCACTCTCGTGAATCCTCTATCACTGCAGCCTCTCTACCTGCAATCACTATCCCTGCAGCCACTATCCCTGCAACCACTTGTCCTTAAACCACTCTCCCTGCAGTCACTCTCCCTGCAGTCACTCTCCCTGCAGTCACTATCCCTGCAGTCACTGTCCCTGCAGTCACTATCCCTGCAACCACTATCCCTGCAATCACTATCCCTGCACTGACTATCCCTGCAGTCACTATCCCTGCAACCACTATCCCTGCAGTCACTATCCCTGCAACCACTATCCCTGCAGTCACTATCCCTGCAACCACTATCCCTGCAATCACTATCCCTGCACTGACTATCCCTGCAGTCACTCTCCCTGCAACCACTATCCCTGCAGTCATTATCCCCGCAGTCACTATCCCTGCAACCACTATCCCTGCAGTCACTATCCCTGCAGTCACTATCCCTGCAACCACTATACCTGCAACCACTATCCCCGCAGTCACTATCCCTGCAACCAGTACCTCTGCAGCCACTCTCCGTCAGTCACTATCCCTGCGGCCACTCTCCCTGCAGCCACTATCCCTGCAGTCATTATCCCCGCAGTCACTATCCCTGAAACCACTATCCCTGCAGTCACTAACCCTGCAACCACTATCCCTGCAACCACTATCCCGGCATTCACTATCGCTGCAGTCACTATCCCTGCAACCACTTGACCTTAAACCACTCTCCCTGCAACCACTATCCCTGCAGTCACTCTCCCTGCAGTCACTATCCCTGCAGTCACTATCCCTGCAGTCACTATCCCTGCAACCACTCTCCCTGCAACCACTATCCCTGCAGCCACGCTTCCTGCAGTCACTATCCCCGCAGTCACTATCCCCGCAGTCACTATCCCTGCAACCACTATCCCTGCAACCATTATCCCTGCAACCACTATCCCTGCAACCACTATCCCTGCAGTCACTATCTCTGCAACCACTACCTCTGCAGCCACTCTCCGTCAGTCACTATCCCTGCGGCAACTCTCCCTGCAGTCACTATCCCTGCAGTTATTATCCCTGCAGTCACTATCCATGCAGTCACTTTCCCTGCAGCAACTATCCCTGCAGTCACTTTCCCTGCAGTCACTATCCCTGCAGCCACTATCCCGGCAGCCACTATCCCTGCAGTTACTATCCCTGCAGTCACTGTCGCTGCAACCACTAACCCTGCAGTCACTATCCCTGCAACCACTAATCCTCAGCCACTGTCCCTGCAGCCACTATCCCGGCAGCCACTGTCCCTGCAGTCACTATCCCTGCAGTCACTATCCCTGCAACCACAATCCCTGCAGTCACTATGCCCGCAGTCACTATCCCTGCAACCACTATCCCTGCAACCACTCTGCCTGCAACCACAATCTCTGAAGTCACTCTCCCTGCAAACACTCTCCCTGCAACCACTATCCCTGCAGTCACTCTCCCTGCAGTCACTATCCCTGCAGTCACTCTCCCTGCAACCACTATCCCTGCAACCACTATCCCTGCAATCACTATCCCTGCACTGACTATCCCTGCATTCACTATCCCTGCAACCACTATCCCTGCAGTCATTATCGCCGCAGTCACTATCCCTGCAACCACTATCCCTGCAGTCACTATCCCTTCAACGACTATCCCTGCAACCACTATCCCGGCATTCACTATCCCTGCAACCACTATCCCTGCAACCATTATCCCTGCAACCACTCTCCCTGCAAACACTATCCCTGCAGCCACTCTTCCCGCAGTCACTATCCCTGCAGTCACTATCCCTGCAACCACTATCCCCGCAGTCACTATCCCTGCAACCACTATCCCTGCAACCTTTATCCCTGCATCCACTATCCCTGCAGTCACTCTCCCTGCAACCACTATCCCTGCAACCACTATCCCTGCAACCACTATCCCTGCCGTCACTATCCCTGCAACCACTATCCCTGCAGTCACTATCCCTGTAGTCACTCTCCCTGCAACCACTATCCCTGCAACCACTATCCCTGCATTCACAATCCCTGCAGTCACTCTCCCCGCATTCACTCTCCCTGCAACCATTATCCCTGCAACGACTATCCCTGCAGTCACTATCCCTGCAGTAACTTTCCCTGCAACAACTATCCAAGCAGTGACACTCCTTGCAACCACTATCGCTGCAACCACTCTCGTGAATCCTCTATCCCTGCAGCCTCTCTACCTGCAATCACTATCCCTGCAGCCACTATCCCTGCAACCACTTGTCCTTAAACCACTCTCCCTGCAACCACTATCCCTGCAGTCACTCTCCCTGCAGTCACTATCCCTGCAGTCACTATCCCTGCAGTCAATATCCCTGCAACCACTATCCCTGCAATCACTATCCCTGCACTGACTATCCCTGCAGTCACTATCCCTGCAACCACTATCCCTGCAGTCATTATTCCCGCAGTCACTATCCCTGCAACCACTATACCTGCAACCACTATCCCCGCAGTCACTATCCCTGCAACCAGTACCTCTGCAGCCACTCTCCGTCAGTCACTATCCCTGCGGCCACTCTCCCTGCAGTCACTAACCCTGCAGTCATTATCCCCGCAGTCACTATCCCTGCAACCACTATCCCTGCAGTCACTAACCCTGCAACCACTATCCCTGCAACCACTATCCCAGCATTCACTATCCCTGCAGTCACTATCCCTGCAACCACTTGTCCTTAAACCACTCTCCCTGCAACCACTATCCCTGCAGTCACTCTCCCTGCAAGCACTATCCCTGCAGTCACTATCCCTGCAGTCACTATCCCTGCAACCACTATCCCTGCAACTATTATCCCTGCAACCACTCTCCCTGCAACCACTATCCCTGCAGTCACTATCTCTGCAACCACTACCTCTGCAGGCACTCTCCGTCAGTCACTATCCCTGCGGCCACTCTCCCTGCAGTCACTATCCCTGCAGTCATTATCCCTGCAGTCACTATCCATGCAGTCACTTTCCCTGCAGCAACTATCCCTGCAGTCACTTTCCCTGCAGTCACTATCCCTGCAGCCACTATCCCGGCAGCCACTATCCCTGCAGTTACTATCCCTGCAGTCACTGTCCCTGCAACCACTAACCCTGCAGTCACTATCCCTGCAACCACTAATTCTCAGCCACTGTCCCTGCAGCCACTATCCCGGCAGCCACTATCCCTGCAGTTACTATCCCTGCAGTCACTATCCCTGCAACCACTATCCCTGCAGTCACTATCCCTGCAACCACTATCCCTGCAGCCACTGTCCCTGCAGTCACTATCCCTGCAACCACTATCCCTGCAGCCACTGTCCCTGCAGCCACTGTCCCTGCAGTCACTATCCCTGCAGTCACTATCCCTGCAACCACTATCCCTGCAGCCACTGTCCCTGCAGTCACTATCCCTGCAGTCACTATCCCTGCAACCACAATCCCTGCTGTCACTATGCCCGCAGTCACTATCACTGCAACCACTATCCCTGCAACCACAATCCCTGCAGTCACTATGCCCGCAGTCACTAACCCTGCAGTCACTATCCCTGCAGTCACTATCCCTGCAGTCACAATCCGCGCAGTCACTCTCCCTGCAGTCACTCTCCCTGCAACCATTATCCCTGCAACGACTATCCCTGCAGTCACTATCCCTGCAGTCACTATCCCTGCAGTCACTTTGCCTCCAACCACAATCTCTGAAGTCACTCTCCCTGCAGTAACTCTCCCTGCAGTCACTCTCCCTGCAACCACTCTCCCTGCAACCACAATCTCTGAAGTCACTCTCCCTGCAAACACTCTCCCTGCAACCACTATCCCTGCAGTCACTCTCCCTGCAGTCACTATCCCAGCAGTCACTATCCCTGCAGTCACTATCTCTGCAACCACTATCCCTGCAGTCACTCTCCCTGCAACCACTATCCCTGCAACCACTATCCCTGCAATCACTATCCCTGCACTGACTATCCCTGCAGTCACTATCCCTGCAACCACTATCCCTGCAGTCATTATCCCCGCAGTCACTATCCCTGCAACCACTATCCCTGCAGTCACTATCCCTGCAGTCACTATCCCTGCAGTCACTCTCCCTGCAACCACTATCCCCGCAGTCACTATCCCTGCAACCAGTACCTCTGCAGCCACTCTCCGTCAGTCACTATCCCTGCGGCCACTCTCCCTGCAGTCACTATCCCTGCAGTCATTATCCCCGCAGTCACTATCCATGCAACCACTATCCCTGCAGTCACTAACCCTGCAACCACTATCCCTGCAACCACTCTCCCGGCATTCACTATCCCTGCAACCACTATCCCTGCAACCATTATCCCTGCAGCCACTCTTCCCGCAGAGTCACTATCCCTGCAGTCACTATCCCTGCAACCTCTATCCCCGCAGTCACTATCCCTGCAGTCAGTCTCCCTGCAACCACTATGCCTGCAACCACTATCCCTGCAACCACTATCCCTGCCGTCACTATCCCTGCAGTCACTCTCCGCGCATTCACTCTCCCTGCAACCATTATCCCTGCAACGACTATCCCTGCAGTCACTATCCCTGCAGTCACTATCCCTGCAGTCACTTTCCCTGCAACCACAATCTCTGAAGTCACTCTCCCTGCAGTCACTCTCCCTGCAACCATTATCCCTGCAACGACTATCCCTGCTGTCATTATCCCTGCTGTCACTATCCCTGCAGTCACTTTCCCTGCAACCACAATCTCTGAAGTCACTCTCCCTGCAGTAACTCTCCCTGCAGTCACTCTCCCTGCAACCACTCTCCCTGCAACCACAATCTCTGAAGTCACTCTCCCTGCAACCACTCTCCCTGCAACCACAATCCCTGCGTTGACTCTCCCTGCAATCACTCTCCCCGCAGTCACTAACCTTGCAACCACTATCCCAGCAGTCACTCTCCCTGCAACCACTATCCTTGCAGCCACTAACCCTACAATCACTACAGCTGCAAGCACTATCCCGGTAGCCACTACCCCTGCAACCACTATCTCTGCAGTCACTATCCCTGCAGTAACTTTCCCTGCAACAACTATCCAAGCAGTGACACTCCTTGCAACCACTATCGCTGCAACCACTCTCGTGAATCCTCTATCCCTGCAGCCACTCTACCTGCAATCACTATCCCTGCAGCCACTATCCCTGCAACCACTTGTCCTTAAACCACTCTCCCTGCAACCACTATCCCTGCAGTCACTGTCCCTGCAGTCACTATCCCTGCAACCACTATCCCTGCAATCACTCTCCCTGCAACCACTATCCCTGCAACCACTATCCCTGCAATCACTATCCCTGCACTGACTATCCCTGCAGTCACTATCCCTGCAACCACTATGCATGCTGTCATTATCCCCGCATTCACTATCCCTGCAACCACTATCCCTGCAGTCACTATCCCTGCAGTCACTATCCCTGCAACCACTATACCTGCAACCACTATACCCGCAGTCACTATCCCTGCAACCAGTACCTCTGCAGCCACTCTCCGTCAGTCACTATCCCTGCGGCCACTCTCCCTGCAGTCACTATCCCTGCAGTCATTATCCCCGCAGTCACTATCCCTGCAACCACTATCCCTGCAGTCACTATCCCCGCAGTCACTATCCCTGCAATCACTATCCCTGCAAACATTATCCCTGCAGCCACTCTTCCTGCAGTCACTATCCCTGCAGTCACTATCCCTGCAACCACTATCCCTGCAACCACTAATCCTGCAACCACTATCCCTGCAGTCACTCTCCCTGCAACCACTATCCCTGCAACCACTCTCCCTGCAACCACTATCCCTGCAGTCACTATCCCTGCAACCACAATCCCTGCAACCACTATCCCTGCAACCACTATCCCTGCAGTCACTATCCCTGCAGTCTCTCTCCCTTCAGACACTATCTCTGCAGCCACTATCCCTGTAGTCAGTATCCCTGCAGTCACTATCCTTGCAGTCACTATCCCCGCAGTCACTATCCCTGCAGTCACTCTCCCTGCAACCACTATCCCTGCAGTCACTATCCCTTTAGTCACTATCCCTGCAACCTTTGTCCCTGCAACAACTATCCCTGTAGTCGCCATCCCTGCAAGCACTATCCCTGCAAGCACTTTCCCTGCAACCACTCTCCCTGCAACCACTATCCCTGCAGCCACTCTTCCCGCAGTCACTATCCCTGCAGTCACTATCCCTGCAACCTCTATCCCCGCAGTCACTATCCCTGCAGTCAGTCTCCCTGCAACCACTATGCCTGCAACCACTATCCCTGCAACCACTATCCCTGCCGTCACTATCCCTGCAACCACTATCCCTGCAGTCACTATCCCTGTAGTCACTCTCCCTGCAACCACTCTCCCTGCAACCACTATCCCTGCATTCACAATCCCTGCAGTCACTCTCCCCGCATTCACTCTCCCTGCAACCATTATCCCTGCAACGACTATCCCTGCAGTCACTATCCCTGCAGTCACTATCCCTGCAGTCACTTTCCCTGCAACCACAATCTCTGAAGTCACTCTCCCTGCAGTCACTCTCCCTGCAACCATTATCCCTGCAACGACTATCCCTGCTGTCATTATCCCTGCTGTCACTATCCCTGCAGTCACTCTCCCTGCAACCACAATCTCTGAAGTCACTCTCCCTGCAGTAACTCTCCCTGCAGTCACTCTCCCTGCAACCACTCTCCCTGCAACCACAATCTCTGAAGTCACTCTCCCTGCAAACACTCTCCCTGCAACCACAATCCCTGCGTTGACTCTCCCTGCAATCACTCTCCCCGCAGTCACTAACCTTGCAACCACTATCCCAGCAGTCACTCTCCCTGCAACCACTATCCTTGCAGCCACCAACCCTACAATCACTACAGCTGCAACCACTATCCCTGTAGCCACTACCCCTGCAACCACTATCTCTGCAGTCACTATCCCTGCAGTAACTTTCCCTGCAACAACTATCCAAGCAGTGACACTCCTTGCAACCACTATCACTGCAACCACTCTCGTGAATCCTCTATCACTGCAGCCACTCTACCTGCAATCACTATCCCTGCAACCAGTATCCCTGCAGTCACTCTCCCTGCAGTCACTATCCCTGCAGTCACTATCCCTGCAGTCACTATCCCTGCAACCACTATCCCTGCAGTCACTCTCCCTGCAACCACTATCCCTGCAACCACAATCCCTGCAATCACTATCCCTGCACTGACTATACCTGCAGTCACTATCCCTGCAACCACTATCCCTGCTGTCATTATCCCCGCATTCACTATCCCTGCAACCACTATCCCTGCAGTCATTATCCCCGCAGTCACTATCCCTGCAACCACTATCCCTGCAGTCACTATCCCTGCAGTCACTATCCCTGCAACCACTATACCTGCAACCAATATCCCCGCAGTCACTATCCCTGCAACCAGTACCTCTGCAGCCACTCTCCGTCAGTCACTATCCCTGCGGCCACTCTCCCTGCAGTCACTATCCCTGCAGTCATTATCCCCGCAGTCACTATCCCTGCAACCACTATCCCTGCAGTAACTAACCCTGCAACCACTATCCCTGCAACCACTATCCCTGCAACCATTATCCCTGCAACTACTCTCCCTGCAACCACTGTCCCTGCAGCCACTCTTCCTGCAGTCACTATCCCTGCAGTCACTATCCCCGCAGTCACTATCCCTGCAACTACTATCCCTGCAACCACTATCCCTGCGACCATTATCCCTGCAACCACTATCCCTGCAGTCACTATCCCTGCAAGCACTATCCCTGCAGTCACTCTCCCTGCAACCACTATCCCTGCAACCACTATCCCTGCCATCACTATCCCTGCAACCACTATCCCTGCAACCACTATCCTTTCAGCCACTATCCCTGCAGTCACAATCCCCGCAGTCACTCTCCCTGCATTCACTCTCCCTGCAACCATTATCCCTGCAACGACTATCCCTGCAGTCACTATCCCCGCAGTCACTTTCCCTGCAACCACAATCTCTGAAGTCACTCTCCCTGCTGTAACTCTCCCTGCAACCACTCTCCCTGCAACCACAATCTCTGAAGTCACTCTTCCTGCAAACACTCTCCCTGCAACCACAATCCCTGCGTTGACTCTCCCTGCAATCACTCTCCCCGCAGTCACTAACCCTGCAACCACTATCCCAGCAGTCACTCTCCCTGCAACCACTATCCTTGCAGCCACTAACCCTACAATCACTACAGCTGCAACCACTATCCCTGTAGCCACTATCCCTGCAACCACTATCTCTGCAGTCACTATCCCTGCAGTAACTTTCCCTGCAACAACTATCCAAGCAGTGACACTCCTTGCAACCACTATCGCTGCAACCACTCTCGTGAATCCTCTATCACTGCAGCCTCTCTACCTGCAATCACTATCCCTGCAGCCACTATCCCTGCAACCACTTGTCCTTAAACCACTCTCCCTGCAGTCACTCTCCCTGCAGTCACTCTCCCTGCAGTCACTATCCCTGCAGTCACTGTCCCTGCAGTCACTATCCCTGCAACCACTATCCCTGCAATCACTATCCCTGCACTGACTATCCCTGCAGTCACTATCCCTGCAACCACTATCCCTGCAGTCACTATCCCTGCAACCACTATCCCTGCAGTCACTATCCCTGCAACCACTATCCCTGCAATCACTATCCCTGCACTGACTATCCCTGCAGTCACTATCCCTGCAACCACTATCCCTGCAGTCACTATCCCTGCAACCACTATCCCTGCAGCCACTGTCCCTGCAGTCACTATCCCTGCAACCACTATCCCTGCAGCCACTGTCCCTGCAGCCACTGTCCCTGCAGTCACTATCCCTGCAGTCACTATCCCTGCAACCACTATCCCTGCAGCCACTGTCCCTGCAGTCACTATCCCTGCAGTCACTATCCCTGCAACCACAATCCCTGCAGTCACTATGCCCGCAGTCACTATCCCTGCAACCACTATCCCTGCAACCACAATCCCTGCAGTCACTATGCCCGCAGTCACTAACCCTGCAGTCACTATCCCTGCAGTCACTATCCCTGCAGTCACAATCCGCGCAGTCACTCTCCCTGCAGTCACTCTCCCTGCAACCATTATCCCTGCAACGACTATCCCTGCAGTCACTATCCCTGCAGTCACTATCCCTGCAGTCACTTTGCCTCCAACCACAATCTCTGAAGTCACTCTCCCTGCAGTAACTCTCCCTGCAGTCACTCTCCCTGCAACCACTCTCCCTGCAACCACAATCTCTGAAGTCACTCTCCCTGCAAACACTCTCCCTGCAACCACTATCCCTGCAGTCATTATCCCCGCAGTCACTATCCCTGCAGTCACTATCCCTGCAGTCACTCTCCCTGCAACCACTATCCCCGCAGTCACTATCCCTGCAACCAGTACCTCTGCAGCCACTCTCCGTCAGTCACTATCCCTGCGGCCACTCTCCCTGCAGTCACTATCCCTGCAGTCATTATCCCCGCAGTCACTATCCATGCAACCACTATCCCTGCAGTCACTAACCCTGCAACCACTATCCCTGCAACCACTCTCCCGGCATTCACTATCCCTGCAACCACTATCCCTGCAACCATTATCCCTGCAGCCACTCTTCCCGCAGAGTCACTATCCCTGCAGTCACTATCCCTGCAACCTCTATCCCCGCAGTCACTATCCCTGCAGTCAGTCTCCCTGCAACCACTATGCCTGCAACCACTATCCCTGCAACCACTATCCCTGCCGTCACTATCCCTGCAGTCACTCTCCGCGCATTCACTCTCCCTGCAACCATTATCCCTGCAACGACTATCCCTGCAGTCACTATCCCTGCAGTCACTATCCCTGCAGTCACTTTCCCTGCAACCACAATCTCTGAAGTCACTCTCCCTGCAGTCACTCTCCCTGCAACCATTATCCCTGCAACGACTATCCCTGCTGTCATTATCCCTGCTGTCACTATCCCTGCAGTCACTTTCCCTGCAACCACAATCTCTGAAGTCACTCTCCCTGCAGTAACTCTCCCTGCAGTCACTCTCCCTGCAACCACTCTCCCTGCAACCACAATCTCTGAAGTCACTCTCCCTGCAACCACTCTCCCTGCAACCACAATCCCTGCGTTGACTCTCCCTGCAATCACTCTCCCCGCAGTCACTAACCTTGCAACCACTATCCCAGCAGTCACTCTCCCTGCAACCACTATCCTTGCAGCCACTAACCCTACAATCACTACAGCTGCAAGCACTATCCCGGTAGCCACTACCCCTGCAACCACTATCTCTGCAGTCACTATCCCTGCAGTAACTTTCCCTGCAACAACTATCCAAGCAGTGACACTCCTTGCAACCACTATCGCTGCAACCACTCTCGTGAATCCTCTATCCCTGCAGCCACTCTACCTGCAATCACTATCCCTGCAGCCACTATCCCTGCAACCACTTGTCCTTAAACCACTCTCCCTGCAACCACTATCCCTGCAGTCACTGTCCCTGCAGTCACTATCCCTGCAACCACTATCCCTGCAATCACTCTCCCTGCAACCACTATCCCTGCAACCAATATCCCTGCAATCACTATCCCTGCACTGACTATCCCTGCAGTCACTATCCCTGCAACCACTATGCATGCTGTCATTATCCCCGCATTCACTATCCCTGCAACCACTATCCCTGCAGTCACTATCCCTGCAGTCACTATCCCTGCAACCACTATACCTGCAACCACTATACCCGCAGTCACTATCCCTGCAACCAGTACCTCTGCAGCCACTCTCCGTCAGTCACTATCCCTGCGGCCACTCTCCCTGCAGTCACTATCCCTGCAGTCATTATCCCCGCAGTCACTATCCCTGCAACCACTATCCCTGCAGTCACTATCCCCGCAGTCACTATCCCTGCAATCACTATCCCTGCAAACATTATCCCTGCAGCCACTCTTCCTGCAGTCACTATCCCTGCAGTCACTATCCCTGCAACCACTATCCCTGCAACCACTAATCCTGCAACCACTATCCCTGCAGTCACTCTCCCTGCAACCACTATCCCTGCAACCACTCTCCCTGCAACCACTATCCCTGCAGTCACTATCCCTGCAACCACAATCCCTGCAACCACTATCCCTGCAACCACTATCCCTGCAGTCACTATCCCTGCAGTCTCTCTCCCTTCAGACACTATCTCTGCAGCCACTATCCCTGTAGTCAGTATCCCTGCAGTCACTATCCTTGCAGTCACTATCCCCGCAGTCACTATCCCTGCAGTCACTCTCCCTGCAACCACTATCCCTGCAGTCACTATCCCTTTAGTCACTATCCCTGCAACCTTTGTCCCTGCAACAACTATCCCTGTAGTCGCCATCCCTGCAAGCACTATCACTGCAAGCACTTTCCCTGCAACCACTCTCCCTGCAACCACTATCCCTGCAGCCACTCTTCCCGCAGTCACTATCCCTGCAGTCACTATCCCTGCAACCTCTATCCCCGCAGTCACTATCCCTGCAGTCAGTCTCCCTGCAACCACTATGCCTGCAACCACTATCCCTGCAACCACTATCCCTGCCGTCACTATCCCTGCAACCACTATCCCTGCAGTCACTATCCCTGTAGTCACTCTCCCTGCAACCACTCTCCCTGCAACCACTATCCCTGCATTCACAATCCCTGCAGTCACTCTCCCCGCATTCACTCTCCCTGCAACCATTATCCCTGCAACGACTATCCCTGCAGTCACTATCCCTGCAGTCACTATCCCTGCAGTCACTTTCCCTGCAACCACAATCTCTGAAGTCACTCTCCCTGCAGTCACTCTCCCTGCAACCATTATCCCTGCAACGACTATCCCTGCTGTCATTATCCCTGCTGTCACTATCCCTGCAGTCACTCTCCCTGCAACCACAATCTCTGAAGTCACTCTCCCTGCAGTAACTCTCCCTGCAGTCACTCTCCCTGCAACCACTCTCCCTGCAACCACAATCTCTGAAGTCACTCTCCCTGCAAACACTCTCCCTGCAACCACAATCCCTGCGTTGACTCTCCCTGCAATCACTCTCCCCGCAGTCACTAACCTTGCAACCACTATCCCAGCAGTCACTCTCCCTGCAACCACTATCCTTGCAGCCACCAACCCTACAATCACTACAGCTGCAACCACTATCCCTGTAGCCACTACCCCTGCAACCACTATCTCTGCAGTCACTATCCCTGCAGTAACTTTCCCTGCAACAACTATCCAAGCAGTGACACTCCTTGCAACCACTATCACTGCAACCACTCTCGTGAATCCTCTATCACTGCAGCCACTCTACCTGCAATCACTATCCCTGCAACCAGTATCCCTGCAGTCACTCTCCCTGCAGTCACTATCCCTGCAGTCACTATCCCTGCAGTCACTATCCCTGCAACCACTATCCCTGCAGTCACTCTCCCTGCAACCACTATCCCTGCAACCACAATCCCTGCAATCACTATCCCTGCACTGACTATACCTGCAGTCACTATCCCTGCAACCACTATCCCTGCTGTCATTATCCCCGCATTCACTATCCCTGCAACCACTATCCCTGCAGTCATTATCCCCGCAGTCACTATCCCTGCAACCACTATCCCTGCAGTCACTATCCCTGCAGTCACTATCCCTGCAACCACTATACCTGCAACCAATATCCCCGCAGTCACTATCCCTGCAACCAGTACCTCTGCAGCCACTCTCCGTCAGTCACTATCCCTGCGGCCACTCTCCCTGCAGTCACTATCCCTGCAGTCATTATCCCCGCAGTCACTATCCCTGCAACCACTATCCCTGCAGTAACTAACCCTGCAACCACTATCCCTGCAACCACTATCCCTGCAACCATTATCCCTGCAACTACTCTCCCTGCAACCACTGTCCCTGCAGCCACTCTTCCTGCAGTCACTATCCCTGCAGTCACTATCCCCGCAGTCACTATCCCTGCAACTACTATCCCTGCAACCACTATCCCTGCGACCATTATCCCTGCAACCACTATCCCTGCAGTCACTATCCCTGCAAGCACTATCCCTGCAGTCACTCTCCCTGCAACCACTATCCCTGCAACCACTATCCCTGCCATCACTATCCCTGCAACCACTATCCCTGCAACCACTATCCTTTCAGCCACTATCCCTGCAGTCACAATCCCCGCAGTCACTCTCCCTGCATTCACTCTCCCTGCAACCATTATCCCTGCAACGACTATCCCTGCAGTCACTATCCCCGCAGTCACTTTCCCTGCAACCACAATCTCTGAAGTCACTCTCCCTGCTGTAACTCTCCCTGCAACCACTCTCCCTGCAACCACAATCTCTGAAGTCACTCTTCCTGCAAACACTCTCCCTGCAACCACAATCCCTGCGTTGACTCTCCCTGCAATCACTCTCCCCGCAGTCACTAACCCTGCAACCACTATCCCAGCAGTCACTCTCCCTGCAACCACTATCCTTGCAGCCACTAACCCTACAATCACTACAGCTGCAACCACTATCCCTGTAGCCACTATCCCTGCAACCACTATCTCTGCAGTCACTATCCCTGCAGTAACTTTCCCTGCAACAACTATCCAAGCAGTGACACTCCTTGCAACCACTATCGCTGCAACCACTCTCGTGAATCCTCTATCACTGCAGCCTCTCTACCTGCAATCACTATCCCTGCAGCCACTATCCCTGCAACCACTTGTCCTTAAACCACTCTCCCTGCAGTCACTCTCCCTGCAGTCACTCTCCCTGCAGTCACTATCCCTGCAGTCACTGTCCCTGCAGTCACTATCCCTGCAACCACTATCCCTGCAATCACTATCCCTGCACTGACTATCCCTGCAGTCACTATCCCTGCAACCACTATCCCTGCAGTCACTATCCCTGCAACCACTATCCCTGCAGTCACTATCCCTGCAACCACTATCCCTGCAATCACTATCCCTGCACTGACTATCCCTGCAGTCACTCTCCCTGCAACCACTATCCCTGCAGTCATTATCCCCGCAGTCACTATCCCTGCAACCACTATCCCCGCAGTCACTATCCCTGCAGTCACTATCCCTGCAACCACTATACCTGCAACCACTATCCCCGCAGTCACTATCCCTGCAACCAGTACCTCTGCAGCCACTCTCCGTCAGTCACTATCCCTGCGGCCACTCTCCCTGCAGCCACTATCCCTGCAGTCATTATCCCCGCAGTCACTATCCCTGAAACCACTATCCCTGCAGTCACTAACCCTGCAACCACTATCCCTGCAACCACTATCCCGGCATTCACTATCGCTGCAGTCACTATCCCTGCAACCACTTGACCTTAAACCACTCTCCCTGCAACCACTATCCCTGCAGTCACTCTCCCTGCAGTCACTATCCCTGCAGTCGCTATCCCTGCAGTCACTATCCCTGCAACCACTCTCCCTGCAACCACTATCCCTGCAGCCACGCTTCCTGCAGTCACTATCCCCGCAGTCACTATCCCCGCAGTCACTATCCCTGCAACCACTATCCCTGCAACCATTATCCCTGCAACCACTATCCCTGCAACCACTATCCCTGCAGTCACTATCTCTGCAACCACTACCTCTGCAGCCACTCTCCGTCAGTCACTATCCCTGCGGCAACTCTCCCTGCAGTCACTATCCCTGCAGTTATTATCCCTGCAGTCACTATCCATGCAGTCACTTTCCCTGCAGCAACTATCCCTGCAGTCACTTTCCCTGCATTCACTATCCCTGCAGCCACTATCCCGGCAGCCACTATCCCTGCAGTTACTATCCCTGCAGTCACTGTCGCTGCAACCACTAACCCTGCAGTCACTATCCCTGCAACCACTAATCCTCAGCCACTGTCCCTGCAGCCACTATCCCGGCAGCCACTGTCCCTGCAGTCACTATCCCTGCAGTCACTATCCCTGCAACCACAATCCCTGCAGTCACTATGCCCGCAGTCACTATCCCTGCAACCACTATCCCTGCAACCACAATCCCTGCAGTCACTATGCCCGCAGTCACTATCCCTGAAACCACTATCCCTGCAACCACTATCCCTGCAGTCACTATCCCTGCATTCACTATGCCTGCAACCACTATCCCTGCATTCACTCTCCCTGCAACGACTATCCCTGCAGTCACTATCCCTGCAGTCACTATCCCTGCAGTCACTTTGCCTCCAACCACAATCTCTGAAGTCACTCTCCCTGCAGTAACTCTCCCTGCAGTCACTCTCCCTGCAACCACTCTGCCTGCAACCACAATCTCTGAAGTCACTCTCCCTGCAAACACTCTCCCTGCAACCACTATCCCTGCAGTCACTCTCCCTGCAGTCACTATCCCTGCAGTCACTCTCCCTGCAACCACTATCCCTGCAACCACTATCCCTGCAATCACTATCCCTGCACTGACTATCCCTGCATTCACTATCCCTGCAACCACTATCCCTGCAGTCATTATCCCCGCAGTCACTATCCCTGCAACCACTATCCCTGCAGTCACTATCCCTTCAACGACTATCCCTGCAACCACTATCCCGGCATTCACTATCCCTGCAACCACTATCCCTGCAACCATTATCCCTGCAACCACTCAACCTGCAAACACTATCCCTGCAGCCACTCTTCCCGCAGTCACTATCCCTGCAGTCACTATCCCTGCAACCACTATCCCCGCAGTCACTATCCCTGCAACCACTATCCCTGCAACCTTTATCCCTGCAACCACTATCCCTGCAACCACTATCCCTGCCGTCACTATCCCTGCAACCACTATCCCTGCAGTCACTATCCCTGTAGTCACTCTCCCTGCAACCACTATCCCTGCAACCACTATCCCTGCATTCACAATCCCTGCAGTCACTCTCCCCGCATTCACTCTCCCTGCAACCATTATCCCTGCAACGACTATCCCTGCAGTCACTATCCCTGCAGTAACTTTCCCTGCAACAACTATCCAAGCAGTGACACTCCTTGCAACCACTATCGCTGCAACCACTCTCGTGAATCCTCTATCCCTGCAGCCTCTCTACCTGCAATCACTATCCCTGCAGCCACTATCCCTGCAACCACTTGTCCTTAAACCACTCTCCCTGCAACCACTATCCCTGCAGTCACTCTCCCTGCAGTCACTATCCCTGCAGTAACTATCCCTGCAGTCAATATCCCTGCAACCACTATCCCTGCAATCACTATCCCTGCACTGACTATCCCTGCAGTCACTATCCCTGCAACCACTATCCCTGCAGTCATTATCCCCGCAGTCACTATCCCTGCAACCACTATACCTGCAACCACTATCCCCGCAGTCACTATCCCTGCAACCAGTACCTCTGCAGCCACTCTCCGTCAGTCACTATCCCTGCGGCCACTCTCCCTGCAGTCACTATCCCTGCAGTCATTATCCCCGCAGTCACTATCCCTGCAACCACTATCCCTGCAGTCACTAACCCTGCAACCACTATCCCTGCAACCACTATCCCGGCATTCACTATCCCTGCAGTCACTATCCCTGCAACCACTTGTCCTTAAACCACTCTCCCTGCAACCACTATCCCTGCAGTCACTCTCCCTGCAAGCACTATCCCTGCAGTCACTATCCCTGCAGTCACTATCCCTGCAACCACTATCCCTGCAACCATTATCCCTGCAACCACTCTCCCTGCAACCACTATCCCTGCAGTCACTATCTCTGCAACCACTACCTCTGCAGGCACTCTCCGTCATTCACTATCCCTGCGGCCACTCTCCCTGCAGTCACTATCCCTGCAGTCATTATCCCTGCAGTCACTATCCATGCAGTCACTTTCCCTGCAGCAACTATCCCTGCAGTCACTTTCCCTGCAGTCACTATCCCTGCAGCCACTATCCCGGCAGCCACTATCCCTGCAGTTACTATCCCTGCAGTCACTGTCCCTGCAACCACTAACCATGCAGTCACTATCCCTGCAACCACTAATTCTCAGCCACTGTCCCTGCAGCCACTATCCCGGCAGCCACTATCCCTGCAGTTACTATCCCTGCAGTCACTATCCCTGCAAACACTATCCCTGCAGTCACTATCCCTGCAACCACTATCCCTGCAGCCACTGTCCCTGCAGTCACTATCCCTGCAACCACTATCCCTGCAGCCACTGTCCCTGCAGCCACTGTCCCTGCAGTCACTATCCCTGCAGTCACTATCCCTGCAACCACTATCCCTGCAGCCACTGTCCCTGCAGTCACTATCCCTGCAGTCACTATCCCTGCAACCACAATCCCTGCAGTCACTATGCCCGCAGTCACTATCCCTGCAACCACTATCCCTGCAACCACAATCCCTGCAGTCACTATGCCCGCAGTCACTAACCCTGCAGTCACTATCCCTGCAGTCACTATCCCTGCAGTCACAATCCGCGCAGTCACTCTCCCTGCAGTCACTCTCCCTGCAACCACTCTGCCTGCAACCACAATCTCTGAAGTCACTCTCCCTGCAAACACTCTCCCTGCAACCACTATCCCTGCAGTCACTCTCCCTGCAGTCACTATCCCTGCAGTCACTCTCCCTGCAACCACTATCCCTGCAACCACTATCCCTGCAATCACTATCCCTGCACTGACTATCCCTGCATTCACTATCCCTGCAACCACTATCCCTGCAGTCATTATCCCCGCAGTCACTATCCCTGCAACCACTATCCCTGCAGTCACTATCCCTTCAACGACTATCCCTGCAACCACTATCCCGGCATTCACTATCCCTGCAACCACTATCCCTGCAACCATTATCCCTGCAACCACTCTCCCTGCAACCACTATCCCTGCAGTCACTATCTCTGCAACCACTACCTCTGCAGGCACTCTCCGTCATTCACTATCCCTGCGGCCACTCTCCCTGCAGTCACTATCCCTGCAGTCATTATCCCTGCAGTCACTATCCATGCAGTCACTTTCCCTGCAGCAACTATCCCTGCAGTCACTTTCCCTGCAGTCACTATCCCTGCAGCCACTATCCCGGCAGCCACTATCCCTGCAGTTACTATCCCTGCAGTCACTGTCCCTGCAACCACTAACCATGCAGTCACTATCCCTGCAACCACTAATTCTCAGCCACTGTCCCTGCAGCCACTATCCCGGCAGCCACTATCCCTGCAGTTACTATCCCTGCAGTCACTATCCCTGCAACCACTATCCCTGCAGTCACTATCCCTGCAACCACTATCCCTGCAGCCACTGTCCCTGCAGTCACTATCCCTGCAACCACTATCCCTGCAGCCACTGTCCCTGCAGCCACTGTCCCTGCAGTCACTATCCCTGCAGTCACTATCCCTGCAACCACTATCCCTGCAGCCACTGTCCCTGCAGTCACTATCCCTGCAGTCACTATCCCTGCAACCACAATCCCTGCAGTCACTATGCCCGCAGTCACTATCCCTGCAACCACTATCCCTGCAACCACAATCCCTGCAGTCACTATGCCCGCAGTCACTAACCCTGCAGTCACTATCCCTGCAGTCACTATCCCTGCAGTCACAATCCGCGCAGTCACTCTCCCTGCAGTCACTCTCCCTGCAACCACTCTGCCTGCAACCACAATCTCTGAAGTCACTCTCCCTGCAAACACTCTCCCTGCAACCACTATCCCTGCAGTCACTCTCCCTGCAGTCACTATCCCTGCAGTCACTCTCCCTGCAACCACTATCCCTGCAACCACTATCCCTGCAATCACTATCCCTGCACTGACTATCCCTGCATTCACTATCCCTGCAACCACTATCCCTGCAGTCATTATCCCCGCAGTCACTATCCCTGCAACCACTATCCCTGCAGTCACTATCCCTTCAACGACTATCCCTGCAACCACTATCCCGGCATTCACTATCCCTGCAACCACTATCCCTGCAACCATTATCCCTGCAACCACTCTCCCTGCAAACACTATCCCTGCAGCCACTCTTCCCGCAGTCACTATCCCTGCAGTCACTATCCCTGCAACCACTATCCCCGCAGTCACTATCCCTGCAACCACTATCCCTGCAACCTTTATCCCTGCAACCACTATCCCTGCAACCACTATCCCTGCCGTCACTATCCCTGCAACCACTATCCCTGCAGTCACTATCCCTGTAGTCACTCTCCCTGCAACCACTATCCCTGCAACCACTATCCCTGCATTCACAATCCCTGCAGTCACTCTCCCCGCATTCACTCTCCCTGCAACCATTATCCCTGCAACGACTATCCCTGCAGTCACTATCCCTGCAGTAACTTTCCCTGCAACAACTATCCAAGCAGTGACACTCCTTGCAACCACTATCGCTGCAACCACTCTCGTGAATCCTCTATCCCTGCAGCCTCTCTACCTGCAATCACTATCCCTGCAGCCACTATCCCTGCAACCACTTGTCCTTAAACCACTCTCCCTGCAACCACTATCCCTGCAGTCACTCTCCCTGCAGTCACTATCCCTGCAGTAACTATCCCTGCAGTCAATATCCCTGCAACCACTATCCCTGCAATCACTATCCCTGCACTGACTATCCCTGCAGTCACTATCCCTGCAACCACTATCCCTGCAGTCATTATCCCCGCAGTCACTATCCCTGCAACCACTATACCTGCAACCACTATCCCCGCAGTCACTATCCCTGCAACCAGTACCTCTGCAGCCACTCTCCGTCAGTCACTATCCCTGCGGCCACTCTCCCTGCAGTCACTATCCCTGCAGTCATTATCCCCGCAGTCACTATCCCTGCAACCACTATCCCTGCAGTCACTAACCCTGCAACCACTATCCCTGCAACCACTATCCCGGCATTCACTATCCCTGCAGTCACTATCCCTGCAACCACTTGTCCTTAAACCACTCTCCCTGCAACCACTATCCCTGCAGTCACTCTCCCTGCAAGCACTATCCCTGCAGTCACTATCCCTGCAGTCACTATCCCTGCAACCACTATCCCTGCAACCATTATCCCTGCAACCACTCTCCCTGCAACCACTATCCCTGCAGTCACTATCTCTGCAACCACTACCTCTGCAGGCACTCTCCGTCAGTCACTATCCCTGCGGCCACTCTCCCTGCAGTCACTATCCCTGCAGTCATTATCCCTGCAGTCACTATCCATGCAGTCACTTTCCCTGCAGCAACTATCCCTGCAGTCACTTTCCCTGCAGTCACTATCCCTGCAGCCACTATCCCGGCAGCCACTATCCCTGCAGTTACTATCCCTGCAGTCACTGTCCCTGCAACCACTAACCATGCAGTCACTATCCCTGCAACCACTAATTCTCAGCCACTGTCCCTGCAGCCACTATCCCGGCAGCCACTATCCCTGCAGTTACTATCCCTGCAGTCACTATCCCTGCAACCACTATCCCTGCAGTCACTATCCCTGCAACCACTATCCCTGCAGCCACTGTCCCTGCAGTCACTATCCCTGCAACCACTATCCCTGCAGCCACTGTCCCTGCAGCCACTGTCCCTGCAGTCACTATCCCTGCAGTCACTATCCCTGCAACCACTATCCCTGCAGCCACTGTCCCTGCAGTCACTATCCCTGCAGTCACTATCCCTGCAACCACAATCCCTGCAGTCACTATGCCCGCAGTCACTATCCCTGCAACCACTATCCCTGCAACCACAATCCCTGCAGTCACTATGCCCGCAGTCACTAACCCTGCAGTCACTATCCCTGCAGTCACTATCCCTGCAGTCACAATCCGCGCAGTCACTCTCCCTGCAGTCACTCTCCCTGCAACCATTATCCCTGCAACGACTATCCCTGCAGTCACTATCCCTGCAGTCACTATCCCTGCAGTCACTTTGCCTCCAACCACAATCTCTGAAGTCACTCTCCCTGCAGTAACTCTCCCTGCAGTCACTCTCCCTGCAACCACTCTCCCTGCAACCACAATCTCTGAAGTCACTCTCCCTGCAAACACTCTCCCTGCAACCACTATCCCTGCAGTCACTCTCCCTGCAGTCACTATCCCAGCAGTCACTATCCCTGCAGTCACTATCTCTGCAACCACTATCCCTGCAGTCACTCTCCCTGCAACCACTATCCCTGCAACCACTATCCCTGCAATCACTATCCCTGCACTGACTATCCCTGCAGTCACTATCCCTGCAACCTCTATCCCTGCAGTCATTATCCCCGCAGTCACTATCCCTGCAGTCACTATCCCTGCAGTCACTCTCCCTGCAACCACTATCCCCGCAGTCACTATCCCTGCAACCAGTACCTCTGCAGCCACTCTCCGTCAGTCACTATCCCTGCGGCCACTCTCCCTGCAGTCACTATCCCTGCAGTCATTATCCCCGCAGTCACTATCCATGCAACCACTATCCCTGCAGTCACTAACCCTGCAACCACTATCCCTGCAACCACTCTCCCGGCATTCACTATCCCTGCAACCACTATCCCTGCAACCATTATCCCTGCAGCCACTCTTCCCGCAGAGTCACTATCCCTGCAGTCACTATCCCTGCAACCTCTATCCCCGCAGTCACTATCCCTGCAGTCAGTCTCCCTGCAACCACTATGCCTGCAACCACTATCCCTGCAACCACTATCCCTGCCGTCACTATCCCTGCAGTCACTCTCCGCGCATTCACTCTCCCTGCAACCATTATCCCTGCAACGACTATCCCTGCAGTCACTATCCCTGCAGTCACTATCCCTGCAGTCACTTTCCCTGCAACCACAATCTCTGAAGTCACTCTCCCTGCAGTCACTCTCCCTGCAACCATTATCCCTGCAACGACTATCCCTGCTGTCATTATCCCTGCTGTCACTATCCCTGCAGTCACTTTCCCTGCAACCACAATCTCTGAAGTCACTCTCCCTGCAGTAACTCTCCCTGCAGTCACTCTCCCTGCAACCACTCTCCCTGCAACCACAATCTCTGAAGTCACTCTCCCTGCAACCACTCTCCCTGCAACCACAATCCCTGCGTTGACTCTCCCTGCAATCACTCTCCCCGCAGTCACTAACCTTGCAACCACTATCCCAGCAGTCACTCTCCCTGCAACCACTATCCTTGCAGCCACTAACCCTACAATCACTACAGCTGCAAGCACTATCCCGGTAGCCACTACCCCTGCAACCACTATCTCTGCAGTCACTATCCCTGCAGTAACTTTCCCTGCAACAACTATCCAAGCAGTGACACTCCTTGCAACCACTATCGCTGCAACCACTCTCGTGAATCCTCTATCCCTGCAGCCACTCTACCTGCAATCACTATCCCTGCAGCCACTATCCCTGCAACCACTTGTCCTTAAACCACTCTCCCTGCAACCACTATCCCTGCAGTCACTGTCCCTGCAGTCACTATCCCTGCAACCACTATCCCTGCAATCACTCTCCCTGCAACCACTATCCCTGCAACCACTATCCCTGCAATCACTATCCCTGCACTGACTATCCCTGCAGTCACTATCCCTGCAACCACTATGCATGCTGTCATTATCCCCGCATTCACTATCCCTGCAACCACTATCCCTGCAGTCACTATCCCTGCAGTCACTATCCCTGCAACCACTATACCTGCAACCACTATACCCGCAGTCACTATCCCTGCAACCAGTACCTCTGCAGCCACTCTCCGTCAGTCACTATCCCTGCGGCCACTCTCCCTGCAGTCACTATCCCTGCAGTCATTATCCCCGCAGTCACTATCCCTGCAACCACTATCCCTGCAGTCACTATCCCCGCAGTCACTATCCCTGCAATCACTATCCCTGCAACCATTATCCCTGCAGCCACTCTTCCTGCAGTCACTATCCCTGCAGTCACTATCCCTGCAACCACTATCCCTGCAACCACTAATCCTGCAACCACTATCCCTGCAGTCACTCTCCCTGCAATCACTATCCCTGCAACCACTCTCCCTGCAACCACTATCCCTGCAGTCACTATCCCTGCAACCACAATCCCTGCAACCACTATCCCTGCAACCACTATCCCTGCAGTCACTATCCCTGCAGTCTCTCTCCCTTCAGACACTATCTCTGCAGCCACTATCCCTGTAGTCAGTATCCCTGCAGTCACTATCCTTGCAGTCACTATCCCCGCAGTCACTATCCCTGCAGTCACTCTCCCTGCAACCACTATCCCTGCAGTCACTATCCCTTTAGTCACTATCCCTGCAACCTTTGTCCCTGCAACAACTATCCCTGTAGTCGCCATCCCTGCAAGCACTATCCCTGCAAGCACTTTCCCTGCAACCACTCTCCCTGCAACCACTATCCCTGCAGCCACTCTTCCCGCAGTCACTATCCCTGCAGTCACTATCCCTGCAACCTCTATCCCCGCAGTCACTATCCCTGCAGTCAGTCTCCCTGCAACCACTATGCCTGCAACCACTATCCCTGCAACCACTATCCCTGCCGTCACTATCCCTGCAACCACTATCCCTGCAGTCACTATCCCTGTAGTCACTCTCCCTGCAACCACTCTCCCTGCAACCACTATCCCTGCATTCACAATCCCTGCAGTCACTCTCCCCGCATTCACTCTCCCTGCAACCATTATCCCTGCAACGACTATCCCTGCAGTCACTATCCCTGCAGTCACTATCCCTGCAGTCACTTTCCCTGCAACCACAATCTCTGAAGTCACTCTCCCTGCAGTCACTCTCCCTGCAACCATTATCCCTGCAACGACTATCCCTGCTGTCATTATCCCTGCTGTCACTATCCCTGCAGTCACTCTCCCTGCAACCACAATCTCTGAAGTCACTCTCCCTGCAGTAACTCTCCCTGCAGTCACTCTCCCTGCAACCACTCTCCCTGCAACCACAATCTCTGAAGTCACTCTCCCTGCAAACACTCTCCCTGCAACCACAATCCCTGCGTTGACTCTCCCTGCAATCACTCTCCCCGCAGTCACTAACCTTGCAACCACTATCCCAGTAGTCACTCTCCCTGCAACCACTATCCTTGCAGCCACTAACCCTACAATCACTACAGCTGCAAGCACTATCCCGGTAGCCACTACCCCTGCAACCACTATCTCTGCAGTCACTATCCCTGCAGTAACTTTCCCTGCAACAACTATCCAAGCAGTGACACTCCTTGCAACCACTATCGCTGCAACCACTCTCGTGAATCCTCTATCCCTGCAGCCACTCTACCTGCAATCACTATCCCTGCAGCCACTATCCCTGCAACCACTTGTCCTTAAACCACTCTCCCTGCAACCACTATCCCTGCAGTCACTGTCCCTGCAGTCACTATCCCTGCAACCACTATCCCTGCAATCACTCTCCCTGCAACCACTATCCCTGCAGCCACTTTCCCTGCAATCACTATCCCTGCACTGACTATCCCTGCAGTCACTATCCCTGCAACCACTATGCATGCTGTCATTATCCCCGCATTCACTATCCCTGCAACCACTATCCCTGCAGTCACTATCCCTGCAGTCACTATCCCTGCAACCACTATACCTGCAACCACTATACCCGCAGTCACTATCCCTGCAACCAGTACCTCTGCAGCCACTCTCCGTCAGTCACTATCCCTGCGGCCACTCTCCCTGCAGTCACTATCCCTGCAGTCATTATCCCCGCAGTCACTATCCCTGCAACCACTATCCCTGCAGTCACTATCCCCGCAGTCACTATCCCTGCAATCACTATCCCTGCAACCATTATCCCTGCAGCCACTCTTCCTGCAGTCACTATCCCTGCAGTCACTATCCCTGCAACCACTATCCCTGCAACCACTAATCCTGCAACCACTATCCCTGCAGTCACTCTCCCTGCAACCACTATCCCTGCAACCACTCTCCCTGCAACCACTATCCCTGCAGTCACTATCCCTGCAACCACAATCCCTGCAACCACTATCCCTGCAACCACTATCCCTGCAGTCACTATCCCTGCAGTCTCTCTCCCTTCAGACACTCTCCCTGCAGTCACTATCCCTGCAGTCATTATCCCCGCAGTCACTATCCCTGCAACCACTATCCCTGCAGTCACTAACCCTGCAACCACTATCCCTGCAACCACTATCCCGGCATTCACTATCCCTGCAACCACTCTCCCTGCAACCACTATCCCTGCAGCCACTCTTCCTGCAGTCACTATCCCTGCAGTCACTATCCCCGCAGTCACTATCCCTGCAATCACTATCCCTGCAACCATTATCCCTGCAGCCACTCTTCCTGCAGTCACTATCCCTGCAGTCACTATCCCTGCAGTCACTGTCCCTGCAACCACTATCCCTGCAACCACTAATCCTGCAGCCACTGTCCCTGCAGTCACTATCCCTGCAACCACTATCCCTGCAGTCACTCTCCCTGCAACCACTATCCCTGCAACCACTCTCCCTGCAACCACTATCCCTGCAGTCACTATCCCTGCAACCACAATCCCTGCAGTCACTATGCCCGCAGTCACTATCCCTGCAGTCACTATCCCTGCATCCACTATGCCTGCAGTCACTATCCCTGCAACCACTCTCCCTGCAACCACTATCCCTGCAACCACTCTCCCTGCAACCACTATCCCTGCAGTCACTATCCCTGCAACCACTCTCCCTGCAACCACTATCCCTGCAACCACTATCCCTGCAGTCTTTATCCCTGCAGTCTCTCTCCCTTCAGACACTATCCCTGCAGCCACTATCCCTGTAGTCAGTATCCCTGCAGTCACTATCCTTGCAGTCACTATCCCTGCAGTCACTATCCCTGCAACCACTATCCCTGTAACCACTATCCCTGCAGTCACTCTCCCTGCAACCACTATCCCTGCAGTCACTATCCCTTTAGTCACTATCCCTGCAACCTTTGTCCCTGCAACAACTATCCCTGTAGTCGCCATCCCTGCAAGCACTATCCCTGCAGTCACTATCCCTGCAACCACTTTCCCTGCAACCACTCTCCCTGCAACCACTATCCCTGCAGTCACTATCCCTGCAATCACTATCCCTGCAGTCACTTCCTTTAAGGCCTGAGGATGCAGACCATCAGGTCCAGGGAACCTGGCAGCCTTTCGTCCTGTTCGCAATGCCATTATTTTGTTGGCAGTAACCGTGACTGACATTTCTCCCTCATCTTTGGCTCTTGATTTTTACTAATCTTGGACTGAAGACAGATACAAAATACTTTTTTTAAAGACTTTCCCATTTCCTTGTTTCCCTTTATTAATCCCTCAGTTGCACCCTGTGAGGGAACAATCATCACTTTCGATACTCTTCTTTTTTATTTCCGTGTAGAGGATTTTATGACAGTTTGTATATTTTTTGCTACTTATCCCTCATGCTCCAATTTCTCCCTCTTTATCATATTTTATTCTTTCTTTGCTAGTTTCAATAATTATTCCTCGCTGACCTACCACTAATCTTCACAGCATTGTATGCATTTTTTATGTAACTTGACAGCATCCTAGCTTTCCTCAGTCAAACAGAGAATATTCATCCTTCACAGAGAGACCTTGTCCCTCTTGGCAACTGCTGCGCAGACAAAGGGTCAGTACTGAGGGAATGCTGCACTGTCAGAGGGTCAGTACTGAGGGAGTGCTGCACTGTCAGAGGGTCTGTACTGAGGGAGTGCTGCACTGTCAGAGGGTCAGTACTGAGGGAGTGCTGCACTGTCAGAGGGTCAGTACTGAGGGAGTGCTGCACTGTCAGAGGGTCAGTACTGAGGGAGTGCTGCGCAGACAAAGGGTCAGTACTGAGGGAGTGCTGCACTGTCAGAGGGTCAGTACTGAGGGAGTGCTGCACTGTCAGAGGGTCAGTACTGAGGGAGTGCTGCACTGTCAGAGGGTCAGTACTGAGGGAGTGCTGCGCAGACAAAGGGTCAGTACTGAGGGAGTGCTGCACTGTCAGAGGGTCAGTACTGAGGGAGTGCTGCACTGTCAGAGGGTCAGTACTGAGGGAGTGCTGCACTGTCAGAGGGTCAGTACTGAGGGAGTGCTGCACTGTCAGAGGGTCAGTACTGAGGGAGTGCTGCACTGTCAGAGGGTCAGTACTGAGGGAGTGCTGCACTGTCAGAGGGTCAGTACTGAGGGAGTGCTGCACTGTCAGAGAGTCAATACTGAGGGAGTGCTGCATTGTCAGAGCGTCAGTATTGAGGGAGTGCTGCACTGTCAAAGGGTCAGTACTGAGGGGGCACTGCACTGTTGGAGGGTCACTACTAAAGGAATGGTGTTTTTCAGATGCTCTATCACCTTTGTGTGCGTGAACAGGATTTTTACGATCCCATGACTGTGTTTGTAGATGGGCAGTGAGTACTTTCGATGTCTTGGCCAACATTTCTCCCTCAACGAGCATTACCAAATTTAGATTAACAGATCATCTCTTACCTATTTATGGGATCTTTCAGTACACATAATGGTTTAGCTCCTTGAGGTCAGGAATCACACTAATTCACTGAATATGAGATTCAACAGGATGTCTCTGAAATGATGTGTGGGGTCAAGTACCTCAATCCTTGTACTCTTGTTGAATCTATTTGATAATGGAAGGTTTTTTGGGATTCTCGATTCGTCCACAGACTCAGCACGAATTTCCTGAGGATTTGCGGGATTCCTTGGTTTTTGTTTACAAGTTCCCAAAATCAGGAACAGGGTAATCTGTGGCTCCCTAATTCATTGGCACCCATTCCTCAGCAAGTGGAAAACACTCCTCTAGCCCGCTCTTCCAACCAACTTACATCTTTTTCCAATATAAAGCCTGCAGCTGCTACTGATAGAATTTTACGAGAGTTGGAAATGGCTGTAAACACATTGGCTAATGTGTATCTCGATCTTCCGCAAACCTCACAAGGTTTCCCACAGGAATCCTGTGCGGTTGGCTGTCTGACCTGCTCTCCATGAGGAGCTGATTACGACCATGCAACATGGGGTGGTTCTTCCAAGACCCGGTTCAGTAGCCAGTGCCGTAGGGTCAGTGGTGTCAGTGACTTCGGAGTTGGTTTCTGTAAAGCTCTCCCCCAACTGTAGCATGTCCCCAAATGTGGTCAGCATCAGTTGGGGCCTAATTGATCTCTGATTGCTGCGATTAATCCACAACCCCATTGTTTCTGAAAAAAAGAGACATGCTGTTGAAATGTTCTCTCCTGCACTCATCAGGGCAAATGCAACAATACAAAATTTCAAAGGCAGCCGCAACTTAAATTGTGTGAGAAATTGTGCTGATTGATTGGCATTGCCATGGCGAATGCACTAGGGTGCCATTTTTTCCCCCAGTGTTTGTTTAATTCCAAAAAGGCCCAATGCCTGGACATAAAGGCAAAAAATGCTGGAAAAACTCAGCAGGTCTGACAGCATCTGTGGCGAGAAAGACAGAGTTAATGCTCCGAGTCCATGTGACTCCTCTTCAGAGCTAAAGGGAAGCAGAAATGTGGTGAAATGTATACTGTTTAAGGGGGGGGGGCTGGATAAAAGGCCAGTGATAGGTGGAGGCTAAGGAGAGATAGCAAAAGATGTTATAAACAAAAGGTCAAAGATATGTTAATGGTAGTGGTACTGGCTGAAGGAGGTGCCAATGGTGAAATTAAGAGTAGAAAGCAGAATGTGTTGGCCAGACCAGGGTAAGCACTCTGGAAAGAACAACATGAGCAAGTGCCAGATGGCCTTCCGGGGTGGGGTGGGGGAGGTGGGAGGGGGGGGTGAGGTGGTGGCGTGGTGGGGCGGGAAAGAAGATTGAATATAGGCCTGTTCAGTCTGTTCCTGCCCGGAACTCATTTCTTATCTTGACGCAATTCTCTCTCCCATTATCCATTCTTTTCCCACCTACATCCGTGATTCCTCTGACACCTTACATCATATCAACAATTTCCAGTTCCCTGACCCTAAACGCCTCCTCTTCACCATGGACGTCCAATCCCTCTACACCTCCATCCCCCACCAGGATGGTCTGGTGGCTCTCCACTTCTGCCTCGAACAGAGGCCCGAACAATCCCCATCCACCACTACTCTCCTCTGTCTGGCTGAACTTGTTCTCACACTGAACAATTTCTGCTTAAACTCCTCTCACTTCCTCCAAATAAAAGGTGTGGCTATGGGTACCCGCATGGGCCCCAGCTATGCCTGTCTCTTTATGGGGTATGTGGAACATTCCTTGTTCCAGTCCTACTCCGGCCCCCTCCCACAACTCTTTCTCCGGTACATCGATGATTACTTCGGTGCCGCTTCATACTCTCGTCGGGACCTGGAAAAATTTAATAACTTTGCTTCCAATTTCCACCCCTCCATCATTTTCACATGGTCCATCTCTGACACTTCCCTTCCCTTCCTTGACCTCTCTGTCTCAATCTCTGGTGATAGACTGTCCACCAATATCCATTACAAACCCACCGACTCCCACAGCTACCTCGACTACAGCTCCTCACACCCCGCTTCCTGTAAGGACTCCATCCCATTCTCTCAGTTCCTTCGCCTCTGTCGCATCTGTTCCGATGATGCTACCTTCAAAAACGGTTCCTCTGACATGTCCTCCTTCTTCCTTAACTGAGGTTTTCCACTCACGGTGGTTGACAGGGCCCTCAACTGTGTCTGGCCCATCTCCCATGCATCCGCCCTCACACCTTCTTCTCCATCCCAGAAACATGATAGGGTCCCCCTTGTCCTCACTTATCACCCCACCAGCCTCTACATTCAAAGGACCATCCTCCGCCATTTCCGCCAACTCCAGCATGATGCCACCACCAAACACATCTTCCATTCACCCCCCCTGGTCAGCATTCCGCAGGGATCGCTCCCTCCTGGACACCCTGGTCCACTCCTCCATCACCCCCTACTCCTCAACCCCTTCCCACGGCAACTTCCCATGCAACCGCAGAAGGTGCAACAGCTGCCCCATTACTTCCCCTCTCCTCACTGTCCAAGGGCCCAAACACTCCTTTCAAGTGAAGCAGCATTTCACTTGCATTTCCCTCAACTTAGTCTACTGCATTTGCTGCTCTCAATGCTGTTTCCTCTACATTGGAGAGACCAAACGCAGAGTGGGTGACCGCTTTGCAGAACACCTTCGGTCTGTCCGCAAGCATGACCCAGACCTCCCTGTCGCTTGCCATTTCAACACCCCACCCTGCTCTCTTGCCCACATGTCTGTCCTTGGCCTGCTGCATTGTTCCAGTGAAGCTCAACGCAAACTGGAGGAACAACACCTCATCTTCCGACTAGGCACTTTACAGCCTTCCGGACTGAATATTGAGTTCAACAATTTTAGATCATGAACTCCCTCCTCCATCCCCAGCCCCCTTTCCTATCCCCCTCTTTTTTTTCCAATAATTTATATAGATTTTTCTTTTCCCACCTATTTCCATTATTTTTAAATGTATTTCCATCCATTGTTTTATCTCTACCTTTTAGCCTAATTTGATCCCTTCCTCCCCACCCCCACTAGGGCTATCTGTCCCTTGCTTGTCCTGCTTTCTACCCTTAATTAGCACATTCCTTTAGGTAATATCACCACCTTCAACACCTCTTTGTCCTTTTGTCTGTGACATCTTTTGGTTATCTCCACCTATCACTGGCCCTCTATCCAGCTCTACCTGTCCCACCTGCACCCCCCCCACCCTTAAACCAGCTTATATTTCACCTCTTTTCTATTTTTCCTTAGTTCTGTTGAAGAGTCATCCGGACTCGAAACATTAACTGTGTTCCTCTCCGCAGATGCTGTGAAACTGCTGAGTTTTTCCAGGTATTTTTATTTATGTCTTTTTATTTTCTTGGCTTGTGGCTTCAAAAATAGACCATGGCTTTAAAAACTACCATGGCTGCAGTTGAAAGACATGTTCATTGGAGCGGGATGAGGAATATCTACAATGTTGCTATCCTGGAACATAGGGTGCTGTAAGAGAACAGGATGGTGCCAGAAAGAGGTTCTAGACTAAGGGAAACTGACTGAAGGCAACATTTTAATTGGCTCTTGACCAGGTGACCAGGGTTTTGTATGGTAACAATGCAGGCAGAACAGCCCTTAGACTGCAAAGTGGGAAGGACTGAAACCTCTCTCACTCCTGTGTTTGTAAGATTCCAGCAATTTTGCCATACATTCTAGCTGGCTTTCTCTCACATCTCTGTAGCCTGCTTTCTCTGAAAACCCCTGTCAAGAGGAAAAAGGGAAAAATCACCACTAGAGAAAAGCATGTTTTTCAACCAGTGAACCACAGACTGAAAGCGCTGGGAGACCTCTTCATGTCACCAACAACAAACTGCAAGGAATTTGGAAGAACAACATCAACCCATCAAATCCTGTACTGCGCATTGATGCTATTGAACTGTTTTACCTCACCATTTTACCTCACCCTTAAAACCCATATTTTATGTGTCTTTGTGTGTGTGTTTGTGTGTGTGTGTTTGTGTGTGTGTGTTTGTGTGTGTGTGTGTATGTGTCTGGGTGTGTGTGTGTTTGTGTTTGTGTGTGTGTTCAAGAAGGGGGTAGAGTTTAAGTTATTGAGTTAGAAGTTAGCAGTTCACATTTCTTTCTTTTGCCTCTAGTTAGACACTTTGTTTAATAGTTAAAAACAAAAACAGGATTACCTGGAAAAAACTCAGCAGGTCTGGCAGCATCGGCGGAGAAGAAAAGAGTCGACGTTTTGAGTCCTCATGACCCTTCGACAGTTCTGTCGAAGGGTCATGAGGACTCGAAACGTCGATTCTTTTCTTCTCCGCCGATGCTGCCAGACCTGCTGAGTTTTTTCCAGGTAATTCTGTTTTTGTTTTGGATTTCCAGCATCTGCAGTTTTCTTTGTTTTTATCTCTTGTTTAATAGTTATTTCATTATTAAGTTTATAAACCTGGTGCTCATATTGTGTTAACCTAAATTAAACAGATCATCCTCCGCCATTTCCACCAACTCCAGTATGATGCCACCACCAAACACATCTTCCCTTCATCCCCCTGTCGGTATTCCGCAGGGATTGTTCCCTCCGGGACACCCTGGTCCACTCCTCCATCACCCCCTACACCTCAACCCCCTCCCATGGCACCTTCCCATGCAACTGCAGAAGATGTAACACCTGCCCCTTCACTTCCTCTCTCCTCACCGTCCAAGGGCCCAAACATTCCTTTCAAGTGAAGCAGCATTTCACTTGCTCTTCCCTCAACTTAGTCTACTGCATTCGCTGCTCCCAATGTGGTTTCCTCTACATTGGAGAGACCAAACAGACTGGGTGACCGCTTTGCAGATCACCTTCGGTCTGTCCGCAAGCATGACCCAGACCTCCCTGTCGCTTGCCATTTCAACAATCCACCCTGCTCTCATGCCCACATGTCTGTCCTTGGCTTGCTGCATTGTTCCAGTGAAGCCCAACGCAAACTGGAGGAACAGCATCTCATCTTCTGACTAGGCACTTTACAGCCTAGTCTGGTGGTTTGGTCAAACTTTTCACATTTGTCATGGCTCAGGGAACAGTGGGGCTATATATTATAGCGCACTATCCCCAAGGAGTCCTGACAAAGTTTTGGGGCTTGGGTGTGATATTTTGGAACAAAAGATGACAATGATTTGGGTGTAGATTTAGTAAGTAATAAAAGCTAAAAGGAAACACCAGGTTTGTAGAGTCAAAAATAAGATGGCACTGGAAACTACTGAAGTTTTCCTGCAAGTGGAAGAGATGTTCCTGACAATTTTACGAGGGATCCCAAATGCCAGGTTTAATCGAATTGGCAAATAAATTAAGAATACGATTGCCTGCCAAAACTAGGAAAGCAGAGATAATTAAAAAGGTAGTACAACATTTGAAATTGGAGGGAATACCCGAGAGACTGAGTTCTCCAAAGGGTGGTCCATTGCAGTGGGTGAATATACGGTTGCAAATAAAAAAAAATTGGAACTAGAGGCAGCAGAAAGTGAAAGGGCATTCCAAAGGGAACAGGCGGAATTCCAAGCAAGAGAGACGGATTAAGATAGGCAATACCAACTTAACATTTTGTCAGTTAAAAAAGAGACACCAGTAGGTGAGGTAGGACCTATTTCCAGATCAGGACCCAGTGGGGAGATATTTAAATTTGTGAAGGCTCTTCTGAAGTTTGAGGAAAGGAATCTTGAATCATTCTTTATTTCATTTGAGAAGGTAGCTAAACAGATGAACGGCCAAAGGAAAACTGGACACAGCCCATGCAGAGCAAATTGACGAGTAGAGCACAGGAAATTTAAGCTTCACTGTCAGACGAGGTTTCTAGGGATTATGATGTGGTGAAAAATGCCTTTTTGAGTGCATATGAGTTGGTCCCTGAAGCATACAGACAAAAGTTTCAAAATTTAAGGAAACAGCCTGGGCAAACTTACATTGAATTTGAAAGGATTAAGCAAAATAGTTTTCACAGGTTGACACAGGAATTAGGAGTTGAAACTACCTATGAAGTTGTCAGAGGGATCATTCTCTTGGAAGAATTTAAAAATTCCCTATCATCTGTAGTAAGAACTCATGTGGAAGACCAAAGGCCAGACAGGCAGCAGTAATGGCTGAGGATTATGAGCTGATCCATAACACTAAAACCTGTTTCCATCACCCCCACAAACTTGAAAAGGATAGAAAGTGGGAGAGTGAAAGGAAGGCAAGTAACCTGGGTAAAGAATGGATAGCTGGGAATGCCTTGAGATCTCCTCCCCAGGTCAGGAAGGAAGGTACTGAGGGTGGAGGTGAAACTCGAAGGCCTGAGTGTCTCCGTTGTAATAAAGTGGGACACATTCGTTCAGAATGCTGGAAGTGGCGAGGGAAGCCCATGGAGCTCGTATGCGTGAATCTGAAAAAGGAACTCAAAAAGACAAATAATTGTAGCTTTAACTATAAATAAGAGTCTGGAGGTAAACACTGCTGTGAATGCAGGTGAAGTGAACAGGGTATATGAGAGATATAAAGGTTTTTTTTATCCAGAGGAAAGATAACCCCTTTTTATCAAATGGTGCAGCTAAACCCATAACTATATTAAGGGACACAGGAGCTACTCATAGCCTTTAGATGGAGAAGGACCTAGTTTTCCCTCCAGAGAGTACAGTGAAACCTAAACGGGATAAGTGGATAGTATATCCCAGTTCCATTGTACCAAGTGCAATTGGATTGTGATTTGTTGTCTGGTTCAGTGGTTGTAGGATTGGTTAAGAAATTACCCGTGGATGGAGTTGATTTACTCTTGGAGAATGACTTGGCAAGAGTGAAGGTTATAGCTTCGCTCATGATTACAGAAAGTCTGAGACAGGCTAAAGAGATGCAACAGTTACAAGAACAAGTTCCTGGTATTTTTCCATCGCATGTGGTGACCAGAGCAATGGATAAACAAAGTCCATCACCAGGGGGTCAAGCAATACCACGAGCAGATTTTAGAATACCGAAGCCTTCTTTAAGGATGAGGATAACTCAAAGGAAGTGTTTGGCAGGTCTTCATTAATTGAGGCTCAGAAAGCAGATCCAGAGTTAAACAAGTTAGCACAGTCAGCTCACACTGCAACTGAGGCTGAAGGAGGTTCTGATGAGGAAGTGGAGACACCCTCACAGACCTGTGGATGAGGAATGGATGGTTGTTCATCAGATAGTGGAACTGCCCAAATATCGTAAGGAGATACTGCAACAGACTATAGTCTATAGTCTTTAGATGATCGACAGTAGATTGTAAGAGAGAAAAACAGACAATAGAAAGAGAATGAGTGAGAAAGAGAGGGGCAAAGACTGAGAGATAGAGGCAAACAAAGGCACAGAGAAAGAGAGAATGCGAGACAGGTACAGGAGTGAGATAGAGAGAGGTAGACTATATATTTCAGCTATAGAGAGAAAATAAGACAGGCAGCACCAGAGAAACAGTTTGGAGAGAGAGTGACAGGCAAGAGATAGTGACAGACAGACAGAAAGTGAATTACAGAAAGAGAGAGAGAGAGAGAGAGAGAGAGATGGAGAACGTCAGAGAGCCTGGCACAGGCAGGGACTGCAAAGCAGCTTGAACATTACAGTAAACAGCAATTTCTATCAAGTGTTAGGAAATTAGCAGCTTTAGTTGATTAGAATAAGATATTCCCGGATAAAGAATCTGTGAGTTGGCACCAGTAGCGACCTTCAGTAACCTTAGAAGACTTGAATGGTTTGGCTGTGAGCTTGCCAAACTGCAAGAGAGAGACTGATTCACACACACATGGGACATGGACAGATTCTATTCCACTGCCATTCCACAAGTAACCAAGATAGTTCCAGATGGGAGACACCATTAGGCCCATCTTAATTAACCCATTGACAAAAACCTTACATTCCCCAGAGCAAGATCCAACTCCAGCTGAGTGAAGAGATTTCAGTTCTGTGCAGAAATTGAAGAGGTTGGGATGGTTCATCTCAGAGCAAAGAAGGTGAAGGGTAGATTTAATAAATATATACTAAATTCATTTCTTGATTTGATCTTGGGATGTGGGCATCGCTGGCTGGGCCAGCATTTATTGCCCATCCCTAATTGCCCTTGAGAAGGTGGGGGTGAGCTGCCTTCTTGAACCGCTGCAGTCCATGTGGTGTAGGTACACCCACAGTGCTGTTAGGGAGGGAGTTCCAGGATTTTGACCCAGCGACAGTGAAGGAACGGTGATATATTTCCAAATCAGGATGGTGAGTGACTTGGAGGGGAACTTCCAGGTGGTGGTGTTCCCATCTATCTGCTGCCCTTGTCCTTCTAGATGATAGTGGTCATGGGTTTGGGAGGTGCTGTCGAAGGAGCCTTGGTGAGTTCCTGCAGAGCATCTTGTAGACGGTACACACTGCTGCTCCTGTGCGTCAGTGGTGGAGGGAGTGAAAGTTTGTGGATGGGGTGCCAAACAAGTGGCTGCTTTGTCCTGGATGGTGTCAAGCTTCTTGAGTGTTGTGGGAGCTGCATTCATCCAGGCAAGTGGAGAGTATTCCATCACACTCCTGACTTGTACCTTGTAGATGGTGGACAGGCTTGGGAGTCAGGAGGTGGGTAACTCGCTGCAGGATTCCTAACCTCTGACCTGCTCTTGTAGCCACAGTATTTATATGGCTAGTCCAGTTCAGTTTCTGGTCAATGGTAACCCCCAGGATGTTGATAGTGGGGGATTCAGTGATGGTAATGCCATTGAACATCAAGGGGTGATGGTTGGATTCTCTCTTGTTTGAGATGGTCATTGCCTGACACTTGTGTGGTGCGAATGTTACTTGCCACTTGTCAGCCCAAGCCTGGACATTGTCCGGGTCTTGCTGCATCTGGACATGGACTGCTTCAGTATCTGAGGAGTTGTGAATGATGCTGAACATTGTGCAATCATCAGCGAACATCCCCACTTCTGACCATATGATGGAAGGAAGGTCATTGATGAAGCAGCTGAAGATTGTTGGACCAAATACATGCCCCTGTGATATTTTTATATATTTCTGAAATCTTGACGTGCATTTTTAGTGCAATTTTAAGAGCTTTCCATTTTTATTCCATTTATTTTTCTGAAATATTCCTGAAAGTTGGTTTTTGTGGCACGAGATTAAGATAAATTACCAACTAATCGAAGCTGTTCTCTTAACAATCTGCATATGCTGGCGAATTGGTTTGCATTACATCCAATTCCTGGACACAAATCAAGGGGCAGGGGGTCAATTTGGGATCAAGTCTCCAATACACCGTCACCCCCAAATTCAGCTGAACAGATCAGTGCAGCATTTATACTGGCTGCAGACATGAATGTAGCTGATTGCAACCTCCATATACACAGTGGATAAATGAAAGGGAGATGTTTTCCTCCCACTTCTGGGTCATTCAGATACCCAGCTTTATGAGGGGGAAAGTCCATTGCCCCTCTTCAGATGAAAGATTAAGGGTTTGTTGGAAAAAAGAAAAAATTGGCAGCCGGAACATGACCGGGCGTCGCTCTGAATGATGCAGGAACTGTCTGTTCCTGAAAGCCACTGTGACTGGGGGGAATCCACATTTATTCTCTGATTGCTCATTCCATCCCTCCCTCCTCCGCTCCCTGTCAGTCCCCCTATCACATGTTCACCTCCTTTAGTAACCATGACTGCACAGCGGGTATGAATGGTTTTGGCATTGGAGGCCACAATGTGGCGGAACTGCTCTCCTGAAGGGAATTCTGTGGAAGGGAAGATCGTTTCAAAATCCCTCTGGTAGGATTGGCAGCTGTCTGTGGAGTGAAGCAGCTCTAAACCTGCTGTCTGGGGAGTGAAGCAGCTCTAAACCTGCTGTCTGGGGAGTGAAGCAGCTCTCTCCGGCTATCTGGGGAGTGAAGCAGCTCTCTCCGGCTGTCTGGGGAGTGAAGCAGCTCTCTCCTGCTGTCTGGGGTGTGAAGCAGGTCTCTCCTGCTGTCTGGGGAGTGAAGCAGCTCTCTCCTGCTATATGAGGAGTGAAGGCTCTCTCCTGCTCTCTGGGGAGTGAAGCAGCTCTCTCCCGCTGTCTGGGGAGTGAAGTCTCTCTCCTGCTGCCTGGGAAGTGAAGGCTCTATCCTGCTCTCTAGGGAGAGAAGCAGCACTCTCCTGCTGTCTGGGGAGTGAAGGCTCTTTCCTAATGTCTGGGGAGTGAATGCTCTCTCCTGCTGTCTGGGGAGTGAAGCAGCAGTCACTTGCTGTCTGGGGAGTGAAGCAGCTCTCTCTTGCTCTCTGGGGAGTGAAGGCTCTCTTCTGCTGTGTGGGGAGTAAAGGCTCTCTCCTGCTCTCTGGGGAGTAAATGCTCTCTCCTGCTGTCTGGGGAGTGTAGCAGCTCTCTCCTACTGTTTGGGGAGTGAAGCAGTTCCCTGCTGCTGTCGGGGGAGAGAAGCAGCTCTCTCCTGCTGTCTGGGGAGTGAAGCAGCTCTCTCCTGGTGTCTGGGGAGTGAAGCAGCTCTCTCCTGCTGTCTGGGGAGTGAAGCAGCTCTCTCCTGCTGTCTGGGGAGTGAAGCAGCTCTCTCCTGCTGTCTGGGGAGTGAAGCAGCAGTCACCTGCTCTCTGGGAAGTGAAGCAGCTCTCTCCTGCTGTCTGGGGAGTGAAGGCTCTCTTACTGTCTGGGGAGTGAAGCAGCTGTCTCCTGCTGCCTGGAGAGTGAAGGCTCTCTCCTGCTCTCTGGGGAGTAAAGACTCTCTCCTGCTGTCTGGGAAGTGAAGGCTCTCTCCTGCAGTCTGGGGAGTGAAGCAACTCTCTCCTGCTCTCTGGGGAGTGAAGCAGCTTTCTCCTGCTATATGGGGAGTGAAGCAGCTCTCTCCTCCTGTCTGGGGAGTGAAGCAGCTCTCTCCTGCTCTCTGGGGAGTGAAGCAGCTCTCTCCTGCTGTCTGGGGAGTGAAGCAGCTCTCTCCTGCTATATGGGGAGTGAAGCAGCTCTCTCCTGCTGTCTGGGGAGTGAAGCAGCTCTCTCCTGCTATATGGGGAGTGAAGCAGCTCTCTCCTGCTGTCTGGGGAGTGAAACAGCTTTCGCCTGCTGTCTGGGGAGTGAAGCAGCTCTCTCCTGCTGTCTGGGGAGTGACGCAGCTCTCCTGCTGTCTGGGGTGTGAGCATCTCTCTCCTGCTGTCTGGGGAGTGAAGCAGCAGTCACCTGCTGTCTGGGAAGTGAAGCAGCTCTCTCCTGCTGTCTGGGAAGTGAAGGCTCCCTCCTGCAGTCTGGGGAGTGAAGCAACTCTAACCTGCTGTCTGGGGAGTGAAGCAGCTCTCTCCTGCTGTCTGGGGAGTGAAGCAGCTCTCTCCTTCTCTCTGCGGAGTGAAGCAGCTCTCTCTTGCTGTCTGGGGAACCCCAGGCTCTCTCCTGATGTCTGGGGAGTGATCACCTCTGTCCTGCTTTCTGGGAAGTGAAGCAGCTCTCTCCTGCTGTCTGGGGAGTGAAGCAGATCTCTCCTGCTCTCTGGGGAGTGAAGCAGCTCTCTCCCGCTCTCTGGGGAGTGAAGCAGCTCTCTCCTGCTGTCTGGGGAGTGAAGCAGCTCTCTCCTGCTGTCTGGGGAGTGAAGCAGCTCTCTCCTGCTGTCTGGGGAGTGATGCAGCTCTCTCCTGCTGTCTGGGGAGTGAAGAAGCTGTGTCCTGCTCTCTGGGGAGTGAGGAACCTCAGCCCTGCTGTCTGGGGATTGAAGCTGATCTCTCCTGCTGTCTGGGGAGTGAAGCAGCTCTCACCTGCTGTCTGGGGAGTGAAGCAGCTCTCACCTGCTGTGTGGGGATGAAGGCTCTCTCCTGCTGTCTGAGGAGTGAAGCAGCTCTCTCCGGCTGTCTGGAGAGTGAAGCAGATCTCTCCTGCTATCTGGGGAGTGAAGCTGCTCACTCCTGCTGTCTGGGGAGTGAAGGCTCTGTCCTGCTGTCTAGGGAGTGAAGCAGCTCTCTCCTGCTGTCTGGGGAGTGAAGCAGCTCTCTCCTGCTGTCTGGGGAGTGAAGCAGCTCTCTCCTGCTGCCTGGGGAGTGAAGCAGTTCTCACCTGCTGTTTGGCGAGTGAAGCAGTTCTCAGCTGCTGTCTGTGGAGTGAAGCAGCTCTCTCCTGCTGTCTGGGGTGTGAGGCAGCTCCCTCCTGCTGTGTGGGGAGTGAAGTCTCTCTCATGCTCTCTGGGTAGTGAAGGCTCTCTCCTGCTGTCTGGGGAGTGAAGCAGCTCTTTCCTGCTGTCTGGCGAGTGAAGCAGCTCTCTCCTGCTGTCAGGGGAGTGAATCAGCTCTGTCCTGTTGTTTGGGGACTGAAGGCTCTCTCCTGCTGTCTGGAGAGTGAAGCAGCTCTCTCCTGCTGTCTGTGGAAACATTGCTCTCTCCTGCTCTCTGGGGAGTTCAGCAGTTCTCTCCGGCTGTCTGGGAAGTGAAGGCTCTCTCCTGCTGTCTGGAGAGTGAAGCAGCTCTCTCCTACTGTCTGGGAAGTGAATGCTCTCTCTGCTGTCTGGGGAGTGAAGGAGCTTTTTACTGCTGTCTGGGGAGTGAAGGCTCTCACCTGCTGTCTGGGGAGTGACGCAGCTCTCTCCTACTGTCTGGGGAGTGAATGCTCTTTGATAGTGTCTGGGGAGTGAAACAGCTCTTTTCTGCTGTCTGGGGTCTAAAGCAGGTCTCTCCTACAGTCTGCGGAGTGAAGCAGCTCTCTCTTGCTGTCTGGGGAACCCCAGGCTCTCTCCTGCTGTCTGGGGAGTGATCACCTCTGTCCTGCTTTCTGGGAAGTGAACCAGCACTCTCCTGCTGTCTGGGGAGTGAAGCAGTTCTCTCCTGCTGTCTGGGGAGTGAAGCAGCTCTCTCCCGCTCTCTGGGGAGTGAAGCAGCTCTCTCCTGCTGTCTGGGGAGTGAAGCAGCTCTCTCCTGCTGTCTGGGGAGTGAAGCAGCTCTCTCCCGCTCTCTGGGGAGTGAAGCAGCTCTCTCCTGCTGTCTGGGGAGTGAAGCAGCTCTCTCCCGCTGTCTGGGGAGTGAAGCAGCTCTCTCCCGCTCTCTGGGGAGTGATGCAGCTCTCACCTGCTGTCTGTGGAGTGAGGAACCTCAGCCCTGCTGTCTGGGGATTGAAGCTGATCTCTCCTGCTGTCTGGGGAGTGAAGCAGCTCTCACCTGCTGTGTGGGGATGAAGGCTCTCTCCTGCTGTCTGAGGAGTGAAGCAGCACTCTCCTGCTTTCTGGGGAGTGCAACGGCTCCTTCCTACTCTCTGGGGAGTTAAGACACTCTCCTGCTGTCTGCTGAGTGAAGCAGCTCTCTCCGGCTGTCTGGGGCGTGAAGCAGATCTCTCCTGCTATCTGGGGAGTGAAGCTGCTCACTCCTGCTGTCTGGGGAGTGAAGGCTCTGTCCTGCTGTCTAGGGAGTGAAGCAGCTCACTCCTGCTGTCTGGGGAGTGAGGCAGCACTCTCCTGCTGTCTGGGGAGTGAACCAGCTCACTCCTGCTGTTGGGGGGGTGAAGCAGCTCTCTCCTGCTCTCTGGGGAGTTCAGCAGTTCTCTCCGGCTGTCTGGGAAGTTAAGGCTCTCTCCTGCTGTCTGGTGAGTGAAAACGCTCTCCCGCTGTTTGGGGAGCGAAGCCGCTCCCTCCTTCTTTCTGGGGAGTGAAGCAGCTCTCTCCTCCTGTCTGGGGAGCCTAGGCTCTCTCCTGCTGTTTGGGGAGTGAATCACCTATGTCCTGCTTTCCGGGAAGCGAACCAGCTCTCTCCAGCTGTCTGTGGAATGATTGCTCTCTCCTGCTGTCTGGGGAGTGAAGCAGCTCTCTCCTGCTGTCTGGGGAGTGAAACAGCTCTCTCCTGCTGTCTGGGGAGTGAAGCAGTTCTCTCCTGCTGTCTGGGGAGTGAAGCAGCTCTCTCCTGCTGTCTACCGAGTGAAGCACCTCTCTCCTGCTCTCTGGGGAGTGCAACGGCTCCTTCCTGCTCTCTGGGGAGTTAAGACACTCTCCTGCTGTCTGCCGAGTGAAGCAGCTCTCTCCGGCTGTCTGGGGAGTGAAGCAGATCTCTCCTGCTATCTGGGGAGTGAAGCTGCTCACTCCTGCTGTCTGGGGAGTGAAGGCTCTGTCCTGCTGTCTAGGGAGTGAAGCAGCTCACTCCTGCTGTCTGTGGAGTGTAGCAGCTCTGTCCTCCTGTCTGGGGAGTGAACCAGCTCTCTACTGCTGTCTGGGGTGTGAGGCAGCTCTCTCCAGATCTCTGGGGAGTGAAGCAGCTCTTTCCTGCTGTCTGGCAAGTGAAGCAGCTCTCTCCTGCTCTCTGGGGAGTGAAGCAGCTCTTTCCTGCTGTCTGGGGAGTGAAGCAGATCTCTCCTGCTGTCTGGGGAGTGAAGCAGCTCTCTCCTGCTGAATGGGGAGTGAAGCAGCTCCCTCCTGCTGTGTGGGGAGTGAAGTCTCTCTCATGCTCTCTGGGTAGTGAAGGCTCTCTCCTGCTGTCTGGGGAGTGAAGCAGCTCTCTCCAGATCTCTGGGGAGTGAAGCAGCTCTTTCCTGCTGTCTGGCGAGTGAAGCAGCTCTCTCCTGCTCTCTGGGGAGTGAAGCAGCTCTTTCCTGCTGTCTGGGGAGTGAAGCAGCTCTCTCCTGCTGTCTGGGGATTGAAGCAGCTCTCTCCTGCTGAATGGGGAGTGAAGCAGCTCTCTCCTGCTGAATGGGGAGTGAAGCAGCTCTCTCCTGCTGTCTGGGAAGTGAAGGCTCTCTCCTGCTGTCAAGGGAGTGAATCAGCTCTGTCCTGTTGTTTGGGGACTGAAGGCTCTCTCCTGCTCTCTGGGGAGTTCAGCAGTTCTCTCCGGCTGTCTGGGAAGTGAAGGCTCTCTCCTGCTGTCTGGGGAGTGAAGCAGCTCTCTCCTACTGTCTGGGAAGTGAATGCTCTCTCTGCTGCCTGGGGAGTGAAGCAGCTTTTTACTGCTGTCTGGGGAGTGAAGGCTCTCACCTGCTGTCTGGGGAGTGAAGCAGCTCTCTCCTACTGTCTGGGGAGTGAATGCTCTTTGATACTGTCTGGGGAGTGAAACAGCTCTCTGCTGCTGTCTAGGGAGTAAAGCAGGTCTCTCCTACAATCTGGGGAGTGAAGCAGCTCACTCCTGCTGTCAGGGGAGTGAAGCAGCTCTCTCCTGCTGTCTGGGGAGTGAAGCAGCTCTCTCTTGCAGTCTGGGGAACCCCAGGCTCTCTCCTGCTGTCTGGGGAGTGATCACCTCTGTCCTGCTTTCTGGGAAGTGAACCAGCACTCTCCTGCTGTCTGGGGAGTGAAGAAGCTGTGTCCTGCTCTCTGGGGAGTGAGGAACCTCAGCCCTGCTGTCTGGGGATTGAAGCTGATCTCTCCTGCTGTCTGGGGAGTGAAGCAGCTCTCACCTGCTGTGTGGGGAGTGAAGCTGCTCTCTCTTGCAGTCTGAGGAGTGAAGCAGCTCTCTCCGGCTGTCTGGGGAGTGAAGCAGCTCTCTCCTACTGTCTGTGGAGTGAAGCAGCTCTCTCCTTCTGTCTGGGGAGTGAAGCAGCTCTCTCCTGCTGTCTGGGGAGTGAAGCAGCTCTCTCCTACTCTCTGGGGAGTGAACCAGCTCTCTCCTGCTGTCTGGGGAGTGAAGCAGCTCCCTCCTGCTGTTGGGGGGGTGAAGCAGCTCTCTCCTGCTCTCTGGGGAGTTCAGCAGTTCTCTCCGGCTGTCTGGGAAGTTAAGGCTCTCACCTGCTGTCTGGTGAGTGAAAACGCTCTCCCGCTGTTTGGGGAGCGAAGCCGCTCCCTCCTTCTTTCTGGGGAGTGAAGCAGCTCTCTCCTCCTGTCTGGGGAGCCTAGGCTCTCTCCTGCTGTTTGGGGAGTGAATCACCTATGTCCTGCTTTCCGGGAAGCGAACCAGCTCTCTCCAGCTGTCTGTGGAATGATTGCTCTCTCCTGCTGTCTGGGGAGTGAAGCAGCTCTCTCCTGCTGTCTGGGGAGTGAAGCAGCTCTCTCCTGCTGTCTGGGGAGTGAAACAGCTCTCTCCTGCTGTCTGGGGAGTGAAACAGCTTTCTCCTGCTGTCTGGGGTGTGAAGCAGCTCTCTCCTGCTGTCTGGGGAGTGAAGGCTCTCTTACTGTCTGGGGAGTGAAGCAGCTCTCTCCTGCTGTCTGGGGAGTGGAGCAGCTCTCTCCTGCTGTCTGGGGAGTGAAACAGCTCTCTCCTGCTGTCTGGGGTGTGAAACAGCTTTCTCCTGCTGTCTGGAGTGTGAAGCAGCTCTCTCCTGCTGTCTGGGGAGTGAAGGCTCTCTTACTGTCTGGGGAGTGAAGCAGCTGTCTCCTGCTGTCTGGTGAGTGAAGGCTCTCTCCTGCTCTCTGGGGAGTAAAGACTCTCTCCTGCTGTCTGGGAAGTGAAGGCTCTCTCCTGCAGTCTGGGGAGTGAAGCAACTCTCACCTGCTGTTTGGGGAGTGGAGCAGCTGTCTGCTGCTGTCTGGAGTGTGAAGCAGCTCTCTCCTGCTGTCTGGGGAGTGAAGGCTCTCTTACTGTCTGGGGAGTGAAGCAGCTCTCTCCTGCTGTCTGGGAAATTAAGGCTCTCTCCTGCTGTTTGGGGAGCGAAGCCGCTCTCTCCTTCTCTCTGGGGAGTGAAGCAGCTCTCTCCTGCTGTCTGGGGAGTGAAGCAGCTCTCTCCTGCTGTCTGGGGAGTGAAGCAGCTCTCTCCTGCTGTCTGGGGAGTGAAGCAGCTCTCTCTTGCTGTCTGGGGAACCCCAGGCTCTCTCCTGCTGTCTGGGGAGTGATCACCTCTGTCCTGCTTTCTGGGAAGTGAACCAGCTCTCTCCTGCTGTCTGGGGAGTGAAGCAGCTCTCTCCTGCTGTCTGGGGTGTGATGCAGCTCTCTCCTGCTGTCTGGGGAGTGAAGAAGCTGTGTCCTGCTCTCTGGGGAGTGAGGAACCTCAGCCCTGCTGTCTGGGGATTGAAGCTGATCTCTCCTGCTGTCTGGGGAGTGAAGCAGCTCTCTCCTGCTGTCTGTGGAGTGAGGAACCTCATCCCTGCTGTCTGGGGATTGAAGCTGATCTCTCCTGCTGTCTGGGGAGTGAAGCAGCTCTCACCTGCTGTGTGGGGATGAAGGCTCTCTCCTGCTGTCTGCGGAGTGAAGCAGCTCTCTCTTGCTGTCTGGGGAACCCCAGGCTCTCTCCTGATGTCTGGGGAGTGATCACCTCTGTCCTGCTTTCTGGGAAGTGAAGCAGCTCTCTCCTGCTGTCTGGGGAGTGAAGCAGATCTCTCCTGCTCTCTGGGGAGTGAAGCAGCTCTCTCCCGCTCTCTGGGGAGTGAAGCAGCTCTCTCCTGCTGTCTGGGGAGTGAAGCAGCTCTCTCCTGCTGTCTGGGGAGTGAAGCAGCTCTCTCCTGCTGTCTGGGGAGTGATGCAGCTCTCTCCTGCTGTCTGGGGAGTGAAGAAGCTGTGTCCTGCTCTCTGGGGAGTGAGGAACCTCAGCCCTGCTGTCTGGGGATTGAAGCTGATCTCTCCTGCTGTCTGGGGAGTGAAGCAGCTCTCACCTGCTGTGTGGGGATGAAGGCTCTCTCCTGCTGTCTGAGGAGTGAAGCAGCACTCTCCTGCTTTCTGGGGAGTGAAGCAGCTCTCTCCTGCTGTCTGTGGAATGAAGCAGCTCTCTCCTGCTGTCTGGGAACTGAAGCAGCTCTCTCCTTCTGTCTGGGGAGTGAAGCAGCTCTCTCCTGCTTTCTGGAGAGTGAAGCATCTCTCTCCTGCTGTCTGGTTAGTGAAGCAGATCTCTCCTGCTGTCTGGGAACTGAAGCAGCACTCTCCTGCTGTCTGGGGAGTGAAGCAGCTCTTTCCTGCTGTCTGGAGAATGAAGCAGCTCTCTCCTGCTGTCTGGTAAGTGAAGCAGATCTCTCCTGCTGTCTGAGGAGTGATGCAGCTCACTCCTCCTGTCCGGGGAGTGAAGCAGCTCTCTCCTGCTGTCTGGGGTGTGAAGCAGCTTTCTCCTGCTACCTGTGGCATGAAGCAGTTCTCTCTTGCTGTCTGGGGTGTTTTGCAGTTCCATCCTTCTGTCTGCGGAGTGAAGAAGCTATCTCCTGCTGTCTGCGGAGTGAAGCAGCTCTCTCCTGCTGTCTGGGGAGTGAAGCAGCTCTTTCCTGCTGTCTGGGGAGTGAAGCAGCTCTCTCCTGCTGTCTGGGGAGTGAAGCATCTCTCTCCTGCTGTCTGGTTAGTGAAGCAGATCTCTCCTGCTGTCTGGGAACTGAAGCAGCACTCTCCTGCTGTCTGGGGCGTGAAGCAGCTCTTTCCTGCTGTCTGGAGAATGAAGCAGCTCTCTCCTGCTGTCTGGTAAGTGAAGCAGATCTCTCCTGCTGTCTGAGGAGTGATGCAGCTCACTCCTCCTGTCCGGGGAGTGAAGCAGCTCTCTCCTGCTGTCTGGGGTGTGAAGCAGCTTTCTCCTGCTACCTGTGGCATGAAGCAGTTCTCTCTTGCTGTCTGGGGTGTTTTGCAGTTCCATCCTTCTGTCTGCGGAGTGAAGAAGCTATCTCCTGCTGTCTGCGGAGTGAAGCAGCTCTCTCCTGCTGTCTGGGGAGTGAAGCAGCTCTTTCCTGCTGTCTGGGGAGTGAAGCAGCTCACTCCTCCTGTCTGGAGAGTTAAGCAGCTCTCTCCTGCTGTCTGGGGAGTGAAGCAGCTCTCTCATGCTATCTGGGGAGGGAAACACCTCTCTCCTGCTCTCTTTGGATTGAACCAATACTCTCCTAAGGTCTGGGGAGTGAAGGCTCTTTCCTTCAGTTTCTGGATTGAAGCAGCTCTCTCCCGATGTTTGTGGAGTGAACCTGATCTCCTGCTTTCTGGGCAGTGAAGCAGCTGTCTCCTGCTTTTTGGGGATTGAAGCAGCTCTCTCCTGCTCTCTGGGAAATCAAAGCACTCACCTGCTGTCTGTAGAGTGAAGAAGCTCTCTCCTGCTGTCTGGGGAGTGAAGGCTCTCTCCTGCTGTCTGAGGAGTGAAGAAGCTCTCTCCTGCTGTCTGGGGAGTGAAGCAGCTCTCTCCTGCTGTCTGGGGAGTGAAGCAGCTCTCTGCTGCTGTCTCGGGAGAGAAGGCTGTCTCCTGTTCTCTGGGGAGTGAAGCAGCTCTCTGCTGCTTTCTGTGGAGTGAAGTCTCGCTCCTGCTCTCTGGGGATTGAAGCAGCTCTCTCCTGCTCTTTGGGAAATGAAGGCTCTCACCTGCACTCTGAGGAGTGCAGCAGATCACTCCTGCTGTCTGGGGATTGAATCAGCTCTCTCCTGCTTTCCAGGGCGTGAAGGCTCTCTACTGCTGTCTGAGGACTGAAGCAGCACTCTCCTGCTGTTTGTGGAGTGAAGGCTCTCTCCTGCTGTCTTGGGATTGAAGCAGCTCTCTCCTAAGGTCTGGGAATTGAAGGCTCTCTCCTACTGTCTGCGGAGTGAAGCAGCTCTCACCTGCTGTCTGGGGAGTGAAGCAGCTCTCTCCTGCTGTCTGGGGAGTGAAGCAGCTCTCACCTGCTGTCTGGGGAGTGAAGCAGCTCTCTCCTGCTCTCTGGTGATTCAAGGATATCTCCTGCAGCTCTCTCCTGCTGTCTGCAGAGTGAAGGTTCTCTCCTGCTGTCTGGGTAGTGAAGGTTCTCTCATGCTGTCTGGGGAGTGAATGCTCTCTCCTGCCTTCTGGGGAGTGAAGGCTCTGTCCTGCTGTCTTGGAAGTGAATGTTCTCTCCTGCTCTCTGGGGAGTGCAGGCTTTCTCCTGCTGTCTGGGGAGTTAAGCAGCTCTCTCCTGCTGTCTGGAGAGTGAAGGCTCTCACCTGCTGTCGGGGGAGTGAAGCAGCTCTCTCCTGCTGTCTGGGGAGGGAAACACCTCTCTCCTGCGGTCTGGTTTGTGAAGCACCTCTCTCTTGCTGTCTGGGGAGTGAAGCAGCTCTCTCCTGCTGTCTGGGGAGTGAAGCAGCTCTCTCATGCTATCTGGGGAGTGAAACACCTCTCTCCTGCTGTCTTGGGATTGAATCAACTCTCTCCTAAGGTCTGGGGAGTGAAGGCTCCCTCCTAGATTCTGTGGATTGAAGCAGCTCTCTCCCGATGTTTGTGGAGTGAACCAGATCTCCTGCTGTCTGGGGAGTGAACCACCTTCTCCTGCTATCTGGGGAGTGAAGGCTCTCTCCTGCTGTCTAAGAACTGAAGCAGCTCTCTCCTTCTGTCTGTGGAGTGAATGCTCGCTCCTGCTGTCTGGGGAGTTAAGAAACTCTCTCCTGCAGACTGCAGTGAAGGCTCTCTCCTGCTGTATGTAGAGTGAAGCAGCACTCACTTGCTGTCTGTGGAGTGAATGCTCGCTCCTGCTGTCTGGGGAGTTAAGAAACTCTCTCCTGCTCTCTGGGGAGTGAAGCAGCTCCCTCCTGCTCTCTGGGGTGTGATTGCTCTCTCCTGCTGACTGGGGACTGAAGGCTCTCTCCTGCTGCCTGTGAACTGAAGCAGCTCTCTCCTGCTGCCTGTGAACTGAAGCAGCTCTCTCCTGCTGCCTGTGAACTGAAGCAGCACTCTCTTGCTGTCTGGGGTGTTTAGCAGTTCCTTCCTTCTGTCTGAGGAGTGAAGCAGCTCGCTCCTGCTGTCTGGGGAGTGAAGCAGATCTCTTCTGCTGTCTGGTGAGTGAATGATCTCTAGTGCTTTCTGCGAAGTGAAGCAGCTCTCTCATGCTATCTGGGGAGGGAAACACCTCTCTCCTGCTGTCTTGGGATTGAAGCAGCTCTCTCCTAAGGTCTGGGGTGTGAAGGCTCTCTCCTGCTGTCTGGGGTTTGAAGCAGCTCTCTCCTGCTTTCTGCGGATTGAAGCAGCTCTCTCATGCTATCTGGGGAGGGAAACACGTCTCTCCTGCTCTCTTTGGATTGAACCAATACTCTCCTAAGGTCTGGGGAGTGAAGGCTCTCTCCTTCAGTTTCTGGATTGAAGCAGCTCTCTCCCGATGTTTGTGGAGTGAACCTGATCTCCTGCTTTCTGGGCAGTGAAGCAGCTGTCTCCTGCTTTTTGGGGATTGAAGCAGCTCTCTCCTGCTCTTTGGGAAATCAAAGCACTCACGTGCTGTCTGTAGAGTGAAGGCTCGCTCCTGCTACCTGGGGAGTGAGGCAGCTCTCTCCTTCTGTCTGCGGAGTGAAGGCTCTCTCCTGCTTTCTGGGGAGTGAAGCAGCTCTCTCCTGCTTTCTGGGGAGTGAAGCAGCTCTCTCCTGCTGTCTGGGGAGTGAAGCAGCTCTCTGCTGCTGTCTCGGGAGAGAAGGCTGTCTCCTGTTCTCTGGGGAGTGAAGCAGCTCTCTGCTGCTTTCTGTGGAGTGAAGTCTCGCTCCTGCTCTCTGGGGATTGAAGCAGCTCTCTCCTGCTCTTTGGGAAATGAAGGCTCTCACCTGCACTCTGAGGAGTGCAGCAGATCACTCCTGCTGTCTGGGGATTGAATCAGCTCTCTCCTGCTTTCCAGGGCGTGAAGGCTCTCTACTGCTGTCTGAGGACTGAAGCAGCACTCTCCTGCTGTTTGTGGAGTGAAGGCTCTCTCCTGCTGTCTTGGGATTGAAGCAGCTCTCTCCTAAGGTCTGGGAATTGAAGGCTCTCTCCTACTGTCTGCGGAGTGAAGCAGCTCTCACCTGCTGTCTGGGGAGTGAAGCAGCTCTCTCCTGCTGTCTGGGGAGTGAAGCAGCTCTCACCTGCTGTCTGGGGAGTGAAGCAGCTCTCTCCTGCTCTCTGGTGATTCAAGGATATCTCCTGCAGCTCTCTCCTGCTGTCTGCAGAGTGAAGGTTCTCTCCTGCTGTCTGGGTAGTGAAGGTTCTCTCATGCTGTCTGGGGAGTGAATGCTCTCTCCTGCCTTCTGGGGAGTGAAGGCTCTGTCCTGCTGTCTTGGAAGTGAATGTTCTCTCCTGCTCTCTGGGGAGTGCAGGCTTTCTCCTGCTGTCTGGGGAGTTAAGCAGCTCTCTCCTGCTGTCTGGAGAGTGAAGGCTCTCACCTGCTGTCGGGGGAGTGAAGCAGCTCTCTCCTGCTGTCTGGGGAGGGAAACACCTCTCTCCTGCGGTCTGGTTTGTGAAGCACCTCTCTCTTGCTGTCTGGGGAGTGAAGCAGCTCTCTCCTGCTGTCTGGGGAGTGAAGCAGCTCTCTCATGCTATCTGGGGAGTGAAACACCTCTCTCCTGCTGTCTTGGGATTGAATCAACTCTCTCCTAAGGTCTGGGGAGTGAAGGCTCCCTCCTAGATTCTGTGGATTGAAGCAGCTCTCTCCCGATGTTTGTGGAGTGAACCAGATCTCCTGCTGTCTGGGGAGTGAACCACCTTCTCCTGCTATCTGGGGAGTGAAGGCTCTCTCCTGCTGTCTAAGAACTGAAGCAGCTCTCTCCTTCTGTCTGTGGAGTGAATGCTCGCTCCTGCTGTCTGGGGAGTTAAGAAACTCTCTCCTGCAGACTGCAGTGAAGGCTCTCTCCTGCTGTATGTAGAGTGAAGCAGCACTCACTTGCTGTCTGTGGAGTGAATGCTCGCTCCTGCTGTCTGGGGAGTTAAGAAACTCTCTCCTGCTCTCTGGGGAGTGAAGCAGCTCCCTCCTGCTCTCTGGGGTGTGATTGCTCTCTCCTGCTGACTGGGGACTGAAGGCTCTCTCCTGCTGCCTGTGAACTGAAGCAGCTCTCTCCTGCTGCCTGTGAACTGAAGCAGCTCTCTCCTGCTGCCTGTGAACTGAAGCAGCACTCTCTTGCTGTCTGGGGTGTTTAGCAGTTCCTTCCTTCTGTCTGAGGAGTGAAGCAGCTCGCTCCTGCTGTCTGGGGAGTGAAGCAGATCTCTTCTGCTGTCTGGTGAGTGAATGATCTCTAGTGCTTTCTGCGAAGTGAAGCAGCTCTCTCATGCTATCTGGGGAGGGAAACACCTCTCTCCTGCTGTCTTGGGATTGAAGCAGCTCTCTCCTAAGGTCTGGGGTGTGAAGGCTCTCTCCTGCTGTCTGGGGTTTGAAGCAGCTCTCTCCTGCTTTCTGCGGATTGAAGCAGCTCTCTCATGCTATCTGGGGAGGGAAACACGTCTCTCCTGCTCTCTTTGGATTGAACCAATACTCTCCTAAGGTCTGGGGAGTGAAGGCTCTCTCCTTCAGTTTCTGGATTGAAGCAGCTCTCTCCCGATGTTTGTGGAGTGAACCTGATCTCCTGCTTTCTGGGCAGTGAAGCAGCTGTCTCCTGCTTTTTGGGGATTGAAGCAGCTCTCTCCTGCTCTTTGGGAAATCAAAGCACTCACGTGCTGTCTGTAGAGTGAAGGCTCGCTCCTGCTACCTGGGGAGTGAGGCAGCTCTCTCCTTCTGTCTGCGGAGTGAAGGCTCTCTCCTGCTTTCTGGGGAGTGAAGCAGCTCTCTCCTGCTTTCTGGGGAGTGAAGCAGCTCTCTCCTGCTGTCTGGGGAGTGAAGCAGCTCTCTGCTGCTGTCTCGGGAGAGAAGGCTGTCTCCTGTTCTCTGGGGAATGAAGCAGCTCTCTGCTGCTTTCTGTGGAGTGAAGTCTCGCTCCTGCTCTCTGGGGATTGAAGCAGCTCTCTCCTGCTCTTTGGGAAATGAAGGCTCTCACCTGCACTCTGAGGAGTGCAGCAGATCACTCCTGCTGTCTGGGGATTGAATCAGCTCTCTCCTGCTTTCCAGGGCGTGAAGGCTCTCTACTGCTGTCTGAGGACTGAAGCAGCACTCTCCTGCTGTTTGTGGAGTGAAGGCTCTCTCCTGCTGTCTTGGGATTGAAGCAGCTCTCTCCTAAGGTCTGGGAATTGAAGGCTCTCTCCTACTGTCTGCGGAGTGAAGCAGCTCTCACCTGCTGTCTGGGGAGTGAAGCAGCTCTCTCCTGCTGTCTGGGGAGTGAAGCAGCTCTCACCTGCTGTCTGGGGAGTGAAGCAGCTCTCTCCTGCTCTCTGGTGATTCAAGGATATCTCCTGCAGCTCTCTCCTGCTGTCTGCAGAGTGAAGGTTCTCTCCTGCTGTCTGGGTAGTGAAGGTTCTCTCATGCTGTCTGGGGAGTGAATGCTCTCTCCTGCCTTCTGGGGAGTGAAGGCTCTGTCCTGCTGTCTTGGAAGTGAATGTTCTCTCCTGCTCTCTGGGGAGTGCAGGCTTTCTCCTGCTGTCTGGGGAGTTAAGCAGCTCTCTCCTGCTGTCTGGAGAGTGAAGGCTCTCACCTGCTGTCGGGGGAGTGAAGCAGCTCTCTCCTGCTGTCTGGGGAGGGAAACACCTCTCTCCTGCGGTCTGGTTTGTGAAGCACCTCTCTCTTGCTGTCTGGGGAGTGAAGCAGCTCTCTCCTGCTGTCTGGGGAGTGAAGCAGCTCTCTCATGCTATCTGGGGAGTGAAACACCTCTCTCCTGCTGTCTTGGGATTGAATCAACTCTCTCCTAAGGTCTGGGGAGTGAAGGCTCCCTCCTAGATTCTGTGGATTGAAGCAGCTCTCTCCCGATGTTTGTGGAGTGAACCAGATCTCCTGCTGTCTGGGGAGTGAACCACCTTCTCCTGCTATCTGGGGAGTGAAGGCTCTCTCCTGCTGTCTAAGAACTGAAGCAGCTCTCTCCTTCTGTCTGTGGAGTGAATGCTCGCTCCTGCTGTCTGGGGAGTTAAGAAACTCTCTCCTGCAGACTGCAGTGAAGGCTCTCTCCTGCTGTATGTAGAGTGAAGCAGCACTCACTTGCTGTCTGTGGAGTGAATGCTCGCTCCTGCTGTCTGGGGAGTTAAGAAACTCTCTCCTGCTCTCTGGGGAGTGAAGCAGCTCCCTCCTGCTCTCTGGGGTGTGATTGCTCTCTCCTGCTGACTGGGGACTGAAGGCTCTCTCCTGCTGCCTGTGAACTGAAGCAGCTCTCTCCTGCTGCCTGTGAACTGAAGCAGCTCTCTCCTGCTGCCTGTGAACTGAAGCAGCACTCTCTTGCTGTCTGGGGTGTTTAGCAGTTCCTTCCTTCTGTCTGAGGAGTGAAGCAGCTCGCTCCTGCTGTCTGGGGAGTGAAGCAGATCTCTTCTGCTGTCTGGTGAGTGAATGATCTCTAGTGCTTTCTGCGAAGTGAAGCAGCTCTCTCATGCTATCTGGGGAGGGAAACACCTCTCTCCTGCTGTCTTGGGATTGAAGCAGCTCTCTCCTAAGGTCTGGGGTGTGAAGGCTCTCTCCTGCTGTCTGGGGAGTGAAGCAGCTCTCTCCTGCTGTCTGGGGAGTGAATCCTCTCTCCTGCAATCTGGGGAGTGAAGCAGTTCTCTCCTGCTGTCTGGGGAGTGAAGCAGATCTCTTCTGCCGTCTGGGGATTGAAGCAGCTCTCTCTTGCTGTCTGGGGTGAGAAGCAGTTCCTTCCTTCTGTGTGGGGATTGAAGCAGCTCTTTCCTGCTGTCTGGGGAGTGAAGAAGCTCTCTTCACCTGTCAAGGGAGTGAAGCAGCTCAATCCTGCTCTCTGGTGAGTGAATGCTCTCTACTGCTGTCTGGGGAGTGAAGCAGCTCTCTCCTGCTGTCTGGGGAGTGAAGCAGCTCACTCCTGCTGTCTGGGGAGTGAAGCAGCTCTCTCCTGTTGTCTGGGGTGTGAAGCAGATCTCTGCTGCTCTCTGGTGAGTGAATAATCTCTAGTGATCTCTAGTGCTGTCTGGGGAGTGAACCAGATCTCTCCTGCTGTCTGCGGATTGAAGCAGCTCTCTCATGCTATCTGGGGAGGGAAAAGCCTCTCTCCTGCTGTCTTGGGATTGAAGCAGCTCTGTCCTAAGTTCTGGGGAGTGAAGGCTCTCTCCTGAAGCAGCTCTCTCCTGAAGCTCTCTCCTGAATCTCTCTCCTGACGGCTCTCTCCTGAAGGCTCTCTCCTGAAGCAGCTCTCTCCTGCTGTCTGGGGAGTGAAGCACCTCCCTCGTGCTGTCTGGGGAGTGAATGCTCTCCCATGCTCTCTGGGGAGTGAATAAGCTCTCTCCTGCTCTTTGGGAAATGAAGGCTCAGACCTGCTGTCTGAGGAGTGAAGCAGCTCTCTCCTGCTGTCTGAGGAGTGAAGCAGATCTCTCCTTCTGTCTGGGGATTGAAGCAACTCTTTCCTGCTGTCTGGGTAGTGACACAGATCTCTCCTGCTGTCTGGGGAGGGAAGCAGCACTCACCTCCTGTCTGGGGAGTGAAGCAGCTTTCTCCTGCTGTCTGGGGAGTGAAGCAGTTCTCACCTGCCTACTGGGGAGTGAAGCAGCTCTCTCCTGCTGTCTGGGGAGTTAAGCAGCTCTCTCCTTCTGTCTGGGGAGTTAAGCAGCTTTCTCCTGCTGTCTGGCGAGTGAAGCAGTTCTCAGCTGCTGTCTGGGGAGTGAAGCAGCTCTCTCCTGCTGTCTGGGAGTGAAGCAGCTCTCTCCTGCTGTCTGGGGATGAAGCAGTTCTCTCCTGCTGTCTGGGGTGTGAAGCAGTTCCTACCTTCTGTCTGGGGGATTGATGCAGCTCTCTGCTGCTGTATGGGGTGTGAAGCAGTTCCTTCCTGCTGTCTGGGAATTGAAGCAGCTCTCTCCTGCTGTCTGGGTAGTGGTGCAGCTCTCTCTTGCTGTGTGGGGAGTGAAGCAGCTCTCTCCTGCTGTCTCGGGAGTGAAGCAGCTCTTTCCTGCTGTCTGGGGAGTGAAGCAGCTCTCTCCTGTTGTCTGCGGATTGAAGCAGCTCTCTCATGCTATCTGGGGAGGGAAACACCTCTCTCCTGCTCTCTTTGGATTGAACCAATACTCTCCTAAGGTCTGGGGAGTGAAGGCTCTCTCCTTCAATTTCTGGATTGAAGCAGCTCTCTCCCGATGTTTGTGGAGTGAACCTGATCTCCTGCTTTCTGGGCAGTGAAGCAGCTTTCTCCTGCTTTTTGGGGATTGAAGCAGCTCTCTCCTGCTCTCTGGGAAATCAAAGCACTCACGTGCTGTCTGTAGAGTGAAGGCTCGCTCCTGCTGTCTGGGGAGTGAAGAAGCTCTCTCCTGCTACCTGGGGAGTGAAGCAGCTCTCTCCTGCTGTCTGGGGTGTGATGCAGCTCTCTCCGGCTCTTTGGGGAGTGAAGTCTCTCACCTGCTGTCTGGCGAGTGAAGCAGCTCTCTGCTGCTATCTGTGGAGTGAATTCTCGCTCCTGCTGTCTGGGGAGTGAAGCATCTCTCTCCTGCTGTCTGGGGATTGAAGCAGCTCTCTCCTGCTCTCTGGGAAATGAAAGCTCTCACCTGCTGTCTGAGGAGTGAAGCAGCTCACTCCTCCTGTCTGGGGAGTGAAGCAGCTCTCTCCTGCTGTCTGGGGAGTGAAACAGCTCTCTCCTGCTGTCTGGGGAGTGAAGCTGCTCTCCCATGCTATCTGGGGAGGTAAATTCCTCTCTCCTGCTGTCTGGGGGATTGAAGCAACTCTCTCCTAAGGTCTGGGGAGTGAAGGCTCTCTCCTACAGTCTGTGGATTGAAGCAGCTCTCTCCTGCTCTCTGGGAAATCAAAGCACTCACCTGCTGTCTGCGGAGTGAAGGCTCGCTCCTGCAGTCCATGCAGTCTTGTGCAGTTTTTGGATTGAGGGAACACAACTGCTTTATGTAGAGTAAAGCAGATCCCTCCTGCTGTCTGGGGACTGAAGGCGCTGTCCTGCTGTGTGGGAACTCAAGCAGCTCTCTACTGCTGCCTGGGGAGTGAAGTCTCGCTCCTGCTGTCTGAGGTGTGAAGCAGCTCCCTAATGCTGTCTGGGGAGTGAGCAGCTCTCTCCTGCTGTCTGGGGAGTGAAGCAGCTCACTCCTGCTGTCTGGGGAGTGAAGCAGCTACATCCTGCTGTCTGAGGAGTGAATTCTCGCTCCTGCTGTCTGGGGAGTGAAGCAGCTCTCTCCTGCTGTCTGGGGAGTGAATGCTCTCTACTGCTCTCTGGGGAGTGAAGCAGCTCTCTCCTGCTGTTTGCTTAGTGACGCAGCTCGCTCCTGCTGTCTGGGGAGTGAAGCAGCTCTCTCCTGCTGTCTGGGGAGTGAAGCAGCTCTCTCCTGCTGTCTGGGGAGCGAAGCAGCTCTCTCATGCTATCTGGGGAATGAAGCAGCTCTCTCCTGCTGTCTGCGGAGTGAAGCAGCTCTCTCATGCTATCTGGGGAGGGAAACACCTCTCTCCTGCTGTCTTGGGATTGAAGCAGCTCTCTCCTAAGGTCTGGGGAGTGAAGGCTCTCTCCTGCTGTCTGGGGAGTGAAGGCTCTCTCCTGCTGTCTGGGGAATGAAGCAGATCTCCTCTGCTGTCTGGGGATTGAAGCAGCTCTCTACTGCTCTCTGGGGAGTGAAGTCTCGCTCCTGCTGTCTGAGGAGTGAAGCAGCTCCCTAATGCTCTCTGGGGAGTGAGCTGCTCTCTCCTGCTCTCTGGGGAGTGAAGCATCTCTCTCCTGCTCTATGGCTAGTGAAGGCTCTCACCTGCTGTCTGGGGAGTGAAGCAGCTCACTCCTGCTCTCTGGGGAGTGAAGCAGCTCTCTCCTGCTCTATGGCTAGTGAAGGCTCTCACCTGCTGTCTGGGGAGTGAAGCAGCTCACTCCTGCTGTCTGGTTAGTGAAGCAGCTCACTCCTGCTCTCTGGGGAGTGAAGCAGCTCTCTCCTGCTCTCTGGGGAGTGAAGCAGCTCTCTCCTGCTCTATGGGTAGTGAAGGCTCTCTCCTGCTGTCTGGTGAGTGAAGCAGCTCTCTGCTGCTGTCTGTGGAGTGAAGTCTCGGTCCTGCTGTCTGGGGAGTGAAGCAGCTCTCTCCTGCTGTCTGGGGAGTGAAGCAGCTCTCTCCTGCTCTCTGGGAAATGAAAGCTCTCACCTGCTGTCTGAGGAGTGAAGCAGCTCACTCCTCCTGTCTGGGGAGTGAAGCAGCTCTCTCCTGCTGTCTGGGGAGTGAAACAGCTCTCTCCTGCTGTCTGGGGAGTGAAGCTGCTCTCTCATGCTATCTGGGGAGGTAAATCCCTCTCTCCTGCTGTCTGGGGGATTGAAGCAACTCTCTCCTAAGGTCTGGGGAGTGAAGGCTCTCTCCTACAGTCTGTGGATTGAAGCAGCTCTCTCCTGCTGTTTGCTTAGTGAAGCAGCTCGCTCCTGCTGTCTGGGGAGTGAAGCAGCTCACTCCTGCTGTCTGGGGTGTGAGGCAGATCTCTGCTGCTCTCTGGTGAGTGAATGATCTCTAGTGCTGTCTGCGGAGTGAAGGCTCTCTCCTACAGTCTGTGGATTGAAGCAGCTCTCTCCTGCTCTCTGGGAAATCAAAGCACTCACCTGCTGTCTGCGGAGTGAAGGCTCGCTCCTGCAGTCCATGCAGTCTTGTGCAGTATTTGGATTGAGGGAACACAACTGCTTTATGAAGAGTGAAGCAGATCCCTCCTGCTGTCTGGGGACTGAAGGCGCTTTCCTGCTGTGTGGGAACTGAAGCAGCTCTCTACTGCTGTCTGGGGAGTGAAGTCTCACTCCTGCTGTCTGAGGTGTGAAGCAGCTCCCTAATGCTGTCTGGGGAGTGAGCAGCTCTCTCCTGCTGTCTGGGGAGAGAAGCAGCTCACTCCTGCTGTCTGGGGAGTGAAGCAGCTCTCTCCTGCTGTCTGGCGAGTGAAGCAGCTCTCTCCTGCTGTCTGGGGTGTGAAGCAGATCTCTGCTGCTCTCTGGTGAGTGAATGATCTCTAGTGCTGTCTGCGGAGTGAAGCAGCACTCTCCTGCTGTCTGGGGAGTGAAGCAGCTCACTCCTGCTGTCTGGGGAGTGAAGCAGCTCACTCCTGCTGTCTGGGGAGTGAAGCAGCTCTCTCCTGCTGTCTGGGGTGTGAAGCAGATCTCTGCTGCTCTCTGGTGAGTGAATGATCTCTAGTGCTGTCTGGCGAGTGAAGCAGCACTCTCCTGCTGTCTGCGGAGTGAAGCAGCTCTCTCCTAAGGTCTGGGGAGTGAAGGCTCTCTCCTGCTGTCTGGGGAGTGAAGCAGCTTTCTCCTGCTGTCTGGGGAGTGAATGCTCTCTCCTGCTGTCTGGGGATTGAAGCAGATCTCTACTGCTCTCTGGGGAGTGAAGCAGATCTCTCCTGCTGTCTGGGGAGTGAAGCAGCTCTCTCCTGCTGTCTGGGGAGTGAAGCAGCTCTCTCCTGCTGTCTGGGGAGTGAAGCAGCTCGCTCCTCCTGTCTGGAGAGTGAAGCAGCTCTCTCCTGCTGTCTGGGGAGTGAAGCAGCTCTCTCCTGCTTTCTGCGGATTGAAGCAGCTCTCTCATGCTATCTGGGGAGGGAAACACCTCTCTCCTGCTCTCTTTGGATTGAACCAATACTCTCCTAAGGTCTGGGGAGTGAAGGCTCTCTCCTTCAGTTTCTGGATTGAAGCAGCTCTCTCCCGATGTTTGTGGAGTGAACCTGATCTCCTGCTTTCTGGGCAGTGAAGCAGCTGTCTCCTGCTTTTTGGGGATTGAAGCAGCTCTCTCCTGCTCTTTGGGAAATCAAAGCACTCACGTGCTGTCTGTAGAGTGAAGGCTCGCTCCTGCTACCTGGGGAGTGAAGCAGCTCTCTCCTTCTGTCTGCGGAGTGAAGGCTCTCTCCTGCTTTCTGGGGAGTGAAGCAGCTCTCTGCTGCTGTCTCGGGAGAGAAGGCTGTCTCCTGTTCTCTGGGGAGTGAAGCAGCTCTCTGCTGCTTTCTGTGGAGTGAAGTCTCGCTCCTGCTCTCTGGGGATTGAAGCAGCTCTCTCCTGCTCTTTGGGAAATGAAGGCTCTCACCTGCACTCTGAGGAGTGCAGCAGATCACTCCTGCTGTCTGGGGATTGAATCAGCTCTCTCCTGCTTTCCAGGGCGTGAAGGCTCTCTACTGCTGTCTGAGGACTGAAGCAGCACTCTCCTGCTGTTTGTGGAGTGAAGGCTCTCTCCTGCTGTCTTGGGATTGAAGCAGCTCTCTCCTAAGGTCTGGGAATTGAAGGCTCTCTCCTACTGTCTGCGGAGTGAAGCAGCTCTCACCTGCTGTCTGGGGAGTGAAGCAGCTCTCTCCTGCTGTCTGGGGAGTGAAGCAGCTCTCACCTGCTGTCTGGGGAGTGAAGCAGCTCTCTCCTGCTCTCTGGTGATTCAAGGATATCTCCTGCAGCTCTCTCCTGCTGTCTGCAGAGTGAAGGTTCTCTCCTGCTGTCTGGGTAGTGAAGGTTTTCTCATGCTGTCTGGGGAGTGAATGCTCTCTCCTGCCTTCTGGGGAGTGAAGGCTCTGTCCTGCTGTCTTGGAAGTGAATGTTCTCTCCTGCTCTCTGGGGAGTGCAGGCTTTCTCCTGCTGTCTGGGGAGTTAAGCAGCTCTCTCCTGCTGTCTGGAGAGTGAAGGCTCTCACCTGCTGTCGGGGGAGTGAAGCAGCTCTCTCCTGCTGTCTGGGGAGGGAAACACCTCTCTCCTGCGGTCTGGTTTGTGAAGCACCTCTCTCTTGCTGTCTGGGGAGTGAAGCAGCTCTCTCCTGCTGTCTGGGGAGTGAAGCAGCTCTCTCATGCTATCTGGGGAGTGAAACACCTCTCTCCTGCTGTCTTGGGATTGAATCAACTCTCTCCTAAGGTCTGGGGAGTGAAGGCTCCCTCCTAGATTCTGTGGATTGAAGCAGCTCTCTCCCGATGTTTGTGGAGTGAACCAGATCTCCTGCTGTCTGGGGAGTGAACCACCTTCTCCTGCTATCTGGGGAGTGATGGCTCTCTCCTGCTGTCTAAGAACTGAAGCAGCTCTCTCCTTCTGTCTGTGGAGTGAATGCTCGCTCCTGCTGTCTGGGGAGTTAAGAAACTCTCTCCTGCAGACTGCAGTGAAGGCTCTCTCCTGCTGTATGTAGAGTGAAGCAGCACTCACTTGCTGTCTGTGGAGTGAATGCTCGCTCCTGCTGTCTGGGGAGTTAAGAAACTCTCTCCTGCTCTCTGGGGAGTGAAGCAGCTCCCTCCTGCTCTCTGGGGTGTGATTGCTCTCTCCTGCTGACTGGGGACTGAAGGCTCTCTCCTGCTGCCTGTGAACTGAAGCAGCTCTCTCCTGCTGCCTGTGAACTGAAGCAGCACTCTCTTGCTGTCTGGGGTGTTTAGCAGTTCCTTCCTTCTGTCTGAGGAGTGAAGCAGCTCGCTCCTGCTGTCTGGGAAGTGAAGCAGATCTCTTCTGCTGTCTGGTGAGTGAATGATCTCTAGTGCTTTCTGCGAAGTGAAGCAGCTCTCTCATACCATCTGGGGAGGGAAACACCTCTCTCCTGCTGTCTTGGGATTGAAGCAGCTCTCTCCTAAGGTCTGGGGTGTGAAGGCTCTCTCCTGCTGTCTGGGGAGTGAAGCAGCTCTCTCCTGCTGTCTGGGGAGTGAATCCTCTCTCCTGCAATCTGGGGAGTGAAGCAGTTCTCTCCTGCTGTCTGGGGAGTGAATCCTCTCTCCTGCAATCTGGGGAGTGAAGCAGATCTCTTCTGCCGTCTGGGGATTGAAGCAGCTCTCTCTTGCTGTCTGGGGTGAGAAGCAGTTCCTTCCTTCTGTGTGGGGATTGAAGCAGCTCTTTCCTGCTGTCTGGGGAGTGAAGAAGCTCTCTTCACCTGTCAAGGGAGTGAAGCAGCTCAATCCTGCTCTCTGGTGAGTGAATGCTCTCTACTGCTGTCTGGGCAGTGAAGCAGCTTTCTCCTGCTTTTTGGGGATTGAAGCAGCTCTCTCCTGCTCTCTGGGAAATCAAAGCACTCACGTGCTGTCTGTAGAGTGAAGGCTCGCTCCTGCTGTCTGGGGAGTGAAGAAGCTCTCTCCTGCTGTCTGGGGAGTGAAGCAGCTCTCTCCTGCTGTCTGGGGTGTGAAGCAGCTCTCTCCGGCTCTTTGGGGAGTGAAGTCTCTCTCCTGCTGTCTGGTGAGTGAAGCAGCTCTCTCCTGCTGTCTGGGGAGTGAAGTCTCTCACCTGCTGTCTGGCGAGTGAAGCAGCTCTCTGCTGCTATCTGTGGAGTGAATTCTCGCTCCTGCTGTCTGGGGAGTGAAGCATCTCTCTCCTGCTGTCTGGGGATTGAAGCAGCTCTCTCCTGCTCTCTGGGAAATGAAAGCTCTCACCTGCTGTCTGAGGAGTGAAGCAGCTCACTCCTCCTGTCTGGGGAGTGAAGCAGCTCTCTCCTGCTGTCTGGGGAGTGAAACAGCTCTCTCCTGCTGTCTGGGGAGTGAAGCTGCTCTCTCATGATATCTGGGGAGGTAAATTCCTCTCTCCTGCTGTCTGGGGGATTGAAGCAACTCTCTCCTAAGGTCTGGGGAGTGAAGGCTCTCTCCTACAGTCTGTGGATTGAAGCAGCTCTCTCCTGCTCTCTGGGAAATCAAAGCACTCACCTGCTGTCTGCGGAGTGAAGGCTCGCTCCTGCAGTCCATGCAGTCTTGTGCAGTTTTTGGATTGAGGGAACACAACTGCTTTATGTAGAGTAAAGCAGATCCCTCCTGCTGTCTGGGGACTGAAGGCGCTGTCCTGCTGTGTGGGAACTGAAGCAGCTCTCTACTGCTGCCTGGGGAGTGAAGTCTCGCTCCTGCTGTCTGAGGTGTGAAGCAGCTCCCTAATGCTGTCTGGGGAGTGAGCAGCTCTCTCCTGCTGTCTGGGGAGTGAAGCAGCTCACTCCTGCTGTCTGGGGAGTGAAGCAGCTACATCCTGCTGTCTGAGGAGTGAATTCTCGCTCCTGCTGTCTGGGGAGTGAAGCAGCTCTCTCCTGCTGTCTGGGGAGTGAATGCTCTCTACTGCTCTCTGGGGAGTGAAGCAGCTCTCTCCTGCTGTTTGCTTAGTGACGCAGCTCGCTCCTGCTGTCTGGGGAGTGAAGCAGCTCTCTCATGCTGTCTGGGGAGTGAAGCAGCTCTCTCCTGCTGTCTGGGGAGCGAAGCAGCTCTCTCATGCTATCTGGGGAGGGAAACACCTCTCTCCTGCTGTCTTGGGATTGAAGCAGCTCTCTCCGAAGGTCTGGGGAGTGAAGGCTCTCTCCTGCTGTCTGGGGAGTGAAGGCTCTCTCCTGCTGTCTGGGGAATGAAGCAGATCTCCTCTGCTGTCTGGGGATTGAAGCAGCTCTCTACTGCTCTCTGGGGAGTGAAGTCTCGCTCCTGCTGTCTGAGGAGTGAAGCAGCTCCCTAATGCTCTCTGGGGAGTGAGCTGCTCTCTCCTGCTCTCTGGGGAGTGAAGCATCTCTCTCCTGCTCTATGGCTAGTGAAGGCTCTCACCTGCTGTCTGGGGAGTGAAGCAGCTCACTCCTGCTCTCTGGGGAGTGAAGCAGCTCTCTCCTGCTCTATGGCTAGTGAAGGCTCTCACCTGCTGTCTGGGGAGTGAAGCAGCTCACTCCTGCTGTCTGGTTAGTGAAGCAGCTCACTCCTGCTCTCTGGGGAGTGAAGCAGCTCTCTCCTGCTCTCTGGGGAGTGAAGCAGCTCTCTCCTGCTCTATGGGTAGTGAAGGCTCTCTCCTGCTGTCTGGTGAGTGAAGCAGCTCTCTGCTGCTGTCTGTGGAGTGAAGTCTCGGTCCTGCTGTCTGGGGAGTGAAGCAGCTCTCTCCTGCTGTCTGGGGAGTGAAGCAGCTCTCTCCTGCTCTCTGGGAAATGAAAGCTCTCACCTGCTGTCTGAGGAGTGAAGCAGCTCACTCCTCCTGTCTGGGGAGTGAAGCAGCTCTCTCCTGCTGTCTGGGGAGTGAAACAGCTCTCTCCTGCTGTCTGGGGAGTGAAGCTGCTCTCTCATGCTATCTGGGGAGGTAAATCCCTCTCTCCTGCTGTCTGGGGGATTGAAGCAACTCTCTCCTAAGGTCTGGGGAGTGAAGGCTCTCTCCTACAGTCTGTGGATTGAAGCAGCTCTCTCCTGCTGTTTGCTTAGTGAAGCAGCTCGCTCCTGCTGTCTGGGGAGTGAAGCAGCTCACTCCTGCTGTCTGGGGTGTGAGGCAGATCTCTGCTGCTCTCTGGTGAGTGAATGATCTCTAGTGCTGTCTGCGGAGTGAAGGCTCTCTCCTACAGTCTGTGGATTGAAGCAGCTCTCTCCTGCTCTCTGGGAAATCAAAGCACTCACCTGCTGTCTGCGGAGTGAAGGCTCGCTCCTGCAGTCCATGCAGTCTTGTGCAGTATTTGGATTGAGGGAACACAACTGCTTTATGAAGAGTGAAGCAGATCCCTCCTGCTGTCTGGGGACTGAAGGCGCTTTCCTGCTGTGTGGGAACTGAAGCAGCTCTCTACTGCTGTCTGGGGAGTGAAGTCTCACTCCTGCTGTCTGAGGTGTGAAGCAGCTCCCTAATGCTGTCTGGGGAGTGAGCAGCTCTCTCCTGCTGTCTGGGGAGTGAAGCAGCTCACTCCTGCTGTCTGGGGAGTGAAGCAGCTCTCTCCTGCTGTCTGGCGAGTGAAGCAGCTCTCTCCTGCTGTCTGGGGTGTGAAGCAGATCTCTGCTGCTCTCTGGTGAGTGAATGATCTCTAGTGCTGTCTGCGGAGTGAAGCAGCACTCTCCTGCTGTCTGCAGAGTGAAGCAGCTCTCTCCTAAGGTCTGGGGAGTGAAGGCTCTCTCCTGCTGTCTGGGGAGTGAAGCAGCTTTCTCCTGCTGTCTGGGGAGTGAATGCTCTCTCCTGCTGTCTGGGGATTGAAGCAGATCTCTACTGCTCTCTGGGGAGTGAAGCAGATCTCTCCTGCTGTCTGCGGAGTGAAGCAGCTCTCTCCTGCTGTCTGGGGAGTGAAGCAGCTCTCACCTGCTGTCTGGGGAGTGAAGCAGCTCTCTCCTGCTGTCTGGGGAGTGAAGCAGATCTCTTCTGCTGTCTGGGGAGTGAAGCAGATCTCTGCTGCTCTCTGGTGAGTGAATGATCTCTAGTGCTGTCTGCGAAGTGAAGCAGCTCTCTCATGCTATCTGGGGAGGGAAACACCTCTCTCCTGCTGTCTTGGGATTGAAGCAGCTCTCTCCTAAGGTCTGGGGAGTGAAGGCTCTCTCCTGCTGTCTGGGGAGTGAAGCAGCTCTCTCCTGCTGTCTGGGGAGTGAAACAGCTCTCTCCTGCTGTCTGGGGAGTGAAGCAGCTCTCTCCTGCTTTCTGGGGAGTGAAGCAGCTGTCTCCTGCTCTCTGGGGAGTGAAGCAGCTCTCTCCTGCTGTCTGGGGAGTGAAGCAGCTCTCTCCTGCTATCTGTGGAGTGAAGGCTCGCTCCTGCCGTCTGGGGAGTTAAAAAGCTCCTTCCTGAACTCTTTGCAGTGAAGGCTCTCTCCTGCTTTATGTAGAGAGAAGCAGAACCCTCATGCTGTCTGGGGACTGAAGGGTCTCTTCTGCTGTCTGTGGGATGAAGCAGCTCTGTCTTGCTGTCTGGGGAGTGAAGCAGCTCTGTCCAGCTGTCTGGGGAGTGAAGCAGCTCTCTCCTGCTGTGTGGGAACTGAAGCAGCACTCTCCTGCTGTCTGGGGAGTGAGGCAACTCTCTCCTGAAGTTTGGATAGTGAAGCCGCTCTCTCCTGCTGTCTGGGGAGTGAAGGCTCTCTCCTGCTGCCTGTGAACTGAAGCAGCACTCTCTTGCTGTCTGGGGTGTTTAGCAGTTCATTTCTTCTGTATGGGGAGTGAAGCAGCTCTCTCCTGCTGTCTGGGGAGTGAAGCAGCTCTCTCCTGCTGTCTGGGGACTGAAGAAGATCTCTCCTGCTCTCTGGGGAGTGAAGCACGTTCTCCTGCTGTCTGGGGAGTGAAGGCTTTCTCCTGCTGTCTGAGAACTGAAGCAGCTCTCTCCTGCTGTCTGGGGATTGAAGAAGCTCTCTCCTGCTGCATGGGGTTTTTGGCAGTTCCTTCCTACTGTCCGGGGAGTGATTGCTCTCTACTGCTGTCTGTGGAATGAAGCAGCTCTCTCCTGCTGTCTGGGAACTGAAGCAGCTCTCTCCTGCTGTCTGGGGAGTGAAGCAGCTCTCTCCTGCTGTCTGGGGAGTGAAGCAGCTCTCTCCTGCTGTCTGGGGAGTGAAGCAGCTCTCTCCTGCTGTCTGGGGAGTGAAGCAGCTCTCTCCTGCTGCCTGTGAACTGAAGCAGCTCTCTCCTGCTGCCTGTGAACTGAAGCAGCTCTCTCCTGCTGTCTGGGGAGTGAAGCAGCTCTCTCCTGCTGTCTGGGGAGTGAAGTAGCTCTCTCCTGCTGTCTGGAGAGTGAAGCAGCTCTCTCCTGCTGTCTGGGGAGTGAAGCATCTCTCTCCTGCTGTCTGGTTAGTGAAGCAGATCTCTCCTGCTGTCTGGTAAGTGAAGCAGATCTCTCCTGCTGTCTGGGGAGTGATGCAGCTCACTCCTCCTGTCCGGGGAGTGAAGCAGCTCTCTCCTGCTGTCTGGGGTGTGAAGCAGCTTTCTCCTGCTACCTGTGGCATGAAGCAGTTCTCTCTTGCTGTCTGGGGTGTTTAGCAGTTCCATCCTTCTGTCTGCGGAGTGAAGAAGCTATCTCCTGCTGTCTGGGGAGTGAAGCAGCTCTTTCCTGCTGTCTGGGGAGTGAAGCAGCTCTCTCCTGCTGTCTGGGGAGTGAAGCAGCTCTCTCCTGCTGTCTGGGGAGTGAAGCAGCTCACTCCTCCTGTCTGGAGAGTTAAGCAGCTCTCTCCTGCTGTCTGGGGAGTGAAGCAGCTCTCTCCTGCTTTCTGCGGTTTGAAGCAGCTCTCTCATGCTATCTGGGGAGGGAAACACCTCTCTCCTGCTCTCTTTGGATTGAACCAATACTCTCCTAAGGTCTGGGGAGTGAAGGCTCTTTCCTTCAGTTTCTGGATTGAAGCAGCTCTATCCCGATGTTTGTGGAGTGAACCTGATCTCCTGCTTTCTGGGCAGTGAAGCAGCTGTCTCCTGCTTTTTGGGGATTGAAGCAGCTCTCTCCTGCTCTTTGGGAAATCAAAGCACTCTCCTGCTGTCTGTAGAGTGAAGGCTCGCTCCTGCTGTCTGGGGAGTGAAGAAGCTCTCTCCTGCTACCTGGGGAGTGAAGCAGCTCTCTCCTGCTGTCTGGGGAGTGAAGCAGCTCTCTCCTGCTGTCTGGGGAGTGAAGCAGCTCTCTGCTGCTGTCTCGGGAGAGAAGGCTGTCTCCTGTTCTCTGGGGAGTGAAGCAGCTCTCTGCTGCTTTCTGTGGAGTGAAGTCTCGCTCCTGCTCTCTGGGGTTTGAAGCAGCTCTCTCCTGCTCTTTGGGAAATGAAGGCTCTCACCTGCACTCTGAGGAGTGCAGCAGATCACTCCTGCTGTCTGGGGATTGAATCAGCTCTCTCCTGCTTTCCAGGGCGTAAAGGCTCTCTACTGCTGTCTGAGGACTGAAGCAGCATTCTCCTGCTCTTTGTGGAGTGAAGGCTCTCTCCTGCTGTCTTGGGATTGAAGCAGCTCTCTCCTAAGGTCTGTGAATTGAAGGCTCTCTCCTACTGTCTGCGGAGTGAAGCAGCTCTCTCTTGCTGTCTGGGGAGTGAAGCAGCTCTCACCTGCTGTCTGGGGAGTGAAGCAGCTCTCTCCTGCTCTCTGGTGATTCAAGGATATCTCCTGCAGCTCTCTCCTGCTGTCCGCAGACTGAAGGTTCTCTCCTGCTGTCTGGGTAGTGAAGGTTCTCTCATGCTGTCTGGGGAGTGAATGCTCTCTCCTGCCTTCTGGGGAGTGAAGGCTCTGTCCTGCTGTCTTGGAAGTGAATGTTCTCTCCTGCTCTCTGGGGAGTGCAGGCTCTCTCCTGCTGTCTGGGGAGTTAAGCAGCTCTCTCCTGCTGTCTGGAGAGTGAAGGCTCTCACCTGCTGTCGGGGGAGTGAAGCAGCTCTCTCCTGCAGTCTGGGTAGTGAAGCAGCTCTCTCCTGCGGTCTGGTTTGTGAAGCACCTCTCTCCTGCTGTCTGGGGAGTGAAGGCTCTCTCCTGCTGTCTGGGGAGTGAAGCAGCTCTCTCCTGCTGTCTGGGGAGTGAAGCAGCTCTCTCATGCTATCTGGGGAGTGAAGCAGCTCTCTCCTGCTGTCTTGGGATTGAATCAACTCTCTCCTAAGGTCTGGGGAGTGAAGGCTCCCTCCTAGATTCTGTGGATTGAAGCAGCTCTCTCCCGATGTTTGTGGAGTGAACCAGATCTCCTGCTGTCTGGGGAGTGAACCACCTTCTCCTGCTATCTGGGGAGTGAAGGCTCTCTCCTGCTGTCTAAGAACTGAAGCAGCTCTCTCCTTCTGTCTGTGGAGTGAATGCTCGCTCCTGCTGTCTGGGGAGTTAAGAAACTCTCTCCTGCAGACTGCAGTGAAGGCTCTCTCCTGCTGTATGCAGAGTGAAGCAGCACTCACTTGCTGTCTGGGGACTGAAGGCTCTCTCCTGCTGTCTGGGGACTGAAGGCTCTCTCCTGCTGCCTGTGAACTGAAGCAGCACTCTCTTGCTGTCTGGGGTGTTTAGCAGTTCATTCCTTCTGTATGGGGAGTGAAGCCGCTCTCTCCTGCTGTCTGGGGAGTGAAGCACGTTCTCCTGCTGTCTGGGGAGTGAAAAAGATCTCTCTTGCTGTCTGGGGAGTGAAGCACGTTCTCCTGCTATCTGGGGAGTGAGGGCTTTCTCCTGCTGTCTGAAAACTGAAGCAGCTCTCTCCTGCTGTCTGGGGATTGAAGAAGCTCTCTCCTGCTGCATGGGGTTTTTGGCAGTTCCTTCCTACTGTCCGGGGAGTGATTGCTCTCTACTGCTGTCTGTGGAATGAAGCAGCTCTCTCCTGCTGTCTGTGGAATGAAGCAGCTCTCTCCTGCTGTCTGGGGAGTGAAGCAGCTCTCTCCTGCTGTCTGGGGAGTGAAGCAGCTCTCTCCTGCTGTCTGGAGAGTGAAGCAGCTCTCTCCTGCTGTCTGGGAACTGAAGCAGCACTCTCCTGCTGTCTGGGGAGTAAAGCAGCTCTCTCCTGCTGTCTGGAGAGTGAAGCAGCTCTCTCCTGCTGTCTGGGGAGTGAAGCATCTCTCTCCTGCTGTCTTGGGATTGAAGCAGCTCTCTCCTGCTGTCTGGTTAGTGAAGCAGATCTCTCCTGCTGTCTGAGGAGTGAAGCAGCTCACTCCTCCTGTCCGGGGAGTGAAGCAGCTCTCTCCTGCTGTCTGGGGAGTGAAGCAGCTCTCTCCTGTTGTCTGGGGAGTGAAGCAGCTCTCTCCTGCTGTCTGGCGAGTGAAGGCTCTCTCCTGCTGTCTGGGAACTGAAGCAGCATTCTCCTGCTGTCTGGAGAATGAAGCAGCTCTCTCCTGCTGTCTGGGGAGTGAAGCAGATCTCTCCTGCTGTCTGAGGAGTGAAGCAGCTCTCTCCTGCTGTCTGGGATGTGAAGCAGCTCTCTCCTGCTGTCTAGGGTGTGAAGCAGCTTTCTCCTGCTACCTGTGGCATGAAGCAGTTCTCTCCTGCTGTCTGGGGTGTTTAGCAGTTCCATCCTTCTGTCTGCGGAGTGAAGAAGCTATCTCCTGCTGTCTGGGGAGTGAAGCAGCTCTCTCCTGCTGTCTGGGGAGTGAAGCAGCTCTCTCCTGCTTTCTGCGGATTGAAGCAGCTCTCTCATGCTATCTGGGGAGGGAAACACCTCTCTCCTGCTCTCTTTGGATTGAACCAATACTCTCCTAAGGTCTGGGGAGTGAAGGCTCTCTCCTTCAGTTTCTGGATTGAAGCAGCTCTCTCCCGATGTTTGTGGAGTGAACCTGATCTCCTGCTTTCTGGGCAGTGAAGCAGCTGTCTCCTGCTTTTTGGGGATTGAAGCAGCTCTCTCCTGCTCTTTGGGAAATCAAAGCACTCACGTGCTGTCTGTAGAGTGAAGGCTCGCTCCTGCTGTCTGGGGAGTGAAGAAGCTCTCTCCTGCTACCTGGGGAGTGAAGCAGCTCTCTCCTTCTGTCTGCGGAGTGAAGGCTCTCTCCTGCTTTCTGGGGAGTGAAGCAGCTCTCTCCTGCTGTCTGGGGAGTGAAGCAGCTCTCTGCTGCTGTCTCGGGAGAGAAGGCTGTCTCCTGTTCTCTGGGGAGTGAAGCAGCTCTCTGCTGCTTTCTGTGGAGTGAAGTCTCGCTCCTGCTCTCTGGGGATTGAAGCAGCTCTCTCCTGCTCTTTGGGAAATGAAGGCTCTCACCTGCACTCTGAGGAGTGCAGCAGATCACTCCTGCTGTCTGGGGATTGAATCAGCTCTCTCCTGCTTTCCAGGGCGTGAAGGCTCTCTACTGCTGTCTGAGGACTGAAGCAGCACTCTCCTGCTGTTTGTGGAGTGAAGGCTCTCTCCTGCTGTCTTGGGATTGAAGCAGCTCTCTCCTAAGGTCTGGGAATTGAAGGCTCTCTCCTACTGTCTGCGGAGTGAAGCAGCTCTCACCTGCTGTCTGGGGAGTGAAGCAGCTCTCTCCTGCTGTCTGGGGAGTGAAGCAGCTCTCTCCTGCTCTCTGGTGATTCAAGGATATCTCCTGCAGCTCTCTCCTGCTGTCTGCAGAGTGAAGGTTCTCTCCTGCTGTCTGGGTAGTGAAGGTTCTCTCATGCTGTCTGGGGAGTGAATGCTCTCTCCTGCTGTCTGGGGAGTGAATGCTCTCTCCTGCCTTCTGGGGAGTGAAGGCTCTGTCCTGCTGTCTTGGAAGTGAATGTTCTCTCCTGCTCTCTGGGGAGTGCAGGCTTTCTCCTGCTGTCTGGGGAGTTAAGCAGCTCTCTCCTGCTGTCTGGAGAGTGAAGGCTCTCACCTGCTGTCGGGGGAGTGAAGCAGCTCTCTCCTGCTGTCTGGGGAGGGAAACACCTCTCTCCTGCGGTCTGGTTTGTGAAGCACCTCTCTCTTGCTGTCTGGGGAGTGAAGCAGCTCTCTCCTGCTGTCTGGGGAGTGAAGCAGCTCTCTCATGCTATCTGGGGAGTGAAACACCTCTCTCCTGCTGTCTTGGGATTGAATCAACTCTCTCCTAAGGTCTGGGGAGTGAAGGCTCCCTCCTAGATTCTGTGGATTGAAGCAGCTCTCTCCCGATGTTTGTGGAGTGAACCAGATCTCCTGCTGTCTAGGGAGTGAACCACCTTCTCCTGCTATCTGGGGAGTGAAGGCTCTCTCCTGCTGTCTAAGAACTGAAGCAGCTCTCTCCTTCTGTCTGTGGAGTGAATGCTCGCTCCTGCTGTCTGGGGAGTTAAGAAACTCTCTCCTGCAGACTGCAGTGAAGGCTCTCTCCTGCTGTATGTAGAGTGAAGCAGCACTCACTTGCTGTCTGTGGAGTGAATGCTCGCTCCTGCTGTCTGGGGAGTTAAGAAACTCTCTCCTGCTCTCTGGGGAGTGAAGCAGCTCCCTCCTGCTCTCTGGGGTGTGATTGCTCTCTCCTGCTGACTGGGGACTGAAGGCTCTCTCCTGCTGCCTGTGAACTGAAGCAGCTCTCTCCTGCTGCCTGTGAACTGAAGCAGCACTCTCTTGCTGTCTGGGGTGTTTAGCAGTTCCTTCCTTCTGTCTGAGGAGTGAAGCAGCTCGCTCCTGCTGTCTGGGGAGTGAAGCAGATCTCTTCTGCTGTCTGGTGAGTGAATGATCTCTAGTGCTGTCTGCGAAGTGAAGCAGCTCTCTCATGCTATCTGGGGAGGGAAACACCTCTCTCCTGCTGTCTTGGGATTGAAGCAGCTCTCTCCTAAGGTCTGGGGAGTGAAGGCTCTCTCCTGCTGTCTGGGGAGTGAAGCAGCTCTCTCCTGCTGTCTGGGGAGTGAATCCTCTCTCCTGCTGTCTGAGGTGTGAAGCAGCTCTGTCCTGCTGTCTGGGGAGTGAAGCAGCTCTCTCCTGCTGTCTGGGGAGTGAAGCAGCTCTCTCCTGCTGTCTGGGGAGTGAAGCAGCTCTCTCCTGCTGTCTGGGGATTGAAGCAGCTCTCTCTTGCTGTCTGGGGTGAGAAGCAGTTCCTTCCTTCTGTGTGGGGATTGAAGCAGCTCTTTCCTGCTGTCTGGGGAGTGAAGAAGCTCTCTTCACCTGTCAAGGGAGTGAAGCAGCTCACTCCTGCTCTCTGGTGAGTGCATGCTCTCTACTGCTGTCTGGGGAGTGAAGCAGCTCTCTCCTGCTGTCTGGGGAGTGAAGCAGCTCACTCCTGCTGTCTGGGGAGTGAAGCAGGTCTCTCCTGCTGTCTGGGGTGTGAAGCAGATCTCTGCTGCTCTCTGGTGAGTGAATGATCTCTAGTGATCTCTAGTGCTGTCTGGGGAGTGAACCAGATCTCTCCTGCTGTCTGCGGATTGAAGCAGCTCTCTCATGCTATGTGGGGAGGGAAAAGCCTCTCTCCTGCTGTCTTGGGATTGAAGCAGTTCTCACCTGCCTACTGGGGAGTGAAGCAGCTCTCTCCTGCTGTCTGGGGAGTTAAGCAGCTCTCTCCTGCTGTCTGGGGAGTGAAACAGTTCTCACCTGCTGTCTGGGGAGTGAAGCAGCTCTCATCTGCTGTCTGGTTAGTAAAGCAGCTCTCTCCTGCTGTCTGGTTTGTGAAGCAGCTCTCTCCTGCGGTCTAGTTAGTGAAGAACCTCTCTCCTGCTCTCTGGGGAGTGAAGCAGCTCTATCCTGCTCTCTGGGGTGTGATTGCTCTCTCCTGCTGACTGGGGATTGACGGGTATCTCCTGCTGTATGGGGAGTGAAGCAGCTGTCTCCTGTTCCCCGGTGAGTGATGCAGCTCTCTCCTACTGTTTGGGGATTGAAGCAGCTCTCTAATGCTGTCTGGGGAGTGAAGCATCTCTCTCCTGCTGTCTGGGGATTGAAGCAGCTCTCTCCTGCTCTCTGGGAAATGAAAGCTCTCACCTGCTGTCTGAGGAGTGAAGCAGCTCACTCCTCCTGTCTGGGGAGTGAAGCAGCTCTCTCCTGCTGTCTGGGGAGTGAAACAGCTCTCTCCTGCTGTCTGGGGAGTGAAGCTGCTCTCTCATGCTATCTGCGGAGGTAAATTCCTCTCTCCTGCTGTCTGGGGGATTGAAGCAACTCTCTCCTAAGGTCTGGGGAGTGAAGGCTCTCTCCTACAGTCTGTGGATTGAAGCAGCTCTCTCCTGCTGTTTGCTTAGTGAAGCAGCTCGCTCCTGCTGTCTGGGGAGTGAAGCAGCTCACTCCTGCTGTCTGGGGAGTGAAGCAGCTCACTCCTGCTGTCTGGGGAGTGAAGCAGCTCTCTCCTGCTGTCTGGGGTGTGAAGCAGATCTCTGCTGCTCTCTGGTGAGTGAATGATCTCTAGTGCTGTCTGCGGAGTGAAGCAGCACTCTCCTGCTGTCTGCGGAGTGAAGCAGCACTCTCCTGCAATCTGGGGTGTGAAGCAGCTCTCTCCTGCTGTCTGGGGAGTGAAGCAGCTCTCTCCTGCTGTCTGGGGAGTGAAACAGCTCTCTCCTGCTGTCTGGGGAGTGAAGCAGCTCTCTCCTGCTGTCTGGGGAGTGAAACAGCTCTCTCCTGCTGTCTGGGGAGTGAAGCAGCTCTCTCCTGCTGTCTGGGAAGTGAAACAGCTGTCTCCTGCTCTCTGGGGAGTGAAGCAGCTCTCTCCTGCTGTCTGGGGAGTGAAGCTGCTCTCTCATGCTATCTGGGGAGGTAAATTCCTCTCTCCTGCTGTCTTGGGATTGAAGCAACTCTCTCCTAAGGTCTGGGGAGTGAAGGCTCTCTCCTACAGTCTGTGGATTGAAGCAGCTCTCTCCCGATGTTTGTGGAGTGAACCAGATCTCCTGCTTTCTGGGGAGTGAAGCAGCTCACTCCTGCTCTCTGGGGATTGAAGCAGCTCTCTCCTGCTCTCTGGGAAATCAAAGCACTCACCTGCTGTCTGCGGAGTGAAGGCTCGCTCCTGCAGTCCATGCAGTCTTGTGCAGTATTTGGATTGAGGGAACACAACTGCTTTTTGTAGAGTGAAGCAGATCCCTCCTGCTGTCTGGGGACTGAAGGCGCTTTCCTGCTGTGTGGGAACTGAAGCAGCTCTCTACTGCTGCCTGGGGAGTGAAGTCTCGCTGCTGCTGTCTGAGGTGTGAAGCAGATCTCTGCTGCTGTCTGTGGAGTGAAGTCTCGCTCCTGCTGTCTGGAGAGAGAAGCGGCTCTCTCCTGCTTTCTGGGGAGTGAAGGCTCTCTCCTGCTGTCTGAGGCCTGAAGCAGCTCTCTCCTGCTGTCTGTGGAGTGAAAGCTCGCTCCAGTTGTCTGGGGAGTGAAGAAGCTCTCTCCTGCTGTCAGGGGAGTGAAGCAGCTCACTCCTGCTGTCTGGGGAGTGAAGCAGATCTCTGCTGCTCTCTGGTGAGTGAATGATCTCTAGTGCTGTCTGCGGAGTGAAGCAGCTCTCCCATGCTATCTGGGGAGGTAAACACCTCTCTCCTGCTGTCTTGGGATTGAAGCAGCTCTCTCCTAAGTTCTGGGGAGTGAAGGCTCTCTCCTGCTGGCTGGGGAGTGAATGCTCTCTCCTGCAATCTGGGGAGTGAAGCAGCTCACTCCTGCTATCAGGGGAGTGAAGCAGCTCACTCCTGCTGTCTGCGGAGTGAAGCAACTCTCTCATGCTATCTGGGGAGGGAAACACCTCTCTCCTGCTGTCTTGGGATTGAAGCAGCTCTCTCCTAAGGTCTGGGGAGTGAAGGCTCTCTCCTGCTGTCTGGGGAGTGAATGCTCTCTCTTGCAATCTGGGGAGTGAAGCAGCTCTCTCCTGCTGTCTGGGGAATGAAGCAGATCTCCTCTGCTGTCTGGGGATTGAAGTCTCGCTCCTGCTGTCTGAGGAGTGAAGCAGCTCCCTAATGCTCTCTGGGGAGTGAGCTGCTCTCTCCTGCTGTCTGGTTAGTGAAGCAGCTCTCTCCTGCTCTATGGCTAGTGAAGGCTCTCACCTGCTGTCTGGTCAGTGACGCAGCTCGCTCCTGCAGTCTGGGGAGTGAAGCAGCTCACTCCTGCTGTCTGGGGAGTGAGCAGCTCACTCCTGCTGTCTGGTTAGTGAAGCAGCTCACTCCTGCTGTCTGGGGAGTGAAGCAGCTCTCTCCTGCTCTATGGGGAGTGAAGTCTCGCTCCTGCTGTCTGGGGATAGAAGCAGATCTCTCCTGCTATCTAGTGAGTGAAGCAGCTCTCTCCTGCTCTTTGGGAAATGAAGGCTCTCACCTGCTCTCTGAGGAGTGAAGCAGCTCGCTCCTGCTGTCTGGGGAGTGAAGCAGCTCTCTCCTGCTGTCTGGGGATTGAAGCAGATCTCTCCTAAGGTCTGGGGAGTGAAGGCTCTCTCCTGCTGTCTGGGGAGTGAAGCAGCTCTCTCCTGCTGTCTGGGGAGTGAATCCTCTCTCCTGCAATCTGGGGAGTGAAGCAGCTCTCTCCTGCTGTCTGGGGAGTGAAGCAGCTCTCTCCTGCTGTCTGGGGAGTGAAGCAGATCTCTTCTGCCGTCAGGGGATTGAAGCAGCTCTCTCTTGCTGTCTGGGGTGAGAATCAGTTCCTTCCTTCTGTGTGGGGATTGAAGCAGCTCTTTCCTGCTGTCTGGAGAGTGAAGAAGCTCTCTTCTGCTGTCAAGGGAGTGAAGCAGCTCACTCCTGCTCTCTGGTGAGTGAATGCTCTCTACTGCTGTGTGGGGAGTGAAGCAGCTATGACCTGCTGTCTGGGGAGTGAAGCAGCTCTCATCTGCTGTCTGGTTAGTAAAGCAGCTCTCTCCTGCGGTCTGGGTAGTGAAGCAGCTCTCTCCTGCTCTCTGGGGTGTGATTGCTCTCTCCTGCTGTCTGGGGATTGACGGGTATCTCCTGCTGTCTGGGGAGTGAAGCAGATCTCTTCTGCCGTCTGGGGATTGAAGCAGCTCTCTCCTGCTGTCTGGGGTGTGAAGCAGTTCCTTCCTTCTGTCTGGGGATTGATGCAGCTCTCTCCTGCTGTCTGGGGAGTGAAGCAGCTCTCTCCTGCTGTCTCGGGAGTGAAGCAGCTCTTTCCTGCTGTCTGGGGAGTGAATCCTCTCTCCTGCTGTCTGGGGAGTGAATCCTCTCTCCTGCTGTCTGGGGAGTGAAGCAGCTCTCTCCTGCTGTCTGGGGAATGAAGCAGCTCTCTCCTGCTGTCTGGGGTGTGAAGCAGCTCTCTCCTGCTGTCTGGGGAGTGAAGCAGCTCTCTTCTGCTGTCAAGGGAGTGAAGCAGCTCACTCCTGCTCTCTGGTGAGTGAATGCTCTCTACTGCTGTCTGGGGAGTGAAGCAGCTCTCTCCTTCTGTCTGGGGAGTGAAGCAGCTCTCTCATGCTATCTGGGGAGGGAAAAGCCTCTCTCCTGCTGTCTTGGGATTGAAGCAGCTGTGTCCTAATTTCTGGGGAGTGAAGGCTCTCTCCTGAAGCAGCTCTCTCCTGAAGCTCTCTCCTGAATCTCTCTCCTGACGGCTCTCTCCTGAAAGCTCTCTCCTGAAGCAGCTCTCTCCTGCTGTCTGGGGAGTGAAGCACCTCCCTCGTGCTGTCTGGGGAGTGAATGCTCTCCCATGCTCTCTGGGGAGTGAATAAGCTCTCTCCTGCTCTTTGGGAAATGAAGGCTCAGACCTGCTGTCTGAGGAGTGAAGCAGCTCACTTCTGCTGTCTGGGGAGTGAAGCAGATCTCTCCTTCTGTCTGGGGATTGAAGCAACTCTTTCCTGCTGTCTGGGTAGTGACGCAGATCTCTCCTGCTGTCTGGGGAGGGAAGCAGCACTCACCTCCTGTCTGGGGAGTGAAGCAGCTCGCACCTGCTGTCTGGGGAGTGAAGCAGCTCTCTCCTGCTGTCTGGGGAGTGAAGCAGCTCTCTCCTGCTGTCTGGGGAGTGAAGCAGCTCTCTCCTGCTGTCTGGGGAGTGACGCAGCTCTCTCCTGCTGTCTGGGGAGTGAAGCAGTTCTCAGCTGCTGTCTGGGGAGTGAAGCAGCTATGACCTGCTGTCTGGGGAGTGAAGCAGCTCTCATCTGCTGTCTGGTTAGTAAAGCAGCTCTCTCCTGCGGTCTGGTTTGTGAAGCGCCTCTCTCCTGCTGTCTGGGTAGTGAAGCAGCTCTCTCCTGCGGTCAAGTTAGTGAAGAACCTCTCTCCTGCTCATTGGGGAATGAAGCAGCTCCCTCCTGCTCTCTGGGGTGTGATTGCTCTCTCCTGCTCTCTGGGGATTGACGGGTATCTCCTGCTGTATGGGGAGTGAAGCAGCTGTCTCCTGTTCCCCGGTGAGTGATGCAGCTCTCTCCTACTGTCTGGGGAGTGAAGCAACTCTCTCTTGCTGTCTGGGGAGTGAAGCAGCACTCCCCTGCTGTCTGGGGAGTGAAGCAGCTCTCTCCTGCTGTCTGAGGAGTGAAGCAGCTCTCTCCTGCTGTATGGGGTGTGAAGCAGTTCCTTCCTGCTTTCTGGGAATTGAAGCAGCTCTCTCCTGCTGTCTGGGTAGTGACGCAGCTCTCTCTTACTGTGTGGGGAGTGAAGCAGCTCTCTCCTGCTGTCTCGGGAGTGAAGCAGCTCTTTCCTGCTGTCTGGGGAGTGAAGCAGCTCTCTCCTGCTGTCTGGGAAGTGAAGCAGCTCTCTCTTGCTCTTTGGGAAATGAAGGCTCTCACCTGCTGTCAGAGGAGTGAAGCAGCTCACTCCTGCTGTCTGGGGAGTGAAGCAGATCTCTGCTGCTCTCTGGTGAGTGAATGATCTCTAGTGCTGTCTGCGAAGTGAAGCAGCTCTCCCATGCTATCTGGGGAGGGAAACACCTCTCTCCTGCTGACTTGGGATTGAAGCAGCTCTCTCCTAAGGTCTGGGGAGTGAAGGCTCTCTCCTGCTGTCTGGGGAGTGAAGCAGCTCTCTCCTGCTGTCTGGGGAGTGAAACAGCTCTCTCCTGCTGTCTGGGGAGTGAAGCTGCTCTCTCATGCTATCTGGGGAGGTAAATTCCTCTCTCCTGCTGTCTTGGGATTGAAGCAACTCTCTCCTAAGGTCTGGGGAGTGAAGGCTCTCTCCTACAGTCTGTGGATTGAAGCAGCTCTCTCCCGATGTTTGTGGAGTGAACCAGATCTCCTGCTTTCTGGGGAGTGAAGCAGCTTTCTCCTGCTCTCTGGGAATTGAAGCAGCTCTCTCCTGCTCTCTGGGAAATCAAAGCACTCACCTGCTGTCTGCAGAGTGAAGGCTCGCTCCTGCAGTCCATGCAGTCTTGTGCAGTATTTGGATTGAGGGAACACAACTGCTTTATGTAGAGTGAAGCAGATCCCTCCTGCTGTCTGGGGACTGAAGGCGCTTTCCTGCTGTGTGGGAACTGAAGCAGCTCTCTACTGCTGTCTGGGGAGTGAAGTCTCACTCCTGCTGTCTGAGGTGTGAAGCAGCTCCCTAATGCTGTCTGGGGAGTGAGCAGCTCTCTCCTGCTGTCTGGGGAGTGAAGCAGCTCACTCCTGCTGTCTGGGGAGTGAAGCAGCTCACTCCTGCTGTCTGGGGAGTGAAGCAGCACTCTCCTGCTGTCTGGGGAGTGAAGCAGCTCTCTCCTGCTGTCTGGGGAGTGAATCAGCTCTCTCCTGCTGTCTGGGGAGTGAAGCAGCTCACTCCTGCTGTCTGGGGAGTGAAGCAGCTCACTCCTGCTGTCTGGGGAGTGAAGCAGCTCTCTCCTGCTGTCTGGGGAGTGAAGCAGCTCTCTCCTGCTGTCTGGGGAGTGAAGCAGATCTCTTCTGCTGTCTGGTGAGTGAATGATCTCTAGTGCTGTCTGCGAAGTGAAGCAGCTCTCTCATGCTATCTGGGGAGGGAAACACCTCTCTCCTGCTGTCTTGGGATTGAAGCAGCTCTCTCCTAAGGTCTGGGGAGTGAATCCTCTCTCCTGCAATCTGGGGAGTGAAGCAGCTCTCTCCTGCTGTCTGGGGAGTGAATCCTCTCTCCTGCAATCTGGGGAGTGAAGCAGCTCTCTCCTGCTGTCTGGGGAGTGAAGCAGATCTCTCGTGCTGTCTGGGGAATGAAGCAGCTCTCTCTTGCTGTCTGGGGTGAGAAGCAGCTCTCTCCTGCTGTCTGGGGAGTGAAGCAGCTCTCTCCTGCTGTCTGGGGTGAGAAGCAGTTCCTTCCTTCTGTGTGGGGATTGAAGCAGCTTTTTCCTGCTGTCTGGAGAGTGAAGAAGCTCTCTTCTGCTCTCTGGTGACTGAATGCTCTCTACTGCTGTGTGGGGAGTGAAGCAGCTCTCTCCTGCTGTCTGGGGAGTGACGCAGCTATGACCTGCTGTCTGGGTAGTGAAGCAGCTCTCTCCTGCGGTCTAGTTAGTGAAGAACCTCTCTCCTGCTCTCTGGGGAGTGAAGCAGCTCCCTCCTGCTCTCTGGGGTGTGATTGCTCTCTCCTGCTGACTGGGGATTGACGGGTATCTCCTGCTGTATGGGGAGTGAAGCAGCTCTCTCTTGCTGTCTGGGGAGTGAAGCAGCACTCCCCTGCTGTCTGGGGAGTGAAGCAGCTCTCTCTTGCTGTCTGGGGAGTGAAGCACCTCTCTCCTACTGTCTCGGGAGTGAAGCAGCTCTTTCCTGCTGTCTGGGGAGTGAAGCAGCTCTCTCCTGCTGTCTGGGGAGTGAAGCAGCTCTCTCCTGCTGTCTTTGGTGTGAAGCAATTCCTTCCTTCTGTCTGGGGATTGATGCAGCTCTCTGCTGATGTATGGGGTGTGAAGCAGTTCCTTCCTGCTTTCTGGGAATTGAAGCAGCTCTCTCCTGCTGTCTGGGTAGTGACGCAGCTCTCTCTTGCTTTGTGGGGAGTGGAGCAGCTCTCTCCTGCTGTCTGGGGAGTGAAGGCTCTCTCCTGCTGTCTGTGGAGTGAAGCATCTCTCTCCTGCTGTCTGGAAAGTGAAGCAGCTCTCTCCTGCTGTCTGGGGATTGAAGCAGCTCTCTCCTTCTGTCTGGGGATTGAAGCAACTCTTTCCTGCTGTCTGGGTAGTGACGCAGATCTCTCCTGCTGTCTGGGGAGGGAAGCAGCTCTCTCCTGCTGTCTGGGGAGTGAAGCAGCTCTCTCCTGCTGTCTGGTGAGTGAAGCAGCTCTCTCCTGCTGTCTGGGTAGTGAAGCAGCTCTCTCCTGCTGTCTGGTGAGTGAAGCAGCTCTCTCCTGCTGTCTGGGTAGTGAAGCAGCTCTCTCCTGCGGTCTAGTTAGTGAAGAACCTCTCTGCTGCTCTCTGGTGAGTGAAGCAGCTCCCTCCTGCTCTCTGGGGTGTGATTGCTCTCTCCTGCTGACTGGGGATTGACGGGTATCTCCTGCTGTCTGGGGAGTGAAGCAGCTCTCTCTTGCTGTCTGGGGAGTGAAGCAGCTCTCTCTTGCAGTCTGAGGAGTGAAGCAGTTCTCTCCTGCTGTCTGGGGAGTGAAGCAGATCTCTTCTGCCGTCTGGGGATTGAAGCAGTTCTCTCCTGCTGTCTGGGGTATGAAGCAGTTCCTTCCTTCTGTCTGGGGATTGATGCAGCTCTCTGCTGCTGTATGGGGAGTGAAGCAGTTCCTTCCTGCTTTCTGGGAATTGAAGCAGCTCTCTCCTGCTGTCTGGGGAGTGACGCAGCTCTCTCTTGCTGTGTGGGGAGTGAAGCAGCTCTCTCCTACTGTCTCGGGAGTGAAGCAGCTCTTTCCTGCTGTCTGGGGAGTGAAGCAGCTCTCACCTGCTGTCCGGGGAGTGATGCAGCTCTCTCCTGCTGTCTGGGGAGTGAAGCAGCTCTCTCCTGCTGTCTGGGGAGTGAAGCAGCTCTCTCCTGCGGTCTGGTTTGTGGAGCATCTCTCTCCTGCAGTCTGGCTAGTGAAGCAGCTCTCTCCTGCGGTATGGCTTGTGAAGAACCTCTCTCCTGATCTCTGGGGAGTGAAACAGCTCCCTCCTGCTCTCTGGGGTGTGATTGCTCTCTCCTGCTGTCTGGGGATTGACGGGTATCTCCTGCTGTATGGGGAGTGAAGCAGCTGTCTCCTGTTCCCCGGTGAGTGATGCAGCTCTGTCCTACTGTTTGGGGATTGAAGCAGCTCTCTAATGCTGTCTGGGGAGTGAAGCAGCTCTCTCTTGCTCTCTGGGGAATGAAGCAGCTCTCTCCTGCTCTCTGGGGTGTGATTGCTCTCTCCTGCTGACTGGGGATTGACGGGTATCTCCTGCTGTATGGGGAGTGAAGCAGCTCTCTCTTGCTGTCTGGGGAGTGAAGCAGATCTCTTCTGCCGTCTGGGGATTGAAGCAGCTCTCTCCTGCTGTCTGGGGTGTGAAGCAGTTCCTTCCTTCTGTCTGGGGATTGATGCAGCTCTCTGCTGCTGTATGGGGTGTGAAGCAGTTCCTTCCTGCTTTCTGGGAATTGAAGCAGCTCTCTCCTGCTGTCTGGGTAGTGACGCAGCTCTCTCTTGCTGTGTGGGGAGTGGAGCAGCTCTCTCCTGCTGTCTCGGGAGTGAAGCAGCTCTTTCCTGCTGTCTGGGGAGTGAAGCAGCTCTTTCCTGCTGTCTGGCGAGTGAAGGCTCTCTCCTGCTGTCTGGATAGTGAAGCAGCTCTCTCCTGCTGTCTGGGGAGTGAACCAGCTCTCTCCTGCTGTCTGGGGAGTGAACCAGCTCTCTCTTGCTGTCTTTGGAGTGAAGCAGCTCTCTCTTGCTGTGTGGGGAGTGAAGCAGCTCTCTCCTGCTGTCTCGGGAGTGAAGCAGCTCTTTCCTGCTGTCTGGGGAGTGAAGCAGCTCTCTTTTGCTCTTTGGGAAATGAAGGCTCTAACCTGCTGTCTGAGGAGTGAAGCAGCTCACTCCTGCTGTCTGGGGAGTAAAGCAGATCTCTTCTGCTGTCTGGCGATTGAAGCAGCTCTCTCCTCCTGTCTGGTGTGTGAAGCAGTTCCTACCTTCTGACTGGGGATTGAAGCAGCTCTCTCCTCCTGTCTGTGGTGTGAAGCAGTTCCTTCCTTCTGTCTGGGGATTGAAGCAGCTCTCTCCTGATGTCTGGAGAGTGAAGCAGCTCTCTGCTGCTGTCTGTGGAGTGAATTCTTGCACCTGCTGTCTGGGGAGTGAAGCAGCTCTCTCCTGCTGTCTGAGGAGTGATGCAGCTCTCTCCTGCTGTCTGGGGAGTGAAGCAGATCTCATCTGCTGTCTGGGGAGTGAAGCAGCTCTCTCCAGCTGTCTGGGGAGTGAAGCAGATCTCATCTGCTGTCTGGGAATTGAAGCAGCTCTCTGCTGCTCTCTGGGGGGTGAAGCAGTTCCTTCCTTCTGTCTGGGGATTGAAGCAGCTCTCTCCTGCTGTCTGGGTAGTGACGAAGCTCTCTCTTGCTGACTGGGGAGTGAATCAGCTCTCACCTGCTGTCTGGGGAGTGAAGCAGCTCTCTCCTGCTCTCTGGGGTGTGATTGCTCTCTCCTGCTGTCTGGGAATTGAAGGGTATCTCGTGCTGTCTGGGTCTGAAACAGCTTTCTCCTGCTGTCTGTGGAGTGAAGCAGCTCTCTCCTACTGTCTGGGGAGTGAAGCAGCTCTCTCCTGCTCTCTGGGGAGTGAAGCAGCTCTCTCCTGCTGTCTGGGGAGTGAAGCATCTCTCTCGTTCTGTCTGGGGAGTGAAGCAGCTCTCTCCTGCTGTCTGGGGAGTGAGGCAGCTCTCTCTTGCTGTCTGGGGAGTGAAGCAGTTCTCACCTGCTGTCTGGCGAGTGAAGCAGCTCTCACCAGCTGTCTGGTTAGTGAAGCAGCTCTCTCCTGCTGTCTGGTTTGTGAAGCACCTCTCTCCTGCTATCTGGGGTGTGAAGCAATTCCTTCCTTCTGTCTGGGGATTGATGCAGCTCTCTGCTGCTGTATGGGATGTGAAGCAGTTCCTTCCTGCTTTCTGGGAATTGAAGCAGCTCTCTCCTGCTGTCTGGGTAGTGACGCAGCTCTCTCTTGCTGTGTGGGGAGTGAAGCAGCTCTCTCTTGCTGTCTGCGGATTGAAGCAGCTCTCTTTTGCTCTTTGGGAAATGAAGGCTCTCATCTGCTGTCTGAGGAGTGAAGCAGCTCACCCCTGCTGTCTGGTTAGTGAAGCAGCTCTCTCCTGCTGTCTGGTTTGTGAAGCACCTCTCTCCTGCTATCTGGGGTGGGAAGCAATTCCTTCCTTCTGTCTGGGGATTGATGCAGCTCTCTGCTGCTGTATGGGGTGTGAAGCAGTTCCTTCCTGCTTTCTGGGAATTGAAGCAGCTCTCTCCTGCTGTCTGGGTAGTGACGCAGCTCTCTCTTGCTGTGTGGGGAGTGAAGCAGCTCTCTCTTGCTGTCTGCGGATTGAAGCAGCTCTCTCTTGCTCTTTGGGAAATGAAGGCTCTCACCTGCTGTCTGAGGAGTGAAGCAGCTCACCCCTGCTGTCTGGGGAGTGAAGCAGCTCTCTCCTGCTGTCTCGGGAGTGAAGCAGCTCTTTCCTGCTGTCTGGGGAGTGACGCAGCTCTCACCTGCTGTCCGGGGAGTGAAGCAGCTCTCTCCTGCTGTCTGGGAAGTGAAGCAGCTCTCTCTTGCTCTTTGGGGAGTGAAGCAGCTCTCTCCTGCTGTCTGGGGAGTGAAGCAGCTCTCTCTTGCTGTCTGGGGAGTGAAGCAGCTCTCTCCTGCTGTCTGGGGAGTGATGCATCTCTCTCTTTCTGTCTGGGGAGTGAAGCAGCTCTTTCCTGCTGTTTGGGGAGTGAGGCAGCTCTCTCTTGATGTCTGGGGAGTGAAGCAGCTCTCACCTGCTGTCTGGGGAGTGAAGCAGCTCTTTCCTGCTGTCTGGGGAGTGAACCAGCTCTCTCCTGCTGTCTGGTTAGTGAAGCAGCTCTCTCCTGCTGTCTGGTTAGTGAAGCAGCTCTCTCCTGCTGTCTGGGGAGTGAAGAAGCTCTCACTTGCTGTCTGGGGAGTGATGCAGCTCTCTCCTGCTGTCTGGGGTGTGATTGCTCTCTCCTGCTGTCTGGGAATTGAAGGGTATCTCTTGCTGTCTGGGTCTGAAACAGCTTTCTCCTGCTGTCTGTGGAGTGAAGCAGCTCTCTCCTGCTGTCTGGGGAGTGAAGCAGCTCTCTCCTGCTGTCTGGTGAGTGAAGCAGCTCTCTCCTGCTGTCTGGGGAGTGAAGCAGCTCTCTCCTGCTGCCTGGGTAGTGAAGCAGTTGTCTACTGCTCTCTGGGAAAAGAACGCTCTCTCCTGCTGTCTGAGGAGTGCAGCAGTCCTCATCTGCTGTCTGGGGAGTGATGCAGATCTCTCTTGCTGTGTGGGGAGTGAAGCAGCTCTCTCCTGCTGTCTCGGGAGTGAAGCAGCTCTTTCCTGCTGTCTGGGGAGTGATGCAGCTCTCTCCTGCTGTCTGGGGAGTGACGCAGCTCTCTCTTGCTGTGTGGGGAGTGAAGCAGCTCTCTCCTGCTGTCTCGGGAGTGAAGCAGCTCTTTCCTGCTGTCTGGGGAGTGAAGCAGCTCTCTCCTGCTGCCTCGGGAGTGAAGCAGCTCTTTCCTGCTGTCTGGGGAGTGAAGCAGCTCTCTCCTGCTGTCTCGGGAGTGAAGCAGCTCTTTCCTGCTGTCTGGGGAGTGAAGCAGCTCTCACTTGCTGTCTGGGGAGTGAAGCAGTTCTCACCTGCTGTCTGGGGAGTGAAGCAGTTCTAACCTGCTGTCTGGGGAGTGAAGCATCTCTCTCCTGCGGTCTAGTTAGTGAAGAACCTCTCTCCTGATCTCTGGGGAGTGAAACAGCTTTCTCCTGCTCTCTGGGGTGTGATTGCTCTCTCCTGCTGTCTGGGGATTGACGGGTATCTCCTGCTGTATGGGGAGTGAAGCAGCTCTCTCCTGTTCCCCGGTGAGTGATGCAGCTCTCTCCTACTGTTTGGGGATTGAAGCAGCTCTCTAATGCTGTCTGGGGAGTGAAGCAGCTCACTCCTGCTGTCTGGGGAGTGAAGCAGGTCTCTCTTGCTGTCTGGGGTGTGAAGCAGCTCTCTCCTGCTGTCTGGGTAGTGACGCAGCTCTCTCTTGCTGTGAGGGGAGTGAAGCAGCTCTCTCCTGCTGACTCGGGAGTGAAGCAGCTCTCTCCTGCTGTCTGAGGAGTGAAGCAGCTCTCACCTGCTGTCTGGGGAGTGAAGCAGCTCACTCCTGCTGTCTGGGGAGTGAAGCAGATCTCTTCTGCTGTCTGGGGATTGAAGCAGCTCTCTCCTCCTGTCTGGGGTGTGAAGCAGTTCCTACCTTCTGTCTGGGGATTGAAGCAGCTCTCACCTTCTGTCTGGGGAGTAAAGCAGCTCTCTCCTGCTGTCTGGGGAGTGAAGCAGCTCTCACCTTCTGTCTGAGGAGTGAAGCAGCTCACTCCTGCTGTCTGGGGAGTGAAGCAGATCTCTCCTGCTGTCTGGGGATTGAAGCAGCTCTCTCCTGATTTCTGGGGAGTGAAGCAGCTCTCTGCTGCGGTCTGTGGAGTGAAATCTTGCACCTGCTGTCTGAGGAGTGATGCCGCTCACTCCTGCAGTCTGGGGAGTGAAGCAGATCTCTTCTGCTGTCTGGGGATGGAAGCAGCTCTCTCCTGCTGTCTGGGGTGTGAAGCAGTTCCTTCCTTCTGTCTGGGGATTGAAGCAGCTCTCTCCTGCTGTCTGGGAAGTGAAGCAGCTCTCACCTGGTCTCTGGGGTGTGATTGCTCTCTCCTGCTGTCTGGGAATTGAAGAGTATCTCGTGCTGTCTGGGTCTGAAACAGCTTTCTCCTGCTGTCTCTGGAGTGAAGCAGCTCTCTCCTGCTGTCTGGTGAGTGAAGCAGCTCTCTCCTGCTGTCTGGTGAGTGAAGCAGCTCTCTCCTACTGTCTGGGAAATGAAGCCTCTCACCTGCTGTCCGGGGAGTGATGCAGCTCTCACTTGATCTCTGGGGAGTGAAGCAGCTCTCTCCTGCTCTCTGGGGTGTGATTGCTCTCTCCTGCTGTCTTGGGATTAACGGGTATCTCCTGCTGTATGGGGAGTGAAGCAGCTCTCTCCTGTTCCCCGGTGAGTGATGCAGCTCTCTCCTACTGTTTGGGGATTGAAGCAGCTCTCTCCTGCTGTCTGGGGAGTGAAGCAGCTCTCTCTTTTGTCTGGGGAGTGAAGCAGCTCTCTCCTGCTGTCTGGGTATTGAAGCAGCTCTCACCTGCTGTCCGGGGAGTGAAGCAGCTCTCTCTTGCTGTGAGGGGAGTGAAGCAGCTCTCTCCTGCTGACTCGGGAGTGAAGCAGCTCTTTCCTGCTGTCTGGGGAGTGAAGCAGCTCTCACCTGCTGTCCGGGGAGTGAAGCAGCTCTCTCCTGCTGTCTGGCGAGTGAAGCAGCTCTCTCTTGCTCATTGGGAAATGAAGGCTCTCACCTGCTGTCTGAGGAGTGAAGCAGCTCACTCCTGCTGTCTGGGGAGTGAAGCAGATCTCTTCTGCTGTCTGGGGATTGAAGCAGCGCTCTCCTCCTGTCTGGGGTGTGAAGCAGTTCCTACCTTCTGTCTGGGGATTGAAGCAGCTCTCACCTTCTGTCTGGGGAGTAAAGCAGCTCTCTCCTGCTGTCTGGGGAGTTGAGCAGATCTCACCTGCAGTCTGAGGAGTGAAGCAGCTCTCTCCTGCTGTCTGGGGAGTGAAGCAGCTCTCTCCTGCTGTCTGGGGAGTGAAGCAGATCTCTGCTGCTCTCTGGTGAGTGAATGATCTCTAGTGCTGTCTGGGGAGTGAAGCAGCTCTCTCATGCTATCTGGGGAGGGAAACACCTCTCTCCTGCTGTCTTGGGATTGAAGCAGCTCTCTCCTAAGGTCTGGGGAGTGAAGGCTCTCTCCTGCTGTCTGGGGAGTGAAGCAGCTCTCTCCTGCTGTCTGGGGAGTGAATCCTCTCTCCTGCAATCTGGGGAGTGAAGCAGTTCTCTCCTGCTGTCTGGGGAGTGAAGCAGATCTCTTCTGCCGTCTGGGGATTGAAGCAGCTCTCTCTTGCTGTCTGGGGTGAGAAGCAGTTCCTTCCTTCTGTGTGGGGATTGAAGCAGCTCTTTCCTGCTGTCTGGAGAGTGAAGAAGCTCTCTTCTGCTGTCAAGGGAGTGAAGCAGCTCACTCCTGCTCTCTGGTGAGTGAATGCTCTCCACTGCTGTCTGGGGAGTGAAGCAGCTCTCTCCTGCTGTCTGAGGAGTGAAGCAGCTCTCTCCTTCTGTCTGGGGATTGAAGCAACTCTTTCCTGCTGTCTGGGTAGTGACGCAGATCTCTCCTGCTGTCTGGGGAGTGAAGCAGGTCTCTCCTGCTGTCTGGGGAGTGAAGCAGCTCTCTCCTGCTGTCTGGGGAGTGAAGCAGTTCTCAGCTGCTGTCTGGGGAGTGAAGCAGCTCTCATCTGCTGTCTGGTTAGTAAAGCAGCTCTCTCCTGCGGTCAAGTTAGTGAAGAACCTCTCTCCTGCTGTCTGGGGAGTGAAGCAGCTCTCTCCTGCTGTCTGGGTAGTGAAGCAGCTCTCTCCTGCTGTCTGGGGAGTGAAGCAGCTCTCTCTTGCTGTCTGGGGAGTGAAGCAGCACTCCCCTGCTGTCTGGGGAGTGAAGCAGCTCTCTCCTGCTGTCTGGGGAGTGAAGCAGATCTCTTCTGCCGTCTGGGGATTGAAGCAGCTCTCTCCTGCTGTCTGGGGTGTGAAGCAGCTCTCTCCTGCTGTCTGGGGAGTGAATCCTCTCTCCTGCAATCTGGGGAGTGAAGCAGCTCACTCCTGCTCTCTGGTGAGTGAATGCTCTCTCCTGCTGTCTGGGGAGTGAAGCATCTCTCACCTGCTGTCTGGGGAGTGAAGCAGCTCTCACCTGCTGTCTGGGGAGTGAAGCAGCTCTCTCATGCTATCTGGGGAGGGAAAAGCCTCTCTCCTGCTGTCTTGGGATTGAAGCAGCTGTGTGCTAAGTTCTGGGGAGTGAAGGCTCTCTCCTGAAGCAGCTCTCTCCTGAAGCTCTCTCCTGAATCTCTCTCCTGACGGCTCTCTCCTGAAGGCTCTCTCCTGAAGCAGCTCTCTCCTGCTGTCTGGGGAGTGAAGCACCTCCCTCGTGCTGTCTGGGGAGTGAATGCTCTCCCATGCTCTCTGGGGAGTGAATAAGCTCTCCCCTGCTCTTTGGGAAATGAAGGCTCAGACCTGCTGTCTGAGGAGTGAAGCAGCTCACTTCTGCTGTCTGGGGATTGAAGCAGATCTCTCCTTCTGTCTGGGGATTGAAGCAACTCTTTCCTGCTGTCTGGGTAGTGACGCAGATCTCTCCTGCTGTCTGGGGAGGGAAGCAGCACTCACCTCCTTCTGGGGAGTGAAGCAGCTCTCTCCTGCTGTCTGGGGAGTGAACCAGCTCTCTCCTGCTGTCTGGGGAGTGAAGCAGTTCTCAGCTGCTGTCTGGGGAGTGAAGCAGCTATGACCTGCTGTCTGGGGAGTGAAGCAGCTCTCATCTGCTGTCTGGTTAGTAAAGCAGCTCTCTCCTGCGGTCTGGTTTGTGAAACAGCTCTCTCCTGCTCTCTGGGGTGTGATTGCTCTCTCCTGCTGACTGAGGATTGACGGGTATCTCCTGCTGTCTGGGGAGTGAAGCAGCTCTCTCCTGCTGTCTGGGGAGTGAAGCAGCTCTCTCCTGCTGTCTGGGGAGTGAAGCAGCTCTCTCCTGCTGTCTGGGGAGTGAAGCAGCTCTCTCTTTTGTCTGGGGAGTGAAGCAGCTCTCTCTTGCTGTCTGAGGAGTGAAGCAGTTCTCTCCTGCTGTCTGGGGTGAGAAGCAGTTCTCACCTGCTGTCTGGGGTGAGAAGCAGTTCTCACCTGCTGTCTGAGGAGTGAAGCAGTTCTCTCCTGCTGTCTGGGGTGAGAAGCAGTTCTCACCTGCTGTCTGGGGAGTGAAGCAGCTCTCTCCTGCTGTCTGGGGAGTGAAGCACCTCTCTCTTGCTGTCTGGGGAGTGAAGCAGCTCTCTCCTGCTGTCTGGGGAGTGAAGCAGCTCTCTCCTGCTATCTGGGGAGTGAAGCAGTTCTCTCCTGCTGTCTGGGGAGTGAAGCAGATCTCTTCTGCCGTCTGGGGATTGAAGCAGCTCTCTCCTGCTGTCTTTGGTGTGAAGCAGTTCCTTCCTGCTTTCTGGGAATTGAAGCAGCTCTCTCCTGCTGTCTGGGTAGTGAAGCAGCTCTCTCTTGCTGTGTGGGGAGTGGAGCAGCTCTCTCCTGCTGTCTCGGGAGTGAAGCAGCTCTTTCCTGCTGTCTGGGGAGTGAAGCAGCTCTCTCCTGCTGTCTGGGAATTGAAGCAGCTCTCTCTTGCTCTTTGGGAAATGAAGGCTCTCACCTGCTGTCAGAGGAGTGAAGCAGCTCACTCCTGCTGTCTGGGGAGTGAAGCAGATCTCTGCTGCTCTCTGGTGAGTGAATGATCTCTAGTGCTGTCTGCGAAGTGAAGCAGCTCTCCCATGCTATCTGGGGAGGGAAACACCTCTCTCCTGCTGTCTTGGGATTGAAGCAGCTCTCTCCTGCTGTCTGGGGAGTGAAGGCTCTCTCCTGCTGTCTGGGGAGTGAAGCAGCTCTCTCCTGCTGTCTGGGGAGTGAAACAGCTCTCTCCTGCTGTCTGGGGAGTGAAGCTGCTCTCTCCTGCTGTCTGGGAAGTGAAACAGCTCTCTCCTGCTGTCTGGGGAGTGAAGCAGCTCCCTCTTTTGTCTGGGGAGTGAAGCAGCTCTCTCCTGCTATCTGGGGAGTGAAGCTGCTCTCTCCTGCTGTCTGGGGAGTGAAGCTGCTCTCTCATGCTATCTGGGGAGGTAAATTCCTCTCTCCTGCTGTCTTGGGATTGAAGCAACTCTCTCCTAAGGTCTGGGGAGTGAAGGCTCTCTCCTACAGTCTGTGGATTGAAGCAGCTCTCTCCCGATGTTTGTGGAGTGAACCAGATCTCCTGCTCTCTGTGGATTGAAGCAGCTCTCTCCTGCTCTCTGGGAAATCAAAGCACTCACCTGCTGTCTGCGGAGTGAAGGCTCGCTCCTGCAGTCCAAGCAGTCTTGTGCAGTATTTGGATTGAGGGAACACAACTGCTTTATGTAGAGTGAAGCAGATCCCTCCTGCTGTCTGGGGACTGAAGGCGCTGTCCTGCTGTGTGGGAACTGAAGCAGCTCTCTACTGCTGTCTGGGGAGTGAAGTCTCACTCCTGCTGTCTGAGGTGTGAAGCAGCTCCCTAATGCTGTCTGGGGAGTGAGCAGCTCTCTCCTGCTGTCTGGGGAGTGAAGCAGCTCGCTCCTGCTGTCTTGGGGAGTGACGGCTCTCTCCTGCTGTCTGGGGTGTGAAGCAGCTCTCTCCTGCTGTCTGGGGAGTGACGGCTCTCTCCTGCTGTCTGGGGAGTGAAGCAGCTCTCTCCTGCTGTCTGGGGAGTGACGACTCTCTCCTGCTGTCTGGGGAGTGAAGCAGCTCTCTCCTGCTGTCTGGGGAGTGAAGCAGCTCTCTCCTGTTCTCAGGGGAGTGAAGCAGATCTCTGCTGCTGTCTGTGGAGTGAAGTCTCGCTCCTGCTGTCTGGAGAGAGAAGCAGCTCTCTCCTGCTGTCTGAGGCCTGAAGCAGCTCTCTCCTGCTGTCTGTGGAGTGAAGGCTCGCTCCAGTTGACTGGGGAGTGAAGAAGCTCTCTCCTGCTGTCAGGGGAGTGAAGCAGCTCACTCCTGCTATCAGGGGAGTGAAGCAGCTCACTCCTGCTGTCTGGGGAGGGAAACACCTCTCTCCTGCTGTCTTGGGATTGAAGCAGCTCTCTCCTAAGGTCTGGGGATTGAAGGCTCTCTCCTGCTGTCTGGGGAGTGAATGCTCTCTCTTGCAATCTGGGGAGTGAAGCAGCTCTCTCCTGCTGTCTGAGGAGTGAAGCAGCTCCCTAATGCTCTCTGGGGAGTGAGCTGCTCTCTCCTGCTCTATGGCTAGTGAAGGCTCTCACCTGCTGTCTGGGGAGTGAAGCAGCTCACTCCTGCTGTCTGGGGAGTGAAGCAGATCTCTTCTGCTGTCTGGTTCATGAAGCAGCTCTCTCCTGCTGTCTGGGGAGTGAAGCAGCTCTCTCCTGCTGTCTGGGGAGTGAAGCAGCTCACTCCAGCAGTCTGGGGAGTGAAGCAGCTCTCTCCTGCTGTCTGGGGAGTGAAGCATCTCACTCCTGCAGTCTGGGGAGTGAAGAAGCTCTCTCCTGCTGTCTGGGGAGTGAAGCAGCTCTCTCCTGCTCTCTAGTGAGTGAAGCAGCTCTCTCCTGCTCTTTGGGAAATGAAGGCTCTCACCTGCTGTCTGGGGATTGAAGCAGCTCTCTCCTGCTGTCTGGGGAGTGAAGCAGATCTCTTCTGCTGTCTGGGGAGTGAAGCAGATCTCTGCTGCTCTCTGGTGAGTGAATGATCTCTAGTGCTGTCTGGGGAGGGAAACACCTCTCTCCTGCTGTCTTGGGATTGAAGCAGCTCTCTCCTAAGGTCTGGGGAGTGAAGGCTCTCTCCTGCTGTCTGGGGAGTGAAGCAGCTCTCTCCTGCTGTCTGGGGAGTGGAGCAGCTCTCTCCTGCTGTCTGGGGAGTGAAGCAGATCTCTTCTGCCGTCTGGGGATTGAAGCAGCTCTCTCTTGCTGTCTGGGTGAGAAGCAGTTCCTTCCTTCTGTGTGGGGATTGAAGCAGCTTTTTCCTGCTGTCTGGGGAGTGAAGAAGCTCTCTTCTGCTGTCAAGGGAGTGAAGCAGCTCACTCCTGCTCTCTGGTGAGTGAATGCTCTCTACTGCTGTGTGGGGAGTGAAGCAGCTCACTCCTGCTGTCTGGGGAGTGAAGCAGGTCTCTCCTGCTGTCTGGGGTGTGAAGCAGATCTCTGCTGCTCTCTGGTGAGTGAATAATCTCTAGTGATCTCTAGTGCTGTCTGGGGAGTGAACCAGATCTCTCCTGCTGTCTGCGGATTGAAGCAGCTCTCTCATGCTATCTGGGGAGGGAAAAGCCTCTCTCCTGCTGTCTTGGGATTGAAGCAGCTGTGTCCTAAGTTCTGGGGAGTGAAGGCTCTCTCCTGAAGCAGCTCTCTCCTGAAGCTCTCTCCTGAATCTCTCTCCTGACGGCTCTCTCCTGAAGCAGCTCTCTCCTGCTGTCTGGGGAGTGAAGCACCTCCCTCGTGCTGTCTGGGGAGTGAATGCTCTCCCATGCTCTCTGGGAGTGAATAAGCTCTCTCCTGCTCTTTGGGAAATGAAGGCTCAGACCTGCTGTCTGAGGAGTGAAGCAGCTCACTTCTGCTGTCTGGGGAGTGAAGCAACTCTCTCCTTCTGTCTGGGGATTGAAGCAACTCTTTCCTGCTGTCTGGGTAGTGACGCAGATCTCTCCTGCTGTCTGGGGAGGGAAGCAGCACTCACCTCCTGTCTGGGGAGTGAAGCAGCTCTCACCTGCTGTCTGGGGAGTGAAGCAGCTCTCTCCTGCTGTCTGGGGAGTGAAGCAGCTCTCTCCTGCTGTCTGTGGAATGAAGCAGCTCTCTCCTGCTGTCTTTGGTGTGAAGCAATTCCTTCCTTCTGTCTGGGGATTGATGCAGCTCTCTGCTGCTGTAAGGGGTGTGAAGCAGTTCCTTCCTGCTTTCTGGGAATTGAAGCAGCTCTCTCCTGCTGTCTGGGTAGTGAGGCAGCTCTCTCTTGCTGTCTGGGGCGTGGAGCAGCACTCTCCTGCTGTCTCGGGAGTGAAGCAGCTCTTACCTGCTGTCCGGGGAGTGAAGCAGCTCTCTCTTGCTCTTTGGGAAATGAAGGCTCTCACCTGCAGTCAGAGGAGTGAACCAGCTCCCTCCTGCTCTCTGGGGTGTGATTGCTCTCTCCTGCTGACTGGGGATTGACGGGTATCTCCTGCTGTATGGGGAGTGAAGCAGCTGTCTCCTGTTCCCCGGTGAGTGAAGCAGCTCTCTCCTGCTGTCTGGGGAGTGAAGCAGCTGTCTCCTGTTCCCCGGTGAGTGATGCAGCTCTCTCCTACTGTCTGGGGTATGAAGCAGTTCCTTCCTTCTGTCTGGGGATTGATGCAGCTCTCTGCTGCTGTATGGGGTGTGAAGCAGTTCCTTCCTGCTTTCTGGGAATTGAAGCAGCTCTCTCCTGCTGTCTGGGTAGTGACGCAGCTCTCTCTTGCTTTGTGGGGAGTGAAGCAGCTCTCTCCTGCTGTCTCGGGAGTGAAGCCGCTCTTTCCTGCTGTCTGGGGAGTGAAGCAGCTCTCTCCTGCGGTCTGGTTTGTGGAGCATCTCTCTCCTGCTGTCTGGGTAGTGAAGCGCCTCTCTCCTGCGGTCTGGTTTGTGAAGCGCCTCTCTCCTGCTGTCTGGGTAGTGAAGCAGCTCTCTCCTGCTGTCTGGTTTGTGAAGCATCTCTCTCCTGCTGTCTGGTTTGTGAAGCGCCTCTCTCCTGCTGTCTGGTTAGTGAAGCAGCTCTCTCCTGCGGTCTAGTTAGTGAAGAACCTCTCTCCTGCTCTCTGGGGAATGAAGCAGCTCTCTCCTGCTCTCCGGGGTGTGATTGCTCTCTCCTGCTGTCTGGGGATTGACGGGTATCTCCTGCTGTATGGGGAGTGAAGCAGCTCTCTCCTGTTCCCCGGTGAGTGATGCAGCTCTGTCCTACTGTTTGGGGATTGAAGCAGCTCTCTAATGCTGTCTGGGGAGTGAAGCAGCTCTCTCTTTTGTCTGGGGAGTGAAGCAGCACTCCCCTGCTGTCTGGGGAGTGAAGCAGATCTCTCCTGCTGTCTGGGAATTGAAGCAGCTCTCTCCTGCTGCCTGGGGAGTGAAGCAGCTCTCTCTTGCTGTCTGGGGAGTGAAGCAGCTCTCTCCTGCTGTCTCGGGAGTGAAGCAGCTCTTTCCTGCTGTCCGGGGAGTGATGCAGCTCTCTCCTGCTGTCTGGGAAGTGAAGAAGCTCTCTCTTGCTCTTTGGGAAATGAAGGCTCTAACCTGCTGTCTGAGGAGTGAAGCAGCTCACTCCTGCTGTCTGGGGAGTAAAGCAGATCTCTTCTGCAATCTGGCGATTGAAGCAGCTCTCTCCTTCTGTCTGGGGATTGAAACAGCTCTCTGCTGCTGTCTGTGGAGTGAATTCTTGCACCTGCTGTCTGGGGAGTGAAGCAGCTCTCTCCTGCTGTCTGAGGAGTGATGCAGCTCTCTCCTGCTGTCTGGGGAGTGAAGCAGATCTCATCTGCTGTCTGGGGATTGAAGCAGCTCTCTGCTGCTCTCTGGGGGGTGAAGCAGTTCCTTCCTTCTGTCTGGGGATTGAAGCAGCTCTCTCTTGCTGTCTGGGGTGAGAAGCAGTTCCTTCATTCTGTGTGGGGATTGAAGCAGCTCTTTCCTGCTGTCTGGGGAGTGAAGAAGCTCTCTTCTGCTGTCAAGGGAGTGAAGCAGCTCACTCCTGCTCTCCGGTGAGTGAATGCTCTCTACTGCTGTCTGGGGTGTGAAGCAGCTCTCTCCTGCTGTCTGGGGAGTGAAGCAGCTCACTCCTGCTGTCTGGGGTGTGAAGCAGGTCTCTCCTGCTCTCTGGTGAGTGAATGATCTCTCGTGATCTCTAGTGCTGTCTGGGGAGCGAACCAGATCTCTCCTGCTGTCTGCGGATTGAAGCAGCTCTCTCATGCTATCTTGAGAGGGAAAAGCCTCTCTCCTGCTGTCTTGGGATTGAAGCAGCTGTGTCCTAAGTTCTGGGGAGTGAAGGCTCTCTCCTGAAGCAGCTCTCTCCTGAAGCTCTCTCCTGAATCCCTCTCCTGACGGCTCTCTCCTGAAGGCTCTCTCCTGAAGCAGCTCTCTCCTGCTGTCTGGGGAGTGAAGCACCTCCCTCGTGCTGTCTGGGGAGTGAATGCTCTCCCATGCTCTCTGGGGAGTGAATAAGCTCTCTCCTGCTCTTTGGGAAATGAAGGCTCAGACCTGCTGTCTGAGGAGTGAAGCAGCTCACTTCTGCTGTCTGGGGAGTGAAGCAACACTCTCCTTCTGTCTGGGGATTGAAGCAACTCTTTCCTGCTGTCTGGGTAGTGACGCAGATCTCTCCTGCTGTCTGGGGAGGGAAGCAGCACTTACCTCCTGTCTGGGGAGTGAAGCAGCTCTCTCCTGCTGTCTGGTTAGTAAAGCAGCTCTCTCCTGCGGTCTGGTTTGTGAAGCGCCTCTCTCCTGCTCTAGGGGAGTGAAACAGCTCTCTCCTGCTCTCTGGGGTGTGATTGCTCTCTCCTGTTGTCTGGGGATTGACGGGTATCTCCTGCTGTATGGGGAGTGAAGCAGCTCTCTCCTGTTCCCCGGTGAGTGATGCAGCTCTGTCTTACTGTTTGGGGATTGAAGCAGCTCTCTAATGCTGTCTGGGGAGTGAAGCAGCTCTCTCTTTTGTCTGGGGAGTGAAGCAGCTCTCTCCTGCTGTCTGGGTAGTGACGCAGCTCTCTCCTAATGTCTCGGGAGTGAAGCAGCTCTTTCCTGCTGTCTGGGGAGTGAAGCAGCTCTCTCCTGCTGTCTGGGGAGTGAAGCAGCTCTCTCCTGCTGTCTGGGGAGTGAAGCAGCTCTCTCCTGCTGTCTGGGGAGTGAAGCAGCTCTCTCCTGCTGTCTGGGGAGAGATGCAGTTCTCAGCTGCTGTCTGGGTAGTGAAGCAGTTCTCTCCTGCAGTCTGGGTAGTGAAGAACCTCTCTCCTGCTGTCTGGGGAGTGAAGCAGCTCTCTCCTGCTGTCTGGGGAGTGAAGCAGCTCTCTCCTGCTGTCTGGGGAGTGAAGCAGCACTCTCCTGCTGTCTGGGGAGTGAAGCAGCTCTCTCCTGCGGTCTGGGGAGTGAAGCAGCTCTCTCCTGCTGTCTGGGGAGTGAAGCAGCTCTCTCTTTTGTCTGGGGAGTGAAGCAGCTCTCTCCTGCTGTCTGGGTAGTGACGCAGCTCTCTCCTAATGTCTCGGGAGTGAAGCAGCTCTTTCCTGCTGTCTGGGGAGTGAAGCAGCTCTCTCCTGCTGTCTGGGGAGTGAAGCAGCTCTCTCCTGCTGTCTGGGGAGTGAAGCAGCTCTCTCCTGCTGTCTGGGGAGTGAAGCAGCTCTCTCCTGCTGTCTGGGGAGAGATGCAGTTCTCAGCTGCTGTCTGGGTAGTGAAGCAGTTCTCTCCTGCAGTCTGGGTAGTGAAGAACCTCTCTCCTGCTGTCTGGGGAGTGAAGCAGCTCTCTCCTGCTGTCTGGGGAGTGAAGCAGCTCTCTCCTGCTGTCTGGGGAGTGAAGCAGCACTCTCCTGCTGTCTGGGGAGTGAAGCAGTTCTCTCCTGCTGTCTGGGGAGTGAAGCAGCTCTCTCCTGCTGTCTGGGGAGTGAAGCAGCTCTCTCCTGCTGTCTGGGGAGTGAAGCAGCACTCTCCTGCTGTCTGGGGAGTGAAGCAGCTCTCTCCTGCGGTCTGGGGAGTGAAGCAGCTCTCTCCTGCAGTCTGGGTAGTGAAGAACCTCTCTCCTGCTGTCTGGGGAGTGAAGCAGCACTCCCCTGCTGTCTGGGTAGTGAAGCAGCTCTCTCCTGCTGTCTGGGGAGTGAAGCAGCTCTCTCCTGCTGTCTGGGGAGTGAAGCAGCTCTCTCCTGCTGTCTGGGGAGTGAGGCAGCACTCTCCTGCTGTCTGGGGAGTGAAGCAGCTCTCCCCTGCTGTCTGGGGAGTGAAGCAGATCTCTTCTGCCGTCTGGGGATTGAAGCAGCTCTCTCCTGCTGTCTGGGGTGTGAAGCAGATCTCTGCTGCTCTCTGGGGATGAAGCAGTTCCTTCCTTCTGTCTGGGGATTGAAGCAGCTCTCTCCTGCTGTCTGGGTAGTGACGAAGCTCTCTCTTGCTGTCTGGGGAGTGAATCAGCTCTCACCTGCTGTCTGGGGAGTGAAGCAGCTCTCTCCTGCTGTCTGGGGTGTGATTGCTCTCTCCTGCTGTCTGGGAATTGAAGGGTATCTCGTGCTGTCTGGGTCTGAAACAGCTTTCCCCTGCTGTCTGTGGAGTGAAGCAGCTCTCTCCTGATGTCTGATGAGTGAAGCAGCTCTCTCCTACTGTTTGGGGAGTGAAGCAGCTCTCTCACGCTGTCTGGGGAGTGAAGCAGCTCTCTCCTGCTGTCTGGGGAGTGAAGCAGCACTCTCCTGCTGTCTGGGGAGTGAAGCAGCTCTCTCCTGCTGTCTGGAGAGTGAAGCATCTCTCTCTTTCTGTCTGGGGAGTGAAGCAGCTCTCTCCTGCTGTCTGGGGAGTGAGGCAGCTCTCTCCTGCTGTCTGGGGAGTGAAGCAGTTCTCACCTGCTGTCTGGCGAGTGAAGCAGCTCTCTCCTGCTGTCTGGTTAGTGAAGCAGCTCTCTCCTGCTGTCTGGTTTGTGAAGCGCCTCTCTCCTGCTGTCTGGGTAGTGAAGCAGCTTTCTCCTGCGGTCTAGTTAGTGAAGAACCTCTCTCCTGCTCTCTGGGGAGTGAAACAGCTCTCTCCTGCTCTCTGGGGTGTGATTGCTCTCTCCTGCTGTCTGGGGATTGACGGGTATCTCCTGCTGTATGGGGAGTGAAGCAGCTGTCTCCTGTTCCCCGGTGAGTGATGCAGCTCTCTCCTACTGTTTGGGGATTGAAGCAGCTCTCTCTTTTGTCTGGGGATTGAAGCAGCTCTCTCCTGCTGTCTGGGGTGTGAAGCAGCTCCTCTCCTGCTGTCTGGGGTGTGAAGCAGCTCTCTCCTGCTGTCTGGGGACTGAAGCAGCTATCTCCTGCTGTCTGTGGAGTGAAGCAGTTCTCTCCTGCTGTCTGGGGTGTGAAGCAGTTCCTTCCTTCTGTCTGGGGATTGATGCAGCTCTCTGCTGCTGTATGGGGTGTGAAGCAGTTCCTTCCTGCTTTCTGGGAATTGAAGCAGCTCTCTCCTGCTGTCTGGGTAGTGGCGCAGCTCTCTCTTGCTGTCTGGGGAGTGAAGCAGCTCTTTCCAGCTGTCTGGGGAGTGAAGCAGCTCTCACCTGCTGTCCGGGGAGTGAGGCAGCTCTCTCCTGCTGTTTGGGGAGTGAAGCAGCTCTCTCCTGCTGTCTGGGGAGTGAAGCAGCGCTCTCCTGCTGTCTGCGGATTGAAGCAGCTCTGTCCTGCTCTTTGGAAAATGAAGGCTCACACCTGCTGTCTGAGGAGTGAAGCAGCTCACTCCTGCTGTCTGGGGAGTGAAGCAGATCTCTTATGCTGTCTGGGGATTGAAGCAGCTCTCTCCTCCTGTCTGGTGTGAGAAGCAGTTCCTACCTTCTGTCTGGGGATTGAAGCAGCTCTCTCCTCCAGTCTGTGGAGTGAAGTCTTGCACCTGCTGTCTGCGGAGTGAAGCAGCTCTCTCCTGCTGTCTGGGGTGTGAAGCAGTTCCTTCCTTCAGTCTGGGGATTGAAGCAGCTCTCTCCTGCTGTCTGGGTAGTGACGCAGCTCTCTCCTGCTGTCTGGGGAGTGAATCAGCTCTCACCTGCTGTCAGGGGAGTGAAGCAGCTCCCTACTGCTCTCTGGGGAGTGAAGAAATTCTCACCTGCTGATGGGGACTGAAGCTGCTCTCACCTGCTGTCTGTGGAGTGAAGCAGCTCTCTCCTGCTCTCTGGGGTGTAATTGCTCTCTCCTGCTGTCTGGGAATTGAAGGGTATCTCGTGCTGTCTGGGTCTGAAACAGCTTTCTCCTGCTGTCTGTGGAGTGAAGCAGCTCTCTCCTGCTGTCTGGTGAGTGAAGCAGCTCTCTCCTACTGTTTGGGGATAGAAGCAGCTCCCTCTTGCTGTCTGGGGAGTGAAGCAGCTCTCTCCTGCTGTCTGGGGAGTGATGCATCTCTCTCTTTCTGTCTGGGGAGTGAGGCAGCTCTCTCTTGATGTCTGGGGAGTGAAGCAGCTCTCACCTGCTGTCTGGGGAGTGAAGCAGCTCTCTCTTTCTGTCTGGGGAGTGAAGCAGCTCTCTCCTGCTGTCTGGGGAGTGAGGCAGCTCTCTCCTGCTGTCTGGGGAGTGAAGCAGTTCTCACCTGATGTCTGGCGAGTGAAGCAGCTCTCTCCTGCTGTCTGGTTAGTGAAGCAGCTCTCTCCTGCTGTCTGGTTTGTGAAGAACCTCTCTCCTGCTGTCTGGGTAGTGAAGCAGCTTTCTCCTGCGGTCTAGTTAGTGAAGAACCTCTCTCCTGCTCTCTGGGGAGTGAAACAGCTCTCTCCTGCTCTCTGGGGTGTGATTGCTCTCTCCTGCTGTCTGGGGATTGACGGGTATCTCCTGCTGTATGGGGAGTGAAGCAGCTGTCTCCTGTTCCCCGGTGAGTGATGCAGCTCTCTCCTACTGTTTGGGGATTGAAGCAGCTCTCTCTTTTGTCTGGGGATTGAAGCAGCTCTCTCCTGCTGTCTGGGGTGTGAAGCAGCTCTCTCCTGCTGTCTGGGGTGTGAAGCAGTTCCTTCCTTCTGTCTGGGGATTGATGCAGCTCTCTGCTGCTGTCTGGGTAGTGGCGCAGCTCTCTCTTGCTGTCTGGGGAGTGAAGCAGCTCTTTCCAGCTGTCTGGGGAGTGAAGCAGCTCTCACCTGCTGTCCGGGGAGTGAGGCAGCTCTCTCCTGCTGTTTGGGGAGTGAAGCAGCTCTCTCCTGCTGTCTGGGGAGTGAAGCAGCGCTCTCCTGCTGTCTGCGGATTGAAGCAGCTCTGTCCTGCTCTTTGGAAAATGAAGGCTCACACCTGCTGTCTGAGGAGTGAAGCAGCTCTCACCTGCTGTCTGAGGAGTGAAGCAGCTCACTCCTGCTGTCTGGGGAGTGAAGCAGATCTCTTATGCTGTCTGGGGATTGAAGCAGCTCTCTCCTCCTGTCTGGTGTCAGAAGCAGTTCCTACCTTCTGTCTGGGGAGTGAAGCAGCTCTCTCCTCCAGTCTGTGGAGTGAAGTCTTGCACTTGCTGTCTGCGGAGTGAAGCAGCTCTCTCCTGCTGTCTGGGGTGTGAAGCAGTTCCTTCCTTCAGTCTGGGGATTGAAGCAGCTCTCTCCTGCTGTCTGGGTAGTGACGCAGCTCTCTCCTGCTGTCTGGGGAGTGAATCAGCTCTCTCCTGCTGTCTGGGGAGTGAATCAGCTCTCACCTGCTGTCAGGGGAGTGAAGCAGCTCCCTGCTGCTCTCTGGGGAGTGAAGAAATTCTCACCTGCTGATGGGGACTGAAGCTGCTCTCACCTGCTGTCTGTGGAGTGAAGCAGCTCTCTCCTGCTCTCTGGGGTGTAATTGCTCTCTCCTGCTGTCTGGGAATTGAAGGGTATCTCGTGCTGTCTGGGTCTGAAACAGCTTTCTCCTGCTGTCTGTGGAGTGAAGCAGCTCTCTCCTGCTGTCTGGTGAGTGAAGCAGCTCTCTCCTACTGTTTGGGGAGTGAAGCAGCTCCCTCTTGCTGTCTGGGGAGTGAAGCAGCTCTCTCCTGCTGTCTGGGGAGTGATGCATCTCTCTCTTTCTGTCTGGGGAGTGAGGCAGCTCTCTCTTGATGTCTGGGGAGTGAAGCAGCTCTCACCTGCTGTCTGGGGAGTGAAGCAGCTCTCTCCTGCTGTCTGGGGAGTGAAGCAGCTCTCTCCTGCTGTCTGGGGTGTGAAGCAGTTCCTTCCTTCTGTCTGGGGATTGATGCAGCTCTCTGCTGCTGTATGGGGTGTGAAGCAGTTCCTTCCTGCTTTCTGGGAATTGAAGCAGCTCTCTCCTGCTGTCTGGGTAGTGACGCAGCTCTCTCTTGCTGTGTGGGGAGTGAAGCAGCTCTCTCCTGCTGTCTCGGGAGTGAAGCAGCTCTTTCCTGCTGTCTGGGGAGTGACGCAGCTCTCACCTGCTCTCCGGGGAGTGAAGCAGCTCTCTCCTGCTGTCTGGGAAGTGAAGCAGCTCTCTCTTGCTCTTTGGGAAATGAAGGCTCTCACCTGCTGTCTGAGGAGTGAAGCAGCTCACCCCTGCTGTCTGGGGAGTGAAGCAGCTCTCTCCTGCTGTCTCGGGAGTGAAGCAGCTCTTTCCTGCTGTCTGGGGAGTGACGCAGCTCTCACCTGCTGTCTGGGAAGTGAAGCAGCTCTCTCTTGCTCTTTGGGAAATGAAGGCTCTCACCTGCTGTCTGAGGAGTGAAGCAGCTCACCCCTGCTGTCTGGGGAGTGAAGCAGCTCTCTCCTGCTGTCTCGGGAGTGAAGCAGCTCTTTCCTGCTGTCTGGGGAGTGAAGCAGCTCTCACCTGCTGTCCGGGGAGTGATGCAGCTCTCACCTGCTGTCCGGGGAGTGATGCAGCTCTCTCCTGCTGTCTGGGGAGTGAAGCACCTCTCTCCTGCTCTCTGGGGTGTGATTGCTCTCTCCTGCTGTCTGGGGAGTGAATTGTATCTCCTGCTGTCTGCGGATTGAAGCAGCTCTGTCCTGCTCTTTGGAAAATGAAGGCTCACTCCTGCTGTCTGGGGAGTGAAGCAGATCTCTTCTGCTGTCTGGGGTGTGAAGCATTTCCTTCCTTCTGTCTGGGGATTGAAGCAGCTCTCTCCTGCTGTCTGGGTTGTGACGAAGCTCTCTCTTGCTGTCTGGGGAGTGAGTCAGCTCTCTCCTGCTCTCTGGGGTGTAATATCTCTCTCCTGCTGTCTGGGAATTGAAGGGTATCTCGTGCTGTCTGGGTCTGAAAGAGCTTTCTCCTGCTGTCTGGTAAGTAAAGCAGCTCTCTCCTGCTGTCTGGTGAGTGAAGCAGCTCTCTCCTACTGTTTGGTGAGTGAAGCAGCTCTCTCACGCTGTCTGGGGAGTGAAGCAGCTCTCTCTTGCTGTCTGGGGAGTGAAGCAGCTCTCTCCTGCTGTCTGGGGAGTGAAGCAGCTCTATCACGCTGTCTGGGGAGTGAAGCAGCTCTCTCCTGCTGTCTGGGGAGTGAAGCAGCTCTCTCCTGCTGTCTGGGTAGTGAAGCAGCTTTCTCCTGCGGTCTAGTTAGTGAAGAACCTCTCTCCTGCTCTCTGGGGAGTGAAACAGCTCTCTCCTGCTCTCTGGGGTGTGATTGCTCTCTCCTGCTGTCTGGGGATTGACGGGTATCTCCTGCTGTATGGGGAGTGAAGCAGCTGTCTCCTGTTCCCCGGTGAGTGATGCAGCTCTCTCCTACTGTTTGGGGATTGAAGCAGCTCTCTCTTTTGTCTGGGGATTGAAGCAGCTCTCTCCTGCTGTCTGGGGTGTGAAGCAGCTCTCTCCTGCTGTCTGGGGTGTGAAGCAGTTCCTTCCTTCTGTCTGGGGATTGAAGCAGTTCTCTCCTGCTATCTGGGGTGTGAAGCAGTTCCTTCCTTCTGTCTGGGGATTGATGCAGCTCTCTGCTGCTGTATGGGGTGTGAAGCAGTTCCTTCCTGCTTTCTGGGAATTGAAGCAGCTCTCTCCTGCTGTCTGGGTAGTGGCGCAGCTCTCTCTTGCTGTCTGGGGAGTGAAGCAGCTCTTTCCAGCTGTCTGGGGAGTGAAGCAGCTCTCACCTGCTGTCCGGGGAGTGAGGCAGCTCTCTCCTGCTGTTTGGGGAGTGAAGCAGCTCTCTCCTGCTGTCTGGGGAGTGAAGCAGCGCTCTCCTGCTGTCTGCGGATTGAAGCAGCTCTGTCCTGCTCTTTGGAAAATGAAGGCTCACACCTGCTGTCTGAGGAGTGAAGCAGCTCTCACCTGCTGTCTGGGGAGTGAAGCAGATCTCTTATGCTGTCTGGGGATTGAAGCAGCTCTCTCCTCCTGTCTGGTGTGAGAAGCAGTTCCTACCTTCTGTCTGGGGATTGAAGCAGCTCTCTCCTCCAGTCTGTGGAGTGAAGTCTTGCACCTGCTGTCTGCGGAGTGAAGCAGCTCTCTCCTGCTGTCTGGGGTGTGAAGCAGTTCCTTCCTTCAGTCTGGGGATTGAAGCAGCTCTCTCCTGCTGTCTGGGTAGTGACGCAGCTCTCTCCTGCTGTCGGAGGAGTGAATCAGCTCTCACCTGCTGTCAGGGGAGTGAAGCAGCTCCCTACTGCTCTCTGGGGAGTGAAGAAATTCTCACCTGCTGATGGGGACTGAAGCTGCTCTCACCTGCTGTCTGTGGAGTGAAGCAGCTCTCTCCTGCTCTCTGGGGTGTAATTGCTCTCTCCTGCTGTCTGGGAATTGAAGGGTATCTCGTGCTGTCTGGGTCTGAAACAGCTTTCTCCTGCTGTCTGTGGAGTGAAGCAGCTCTCTCCTGCTGTCTGGTGAGTGAAGCAGCTCTCTCCTACTGTTTGGGGATAGAAGCAGCTCCCTCTTGCTGTCTGGGGAGTGAAGCAGCTCTCTCCTGCTGTCTGGGGAGTGATGCATCTCTCTCTTTCTGTCTGGGGAGTGAGGCAGCTCTCTCTTGATGTCTGGGGAGTGAAGCAGCTCTCACCTGCTGTCTGGGGAGTGAAGCAGCTCTCTCTTTCTGTCTGGGGAGTGAAGCAGCTCTCTCCTGCTGTCTGGGGAGTGAGGCAGCTCTCTCCTGCTGTCTGGGGAGTGAAGCAGTTCTCACCTGCTGTCTGGCGAGTGAAGCAGCTCTCTCCTGCTGTCTGGTTAGTGAAGCAGCTCTCTCCTGCTGTCTGGTTTGTGAAGCGCCTCTCTCCTGCTGTCTGGGTAGTGAAGCAGCTTTCTCCTGCGGTCTAGTTAGTGAAGAACCTCTCTCCTGCTCTCTGGGGAGTGAAACAGCTCTCTCCTGCTCTCTGGGGTGTGATTGCTCTCTCCTGCTGTCTGGGGATTGACGGGTATCTCCTGCTGTATGGGGAGTGAAGCAGCTGTCTCCTGTTCCCCGGTGAGTGATGCAGCTCTCTCCTACTGTTTGGGGATTGAAGCAGCTCTCTCTTTTGTCTGGGGATTGAAGCAGCTCTCTCCTGCTGTCTGGGGTGTGAAGCAGCTCTCTCCTGCTGTCTGGGGTGTGAAGCAGTTCCTTCCTTCTGTCTGGGGATTGATGCAGCTCTCTGCTGCTGTATGGGGTGTGAAGCAGTTCCTTCCTGCTTTCTGGGAATTGAAGCAGCTCTCTCCTGCTGTCTGGGTAGTGGCGCAGCTCTCTCTTGCTGTCTGGGGAGTGAAGCAGCTCTTTCCAGCTGTCTGGGGAGTGAAGCAGCTCTCACCTGCTGTCCGGGGAGTGAGGCAGCCCTCTCCTGCTGTTTGGGGAGTGAAGCAGCTCTCTCCTGCTGTCTGGGGAGTGAAGCAGCGCTCTCCTGCTGTCTGCGGATTGAAGCAGCTCTGTCCTGCTCTTTGGAAAATGAAGGCTCACACCTGCTGTCTGAGGAGTGAAGCAGCTCTCACCTGCTGTCTGAGGAGTGAAGCAGCTCACTCCTGCTGTCTGGGGAGTGAAGCAGATCTCTTATGCTGTCTGGGGATTGAAGCAGCTCTCTCCTCCTGTCTGGTGTGAGAAGCAGTTCCTACCTTCTGTCTGGGGAGTGAAGCAGCTCTCTCCTCCAGTCTGTGGAGTGAAGTCTTGCACCTGCTGTCTGCGGAGTGAAGCAGCTCTCTCCTGCTGTCTGGGGTGTGAAGCAGTTCCTTCCTTCAGTCTGGGGATTGAAGCAGCTCTCTCCTGCTGTCTGGGTAGTGACGCAGCTCTCTCCTGCTGTCTGGGGAGTGAATCAGCTCTCACCTGCTGTCAGGGGAGTGAAGCAGCTCCCTACTGCTCTCTGGGGAGTGAAGAAATTCTCACCTGCTGATGGGGACTGAAGCTGCTCTCACCTGCTGTCTGTGGAGTGAAGCAGCTCTCTCCTGCTCTCTGGGGTGTAATTGCTCTCTCCTGCTGTCTGGGAATTGAAGGGTATCTCGTGCTGTCTGGGTCTGAAACAGCTTTCTCCTGCTGTCTGTGGAGTGAAGCAGCTCTCTCCTGCTGTCTGGTGAGTGAAGCAGCTCTCTCCTACTGTTTGGGGAGTGAAGCAGCTCCCTCTTGCTGTCTGGGGAGTGAAGCAGCTCTCTCCTGCTGTCTGGGGAGTGATGCATCTCTCTCTTTCTGTCTGGGGAGTGAGGCAGCTCTCTCTTGATGTCTGGGGAGTGAAGCAGCTCTCACCTGCTGTCTGGGGAGTGAAGCAGCTCTCTCCTGCTGTCTGGGGAGTGAAGCAGCTCTCTCCTGCTGTCTGGGGTGTGAAGCAGTTCCTTCCTTCTGTCTGGGGATTGATGCAGCTCTCTGCTGCTGTATGGGGTGTGAAGCAGTTCCTTCCTGCTTTCTGGGAATTGAAGCAGCTCTCTCCTGCTGTCTGGGTAGTGACGCAGCTCTCTCTTGCTGTGTGGGGAGTGAAGCAGCTCTCTCCTGCTGTCTCGGGAGTGAAGCAGCTCTTTCCTGCTGTCTGGGGAGTGACGCAGCTCTCACCTGCTCTCCGGGGAGTGAAGCAGCTCTCTCCTGCTGTCTGGGAAGTGAAGCAGCTCTCTCTTGCTCTTTGGGAAATGAAGGCTCTCACCTGCTGTCTGAGGAGTGAAGCAGCTCACCCCTGCTGTCTGGGGAGTGAAGCAGCTCTCTCCTGCTGTCTCGGGAGTGAAGCAGCTCTTTCCTGCTGTCTGGGGAGTGACGCAGCTCTCACCTGCTGTCTGGGAAGTGAAGCAGCTCTCTCTTGCTCTTTGGGAAATGAAGGCTCTCACCTGCTGTCTGAGGAGTGAAGCAGCTCACCCCTGCTGTCTGGGGAGTGAAGCAGCTCTCTCCTGCTGTCTCGGGAGTGAAGCAGCTCTTTCCTGCTGTCTGGGGAGTGAAGCAGCTCTCACCTGCTGTCCGGGGAGTGATGCAGCTCTCACCTGCTGTCCGGGGAGTGATGCAGCTCTCTCCTGCTGTCTGGGGAGTGAAGCACCTCTCTCCTGCTCTCTGGGGTGTGATTGCTCTCTCCTGCTGTCTGGGGAGTGAATTGTATCTCCTGCTGTCTGCGGATTGAAGCAGCTCTGTCCTGCTCTTTGGAAAATGAAGGCTCACTCCTGCTGTCTGGGGAGTGAAGCAGATCTCTTCTGCTGTCTGGGGTGTGAAGCATTTCCATCCTTCTGTCTGGGGATTGAAGCAGCTCTCTCCTGCTGTCTGGGTTGTGACGAAGCTCTCTCTTGCTGTCTGGGGAGTGAGTCAGCTCTCTCCTGCTCTCTGGGGTGTAATATCTCTCTCCTGCTGTCTGGGAATTGAAGGGTATCTCGTGCTGTCTGGGTCTGAAAGAGCTTTCTCCTGCTGTCTGGTAAGTAAAGCAGCTCTCTCCTGCTGTCTGGTGAGTGAAGCAGCTCTCTCCTACTGTTTGGTGAGTGAAGCAGCTCTCTCATGCTGTCTGGGGAGTGCAGCAGCTCTCTCTTGCTGTCTGGGGAGTGAAGCAGCTCTCTCCTGCTGTCTGGGGAGTGAAGCAGCTCTCTCACGCTGTCTGGGGAGTGAAGCAGCTCCCTCTTGCTCTCCGGGGAGTGAAGCAGCTCTCTCTTGCTGTCTGGGGAGTGAACCAGCTCTCTCCTGCTGTCTGGGGAGTGAAGCAGCTCTTTCCTGCTGTCTGGGGAGTGAAGCAGCTCTCTCCTGCTGTCTGGGGATTGAAGCAGCTGTCTACTGCTCTCTGGGAAAAGAACGCTCTCTCCTGCTGTCTGGGGAGTGAATTGTATCTCCTGCTGTCTGGGGAGTGAAGCAGATCTCTTCTGCTGTCTGGGGATTGAAGCAGCTCTCTCCTCCTGTCTGGTGTGTGAAGCAGTTCCTACCTTCTGTCTGGGGATTGAAGCAGCTCTCTCCTGCTGTCTGGGGAGTGAAGCAGCTCTCTCCTGCTGTCTTGTGAGTGAATGCTCTCTCCTGCTGTCTGGGGAGTGAAGCAGCTCTCTGCTGCTGTCTGGGGAGTGAAGCAGCTCTCTCCTGCTCTCTGGGGTGTGATTGCTCTCTCCTGCTGTCTGGGAATTGAAGGGTATCTCGTGCTGTCTGTGTCTGAAACAGCTCTCTCCTACTGTTTGGGGAGTGAAGCAGCAGTCTCCTACTGTTTGGGGAGTGAAGCAGCTCTCTCCTGCTGTCTGGGGAGTGAAGCAGCTCCCTCTTTCTCTCCGGGGAGTGAAGCAGCTCTCTCCTGCTGTCTGGGGAGTGAAGGCTCTCTCTTTCTGTCTGGGGAGTGAAGCAGCTCTCTCTTGCTGTCTGGGGAGTGAAGCAGCTCTCTCCTGCTGTCTGGGGATTGAAGCAGCTCTCTCCTGCTGTCTGGGGAGTGAAGCAGCTCTCTTCTGCTGTCTGGGGAGTGAAGCTGCTCTCTCCTGCTGTCTGGGTTGTGACGAAGCTCTCTCTTGCTGTCTGGGGAGTGAATCAGCTCTCACCTGCTGTCTGGGGAGTGAAGCAGCTCTCTCCTGCTGTCTGGGGAGTGAAGCAGCTCTCACCTGCTGTCTGGGGAGTGAAGCAGCTCTCTCCTGCTGCCTGTGGAGTGAAGCAGCTCTCTCCTGCTGTCTGGTGAGTGAAGCAGCTCTCTCCTACTGTTTGGGGAGTGAAGCAGCTCTCTCACGCTGTCTGGGGAGTGAAGCAGCTCCCTCTTGCTCTCCGGGGAGTGAAGCAGCTCTCTCTTGCTGTCTGGGGAGTGAAGCAGCTCTCTCCTGCTGTCTGGGGAGTGATGTATCTCTCTCTTTCTGTCGCGGGAGTGAAGCAGCTCTCTCCTGCTGTCTGGTGAGTGAAGCAGCACTCTCCTGCTGTCTGGGGAGTGAAGCAGCTCTTTCCTGCTGTCTGGGGAGTGAGGCAGCTCTCTCCTGCTGTCTGGGGTGTGATTTCTCTCTCCTGCTGTCTGGGAATTGAAGGGTATCTCGTGCTGTCTGGGTCTGAAACAGCTTTCTCCTGCTGTCTGTGGAGTGAAGCAGCTCTCTCCTGCTGTCTGGTGAGTGAAGCAGCTCTCTCCTACTGTTTGGGGATAGAAGCAGCTCCCTCTTGCTGTCTGGGGAGTGAAGCAGCTCTCTCCTGCTGTCTGGGGAGTGATGCATCTCTCTCTTTCTGTCTGGGGAGTGAGGCAGCTCTCTCTTGATGTCTGGGGAGTGAAGCAGCTCTCACCTGCTGTCTGGGGAGTGAAGCAGCTCTCTCTTTCTGTCTGGGGAGTGAAGCAGCTCTCTCCTGCTGTCTGGGGAGTGAGGCAGCTCTCTCCTGCTGTCTGGGGAGTGAAGCAGTTCTCACCTGATGTCTGGCGAGTGAAGCAGCTCTCTCCTGCTGTCTGGTTAGTGAAGCAGCTCTCTCCTGCTGTCTGGTTTGTGAAGCGCCTCTCTCCTGCTGTCTGGGTAGTGAAGCAGCTTTCTCCTGCGGTCTAGTTAGTGAAGAACCTCTCTCCTGCTCTCTGGGGAGTGAAACAGCTCTCTCCTGCTCTCTGGGGTGTGATTGCTCTCTCCTGCTGTCTGGGGATTGACGGGTATCTCCTGCTGTATGGGGAGTGAAGCAGCTGTCTCCTGTTCCCCGGTGAGTGATGCAGCTCTCTCCTACTGTTTGGGGATTGAAGCAGCTCTCTCTTTTGTCTGGGGATTGAAGCAGCTCTCTCCTGCTGTCTGGGGTGTGAAGCAGCTCTCTCCTGCTGTCTGGGGTGTGAAGCAGTTCCTTCCTTCTGTCTGGGGATTGATGCAGCTCTCTGCTGCTGTATGGGGTGTGAAGCAGTTCCTTCCTGCTTTCTGGGAATTGAAGCAGCTCTCTCCTGCTGTCTGGGTAGTGGCGCAGCTCTCTCTTGCTGTCTGGGGAGTGAAGCAGCTCTTTCCAGCTGTCTGGGGAGTGAAGCAGCTCTCACCTGCTGTCCGGGGAGTGAGGCAGCTCTCTCCTGCTGTTTGGGGAGTGAAGCAGCTCTCTCCTGCTGTCTGGGGAGTGAAGCAGCGCTCTCCTGCTGTCTGCGGATTGAAGCAGCTCTGTCCTGCTCTTTGGAAAATGAAGGCTCACACCTGCTGTCTGAGGAGTGAAGCAGCTCTCACCTGCTGTCTGAGGAGTGAAGCAGCTCACTCCTGCTGTCTGGGGAGTGAAGCAGATCTCTTATGCTGTCTGGGGATTGAAGCAGCTCTCTCCTCCTGTCTGGTGTCAGAAGCAGTTCCTACCTTCTGTCTGGGGAGTGAAGCAGCTCTCTCCTCCAGTCTGTGGAGTGAAGTCTTGCACCTGCTGTCTGCGGAGTGAAGCAGCTCTCTCCTGCTGTCTGGGGTGTGAAGCAGTTCCTTCCTTCAGTCTGGGGATTGAAGCAGCTCTCTCCTGCTGTCTGGGTAGTGACGCAGCTCTCTCCTGCTGTCTGGGGAGTGAATCAGCTCTCTCCTGCTGTCTGGGGAGTGAATCAGCTCTCACCTGCTGTCAGGGGAGTGAAGCAGCTCCCTGCTGCTCTCTGGGGAGTGAAGAAATTCTCACCTGCTGATGGGGACTGAAGCTGCTCTCACCTGCTGTCTGTGGAGTGAAGCAGCTCTCTCCTGCTCTCTGGGGTGTAATTGCTCTCTCCTGCTGTCTGGGAATTGAAGGGTATCTCGTGCTGTCTGGGTCTGAAACAGCTTTCTCCTGCTGTCTGTGGAGTGAAGCAGCTCTCTCCTGCTGTCTGGTGAGTGAAGCAGCTCTCTCCTACTGTTTGGGGAGTGAAGCAGCTCCCTCTTGCTGTCTGGGGAGTGAAGCAGCTCTCTCCTGCTGTCTGGGGAGTGATGCATCTCTCTCTTTCTGTCTGGGGAGTGAGGCAGCTCTCTCTTGATGTCTGGGGAGTGAAGCAGCTCTCACCTGCTGTCTGGGGAGTGAAGCAGCTCTCTCCTGCTGTCTGGGGAGTGAAGCAGCTCTCTCCTGCTGTCTGGGGTGTGAAGCAGTTCCTTCCTTCTGTCTGGGGATTGATGCAGCTCTCTGCTGCTGTATGGGGTGTGAAGCAGTTCCTTCCTGCTTTCTGGGAATTGAAGCAGCTCTCTCCTGCTGTCTGGGTAGTGACGCAGCTCTCTCTTGCTGTGTGGGGAGTGAAGCAGCTCTCTCCTGCTGTCTCGGGAGTGAAGCAGCTCTTTCCTGCTGTCTGGGGAGTGACGCAGCTCTCACCTGCTCTCCGGGGAGTGAAGCAGCTCTCTCCTGCTGTCTGGGAAGTGAAGCAGCTCTCTCTTGCTCTTTGGGAAATGAAGGCTCTCACCTGCTGTCTGAGGAGTGAAGCAGCTCACCCCTGCTGTCTGGGGAGTGAAGCAGCTCTCTCCTGCTGTCTCGGGAGTGAAGCAGCTCTTTCCTGCTGTCTGGGGAGTGATGCAGCTCTCACCTGCTGTCTGGGAAGTGAAGCAGCTCTCTCTTGCTCTTTGGGAAATGAAGGCTCTCACCTGCTGTCTGAGGAGTGAAGCAGCTCACCCCTGCTGTCTGGGGAGTGAAGCAGCTCTCTCCTGCTGTCTCGGGAGTGAAGCAGCTCTTTCCTGCTGTCTGGGGAGTGAAGCAGCTCTCACCTGCTGTCCGGGGAGTGATGCAGCTCTCACCTGCTGTCCGGGGAGTGATGCAGCTCTCTCCTGCTGTCTGGGGAGTGAAGCACCTCTCTCCTGCTCTCTGGGGTGTGATTGCTCTCTCCTGCTGTCTGGGGAGTGAATTGTATCTCCTGCTGTCTGCGGATTGAAGCAGCTCTGTCCTGCTCTTTGGAAAATGAAGGCTCACTCCTGCTGTCTGGGGAGTGAAGCAGATCTCTTCTGCTGTCTGGGGTGTGAAGCATTTCCTTCCTTCTGTCTGGGGATTGAAGCAGCTCTCTCCTGCTGTCTGGGTTGTGACGAAGCTCTCTCTTGCTGTCTGGGGAGTGAGTCAGCTCTCTCCTGCTCTCTGGGGTGTAATATCTCTCTCCTGCTGTCTGGGAATTGAAGGGTATCTCGTGCTGTCTGGGTCTGAAAGAGCTTTCTCCTGCTGTCTGGTAAGTAAAGCAGCTCTCTCCTGCTGTCTGGTGAGTGAAGCAGCTCTCTCCTACTGTTTGGTGAGTGAAGCAGCTCTCTCATGCTGTCTGGGGAGTGCAGCAGCTCTCTCTTGCTGTCTGGGGAGTGAAGCAGCTCTCTCCTGCTGTCTGGGGAGTGAAGCAGCTCTCTCACGCTGTCTGGGGAGTGAAGCAGCTCCCTCTTGCTCTCCGGGGAGTGAAGCAGCTCTCTCTTGCTGTCTGGGGAGTGAACCAGCTCTCTCCTGCTGTCTGGGGAGTGAAGCAGCTCTTTCCTGCTGTCTGGGGAGTGAAGCAGCTCTCTCCTGCTGTCTGGGGATTGAAGCAGCTGTCTACTGCTCTCTGGGAAAAGAACGCTCTCTCCTGCTGTCTGGGGAGTGAATTGTATCTCCTGCTGTCTGGGGAGTGAAGCAGATCTCTTCTGCTGTCTGGGGATTGAAGCAGCTCTCTCCTCCTGTCTGGTGTGTGAAGCAGTTCCTACCTTCTGTCTGGGGATTGAAGCAGCTCTCTCCTGCTGTCTGGGGAGTGAAGCAGCTCTCTCCTGCTGTCTTGTGAGTGAATGCTCTCTCCTGCTGTCTGGGGAGTGAAGCAGCTCTCTGCTGCTCTCTGGGGAGTGAAGCAGCTCTCTCCTGCTCTCTGGGGTGTGATTGCTCTCTCCTGCTGTCTGGGAATTGAAGGGTATCTCGTGCTGTCTGTGTCTGAAACAGCTCTCTCCTACTGTTTGGGGAGTGAAGCAGCACTCTCCTACTGTTTGGGGAGTGAAGCAGCTCTCTCCTGCTGTCTGGGGAGTGAAGCAGCTCCCTCTTTCTCTCCGGGGAGTGAAGCAGCTCTCTCCTGCTGTCTGGGGAGTGAAGGCTCTCTCTTTCTGTCTGGGGAGTGAAGCAGCTCTCTCTTGCTGTCTGGGGAGTGAAGCAGCTCTCTCCTGCTGTCTGGGGATTGAAGCAGCTCTCTCCTGCTGTCTGGGGAGTGAAGCAGCTCTCTTCTGCTGTCTGGGGAGTGAATGCTCTCTCCTGCTCTCTAGGGATTGAAGCAGCTCTCTCATGCTGTCTGGGGAGTGAAGCAGCTCTCTCCTGCTGTCTGGGGAGTGAAGCAGCTCTCTCCTGCTGTCTGGGGAGTGAATGCACTCTCCTGCTCTCTCGGGATTGAAGCAGCTCGCTCCTGCTCTTTGGGAAATGAAGGCTCTCACCTGCATCCTGAGGAGTGAAGCTGCTCACTCCTGCTGTCTGGGGAGTGAAGCAGCTCTCTCCTGCTGTCTGGGGTGTGAAGCAGCTCTCTGCTGCTGACTGGGGTGTGAAGCAGCTCTCTCCTGCTGTCTGGGGTGTGAAGCAGTTCCTTCCTTTTGTCTGGGGATTGATGCAGGTCTCTGCTGCTGTCTGTGGAGTGAAGCAGCTCTCTCCTGCAGTATGGGGTGTGAAGCAGTTCCTTCCTGCTTTCTGGGAATTGAAGCAGCTCTCTCCTGCTGTCTGGGTAGTGAAGCAGCTCTCTCCTGCTGTCTCGGGAGTGAAGCAGCTCTTTCCTGCTGTCTGGGGAGTGAAGCAGCTCTCACTTGCTGTCTGGGGAGTGAAGCAGCTCTCTCCTGCTGTCTGGGGAGTGAAGCAGCTCTCACTTGCTGTCTGGGGAGTGAAGCAGCTCTCTCCTGCTGTCTGGGGAGTGAAGCAGTTCTAACCTGCTGTCTGGCGAGTGAAGCAGCTCTCTCCTGCTGTCTAGTTAGTGAAGAACCTCTCTCCTGCTCTCTGGGGAGTGAAACAGCTCTCTCCTGCTCTCTGGGGTGTGATTGCTCTCTCCTGCTGTCTGGGGATTGAAGCAGCTCTCTAATGCTGTCTGGGGAGTGAAGCAGCTCTCTCTTTCTGTCTGGGGAGTGAGGCAGCTCTCTCCTGCTGTCTGGGGAGTGAGGCAGCTCTCTCTTGCTGTCTGGGGAGTGAAGCAGCTCTCTCCTGCTGTCTGGGGAGTGAAGCAGCTCTCACGTGCTGTCTGAGGAATGAAGCAGCTCACTCCTGCTGTCTGGGGAGTAAAGCAGCTCTCTCCTGCTGTCTGGGGAGTAAAGCAGCTCACTCCTGCTGTCTGGGGAGTAAAGCAGCTCTCTCCTGCTTTCTGGGGATTGAATGTTATCTCGTGCTGTCTGGTTCTGAAGCAGCTTTCTCCTGCTGTCTGGTGAGTGAAGAAGCTCTCTCCTACTTTTTGTCGAGTGAAGCAGCTCTCTCATGCTGTCTGGGGAGTGAAGCAACTCTCTCTTGCTGTCTGGGGAGTGAAGCAGCTCTCTCCTGCTGTCTGGGGAGTGAAGCAGCTCTCTCCTGCTGTCTGGGGAGTGAATGCACTCTCCTGCTCTCTCGGGATTGAAGCAGCTCTCTCCTGCTCTTTGGGAAATGAAGGCTCTCACCTGCATCCTGAGGAGTGAAGCAGCTCACTCCTGCTGTCTGGGGAGTGAAGCAGCTCTCTCCTGCTGTCTGTGGAGTGAAGCAGCTCTCTCCTGCTGTCTGGGGAGTGAAGCAGCTCTCTCCTGCTGTCTCGGGAGTGAAGCAGCTCTTTCCTGCTGTCTGGGGAGTGAAGCAGCTCTCACCTGCTGTCCGGGGAGTGATGCAGCTCTCACTTGCTGTCTGGGGAGTGAAGCAGCTCTCTCCTGCTGTCTGGGGAGTGAAGCAGCTCTCACTTGCTGTCTGGGGAGTGAAGCAGCTCTCTCCTGCTGCCTGGGGAGTGAAGCAGCTCTCTCCTGCTGTCTGGGAAGTGAAGCAGCTCTCTCCTGCTGTCTGGGGAGTGAAGAACCTCTCTCCTGCTGTCTGGGGAGTGAAGCAGCTCTCTCCTGCGGTCTAGTTAGTGAAGAACCTCTCTCCTGCTGTCTGGGTAGTGAAGCAGCTCTCTCCTGCGGTCTAGTTAGTGAAGAACCTCTCTCCTGATCTCTGGGGAGTGAAACAGCTCTCTCCTGCTCTCTTGGGTATGATTGCTCTCTCCTGCTGTCTTGGGATTGACGGGTAACTCCTGCTGTATGGGGAGTGAAGCAGCTGTCTCCTGTTCCCCGGTGAGTGATGCAGCTCTGTCCTACTGTTTGGGGATTGAAGCAGCTTTCTAATGCTGTCTGGGGAGTGAAGCAGCTCTCTCCTGCTGTCTGGGGAGTGAAGCAGCTCTCTCCTGCTGTCTGGGGAGTGAAGCAGCTGTCTACTGCTCTCTGGGAAAAGAACGCTCTCTCCTGCTGTTTGGGAAATGAACACTCTCAACTGCTGTCTGAGGAGTGAAGCAGCTCTCTCCTGCTGTCTGGGGTTGAAGCAGCTCTCACCTGCTGTTTGCGGAGTGAAGCAGCTCTCTCCTGCTGTCTGGGGAGTGAAGCAGCTCTCTCCTGCTGTCTGGGGAGTGAGGCAGATCTCTCCTGCTGTCTGGGAAGTGAAGCAGCTCTCTCCTGCTCTTTGGGAAATGAAGTCTCTCACCTGCTGTCTGAGGAGTGAAGCAGATCTCTCCTGCTGTCTGGGGTGTGAAGCAGCTCTCTCCTGCTGTCTGGGGATTGAAGCAGCTCTCTCCTGCTGTCTGGGGAGTGATGCAGCTCTCTCCTGCTTTCTGGGGAGTGTAGCAGCTCTCTCCTGCTCTTTTGGAAATGAAGGCTCTCACCTGCTCTCTGAGGAGTGAAGCAGCTCACTCCTGCTGTCTGGGGAGTGAAGCAGATCTCTTCTGCTGTCTGGGAATTGAAGGGTATCTCGTGCTGTCTGGTTCTGAAGCAGCTTTCTCCTGCTGTCTGTGGAGTGATGCAGCTCTCTCCTACTGTTTGTCGAGTGAAGCAGCTCTCTCATGCTGCTCTGGGGAGTTAAGCAGCTCTCTCTTGCTGCTCTGGGGAGTGAAGCAGCTCTCTCTTGCTGCTCTGGGGAGTGAAGCAGCTCTCTCCTGCTGTCTGGGGATTGAAGGGTATCTCGTGCTGTCTGGTTCTGAAGCAGCTCTCTCCTGCTGTCTGGGGTGTGAAGCAGTTCCTTCCTTCTGTCTGGGGATTGAAGCAGCTCTCTGCTGCTGTCTGGGGTGTGAAGCAGTTCCTTCCTTCTGTCTGGGGATTGAAGCAGCTCTCAGCTGCTGTCTGGATAGTGAAGCACCTCTCTCCACCTCTCTGGGGAGTGAAGCAGCTCTCTCCTGCTCTCTGAGGTGCGATTGCTCGCTCCTGCTGTCTGGGAATTGAAGGGTATCTCGTGCTGTCTGTGTCTGAAACAGCTTTCTCCTGCTGTCTGCGGAGTTAAGCAGCTTTCTCCTGCTGTCTGGTGAGTGAAGCAGCACTCTCCTGCTGTCTGGGGAATGAAGCAGCTCTCTCCTGCTGTCTGGGGAGTGAAGCATCTCTCTGTTTCTGTCTGGGGAGTGAGGCAGCTCACTCCTGCTGTCTGGGGAGTGAGGCACCTCTCTGCTGCTGTCTCAAGAGTGAAGCAGCTCTCTCCTGCTGTCTGAGGAGTGAAGCAGTTCTCTCCTGCTGTTTGGGAAATGAACACTCTCAACTGCTGTCTGAGGAGTGAAGCAGCTCTCTCCTGCTGTCTGGGGAGTGCAGCAGTTCCCTCTTGATGTTTGGGGAGTGAGGCAGCTCTCTCTTGCTGTCTGGGGAGTGAAGCAGCTCTCTCCTGCTGTCTGGAGAGTGAAGCAGCTCTCTCCTGCTGTCTGGGGAATGAAGCAGCTGTCTACTGCTCTCTGGGAAAAGAACGCTCTCTCCTGCTGTCTGGGGAGTGAGGCACCTCTCTCCTGCTGTCTGAGGAGTGAAGCAGTTCTCTCCCGCTGTCTGGGGAGTGAGGCAGATCTCTCCTGCTGTCTGGGGTGTGAAGCAGTTCCTTCCTTCTGTCTGGGGAGTGAAGCAGCTCTCTCCTGCTCTTTGGGAAATGAAGTCTCTCACCTGCTGTCTGTGGAGTAAAGCAGCTCTCTCCTGCTGTCTGGGGAGTGAAGCAGCTCTCTCCTGCTGTCTGGGGAGTGAAGCAGCTCTCTCCTGCTGTCTGGTGAGTGAAGCAGCTCTCTCCTGCTGTCTGGGGAGTGAAGCAGCTCTCTCCTGCTGTCTGGTGAGTGAAGCAGCTCTCTCCTGCTGTCTGGGGAGTGAAGCAGCTCTCTCCTGCTGTCTGGTGAGTGAAGCAGCTCTCTCCTGCTGTCTGGGGAGCGAAGCAGCTCTCTCCTGCTCTCTGAGGTGCGATTGCTCTCTCCTGCTGTCTGGGAATTGAAGGGTATCTCGTGCTGTCTGGGTCTGAAACAGCTTTCTCCTGCTGTCTGTGGAGTTAAGCAGCTCTCTCCTGCTGTCTGGTGAGTGAAGCAGCTCTCTCCTACTGTTTGGGGAGTGAAGCAGCTCTCACCTGCTGTCTGGAGAGTGAAGCAGCTCTCTCCTGCTGTCTGGGGAGTGAAGCAGCTGTCTACTGCTCTCTGGGAAATGAACACTCTCAACTGCTGTCTGAGGAGTGAAGCAGCTCTCTCCTGCTGTCTGGGGAGTGCAGCAGCTCTCTCCTGCTGTCTGGGGTGTGAAGCAGTTCCTTCCTGCTTTCTGAGAATTGAAGCAGCTCTCTCCTGCTGTCTGGGGAGTAAAGCAGCTCTCTCCTGCTGTCTGGGGAGTGAAGCAGATCTCTTCTGCTCTCTGGGGATTGAAGGGTATCTCGTGCTGTCTGGTTCTGAAGCAGCTTTCTCCTGCCGTCTGTGGAGTGATGCAGCTCTCTCCTACTGTTTGTCGAGTGAAGCAGCTCTCTCATGCTGTCAGGGGAGTGAAGCAGCTCTCTCTTGCTGCTCTGGGGAGTGAAGCAGCTCTCTCTTGCTGCTCTGGGGAGTGAAGCAACTCTCTCCTGCTGTCTGGGGAGTGAATGCACTCTCCTGCTTTCTGGGGAATGTAGCAGCTCTCTCCTGCTCTTTGGAAAATGAAGGCTCTCACCTGCTGTCTGAGGAGTGAAGCTGCTCACTCCTGCTGTCTGGGGAGTGAAGCAGCTCTCTCCTGCTGTCTGTGGTGTGAAGCAGCTCTCTCCTGCTGTCTGGGGTGTGCAGCAGTTCCTTCCTTCTGTCTGGGGATTGATGCAGCTATCTCCTGCTGTCTGTGGAGTGAAGCAGATCTCTCCTGCTGTCTGGGGTGTGAAGCAGTTCCTTCCTTCTGTCTGGGGATTGATGCAGCTCTCTCCTGCAGTATGGGGTGTGAAGCAGTTCCTTCCTGCTTTCTGGGAATTGAAGCAGCTCTCTCCTGCTGTCTGGGGAGTGAAGCAGCTCTCTCTTGCTGTGTGGGGAGTGAAGCAGCTCTCTCCTGCTTTCTGGGAGTGAAGCAGCTCTTTCCTGCTGTCTGGGGAGTGAAGCAGCTCTCACCTGCTGTCCGGGAAGTGAAGCAGCTCTTTCCTGCTGTCTGGGGAGTGAAGCAGATCTCACCTGCTGTCTGGGAAGTGAAGCAGTTCTCACCTGCTGTCTGGCGAGTGAAGCAGCTCTCTCCTGCGGTCTAGTTAGTGAAGAACCTCTCTCCTGATCTCTGGGGAATGAAGAAGCTCCCACCTGCTCTCTGGGGTGTGATTGCTCTCTCCTGCTGTCTGTGGATTGACGGGTATCTCCTGCTCTCTGGGGAGTGAAGCAGCTGTCTCCTGTTCCCCGGTGAGTGATGCAGCTCTCTCCTACTGTTTGGGGATTGAAGCAGCTCTCTAATGCTGTCTGGGGAGTGAAGCAGCTCTCTCCTGCTGTCTGGGGAGTGAAGCAGCTCTCTCTTGCTGTCTGGGGAGTGAAGCAGCACTCCCCTGCTGTCTGGGGAGTGAAGCAGCTCTCTCTTGCAGTCTGAGGAGTGAAGCAGCTCTCTCCTGCTGTCTGGGGTGTGAAGCAGTTCCTTCCTTCTGTCTGGGGATTGATGCAGCTCTCTGCTGCTGTATGGGATGTGAAGCAGTTCCTTCCTGCTTTCTGGGAATTGACGTAGCTCTCTCCTGCTGTCTGGGTAGTGACGCAGCTCTCTCTTGCTGTGTGGGGAGTGAAGCAGCTCTCTCCTGCTGTCTGGGGAGTGAAGCAGCTCTCTCCTGCTGTCTGGGGAGTGAAGCAGCTCTCACCTGCTGTCTGAGGAGTGAAGCAGCTCTCACCTGCTGTCTGAGGAGTGAAGCAGCTCACTCCTGCTGTCTGGGGAGTGAAGCAGATCTCTTCTGCTGTCTGGGGATTGAAGCAGCGCTCTCCTCCTGTCTGGGGTGTGAAGCAGTTCCTACCTTCTGTCTGGGGATTGAAGCAGCTCTCTCCTGCTGTCTGGGGAGTTGAGCAGATCTCACCTGCTGTCTGAGGAGTGAAGCAGTTCCTTCCTTCTGTCTGGGGATTGAAGCAGCTCTCTCCTGATTTCTGGGGAGTGAAGCAGCTCTCTGCTGCTGTCTGTGGAGTGAAGTCTTGCACCTGCTGTCTGGGGAGTGATGCCGCTCACTCCTGCTGTCTGGGGAGTGCAGCAGATCTCTTCTGCTGTTCGGCGATTGAAGCAGCTCTCTCCTGCTGTCTGGGGTGTGAAGCAGTTCCTTCCTTCTGTCTGGAGATTGAAGCAGCTCTCTCCTGCTGTCTGGGTAGTGACGCAGCTCTCTCTTGCTGTCTGGGGAGTGAATCAGCTCTCACCTGCTGTCTGGGGAGTGAAGCAGCTCTCACCTGCTGTCTGGATAGTGAAGCAGCTCTCTCCTGCTCTCTGGGAATTGAAGGGTATCTCGTGCTGTCTGGGTCTGAAAGAGCTTTCTCCTGCTGTCTGGTGAGTGAAGCAGCTCTCTCCTACTGTTTGGGAAGTGAAGCAGCTCTCTCACGCTGTCTGGGGAGTGAAGCAGCTCTCTCTTGCTGTCTGGGGAGTGAAGCAGCTCCCACCTGCTGTCTGGGGAGTGAAGCAGTTCCCTCTTGATGTTTGGGGAGTGAAGCAGCTCTCTCTTGTTGTCTGGGGTTGAAGCAGCTCTCATCTGCTCTTTGGGAAATGAAGTCTCTCACCTGCTGTCTGAGGAGTGAAGCAGCTCTCTCCTGCTGTCTGGTAAGTAAAGCACCTCTCTCCTGCTGTCTGGGGAGTGAAGCAGCTCTCTCCTGCTGTCTGGGGAGTGAAGCAGCTCTCTCCTGCTGTCTGGGGAGTGAAGCAGCTCTCTCCTGCTGTCTGGGGAGCGAAGCAGCTCTCTCCTGCTGTCTGGGGAGTGAAGCAGCTCTCTCCTGCTGTCTGGGGAGTAAAGCAGCTCTCTCCTGCTGTCTGGGGAGTGAAGCAGCTCTCTCCTGCTGTCTGGGGAGTGAAGCAGATCTCTTCTGCTGTCTGGGGATTGAAGCAGCGCTCTCCTCCTGTCTGGGGTGTGAAGCAGTTCCTACCTTCTGTCTGGGGATTGAAGCAGCTCTCTCCTGCTGTCTGGGGAGTTGAGCAGATCTCACCTGCTGTCTGAGGAGTGAAGCAGTTCCTTCCTTCTGTCTGGGGATTGAAGCAGCTCTCTCCTGATTTCTGGGGAGTGAAGCAGCTCTCTGCTGCTGTCTGTGGAGTGAAGTCTTGCACCTGCTGTCTGGGGAGTGATGCCGCTCACTCCTGCTGTCTGGGGAGTGCAGCAGATCTCTTCTGCTGTTCGGCGATTGAAGCAGCTCTCTCCTGCTGTCTGGGGTGTGAAGCAGTTCCTTCCTTCTGTCTGGAGATTGAAGCAGCTCTCTCCTGCTGTCTGGGTAGTGACGCAGCTCTCTCTTGCTGTCTGGGGAGTGAATCAGCTCTCACCTGCTGTCTGGGGAGTGAAGCAGCTCTCACCTGCTGTCTGGATAGTGAAGCAGCTCTCTCCTGCTCTCTGGGAATTGAAGGGTATCTCGTGCTGTCTGGGTCTGAAAGAGCTTTCTCCTGCTGTCTGGTGAGTGAAGCAGCTCTCTCCTACTGTTTGGGAAGTGAAGCAGCTCTCTCACGCTGTCTGGGGAGTGAAGCAGCTCTCTCTTGCTGTCTGGGGAGTGAAGCAGCTCCCACCTGCTGTCTGGGGAGTGAAGCAGTTCCCTCTTGATGTTTGGGGAGTGAAGCAGCTCTCTCTTGTTGTCTGGGGTTGAAGCAGCTCTCATCTGCTCTTTGGGAAATGAAGTCTCTCACCTGCTGTCTGAGGAGTGAAGCAGCTCTCTCCTGCTGTCTGGTAAGTAAAGCACCTCTCTCCTGCTGTCTGGGGAGTGAAGCAGCTCTCTCCTGCTGTCTGGGGAGTGAAGCAGCTCTCTCCTGCTGTCTGGGGAGTGAAGCAGCTCTCTCCTGCTGTCTGGGGAGCGAAGCAGCTCTCTCCTGCTGTCTGGGGAGTGAAGCAGCTCTCTCCTGCTGTCTGGGGAGTAAAGCAGCTCTCTCCTGCTGTCTGGGGAGTGAAGCAGCTCTCTCCTGCTGTCTGGGGAGTGAAGCAGCTCTCTCCTGCTGCCTGGGGAGTGAAGCAGCTGTCTACTGCTGTCTGGGTAGAGAAGTCGCTCTCTCCTGCTGTCTGGTGTGTGAAGCAGCTCTCTCCTTCTGTCTGGGGTGTGAAGCAGGTCTCTCCTGCTGTCTGGGGTGTGAAGTAGCTCTCTCCTGCTGTCTGGGGAGTGAATGCTCGCTCCTGCTGTCTGTGGAGTGAATGCTCGCTCCGGCTGTCTGTGGAGTGAATGCTCGCTCTTGCTGTCTGGGGAGAGAAGAAGCTCTCTCCTGCTGTTTGGAAATTGAAGTAGCTCTCTCTTGCTGTGTGGGGAGTGAAGCAGCTCTCTCCTGCTGTCTCGGGAGTGAAGCAGCTATTTCCTGCTGTCTGGGGAGTGAAGCAGCTCTCACCTGCTGTCCGGGGAGTGATGCAGCTCTCTCCTGCTGTCTGGGGAGTGAAGCAGCTCTCACTTGCTGTCTGGGGAGTGAAGCAGCTCTCTCCTGCTGCCTGGGGAGTGAAGCAGTTCTCACCTGCTGTCTGGGGAGTTAAGTAGCTCTCTCCTGCGGTCTGGGGAATGAAGCAGCTCTCTCCTGCTGTCTGGGGTGTGATTGCTCTCTCCTGCTGTCTGGGGAGTGAAGCAGCTCTCTAATGCTGTCTGGGGAGTGAAGCAGCTCTCTCCTGCTGTCTGTGGAGTGAAGTCTTGCACCTGCTGTCTGGGGAGTGATGCCGCTCACTCCTGCTGTCTGGGGAGTGCAGCAGATCTCTTCTGCTGTTCGGCGATTGAAGCAGCTCTCTGCTGCTGTCTGGGGTGTGAAGCAGTTCCTTCCTTCTGTCTGGGGATTGAAGCAGCTCTCTCCTGCTGTCTGGGTAGTGACGCAGCTCTCTCTTGCTGTCTGTATAGTGAAGCAGCTCTCACCTGCTGTCTGGATAGTGAAGCAGCTCTCTCCTGCTGCCTGGGGAGCGAAGCAGCTCTCTCCTGCTCTCTGGGAATTGAAGGGTATCTCGTGCTGTCTGGGTCTGAAACAGCTTTCTCCTGCTGTCTGTGGAGTTAAGCAGCTCTCTCCTGCTGTCTGGTGAGTGAAGCAGCTCTCTCCTACTGTCTGGTGAGTGAAGCAGCTCTCTCCTACTGTTTGGGGAGTGAAGCAGCTCTCTCACGCTGTCTGGGGTGTGAAGCAGTTCCTTCCTTCTGTCTGGGGATTGAAGCAGCTCTCTCCTGCTGCCTGGGGAGTGAAGCAGCTCTCTCCTGCTGTCTGGGGAGTGAAGCAGCTCTCTCCTGCTGTCTGGGGAGTGAAGCAGCTCTCTCCTGCTGCCTGGGGAGTGAAGCAGCTCTCTCCTGCTGTCTGGGGAGTGAAGCAGCTCTCTCCTGCTGTCTGGGGATTGAAGCAGCTCTCTCCTGCTGTCTGGGGAGTGAAGCAGCTCTCTCCTGCTGTCTGGGGAGTGAAGCAGCTCTCTCCTGCTGTCTGGGGAGTGAAGCAGCTCTCTCCTGCTCTTTGGGAAATGAAGTCTCTCACCTGCTGACTGGGGAGTGAAGCAGTTCCTTCTATCTGTCTGGTGAGTGAAGCAGCTCTCTCCTGCTGTCTGGGGAGTAAAGCAGCTCTCTCCTGCTTTCTGGGGAGTGAAGCAGCTCTCTCCTGCTCTTTTGGAAATGAAGGCTCTCACCTGCTCTCTGAGGAGTGAAGCAGCTCTCTCCTGCTGTCTGGGGAGTGAAGCAGCTCTCTTCTGCTGTCTGGGGTGTGATTGCTCTCTTCTGCTGTCTGGGGATTGAAGGGTATCTCGTGCTGTCTGGTTCTGAAGCAGCTTTCTCCTGCTGTCTGTGGAGTGAAGCATCTCTCTCTTGCTGCTCTGGGGAGTGAAGCAGCTCTCTCCTGCTTTCTGGGGAGTGTAGCAGCTCTCTCCTGCTCTTTGGAAAATGAAGGCTCTCACCAGCTGCCTGAGGAGTGAAGCTGCTCACTCCTGCTGTATGGGGAGTGAAGCAGCTCTCTCCTGCTGTCTGCGGAGTGAAGAAGCTATCTCCTGCTGTCTGGTGTGTGAAGCAGCTCTCTCCTTCTGTCTGGGGTGTGAAGCAGGTCTCTCCTGCTGTCTGGGGTGTGAAGTAGCTCTCTCCTGCTGTCTGGGGAGTGAATGCTCGCTCCTGATGTCTGTGGACTGAATGCTCGCTCCGGCTGTCTGTAGAGTGAATGCTCGCTCTTGCTGTCTGGGGAGAGAAGAAGCTCTCTCCTGCTGTTTGGGGAGTGAAGCAGCTCTCTCCTGCTGTATGGGGAGTGAAGCAGCTCTCTCCTGCTGTCTGCGGAGTGAAGAAGCTATCTCCTGCTGTCTGGTGTGTGAAGCAGCTCTCTCCTTCTGTCTGGGGTGTGAAGCAGGTCTCTCCTGCTGTCTGGGGTGTGAAGTAGCTCTCTCCTGCTGTCTGGGGAGTGACTGCTCGCTCCTGCTGTCTGTGGAGTGAATGCTCGCTCTTGCTGTCTGGGGAGAGAAGAAGCTCACTCCTGCTGTTTGGGAATTGAAGCAGCTCTCTCCTGCTGTCTGGGTAGTGAAGCAGCTCTCTCTTTCTGTGTGGGGAGTGAAGCAGCTCTCTCCTGCTGTCTCGGGAGTGAAGCAGCTATTTCCTGCTGTCTGGGGAGTGAAGCAGCTCTCACCTGCTGTCCGGGGAGTGATGCAGCTCTCACTTGCTGTCTGGGGAGTGAAGCAGCTCTCTCCTGCTGCCTGGGGAGTGAAGCAGCTCTCTCCTGATCTCTGGGGAGTGAAGCAGCTCTCTCCTGCTCTCTGGGGTGTGATTGCTCTCTCCTGCTTTCTGGGGATTGACGGGTATCTCCTGCTGTATGGGGAGTGAAGCAGCTCTCTCCTGTTCCCCGGTGAGTGATGCAGCTCTCTCCTACTGTTTGGGGAGTGAAGCAGCTCTCTAATGCTGTCTGGGGAGTGAAGCAGCTCTCTCCTGCTGTCTGGGGAGTGAAGCAGCTCTCTCCTGCTGTCTGGGGAGTGAAGCAGCTCTCTCCTGCTGTCTGGGGAGTGAAGCAGCTCTCTCTTGCTGTCTGGGGAGTGAAGCAGCTCTCTAATGCTGTCTGGGGAGTGAAGCAGCTCTCTCCTGCTGTCTGTGGAGTGAAGTCTTGCACCTGCTGTCTGGGGAGTGATGCCGCTCACTCCTGCTGTCTGGGGAGTGCAGCAGATCTCTTCTGCTGTTCGGCGATTGAAGCAGCTCTCTGCTGCTGTCTGGGGTGTGAAGCAGTTCCTTCCTTCTGTCTGGGGATTGAAGCAGCTCTCTCCTGCTGTCTGGGTAGTGACGCAGCTCTCTCTTGCTGTCTGGATAGTGAAGCAGCTCTCTCCTGCTGCCTGGGGAGCGAAGCAGCTCTCTCCTGCTCTCTGGGAATTGAAGGGTATCTCGTGCTGTCTGGGTCTGAAACAGCTTTCTCCTGCTGTCTGTGGAGTTAAGCAGCTCTCTCCTGCTGTCTGGTGAGTGAAGCAGCTCTCTCCTACTGTCTGGTGAGTGAAGCAGCTCTCTCACGCTGTCTGGGGTGTGAAGCAGTTCCTTCCTTCTGTCTGGGGATTGAAGCAGCTCTCTCCTGCTGCCTGGGGAGTGAAGCAGCTCTCTCCTGCTGTCTGGGGAGTGAAGCAGCTCTCTCCTGCTGTCTGGGGAGTGAAGCAGCTCTCTCCTGCTGCCTGGGGAGTGAAGCAGCTCTCTCCTGCTGTCTGGGGAGTGAAGCAGCTCTCTCCTGCTGTCTGGGGAGTGAAGCAGCTCTCTCCTGCTGTCTGGGGAGTGAAGCAGCTCTCTCCTGCTGTCTGGGGAGAGAAGCAGCTCTCTCCTGCTCTTTGGGAAATGAAGTCTCTCACCTGCTGACTGGGGAGTGAAGCAGTTCCTTCTATCTGTCTGGTGAGTGAAGCAGCTCTCTCCTGCTGTCTGGGGAGTAAAGCAGCTCTCTCCTGCTCTTTTGGAAATGAAGGCTCTCACCTGCTCTCTGAGGAGTGAAGCAGCTCTCTCCTGCTGTCTGGGGAGTGAAGCAGCTCTCTTCTGCTGTCTGGGGTGTGAAGCAGGTCTCTCCTGCTGTCTGGGGTGTGAAGTAGCTCTCTCCTGCTGTCTGGGGCGTGAATGCTCGCTCCTGCTGTCTGTGGACTGAATGCTCGCTCCGGCTGTCTGTGGAGTGAATGCTCGCTCTTGCTGTCTGGGGAGAGAAGAAGCTCTCTCCTGCTGTTTGGGAATTGAAGCAGCTCTCACCTGCTGTCTGGGTAGTGAAGCAGCTCTCTCTTGCTGTGTGGGGAGTGAAGCAGCTCTCTCCTGCTGTCTCGGGAGTGAAGCAGCTATTTCCTGCTGTCTGGGGAGTGAAGCAGCTCTCACCTGCTGTCCGGGGAGTGATGCAGCTCTCACTTGCTGTCTGGGGAGTGAAGCAGCTCTCTCCTGCTGCCTGGGGAGTGAAGCAGCTCTCTCCTGATCTCTGGGGAGTGAAGCAGCTCTCTCCTGCTCTCTGGGGAGTGAAGCAGCTGTCTACTGCTCTCTGGGAAAAGAACGCTCTCTCCTGCTGTCTGAGGAGTGAAGCAGCTCTCTCCTGCTGTCTGAGGAGTGAAGCAGATCTCTCCTGCTGTCTGGGGTGTGAAGCAGTTCCTTCTATCTGTCTGGGGAGTGAAGCAGCTCTCTCCTGCTGTCTGGGGAGTAAAGCATCTCTCTCCTGCTGTCTGGGGAGTGAAGCAGCTCTCTCTTGCTGCTCTGGGGAGTGAAGCAGCTCTCTCCTACTGTTTGGGGAGTGAAGCAGCTCTCTCCTGCTGTTTGGAAAATGAAGGCTCTCACCAGCTGCCTGAGGAGTGAAGCTGCTCACTCCTGCTGTATGGGGAGTGAAGCAGCTCTATCCTGCTGTCTGCGGATTGAAGAAGCTATCTCCTGCTGTCTGGTGTGTGAAGCAGCTCTCTCCTGCTGTCTGGGGAGTGAATGCTCGCTCCTGCTGTCTGGGGAGAGAAGAAGCTCTCTCCTGCTGTTTGGGAATTGAAGTAGCTCTCTCCTGCTGTCTGGGGAGTGTAGCAGCTATCTCCTGCTGTCTGGGGAGTGAAGCAGCTCTCTCTTGCTGTGTGGGGAGTGAAGCAGCTCTCTCCTGCTGTCTCGGGGGTGAAGCAGCTCTTTCCTGCTGTCTAGGGAGTGAAGCAGCTCTCACCTGCTGTCTGGGGAGTGAAGCAGCTCTCTCCTGCTGTCTCGGGAGTGAAGCAGCTCTTTCCTGCTGTCTAGGGAGTGAAGCAGCTCTCACCTGCTGTCTGGGGAGTGAAGCAGCTCTTTCCTGCTGTCTAGGGAGTGAAGCAGCTCTCACCTGCTGTCTGGGGAGTGAAGCAGCTCTCACTTGCTGTCTGGGGAGTGAAGCAGCTCTCTGCTGCTGTCCGGGGAGTGATGCAGCTCTCTCCTGCTGTCTGGGGAGTGAAGCAGCTCTCACTTGCTGTCTGGGGAGTGAAGTAGCTCTCACCTGCTGTCTGGTTTGTGAAGCGCCTCTCTCCTGCAGTCTGGGTAGTGAAGCAGCTCTCTCCTGCAGTCTAGTTAGTGAAGAACCTCTCTCCTGATCTCTGGGGAGTGAAGCAGCTCTCACCTGTTCCCCGGTGAGTGATGCAGCTCTCTCCTACTGTTTGGGGATTGAAGCAGCTCTCTAATGCTGTCTGGGGAGTGAAGCAGCTCTCTCCTGCTGTCTGCGGAGTGAAGCAGATCTCTCTTGCTGTCTGGGGAGTGAAGCAGCACTCCCCTGCTGTCTGGGGAGTGAAGCAGCTCTCTCCTGCTGTCTGGGGAGTGAAGCAGCTCTCTCTTGCAGTCTGAGGAGTGAAGCAGCTCTCTCCTGCTGTCTGGGAATTGAAGCAGCTCTCTCTTGCTGTGAGGGGAGTGAAGCAGCTCTCTCCTGCTGTGAGGGGAGTGAAGCAGCTCTCTCCTGCTGACTCGGGAGTGAAGCAGCTCTTTCCTGCTGTATGGGGAGTGAAGCAGCTCTCACCTGCTGTCCGGGGAGTGATGCAGCTCTCTCCTGCTGTCTGGGAAGTGAAGCAGCTCTCTCTTGCTCTTTGGGAAATGAAGGCTCTCACCTGCTGTCTGAGGAGTGAAGCAGCTCACTCCTGCTGGCTGGGGAGTGAAGCAGCTCTCTCCTGCTGTCTGGGGAGTGAAGCAGCTCTCTCACGCTGTCTGGGGAGTGAAGCAGCTCTCTCTTGCTGTCTGGGGAGTGAAGCAGCTCTCTCCTGCTGTCTGGGGAGTGAAGCAGCTCTCTCCTGCTGTCTGGGGAGTGAAGCAGCTGTCTACTGCTCTCTGGGAAAAGAACGCTCTCTCCTGCTGTCTGAGGAGTGAAGCAGCTCTCTCCTGCTGTCTGAGGAGTGAAGCAGATCTCTCCTGCTGTCTGGGGTGTGAAGCAGTTCCTTCTATCTGTCTGGGGAGTGAAGCAGCTCTCTCCTGCTGTCTGGGGAGTAAAGCATCTCTCTCTTGCTGCTCTGTGGAGTGAAGCAGCTCTCTCTTGCTGCTCTGGGGAGTGAAGCAGCTCTCTCCTACTGTTTGGGGAGAGAAGAAGCTCTCTCCTGCTGTTTGGGAATTGAAGTAGCTCTCTCTTGCTGTGTGGTAAGTGAAGCAGCTCTCTCCTGATGTCTCGGGAGTGAAGCAGCTCTTTCCTGCTGTCTGGGGAGTGATGCAGCTCTCTCCTGCTGTCTGGGGAGTTAAGTAGCTCTCACCTGCTGTCCGGGGAGTGATGCAGCTCTCTCCTGCTGTCTGGTTAGTGAAGCATCTCTCTCCTGCGGTCTGGTTTGTGAAGAACCTCTCTCCTGCTGTCTGGTTAGTGAAGCATCTCTCTCCTGCGGTCTAGTTAGTGAAGAACCTCTCTCCTGCTGTCTGGGTAGTGAAGCAGCTCTCTCCTGCTCTCTGGGGTGTGATTGCTCTCTCCTGCTGTCTGGGGATTGACGGGTATCTCCTGCTGTATGGGGAGTGAAGCAGCTCTCTCCTGTTCCCCGGTGAGTGATGCAGCTCTCTCCTACTGTTTGGGGATTGAAGCAGCTTTCTAATGCTGTCTGGGGAGTGAAGCAGCTCACTCCTGCTGTCTGGGGAGTGAAGCAGCTCACTCCTGCTGTCTGGGGAGTGAAGCAGCTCTCTCCTGCAGTTTGGGGAGTGAAGCAGCTCTCTCTTGCTGTCTGGGGAGTGAAGCAGATCTCTTCTGCCGTCTGGGGAGTGAAGCAGCTCTCTCCTGCTGTCTGGGGTGTGAAGCAATTCCTTCCTTCTGTCTGGGGATTGATGCAGCTCTCTGCTGCTGTATGGGGTGGGAAGCAGTTCCTTCCTGCTTTCTGGGAATTGAAGTACCTCTCTCCTGCTGTCTGGGTAGTGAAGCAGTTCCTACCTTCTGTCTGGGGAGTGAAGCAGATCTCACCTTCTGTCTGAGGAGTGAAGCAGCTCACTCCTGCTGTCTGGGGATTGAAGCAGCTCTCTCCTGCTGTCTGGGGAGTGAAGCATCTCTCTCTTTCTGTCTGGGGAGTGAGGCAGCTCTCTCCTGCTCTCTGGGGAGTGAAGCAGCTCTCTCCTGCTGTCTGGGGAGTGAGGCAGCTCTCTCTTGCTGTCTGGAGAGTGAAGCAGCTCTCTCCTGCTGTCTGGGGAGTGAAGCAGCTCTCTCCTGCTGTCTGGGGAGTGAAGCAGCTGTCTACTGCTCTCTGGGAAAAGAACGCTCTCTCCTGCTGTCTGAGGAGTGAAGGGTATCTCCTGCTGTCTGGGAAGTGAAGCAACTCTCTCCTGCTTTCTGGGGAGTGATGCAGCTCTCACCTGCTGTCTGTGCAGTGAAGCAGCTCTCTCCTACTGTTTGGGGAGTGAGAGCTCTCTTCTGCTGTCTGGGGATTGAAGCAGCTCTCACCTGCTGTCTGGGGAGTGAAGGCTCTCTCCTGCTGTCTGGGGAGTGAAGCAGCTCTCTCCTGCAGTCTGGGGATTGAAGCAGCTCTCTCTCCTGCTGTCTGGGTTGTGATTGCTCTCTCCTGCTGTCTGGGGATTGATGGGTATCACCTGCTGTCTGGGGAGTGAATCAGCTCTCTCCTGCTCTCTGTGGAGTGAAGCAGCTCTCTCTTGCTGTCTGGGGTTTGAAGCAGCTCTCACCAGCTGTCTGTGGAGTGAAGCAGCTCTCTCCAGCTCTATGGGTAGTGAAGGCTCTCTCCTGCTCTCTGTGGAGTGAAGCAGCTCTCTCCTGCTCTCTGGGAAGTGAAGCAGCTCTCTCCTGCTATATGGGGAGTGAAGGCTCTCTCCTGCTGTCTGTGGAGTGAAGCAGCTCCCTCTTGCTCTATGGGTAGTGAAGGCTCTCTCCTGCTGACTGAGGACTGAAGCAGCTCTCTCCTACTGTCTGGGCAGTGAAGCAGCTCTCTCCTGCTGTCTGGTGAGTGAAGCATCTCTCTCTTTCTGTCTGGGGAATGAGGCAGCTCTCTCCTGCTCTCTGGGGAGTGAAGCAGCTCTCTCCTGCTGTCTGGGGAGTGAGGCAGCTCTCTCTTGCTGTCTGGAGAGTGAAGCAGCTCTCTCCTGCTGTCTGGGGAGTGAAGCAGCTCTCTCCTGCTGTCTGGGGAGTGAAGCAGCTGTCTACTGCTCTCTGGGAAAAGAACGCTCTCTCCTGCTGTCTGAGGAGTGAAGGGTATCTCCTGCTGTCTGGGAAGTGAAGCAACTCTCTCCTGCTTTCTGGGGAGTGATGCAGCTCTCACCTGCTGTCTGTGCAGTGAAGCAGCTCTCTCCTACTGTTTGGGGAGTGAGAGCTCTCTTCTGCTGTCTGGGGATTGAAGCAGCTCTCACCTGCTGTCTGGGGAGTGAAGGCTCTCTCCTGCTGTCTGGGGAGTGAAGCAGCACTCTCCTGCAGTCTGGGGATTGAAGCAGCTCTCTCTCCTGCTGTCTGGGTTGTGATTGCTCTCTCCTGCTGTCTGGGGATTGTGGGTATCACCTGCTGTCTGGGGAGTGAATCAGCTCTCTCCTGCTCTCTGTGGAGTGAAGCAGCTCTCTCTTGCTGTCTGGGGATTGAAGCAGCTCTCACCAGCTGTCTGTGGAGTGAAGCAGCTCTCTCCAGCTCTATGGGTAGTGAAGGCTCTCTCCTGCTCTCTGTGGAGTGAAGCAGCTCTCTCCTGCTCTCTGGGAAGTGAAGCAGCTCTCTCCTGCTATATGGGGAGTGAAGGCTCTCTCCTGCTGTCTGTGGAGTGAAGCAGCTCCCTCTTGCTCTATGGGTAGTGAAGGCTCTCTCCTGCTGACTGAGGACTGAAGCAGCTCTCTCCTACTGTCTGGGCAGTGAAGCAGCTCTCTCCTGCTGTCTGGTGAGTGAAGCAGCTCTCTCCTGCTGTCTGGGGAGTGAAGCAATTCCTTCCTTCTGTCTGGGGATTGAAGCAGCTCTCTCCTGCTCTCTGGTTAGTGAAGCAGCTCTCTCCTGCGTTTTGGGTAGTGAAGCAGCTCTCTCCTGCTGTCTGGGGAGTGAAGCAGCTCTCTCCTGCTGTCTGGGGAGTGAAGCAGCTCTCTCCTGCTGTCTGGGGAGTGAAGGCTCTCTCCTGCTGTCTGGGGAGTGAAGCAGCTCTCTCCTGCTGTCTGGGGATTGAAGCAGCTCTCTCTCCTGCTGTCTGGGTTGTGATTGCTCTCTCCTGCTCTCTGGGGATTGATGGGTATCACCTACTGTCTGGGGAGTGAAGCAGCTCTCTCCAGCTGTCTGGGCAGTGAAGCAGCTCTCTCCTGTTGTCTGGGAAGTGAAGCAGGTCTCTCCTGCTCTCTGGGGAGTGAAGCAGCACTGTCCTGCTTTCTGGGGAGTGAAGCAGCTCTCTCCTGCTATATGGGGAGTGAAGGCTCTCTCTTGCTTTCTGAGGACTGTAGCAACTCTCTCCTGCTGTCTGTGCAGTGAAGAAGTTCTCTCCTACTGTTTGGGGAGTGAAGCAGCTTTCTCCGGCTGTCTGTGGGTTGAAGCAGCTCTCTCCTGCTCTATGGGAAGTGAAGGCTGTCTCCTGTTCTCTTGGGAGAAAAGCAGCTCTCTCCTGCTCTCTGGAGTGTGAAGCAGCTCTCTCGTGCTGTCTGGGGAGAGAGAGCTCTCTTCTGCTGTCAGTGGATTGACGCAGATCTCTCATGCTGTCTGGGGAGTGAAGCAGCTCTCTCCTGCTCTCTGAGGTTTGAAGTCTCTCTCCTGCTGTCTGGGGAGTGAAGCAGTTCCTTCCTTCTGTCTGGGGATTGAAGCAGCTCTCACCTTCTGTCTGGGGAGTGAAGCAGCTCTCTGCTGCTGTCTGGGGAGTGAAGCAGCTCTCTCCTGCTGTCTGGTTAGTGAAGCACCTCTCTCCTGCTGTCTGGGGAGAAAAGCAGCTCTCTCCTGCTGTCTGGGCAGTGAAGCAGTTTTCTCCTGCTGTCTGTGGAGTGAAGCAGCTCTCTCCTGCTGTCTGGTTAGTGAAGCACCTCTCTCCTGCTGTCTGGGGAGAAAAGCAGCTCTCTCCTGCTGTCTGGGGAGAAAAGCAGCTCTCTCCTGCTGTCTGGGCAGTGAAGCAGCTCTCTCCTGCTCTATGGGGGGTGAAGCAGCTCTCTCCTGCTGTCTGTGGCTTGAAGAAGCTCTCTCGTGATCTAAGGGTAGTGAAGGCTCTCTCCTGCTCTCTGGGGAGTGTAGCAGCTCTCTCCTGCTGTCTGGGGAGTGAAGCAGCTCTCTCCTGCTATCTGGGGAGTGAAGCAGCTCTCTCCTGCTGTCTGGGGAGTGAAGGCTCTCTTCTGCTGTCAGTGGATTGACGCAGCTCTCTCTTACTGTCTGGGCAGTGAAGCACCTCTCTCCTTTTCTCTGTGGAGTGAAGCAGCTCTCTCCTGCTGTCTGGGGTGTGAAGCAGTTCCTTCCTTCTGTCTGGGGATTGAAGCAGGTCTCACCTTCTGTCTGGGGAGTGAAGCAGCTCTCTGCTGCTGTCTGGGGAGTGAAGCAGCTCTCTCCTGCTGTCTGGTTCATGAAGCAGCTCTCTCCTGCTGTCTGGTTAGTGAAGCAGCTCTCTCCTGCTGTCTGGTTAGTGAAGCAGCTCTCTCCTGCGGTCTGGTTAGTGAAGCACCTCTCTCCTGATGTCTGGGCAGTGAAGCAGCTTTCTCCTGATGTCTGTGGAGTGAAGCAGCTCTCTCCTGCTGTCTGGGGAGTGAAGGCTCTCTCCTGTTCTCATGTGAGTGAAGCAGCTCTCTCCTGCTGTTTGGGGAGTGAAGCAGCTCTCTCCTGCTGTCTGGGGAGTGAAGCAGCTCTCTCCTGCTGTCTGGGGAGTGAAGCAGCTCTCTCCTGCTGTCTGGGGAGTGAAGCAGCTCTCTCCTGCTATATCGGGAGTGAAGCAGCTCTCTCCCGCTTTCTGTGGATTGAAGCAGCTCTCTCCTGCTATCTGGGGAGTGAAGGCTCTCTCCTGCTGATTGAGGACTGAAGCAGCTCCCTCCTGCTGTCTGGGGAGTGAAGCAGCTCTCACCTGCTGTCTGGGGAGTGAAGCAGCTCTCTCCTGCTGTCTGAGGATTGAAGTCTCTCTCCTGCTGTCTGGGGATTGAAGCAGCTATCTCCTGCTGTCTGGGGAGTGAAGCAATTCCTTCCTTCTGTCTGGGGATTGAAGCAGCTCTCACCTTCTGTCTGGGGAGTAAAGCAGCTCTCTGCTGCTGTCTGGGGAGTGAAGCAGCTCTCACCTGCTGTCTGGTTCATGAAGCAACTCTCTCCTGCGGTCTGGTTAGTGAAGCAGCTTTCTCCTGCTGTCTGTGGAGTGAAGCAGCTCTCTCCTGCTATCTGGGGAGTGAAGCAGCTCTCTCCTGCTGTCTGGGGAGTGAAGCAGCTCTCTCCTGCTATATGGGGAGTGAAGGCTCTCTTCTGCTGTCAGGGGATTGAAGCAGTTCCTTCCTTCTGTCTGAGGATTGAAGCAGGTCTCACCTTCTGTCTGGGGAGTGAAGCAGCTCTCTGCTGCTGTCTGGTTAGTGAAGCAGCTCTCTCCTGCGGTCTGGTTAGTGAAGCAGCTCTCTCCTGCTGTCTGGGGAGTGAAGCAGCTCTCTCCTGCTGTCTGGGGAGTGAAGCAGCTCTCTCCTGCTGTCTGGGAAGTGATGCAGCTCTCTCCAGCTGTCTGGGGAGTGAAGCAGCTCTCTCCTGCTATATGGGGAGTGAAGGCTCTCTTCTGCTGTCAGGGGATTGAAGCAATCTCTCATGCTGTCTGAGGAGTGAAGCTGTTCCTTCCTTCTGTCTGGGGAGTGAAGCAGCTCTCACCTGCTGTCTGGGGAGTGAAGCAGCTCTCTCCTGCTGTCTGAGGAGTGAAGTCTCTCTCTTGCTGTCAGGGGAGTGAAGCAGCTCTCTCCTGCTGTCTGGGGATTGAAGCAGCTCTCACCTTCTGTCTGGGGAGTGAAGCAGCTCTCTGCTGCTGTCTGGGGAGTGAAGCAGCTCTCAGCTGCTGTCTGGTTAGTGAAGCAGCACTCTCCTGCTGTCTGGGGAGTGAAGCAGCTCTCTCCTGCTGTCTGGGGAGTGAAGCAATTCCTTCCTTCTGTCTGGGGATTGAAGCAGCTCTCTCCTGCTGTCTGGGGAGTGAAGCAATTCTTTCCTTCTGTCTGGGGATTGAAGCAGCTCTCACCTTCTGTCTGGGGAGTAATGCAGCTCTCTGCTGCTGTCTGGGGAGTGAAGCAGCTCTCTCCTGCTATCTGGGGAGTGAAGCAGCTCTCTCCTGCTGTCTGGGGAGTGAAGCAGCTCTCTCTTGCTCTATGGGTAGTGAAGGCTCTCTCCTGTTCTCTGGTGAGTGAAGCAGCTCTCTCCCGCTTTCTGTGGATTGTAGCAGCTCTCTCCTGCTATCTGGGGAGTGAAGCAGCTCTCTCCTGCTGTCTGGGGAGTGAAGCATCTCTCTCCTGCTGTCTGGGGAGTGAAGCAATTCCTTCCTTCTGTCTGGGGATTGAAGCAGCTCTCACCTTCTGTCTGGGGAGTAATGCAGCTCTCTGCTGCTGTCTGGGGAGTGAAGCAGCTCTCACCTGCTGTCTGGTTCATGAAGCAGCTCTCTCCTGCGGTCTGGTTAGTGAAGCAGCTCTCTCCTGCTGTCTGGGGAGTGAAGCAGCTCTCTCCTGCTGTCTCGGGAGTGAAGCAGCTCTCTCCTGCTGTCTGTGGAGCGAAGCAGCTCTCTCCTGCTGTCTGGTTCATGAAGCAACTCTCTCCTGCGGTCTGGTTAGTGAAGCAGCTTTCTCCTGCTGTCTGTGGAGTGAAGCAGCTCTCTCTTGCTCGATGGGTAGTGAAAGCTCTCTCCTGTTCTCTGTGGAGTGAAGCAGCTCTCTCCTGCTGTCTGCGGAGTAAAGCAGCTCTCTCCTGCTGTCGGGAGTGAAGCAGCTCTCACCTGCTGTCTGAGGAGTGAAGTCTCTCTCCTGCTGTCTAGGGAGTGAAGCAGCTCTCACCTGCTGTCTGGGGAGTGAAGCAGCTCTCTCCTGCTGTCTGAGGAGTGAAGTCTCTCTCCTGCTGTCTGGGGATTGAAGCAGTTCCTTCCTTCTGTCTGGGGATTGAAGCAGCTCTCACCTTCTGTCTGGGGAGTGAAGCAGCTCTCTGCTGCTGTCTGGGGAGTGAAGCAGCTCTCACCTTCTGTCTGGGGAGTGAAGCAGCTCTCTGCTGCTGTCTGTGGAGTGAAGCAGCTCTCTCCTGCGGTCTGGTTAGTGAAGCACCTCTCTCCTGCTGTCTGGGGAGAAAAGCAGCTCTCTCCTGCTTTCTGGGGAGTGAAGCAGTTTTCTCCTGCTGTCTGTGGACTGAAGCAGCTCTCTCCTGCTGTCTAGGGAGTGAAGCAGCTCTCTCCTACTGTCTGGGCAGTGAAGCAGCTCTCTCCTACTGTCTGGGCAGTGAAGCAGCTCTCTCCTGCTGTCTGTGGCTTGAAGAAGCTCTCTCGTGATCTAAGGGTAGTGAAGGCTCTCTCCTGCTCTCTGGGGAGAGTAGCAGCTCTCTCCTGCTGTCTGGGGAGTGAAGCAGCTCTCTCCTGCTATCTGGGGAGTGAAGCAGCTCTCTCCTGCTGTCTGGGGAGTGAAGCAGCTCTCTCCTGCTGTCAGGGGAGTGAAGCAGCTCTCTCCTGCTGTCTGGGGAGTGAAGCAGCACTCTCCTGCTTTCTGGGGAGTGAAGCAGCTCTCTCCTGCTATATGGGGAGTGAAGGCTCTCTTCTGCTGTCAGGGGATTGAAGCAATCTCTCATGCTCTCTGGGGAGTGAGAGCTCTCTTCTGCTGTCAGTGGATTGACGCAGCTCTCTCCTGCTGTCTGGGGTGTGAAGCAGTTCCTTCCTTCTGTCTGGGGATTGAAGCAGGTCTCACCTTCTGTCTGGGGAGTGAAGCAGCTCTCTGCTGCTGTCTGGTTAGTGAAGCAGCTCTCTCCTGCGGTCTGGTTAGTGAAGCACCTCTCTCCTGATGTCTGGGAAGTGATGCAGCTCCCTCCTGCTGTCTGGGGAGTGAAGCAGCTCTCTCCTGCTATATGGGGAGTGAAGGCTCTCTTCTGCTGTCAGGGGATTGAAGCAATCTCTCATGCTGTCTGAGGAGTGAAGCTGTTCCTTCCTTCTGTCTGGGGAGTGAAGCAGCTCTCACCTGCTGTCTGGGGAGTGAAGCAGCTCTCTCCTGCTGTCTGAGGAGTGAAGTCTCTCTCTTGCTGTCAGGGGAGTGAAGCAGCTCTCTCCTGCTGTCTGGGGATTGAAGCAGCTCTCACCTTCTGTCTGGGGAGTGAAGCAGCTCTCTGCTGCTGTCTGGGGAGTGAAGCAGCTCTCAGCTGCTGTCTGGTTAGTGAAGCAGCACTCTCCTGCTGTCTGGGGAGTGAAGCAGCTCTCTCCTGCTCTCTGGGGAGTGAAGCAATTCCTTCCTTCTGTCTGGGGATTGAAGCAGCTCTCTCCTGCTGTCTGGGGAATGAAGCAATTCCTTCCTTCTGTCTGGGGATTGAAGCAGCTCTCACCTTCTGTCTGGGGAGTAATGCAGCTCTCTGCTGCTGTCTGGGGAGTGAAGCAGCTCTCTCCTGCTATCTGGGGAGTGAAGCAGCTCTCTCCTGCTGTCTGGGCAGTGAAGCAGCTCTCTCCTGCTGTCTGTGGAGTGAAGCAGCTCTCTCTTGCTCTATGGGTAGTGAAGGCTCTCTCCTGTTCTCTGGTGAGTGAAGCAGCTCTCTCCCCCTTTCTGTGGATTGTAGCAGCTCTCTCCTGCTATCTGGGGAGTGAAGCAGCTCTCTCCTGCTGTCTGGGGAGTGAAGCATCTCTCTCCTGCTGTCTGGGGAGTGAAGCAATTCCTTCCTTCTGTCTGGGGATTGAAGCAGCTCTCACCTTCTGTCTGGGGAGTAATGCAGCTCTCTGCTGCTGTCTGGGGAGTGAAGCAGCTCTCACCTGCTGTCTGGTTCATGAAGCAGCTCTCTCCAGCGGTCTGGTTAGTGAAGCAGCTCTCTCCTGCTGTCTGGGGAGTGAAGCAGCTCTCTCCTGCTGTCTCGGGAGTGAAGCAGCTCTCTCCTGCTGTCTGTGGAGCGAAGCAGCTCTCTCCTGCTGTCTTGGGATTGAAGCAGCTCTCTCCTGCTGTCTGGGGAGTGAAGCAGCTCTCTCCTGCTGTCTGTGGAGTGAAGCAGCTCTCTCCTCCTATCTGTGGAGTGAAGCAGCTCTCTCCTGCTGTCTGGGGAGTGAAACAGCTCTCTCCTGCTGTCTGGGTAGTGAAACAGCTCTCTCCTGCTATATGGGGAGTGAAGCAGCTCTCTCCTGCTGTCTGGGGAGTGAAGGCTCTCTCCTGCTGTCTGAGGACTGAAGCAGCTCTCTCCTGCTATATGGGGAGTGAAGCAGCTCTCTCCCGCTTTCTGTGGTTTGAAGCAGCTCTCTCCTGCTATCTGGGGAGTGAAGGCTCTCTTCTGTTCTCTGGGGAGTGAAGCAGCTCACTCCTGCTGTCTGGGGAGTGAAGCAGCTCTCTCCTGCACTCTGGGGAGTGAAGCAGCTCTCTCCTGCTGTCTGGGGAGTGAAGCATCTCTCTCCTGCTATATGAGGAGTGAAGGCTCTCTCCTGCTGTCTGGGGAGTGAAGCATCTCTCTCCTGCTCTTTGGGGAGTGATGGATCTCTCCTGTTATCTGGGGAGTGAAGGCTCTCTCCTGCTGTCTGGGGAGTGTAGCAGCTCTCTCCTGCTGTCTGGGGAGTGTAGCAGATCTCTCCTGCTCTCTGGGGAGTGAAGCATCTCTCTCGTGCTGTCTGGGGAGTGAAGCAGCTCTCTCCTGCTGTCTGAGGAGTGAAGTCTCTCTCCTGCTGCCTGGGGAGTGAAGCAGCTCTCTCCTGCTATCTGGGGAGTGAAGCAATTCCTTCCTTCTGTCTGGGGATTGAAGCAGCTCTCACCTTCTGTCTGGGGATTAAAGCAGCTCTCTGCTGCTGTCTGGGGAGTGAAGCAGCTCTCTCCTGCTGTCTGGTTCATGAAGCAGCTCTCTCCTGCTGTCTGGGGAGTGAAGCAGCTCTCTCCTGCTGTCTGGGGAGTGAAGCAGCTCTCTCCTGCTGTCTGGGGAGTGAAGCAGCTCTCTCCTGCTGTCTGGGGAGTAAAGCAGCTCTCTCCTGCTGTCTGGGGAGTGAAGCAGCACTCTCCAGCTTTCTGGGGAGTGAAGCAGCTCGCTCCTGCTGTGTGGGGAGTGAAGCAGCTCTCTCCTGCTGTCTGGGGAGTGAAGCAGCTCTCTCCTGCTATATGGGGAGTGAAGGCTCTCTTCTGCTGTCAGGGGATTGAAGCAATCTCTCATGCTGTCTGAGGAGTGAAGCAGCTCTCACCTGCTGTCTGGGGAGTGAAGTCTCTCTCTTGCTGTCAGGGGAGTGAAGCAGCTCTCTCCTGCTGTCTGTGGAGTGAAGTCTTGCACCTGCTGTCTGGGGAGTGAAGCAGCTCTCTCCTGCTGTCTGAGGAGTGATGCCGCTCACTCCTGCTGTCTGGGGAGTGCAGCAGATCTCACCTGCTGTCTGAGGAGTGAAGCAGCTCACTCCTGCTGTTTGGCGATTGAAGCAGCTCTCTCCTGCTGTCTGGGGAGCGAAGCAGCTCTCTCCTGCTGTCTGAGGTGCGATTGCTCTCTCCTGCTGTCTGGGAATTGAAGGGTATCTCGTGCTGTCTGGGTCTGAAACAGCTTTCTCCTGCTGTCTGTGGAGTTAAGCAGCTCTCTCCTACTGTCTGGTGAGTGAAGCAGCTCTCTCCTACTGTTTGGGGAGTGAAGCAGCTCTCTCACGCTGTCTGGGGAGTGAAGCAGCTCCCTCTTGCTGTCTGGGGAGTGAAGCAGGTCTCTCCTGCTGTCCGGGGAGTGAAGCAGCTCTCTCCTGCTGAATGGGGAGTGAAGCATCTCTCTCTTTCTGTCTGGGGATTGAGGCAGCTCTCTCCTGCTGTTTGTCGAGTGAAGCAGCTCTCTCTTGCTGTCTGGGGAGTGAAGCAGCTCTCTCCTGCTTTCTGGGGAGTGAAGCAGCACTCTCCTGCTCTCTGGGGAGTGAAGCAGCTCTCTCCTGCTGTCTGGGGAGTGAAGCAGCTCTCTCCTGCTGTCTGGGGAGTGAAGCTGCTCTCTCCTCCTGTCTGGGGAGTGAAGCAGCTCTCTCCTGCTGTCTGGGGAGTGAAGAACCTCTCTCCTGCTGTCTGGGTAGTGAAGCAGCTCTCTCCTGCGGTCTAGTTAGTGAAGAACCTCTCTGCTGCTCTCTGGTGAGTGAAGCAGCTCCCTCCTGCTCTCTGGGGTGTGATTGCTCTCTCCTGCTGACTGGGGATTGACAGGTATCTCCTGCTGTCTGGGGAGTGAAGCAGCTCTCTCTTGCTGTCTGGGGAGTGAAGCAGCTCTCTCTTGCTGTGTGGGGAGTGAAGCAGCTCTCTCCTGCTGTCTCGGGAGTGAAGCAGCTCTTTCCTGCTGTCTGGGGAGTGAAGCAGCTCTCTCTTGCTCTTTGGGAAATGAAGGCTCTAACCTGCTGTCTGAGGAGTGAAGCAGCTCACTCCTGCTGTCTGGGGAGTAAAGCAGATCTCTTCTGCTGTCTGGCGATTGAAGCAGCTCTCTCCTCCTGTCTGGTGTGTGAAGCAGTTCCTACCTTCTGACTGGGGATTGAAGCAGCTCTCTCCTCCTGTCTGTGGTGTGAAGCAGTTCCTTCCTTCTGTCTGGGGATTGAAGCAGCTCTCTCCTGATGTCTGGGGAGTGAAGCAGCTCTCTGCTGCTGTCTGTGGAGTGAATTCTTGCACCTGCTGTCTGGGGAGTGAAGCAGCTCTCTCCTGCTGTCTGAGGAGTGATGCAGCTCTCTCCTGCTGTCTGGGGAGTGAAGCAGATCTCATCTGCTGTCTGGGGAGTGAAGCAGCTCTCTCCAGCTGTCTGGGGATTGAAGCAGATCTCATCTGCTGTCTGGGAATTGAAGCAGCTCTCTGCTGCTCTCTGGGGGGTGAAGCAGTTCCTTCCTTCTGTCTGGGGATTGAAGCAGATCTCTCCTGCTGTCTGGGTAGTGACGAAGCTCTCTCTTGCTGACTGGGGAGTGAATCAGCTCTCACCTGCTGTCTGGGGAGTGAAGCAGCTCTCTCCTGCTCTCTGGGGTGTGATTGCTCTCTCCTGCTGTCTGGGAATTGAAGGGTATCTCGTGCTGTCTGGGTCTGAAACAGCTTTCTCCTGCTGTCTGTGGAGTGAAGCAGCTCTCTCCTACTGTCTGGGGAGTGAAGCAGCTCTCTCCTGCTCTCTGGGGAGTGAAGCAGCTCTCTCCTGCTGTCTGGGGAGTGAAGCATCTCTCTCGTTCTGTCTGGGGAGTGAAGCAGTTCTCACCTGCTGTCTGGCGAGTGAAGCAGTTCTCACCTGCTTTCTGGGGTGAGAAGCAGCTCTCACCAGCTGTCTGGTTAGTGAAGCACCTCTCTCCTGCTATCTGGGGTGTGAAGCAATTCCTTCCTTCTGTCTGGGGATTGATGCAGCTCTCTGCTGCTGTATGGGATGTGAAGCAGTTCCTTCCTGCTTTCTGGGAATTGAAGCAGCTCTCTCCTGCTGTCTGGGTAGTGACGCAGCTCTCTCTTGCTGTGTGGGGAGTGAAGCAGCTCTCTCTTGCTGTCTGCGGATTGAAGCAGCTCTCTTTTGCTCTTTGGGAAATGAAGGCTCTCACCTGCTGTCTGAGGAGTGAAGCAGCTCACCCCTGCTGTCTGGTTAGTGAAGCAGCTCTCTCCTGCTGTCTGGTGTGTGAAGCACCTCTCTCCTGCTATCTGGGGTGTGAAGCAATTCCTTCCTTCTGTCTGGGGATTGATGCAGCTCTCTGCTGCTGTATGGGGTGTGAAGCAGTTCCTTCCTGCTTTCTGGGAATTGAAGCAGCTCTCTCCTGCTGTCTGGGTAGTGACGCAGCTCTCTCTTGCTGTGTGGGGAGTGAAGCAGCTCTCTCTTGCTGTCTGCGGATTGAAGCAGCTCTCTCTTGCTCTTTGGGAAATGAAGGCTCTCACCTGCTGTCTGAGGAGTGAAGCAGCTCACCCCTGCTGTCTGGGGAGTGAAGCAGCTCTCTCCTGCTGTCTCGGGAGTGAAGCAGCTCTTTCCTGCTGTCTGGGGAGTGACGCAGCTCTCACCTGCTGTCCGGGGAGTGAAGCAGCTCTCTCCTGCTGTCTGGGAAGTGAAGCAGCTCTCTCTTGCTCTTTGGGGAGTGAAGCAGCTCTCTCCTGCTGTCTGGGGAGTGAAGCAGCTCTCTCTTGCTGTCTGGGGAGTGAAGCAGCTCTCTCCTGCTGTCTGGGGAGTGATGCATCTCTCTCTTTCTGTCTGGGGAGTGAAGCAGCTCTTTCCTGCTGTTTGGGGAGTGAGGCAGCTCTCTCTTGATGTCTGGGGAGTGAAGCAGCTCTCACCTGCTGTCTGGGGAGTGAAGCAGCTCTTTCCTGCTGTCTGGGGAGTGAAGCAGCTCTCTCCTGCTGTCTGGTTAGTGAAGCAGCTCTCTCCTGCTGTCTGGTTATTGAAGCAGCTCTCTCCTGCTGTCTGGGGAGTGAAGAAGCTCTCACTTGCTGTCTGGGTAGTGAAGCAGCTCTCTCCTGCTGTCTGGGGTGTGATTGCTCTCTCCTGCTGTCTGGGAATTGAAGGGTATCTCTTGCTGTCTGGGTCTGAAACAGCTTTCTCCTGCTGTCTGAGGAGTGCAGCAGTCCTCATCTGCTGTCTGGGGAGTGATGCAGATCTCTCTTGCTGTGTGGGGAGTGAAGCAGCTCTCTCCTGCTGTCTCGGGAGTGAAGCAGCTCTTTCCTGCTGTCTGGGGAGTGATGCAGCTCTCTCCTGCTGTCTGGGGAGTGAAGCAGCTCTCTCCTGCTCTCTGGGGTGTGATTGCTCTCTCCTGCTGTCTCGGGAGTGAATTGTATCTCCTGCTCTCTGGGGAGTGAAGCAGCACTCTCCTGCTGTCTGCGGATTGAAGCAGCTCTGTCCTGCTCTTTGGAAAATGAAGGCTCACACCTGCTGTCTGAGGAGGGTAGCAGCTCACTCCTGCTGTCTGGGGAGTGAAGCAGATCTCTCCTCCTGTCTGGTGTGTGAAGCAGTTCCTACCTTCTGTCTGGGGATTGAAGCAGCTCTCTCCTCCTGTCTGTGGAGTGAAGTCTTGCACCTGCTGTCTGCGGAGTGAAGCAGCTCACTCCTGCTGTCTGGGGAGTGAATCAGCTCACTCCTGCTGTCTGGGGAGTGAATCAGCTCTCACCTGCTCTCTGGGGAGTGAAGCAGCTCTCACCTGCTGTCTGTGGAGTGAAGCAGCTCTCACCTGCTGTCTGTGGAGTTAAGCAGCTCTCTCCTGCTCTCTGGGGTGTGATTGCTCTCTCCTGCTGTCTGGGAATTGAAGGGTATCTCGTGCTGTCTGTGTCTGAAACAGCTTTCTCCTGCTGTCTGTGGAGTGAAGCAGCTCTCTCCTGCTGTCTGGTGAGTGAAGCAGCACTCTCCTACTGTTTGGGGAGTGAAGCAGCTCTCTCACGCTGTCTGCGGATTGAAGCAGCTCTCTTTTGCTCTTTGGGAAATGAAGGCTCTCACCTGCTGTCTGAGGAGTGAAGCAGCTCACCCCTGCTGTCTGGTTAGTGAAGCAGCTCTCTCCTGCTGTCTGGTGTGTGAAGCACCTCTCTCCTGCTATCTGGGGTGTGAAGCAATTCCTTCCTTCTGTCTGGGGATTGATGCAGATCTCTGCTGCTGTATGGGGTGTGAAGCAGTTCCTTCCTGCTTTCTGGGAATTGAAGCAGCTCTCTCCTGCTGTCTGGGTAGTGACGCAGCTCTCTCTTGCTGTGTGGGGAGTGAAGCAGCTCTCTCTTGCTGTCTGCGGATTGAAGCAGCTCTCTCTTGCTCTTTGGGAAATGAAGGCTCTCACCTGCTGTCTGAGGAGTGAAGCAGCTCACCCCTGCTGTCTGGGGAGTGAAGCAGCTCTCTCCTGCTGTCTCGGGAGTGAAGCAGCTCTTTCCTGCTGTCTGGGGAGTGACGCAGCTCTCACCTGCTGTCCGGGGAGTGAAGCAGCTCTCTCCTGCTGTCTGGGAAGTGAAGCAGCTCTCTCTTGCTCTTTGGGGAGTGAAGCAGCTCTCTCCTGCTGTCTGGGGAGTGAAGCAGCTCTCTCTTGCTGTCTGGGGAGTGAAGCAGCTCTCTCCTGCTGTCTGGGGAGTGATGCATCTATCTCTTTCTGTCTGGGGAGTGAAGCAGCTCTTTCCTGCTGTTTGGGGAGTGAGGCAGCTCTCTCTTGATGTCTGGGGAGTGAAGCAGCTCTCACCTGCTGTCTGGGGAGTGAAGCAGCTCTTTCCTGCTGTCTGGGGAGTGAAGCAGCTCTCTCCTGCTGTCTGGTTAGTGAAGCAGCTCTCTCCTGCTGTCTGGTTAGTGAAGCAGCTCTCTCCTGCTGTCTGGGGAGTGAAGAATCTCTCACTTGCTGTCTGGGGAGTGATGCAGCTCTCTCCTGCTGTCTGGGGTGTGATTGCTCTCTCCTGCTGTCTGGGAATTGAAGGGTATCTCTTGCTGTCTGGGTCTGAAACAGCTTTCTCCTGCTGTCTGTGGAGTAAAGCAGCTCTCTCCTGCTGTCTGGGGAGTGAAGCAGCTCTCTCCTGCTGTCTGGTGAGTGAAGCAGCTCTGTCCTGCTGTCTGGGGAGTGAAGCAGCTCTCTCCTGCTGCCTGGGTAGTGAAGCAGCTGTCTACTGCTCTCTGGGAAAAGAACGCTCTCTCCTGCTGTCTGAGGAGTGCAGCAGTCCTCATCTGCTGTCTGGGGAGTGATGCAGATCTCTCTTGCTGTGTGGGGAGTGAAGCAGCTCTCTCCTGCTGTCTCGGGAGTGAAGCAGCTCTTTCCTGCTGTCTGGGGAGTGATGCAGCTCTCTCCTGCTGTCTGGGGAGTGACGCAGCTCTCTCTTGCTGTGTGGGGAGTGAAGCAGCTCTCTCCTGCTGTCTCGGGAGTGAAGCAGCTCTTTCCTGCTGTCTGGGGAGTGAAACAGCTCTCTCCTGCTGTCTCGGGAGTGAAGCAGCTCTTTCCTGCTGTCTGGGAAGTGAAGCAGCTCTCTCCTGCTCTCTGGGGTGTGATTGCTCTCTCCTGCTGTCTCGGGAGTGAATTGTATCTCCTGCTCTCTGGGGAGTGAAGCAGCACTCTCCTGCTGTCTGCGGATTGAAGCAGCTCTGTCCTGCTCTTTGGAAAATGAAGGCTCACACCTGCTGTCTGAGGAGGGTAGCAGCTCACTCCTGCTGTCTGGGGAGTGAAGCAGATCTCTCCTCCTGTCTGGTGTGTGAAGCAGTTCCTACCTTCTGTCTGGGGATTGAAGCAGCTCTCTCCTCCTGTCTGTGGAGTGAAGTCTTGCACCTGCTGTCTGCGGAGTGAAGCAGCTCACTCCTGCTGTCTGGGGAGTGAATCAGCTCACTCCTGCTGTCTGGGGAGTGAATCAGCTCTCACCTGCTCTCTGGGGAGTGAAGCAGCTCTCACCTGCTGTCTGTGGAGTGAAGCAGCTCTCACCTGCTGTCTGTGGAGTTAAGCAGCTCTCTCCTGCTCTCTGGGGTGTGATTGCTCTCTCCTGCTGTCTGGGAATTGAAGGGTATCTCGTGCTGTCTGTGTCTGAAACAGCTTTCTCCTGCTGTCTGTGGAGTGAAGCAGCTCTCTCCTGCTGTCTGGTGAGTGAAGCAGCACTCTCCTACTGTTTGGGGAGTGAAGCAGCTCTCTCACGCTGTCTGGGGAGTGAAGCAGCTCCCTCTTGCTCTCCGGGGAGTGAAGCAGCTCTCTCTTGCTGTCTGGGGAGTGAAGCAGCTCTCTCCTGCTGTCTGGGGAGTGATGTATCTCTCTCTTTCTGTCTGGGGAGTGAAGCAGCTCTTTCCTGCTGTCTGGGGAGTGAGGCAGCTCTCTCTTGCTGTCTGGGGAGTGAAACAGCTCTCACCTGCTGTCTGGGGAGTGAAGCAGCTCTCTCCTGCTGTCTGGGCAGTGAAGCAGCTCTCTCCTGCTGTCTGGGCAGTGAAGCAGCTGTCTACTGCTCTTTGGGAAATGAACACTCTCAACTGCTGTCTGAGGAGTGAAGCAGCTCTCTCCTGCTGTATGGGGTGTGAAGCAGCTCTCTCTTGCTGTGTGGGGAGTGAAGCAGCTCTCTCCTGCTGTCTCGGGAGTGAAGCAGCTCTCTCCTGCTGTCTCGGGAGTGAAGCAGCTCTTTCCTGCTGTCTGGGGAGTGAAGCAGCTCTCTCCTGCTGTCTCGGGAGTGAAGCAGCTCTTTCCTGCTGTCTGGGGAGTGAAGCAGCTCTCACTTGCTGTCTGGGGAGTGAAGCAGCTCTCTCCTGCTGTCTGGGGAGTGAAGCAGTTCTAACCTGCTGTCTGGGGAGTGAAGCATCTCTCTCCTGCGGTCTGGTTTGTGAAGAACCTCTCTCCTGCTGTCTGGGGAGTGAAGTAGCTCTCTCCTGCGGTCTAGTTAGTGAAGAACCTCTCTCCTGATCTCTGGGGAGTGAAACAGCTCTCTCCTGCTCTCTGGGGTGTGATTGCTCTCTCCTGCTGTCTTGGGATTGACGGGTATCTCCTGCTGTATGGGGAGTGAAGCAGCTCTCTCCTGTTCCCCGGTGAGTGATGCAGCTCTCTCCTACTGTTTGGGGATTGAAGCAGCTCTCTAATGCTGTCTGGGGAGTGAAGCAGCTCTCTCCTTCTGTCTGGGGAGTGAAGCAGGTCTCTCTTGCTGTCTGAGGAGTGAAGCAGTTCTCTCCTGCTGTCTGGGGTGTGAAGCAGTTCCTTCCTTCTGTCTGGGGATTGATGCAGCTCTCTGCTGCTGTATGGGGAGTGAAGCAGCTCTCTCCTGTTCCCCGGTGAGTGATGCAGCTCTCTCCTACTGTTTGGGGATTGAAGCAGCTCTCTAATGCTGACTGGGGAGTGAAGCAGCTCACTCCTTCTGTCTGGGGAGTGAAGCAGCTCTCTCCTTCTGTCTGGGGAGTGAAGCAGGTCTCTCTTGCTGTCTGGGGAGTGAAGCAGCTCTCTCTTGCAGTCTGAGGAGTGAAGCAGTTCTCTCCTGCTGTCTGGGGATTGATGCAGCTCTCTGCTGCTGTATGGGGTGTGAAGCAGTTCCTTCTTGCTTTCTGGGAATTGAAGCAGCTCTCTCCTGCTGTCTGGGGAGTGAAGCAGCTCTCTCCTGCTGACTCGGGAGTGAAGCAGCTCTCTCCTGCTGACTCGGGAGTGAAGCAGCTCTCTCCTGCTGTCTGGGGAGTGAAGCAGCTCTCTCCTGCTGACTCGGGAGTGAAGCAGTTCTCTCCTGCTGTCTCGGGAGTGAAGCAGCTCTCTCTTGCTGTGAGGGGAGTGAAGCAGCTCTCTCCTGCTGACTCGGGAGTGAAGCAGCTCTCTCCTGCTGTCTGAGGAGTGAAGCAGCTCTCACCTGCTGTCTGGGGAGTGAAGCAGCTCACTCCTGCTGTCTGGGGAGTGAAGCAGATCTCTTCTGCTGTCTGGGGATTGAAGCAGCTCTCTCCTCCTGTCTGGGTGTGAAGCAGTTCCTACCTTCTGTCTGGGGATTGAAGCAGCTCTCACCTTCTGTCTGGGGAGTAAAGCAGCTCTCTCCTGCTGTCTGGGGAGTGAAGCAGCTCTCTCCTGCTGTCTGGGGAGTGAAGCAGCTCTCACCTTCTGTCTGGGGAGTAAAGCAGCTCTCTCCTGCTGTCTGGGGAGTGAAGCAGCTCTCACCTTCTGTCTGAGGAGTGAAGCAGCTCACTCCTGCTGTCTGGGGAGTGAAGCAGTTCCTTCCTTCTGTCTGGGGATTGAAGCAGCTCTCTCCTGATTTCTGGGGAGTGAAGCAGCTCTCTGCTGCGGTCTGTGGAGTGAAATCTTGCACCTGCTGTCTGAGGAGTGATGCCGCTCACTCCTGCTGTCTGGGGAGTGAAGCAGATCTCTTCTGCTGTCTGGGGATGGAAGCAGCTCTCTCCTGCTGTCTGGGGTGTGAAGCAGTTCCTTCCTTCTGTCTGGGGATTGAAGCAGCTCTCTCCTGCTGTCTGGGAAGTGAAGCAGCTCTCACCTGGTCTCTGGGGTGTGATTGCTCTCTCCTGCTGTCTGGGAATTGAAGAGTATCTCGTGCTGTCTGGGTCTGAAACAGCTTTCTCCTGCTGTCTCTGGAGTGAAGCAGCTCTCTCCTGCTGTCTGGTGAGTGAAGCAGCTCTCTCCTACTGTCTGGGAAATGAAGCCTCTCACCTGCTGTCCGGGGAGTGATGCAGCTCTCACTTGATCTCTGGGGAGTGAAGCAGCTCTCTCCTGCTCTCTGGGGTGTGATTGCTCTCTCCTGCTGTCTTGGGATTAACGGGTATCTCCTGCTGTATGGGGAGTGAAGCAGCTCTCTCCTGTTCCCCGGTGAGTGATGCAGCTCTGTCTTACTGTTTGGGGATTGAAGCAGCTCTCTAATGCTGTCTGGGGAGTGAAGCAGCTCTCTCTTTTGTCTGGGGAGTGAAGCAGCACTCTCCTGCTGTCTGGGTATTGAAGCAGCTCTCTCTTGCTGTGAGGGGAGTGAAGCAGCTCTCTCCTGCTGACTCGGGAGTGAAGCAGCTCTTTCCTGCTGTCTGGGGAGTGAAGCAGCTCTCACCTGCTGTCTGGCGACTGAAGCAGCTCTCTCTTGCTCATTGGGAAATGAAGGCTCTCACCTGCTGTCTGAGGAGTGAAGCAGCTCTCACCTGCTGTCCGGGGAGTGAAGCAGCTCACTCCTGCTGTCTGGGGAGTGAAGCAGATCTCTTCTGCTGTCTGGGGATTGAAGCAGCGCTCTCCTCCTGTCTGGGGTGTGAAGCAGTTCCTACCTTCTGTCTGGGGATTGAAGCAGCTCTCACCTTCTGTCTGGGGAGTAAAGCAGCTCTCTCCTGCTGTCTGGGGAGTTGAGCAGATCTCACCTGCAGTCTGAGGAGTGAAGCAGCTCTCTCCTGCTGTCTGGGGAGTGAAGCAGCTCTCTCCTGCTGTCTGGGGAGTGAAGCAGATCTCTGCTGCTCTCTGGTGAGTGAATGATCTCTAGTGCTGTCTGGGGAGTGAAGCAGCTCTCTCATGCTATCTGGGGAGGGAAACACCTCTCTCCTGCTGTCTTGGGATTGAAGCAGCTCTCTCCTAAGGTCTGGGGAGTGAAGGCTCTCTCCTGCTGTCTGGGGAGTGAAGCAGCTCTCTCCTGCTGTCTGGGGAGTGAATCCTCTCTCCTGCAATCTGGGGAGTGAAGCAGATCTCTCCTGCTGTCTGGGGAGTGAAGCAGATCTCTTCTGCCGTCTGGGGATTGAAGCAGCTCTCTCTTGCTGTCTGGGGTGAGAAGCAGTTCCTTCCTTCTGTGTGGGGATTGAAGCAGCTCTTTCCTGCTGTCTGGAGAGTGAAGAAGCTCTCTTCTGCTGTCAAGGGAGTGAAGCAGCTCACTCCTGCTCTCTGGTGAGTGAATGCTCTCTACTGCTGTCTGGGGAGTGAAGCAGCTCTCTCCTGCTGTCTGAGGAGTGAAGCAGCTCTCTCCTTCTGTCTGGGGATTGAAGCAACTCTTTCCTGCTGTCTGGGTAGTGACGCAGATCTCTCCTGCTGTCTGGGGAGTGAAGCAGGTCTCTCCTGCTGTCTGGGGAGTGAAGCAGCTCTCTCCTGCTGTCTGGGGAGTGAAGCAGCTCTCACCTGCTGTCTGGGGAGTGAAGCAGCACTCTCTTGCTGTCTGGGGAGTGAAACTGCTCTCTCTTGCTGTCTGGGGAGTGAAGCAGCTCTCTCCTGCTGTCTGGGGAGTGAAGCAGCTCTCAGCTGCTGTCTGGGGAGTGAGGCAGCTATGACCTGCTGTCTGGGGAGTGAAGCAGCTCTCATCTGCTGTCTGGTTAGTAAAGCAGCTCTCTCCTGCGGTCAAGTTAGTGAAGCAGCTCTCTCCTGCTGTCTGGGGAGTGAAGCAGCTCTCTCCTGCTGTCTGGGTAGTGAAGCAGCTCTCTCCTGCTGTCTGGGGAGTGAAGCAGCTCTCTCTTGCTGTCTGGGGAGTGAAGCAGCACTCCCCTGCTGTCTGGGGAGTGAAGCAGCTCTCTCCTGCTGTCTGGGGAGTGAAGCAGATCTCTTCTGCCGTCTGGGGATTGAAGCAGCTCTCTCCTGCTGTCTGGGGTGTGAAGCAGCTCTCTCCTGCTGTCTGGGGAGTGAATCCTCTCTCCTGCAATCTGGGGAGTGAAGCAGCTCTCTCCTGCTCTCTGGTGAGTGAATGCTCTCTCCTGCTGTCTGGGGAGTGAAGCAGCTCACTCCTGCTCTCTGGTGAGTGAATGCTCTCTCCTGCTGTCTGGGGAGTGAAGCATCTCTCACCTGCTGTCTGGGGAGTGAAGCAGCTCTCACCTGCTGTCTGGGGAGTGAAGCAGCTCTCTCATGCTATCTGGGGAGGGAAAAGCCTCTCTCCTGCTGTCTTGGGATTGAAGCAGCTGTGTGCTAAGTTCTGGGGAGTGAAGGCTCTCTCCTGAAGCAGCTCTCTCCTGAAGCTCTCTCCTGAATCTCTCTCCTGACGGCTCTCTCCTGAAGGCTCTCTCCTGAAGCAGCTCTCTCCTGCTGTCTGGGGAGTGAAGCACCTCCCTCGTGCTGTCTGGGGAGTGAATGCTCTCCCATGCTCTCTGGGGAGTGAATAAGCTCTCTCCTGCTCTTTGGGAAATGAAGGCTCAGACCTGCTGTCTGAGGAGTGAAGCAGCTCACTTCTGCTGTCTGGGGATTGAAGCAGATCTCTCCTTCTGTCTCGGGATTGAAGCAACTCTTTCCTGCTGTCTGGGTAGTGACGCAGATCTCTCCTGCTGTCTGGGGAGGGAAGCAGCACTCACCTCCTTCTGGGGAGTGAAGCAGCTCTCTCCTGCTGTCTGGGGAGTGAAGCAGCTCTCTCCTGCTGTCTGGGGAGTGAAGCAGTTCTCAGCTGCTGTCTGGGGAGTGAAGCAGCTATGACCTGCTGTCTGGGGAGTGAAGCAGCTCTCATCTGCTGTCTGGTTAGTAAAGCAGCTCTCTCCTGCGGTCTGGTTTGTGAAACAGCTCTCTCCTGCTCTCTGGGGTGTGATTGCTCTCTCCTGCTGACTGAGGATTGACGGGTATCTCCTGCTGTCTGGGGAGTGAAGCAGCTCTCTCCTGCTGTCTGGGGAGTGAAGCAGCTCTCTCCTGCTGTCTGGGGAGTGAAGCAGCTCTCTCCTGCTGTCTGGGGAGTGAAGCAGCTCTCTCTTTTGTCTGGGGAGTGAAGCAGCTCTCTCTTGCTGTCTGAGGAGTGAAGCAGTTCTCTCCTGCTGTCTGGGGTGAGAAGCAGTTCTCACCTGCTGTCTGGGGTGAGAAGCAGTTCTCACCTGCTGTCTGAGGAGTGAAGCAGTTCTCTCCTGCTGTCTGGGGTGAGAAGCAGTTCTCACCTGCTGTCTGGGGAGTGAAGCAGCTCTCTCCTGCTGTCTGGGGAGTGAAGCACCTCTCTCTTGCTGTCTGGGGAGTGAAGCAGCTCTCTCCTGCTGTCTGGGGAGTGAAGCAGCTCTCTCCTGCTATCTGGGGAGTGAAGCAGTTCTCTCCTGCTGTCTGGGGAGTGAAGCAGATCTCTTCTGCCGTCTGGGGATTGAAGCAGCTCTCTCCTGCTGTCTTTGGTGTGAAGCAGTTCCTTCCTGCTTTCTGGGAATTGAAGCAGCTCTCTCCTGCTGTCTGGGTAGTGAAGCAGCTCTCTCTTGCTGTGTGGGGAGTGGAGCAGCTCTCTCCTGCTGTCTCGGGAGTGAAGCAGCTCTTTCCTGCTGTCTGGGGAGTGAAGCAGCTCTCTCCTGCTGTCTGGGAATTGAAGCAGCTCTCTCTTGCTCTTTGGGAAATGAAGGCTCTCACCTGCTGTCAGAGGAGTGAAGCAGCTCACTCCTGCTGTCTGGGGAGTGAAGCAGATCTCTGCTGCTCTCTGGTGAGTGAATGATCTCTAGTGCTGTCTGCGAAGTGAAGCAGCTCTCCCATGCTATCTGGGGAGGGAAACACCTCTCTCCTGCTGTCTTGGGATTGAAGCAGCTCTCTCCTGCTGTCTGGGGAGTGAAGGCTCTCTCCTGCTGTCTGGGGAGTGAAGCAGCTCTCTCCTGCTGTCTGGGGAGTGAAACAGCTCTCTCCTGCTGTCTGGGGAGTGAAGCTGCTCTCTCCTGCTATCTGGGAAGTGAAACAGCTCTCTCCTGCTGTCTGGGGAGTGAAGCAGCTCTCTCTTTTGTCTGGGGAGTGAAGCAGCTCTCTCCTGCTATCTGGGGAGTGAAGCTGCTCTCTCCTGCTGTCTGGGGAGTGAAGCTGCTCTCTCATGCTATCTGGGGAGGTAAATTCCTCTCTCCTGCTGTCTTGGGATTGAAGCAACTCTCTCCTAAGGTCTGGGGAGTGAAGGCTCTCTCCTACAGTCTGTGGATTGAAGCAGCTCTCTCCCGATGTTTGTGGAGTGAACCAGATCTCCTGCTCTCTGTGGATTGAAGCAGCTCTCTCCTGCTCTCTGGGAAATCAAAGCACTCACCTGCTGTCTGCGGAGTGAAGGCTCGCTCCTGCAGTCCATGCAGTCTTGTGCAGTATTTGGATTGAGGGAACACAACTGCTTTATGTAGAGTGAAGCAGATCCCTCCTGCTGTCTGGGGACTGAAGGCGCTGTCCTGCTGTGTGGGAACTGAAGCAGCTCTCTACTGCTGTCTGGGGAGTGAAGTCTCACTCCTGCTGTCTGAGGTGTGAAGCAGCTCCCTAATGCTGTCTGGGGAGTGAGCAGCTCTCTCCTGCTGTCTGGGGAGTGAAGCAGCTCGCTCCTGCTGTCTTGGGGAGTGACGGCTCTCTCCTGCTGTCTGGGGTGTGAAGCAGCTCTCTCCTGCTGTCTGGGGAGTGACGGCTCTCTCCTGCTGTCTGGGGAGTGAAGCAGCTCTCTCCTGCTGTCTGGGGAGTGACGACTCTCTCCTGCTGTCTGGGGAGTGAAGCAGCTCTCTCCTGCTGTCTGGGGAGTGAAGCAGCTCTCTCCTGTTCTCAGGGGAGTGAAGCAGATCTCTGCTGCTGTCTGTGGAGTGAAGTCTCGCTCCTGCTGTCTGGAGAGAGAAGCAGCTCTCTCCTGCTGTCTGAGGCCTGAAGCAGCTCTCTCCTGCTGTCTGTGGAGTGAAGGCTCGCTCCAGTTGTCTGGGGAGTGAAGAAGCTCTCTCCTGCTGTCAGGGGAGTGAAGCAGCTCACTCCTGCTATCAGGGGAGTGAAGCAGCTCACTCCTGCTGTCTGGGGAGGGAAACACCTCTCTCCTGCTGTCTTGGGATTGAAGCAGCTCTCTCCTAAGGTCTGGGGAGTGAAGGCTCTCTCCTGCTGTCTGGGGAGTGAATGCTCTCTCTTGCAATCTGGGGAGTGAAGCAGCTCTCTCCTGCTGTCTGAGGAGTGAAGCAGCTCCCTAATGCTCTCTGGGGAGTGAGCTGCTCTCTCCTGCTCTATGGCTAGTGAAGGCTCTCACCTGCTGTCTGGGGAGTGAAGCAGCTCACTCCTGCTGTCTGGGGAGTGAAGCAGATCTCTTCTGCTGTCTGGTTCATGAAGCAGCTCTCTCCTGCTGTCTGGGGAGTGAAGCAGCTCTCTCCTGCTGTCTGGGGAGTGAAGCAGCTCACTCCAGCAGTCTGGGGAGTGAAGCAGCTCTCTCCTGCTGTCTGGGGAGTGAAGCATCTCACTCCTGCAGTCTGGGGAGTGAAGAAGCTCTCTCCTGCTGTCTGGGGAGTGAAGCAGCTCTCTCCTGCTCTCTAGTGAGTGAAGCAGCTCTCTCCTGCTCTTTGGGAAATGAAGGCTCTCACCTGCTGTCTGGGGAGTGAAGCAGCTCTCTCCTGCTGTCTGGGGAGTGAAGCAGATCTCTTCTGCTGTCTGGGGAGTGAAGCAGATCTCTGCTGCTCTCTGGTGAGTGAATGATCTCTAGTGCTGTCTGGGGAGGGAAACACCTCTCTCCTGCTGTCTTGGGATTGAAGCAGCTCTCTCCTAAGGTCTGGGGAGTGAAGGCTCTCTCCTGCTGTCTGGGGAGTGAAGCAGCTCTCTCCTGCTGTCTGGGGAGTGGAGCAGCTCTCTCCTGCTGTCTGGGGAGTGAAGCAGATCTCTTCTGCCGTCTGGGGATTGAAGCAGCTCTCTCTTGCTGTCTGGGGTGAGAAGCAGTTCCTTCCTTCTGTGTGGGGATTGAAGCAGCTTTTTCCTGCTGTCTGGGGAGTGAAGAAGCTCTCTTCTGCTGTCAAGGGAGTGAAGCAGCTCACTCCTGCTCTCTGGTGAGTGAATGCTCTCTACTGCTGTGTGGGGAGTGAAGCAGCTCACTCCTGCTGTCTGGGGAGTGAAGCAGGTCTCTCCTGCTGTCTGGGGTGTGAAGCAGATCTCTGCTGCTCTCTGGTGAGTGAATAATCTCTAGTGATCTCTAGTGCTGTCTGGGGAGTGAACCAAGATCTCTCCTGCTGTCTGCGGATTGAAGCAGCTCTCTCATGCTATCTGGGGAGGGAAAAGCCTCTCTCCTGCTGTCTTGGGATTGAAGCAGCTGTGTCCTAAGTTCTGGGGAGTGAAGGCTCTCTCCTGAAGCAGCTCTCTCCTGAAGCAGCTCTCTCCTGAAGCTCTCTCCTGAATCTCTCTCCTGACGGCTCTCTCCTGAAGCAGCTCTCTCCTGCTGTCTGGGGAGTGAAGCACCTCCCTCGTGCTGTCTGGGGAGTGAATGCTCTCCCATGCTCTCTGGGGAGTGAATAAGCTCTCTCCTGCTCTTTGGGAAATGAAGGCTCAGACCTGCTGTCTGAGGAGTGAAGCAGCTCACTTCTGCTGTCAGGGGAGTGAAGCAACTCTCTCCTTCTGTCTGGGGATTGAAGCAACTCTTTCCTGCTGTCTGGGTAGTGACGCAGATCTCTCCTGCTGTCTGGGGAGGGAAGCAGCACTCACCTCCTGTCTGGGGAGTGAAGCAGCTCGCACCTGCTGTCTGGGGAGTGAAGCAGCTCTCTCCTGCTGTCTGGGGAGTGAAGCAGCTCTCTCCTGCTGTCTGTGGAATGAAGCAGCTCTCTCCTGCTGTCTTTGGTGTGAAGCAATTCCTTCCTTCTGTCTGGGGATTGATGCAGCTCTCTGCTGCTCTAAGGGGTGTGAAGCAGTTCCTTCCTGCTTTCTGGGAATTGAAGCAGCTCTCTCCTGCTGTCTGGGTAGTGAGGCAGCTCTCTCTTGCTGTCTGGGGCGTGGAGCAGCACTCTCCTGCTGTCTCGGGAGTGAAGCAGCTCTCACCTGCTGTCCGGGGAGTGAAGCAGCTCTCTCTTGCTCTTTGGGAAATGAAGGCTCTCACCTGCTGTCAGAGGAGTGAAGCAGCTCCCTCCTGCTCTCTGGGGTGTGATTGCTCTCTCCTGCTGACTGGGGATTGACGGGTATCTCCTGCTGTATGGGGAGTGAAGCAGCTGTCTCCTGTTCCCCGGTGAGTGAAGCAGCTCTCTCCTGCTGTCTGGGGAGTGAAGCAGCTGTCTCCTGTTCCCCGGTGAGTGATGCAGCTCTCTCCTACTGTCTGGGGTATGAAGCAGTTCCTTCCTTCTGTCTGGGGATTGATGCAGCTCTCTGCTGCTGTATGGGGTGTGAAGCAGTTCCTTCCTGCTTTCTGGGAATTGAAGCAGCTCTCTCCTGCTGTCTGGGTAGTGACGCAGCTCTCTCTTGCTTTGTGGGGAGTGAAGCAGCTCTCTCCTGCTGTCTCGGGAGTGAAGCCGCTCTTTCCTGCTGTCTGGGGAGTGAAGCAGCTCTCACCTGCTGTTCGGGGAGTGATGCAGCTCTCTCCTGCTGTCTGGGGAGTGAAGCAGCTCTCTCCTGCGGTCTAGTTAGTGAAGAACCTCTCTCCTGCTCTCTGGGGAATGAAGCAGCTCTCTCCTGCTCTCCGGGGTGTGATTGCTCTCTCCTGCTGTCTGGGGATTGACGGGTATCTCCTGCTGTATGGGGAGTGAAGCAGCTGTCTCCTGTTCCCCGGTGAGTGATGCAGCTCTGTCCTACTGTTTGGGGATTGAAGCAGCTCTCTAATGCTGTCTGGGGAGTGAAGCAGCTCTCTCTTTTGTCTGGGGAGTGAAGCAGCACTCCCCTGCTGTCTGGGGAGTGAAGCAGATCTCTCCTGCTGTCTGGGAATTGAAGCAGCTCTCTCCTGCTGCCTGGGGAGTGAAGCAGCTCTCTCTTGCTGTCTGGGGAGTGAAGCAGCTCTCTCCTGCTGTCTCGGGAGTGAAGCAGCTCTTTCCTGCTGTCCGGAGAGTGATGCAGCTCTCTCCTGCTGTCTGGGAAGTGAAGAAGCTCTCTTTTGCTCTTTGGGAAATGAAGGCTCTAACCTGCTGTCTGAGGAGTGAAGCAGCTCACTCCTGCTGTCTGGGGAGTAAAGCAGATCTCTTCTGCAATCTGGCGATTGAAGCAGCTCTCTCCTTCTGTCTGGGGATTGAAACAGCTCTCTGCTGCTGTCTGTGGAGTGAATTCTTGCACCTGCTGTCTGGGGAGTGAAGCAGCTCTCTCCTGCTGTCTGAGGAGTGATGCAGCTCTCTCCTGCTGTCTGGGGAGTGAAGCAGATCTCATCTGCTGTCTGGGGATTGAAGCAGCTCTCTGCTGCTCTCTGGGGGGTGAAGCAGTTCCTTCCTTCTGTCTGGGGATTGAAGCAGCTCTCTCTTGCTGTCTGGGGTGAGAAGCAGTTCCTTCCTTCTGTGTGGGGATTGAAGCAGCTCTTTCCTGCTGTCTGGAGAGTGAAGAAGCTCTCTTCTGCTGTCAAGGGAGTGAAGCAGCTCACTCCTGCTCTCCGGTGAGTGAATGCTCTCTACTGCTGTCTGGGGTGTGAAGCAGCTCTCTCCTGCTGTCTGGGGAGTGAAGCAGCTCACTCCTGCTGTCTGGGGAGTGAAGCAGGTCTCTCCTGCTCTCTGGTGAGTGAATGATCTCTCGTGATCTCTAGTGCTGTCTGGGGAGTGAACCAGATCTCTCCTGCTGTCTGCGGATTGAAGCAGCTCTCTCATGCTATCTGGGGAGGGAAAAGCCTCTCTCATGCTGTCTTGGGATTGAAGCAGCTGTGTCCTAAGTTCTGGGGAGTGAAGGCTCTCCCCTGAAGCAGCTCTCTCCTGAAGCTCTCTCCTGAATCTCTCTCCTGACGGCTCTCTCCTGAAGGCTCTCTCCTGAAGCAGCTCTCTCCTGCTGTCTGGGGAGTGAAGCACCTCCCTCGTGCTGTCTGGGGAGTGAATGCTCTCCCATGCTCTCTGGGGAGTGAATAAGCTCTCTCCTGCTCTTTGGGAAATGAAGGCTCAGACCTGCTGTCTGAGGAGTGAAGCAGCTCACTTCTGCTGTCTGGGGAGTGAAGCAACACTCTCCTTCTGTCTGGGGATTGAAGCAACTCTTTCCTGCTGTCTGGGTAGTGACGCAGATCTCTCCTGCTGTCTGGGGAGGGAAGCAGCACTTACCTCCTGTCTGGGGAGTGAAGCAGCTCTCTCCTGCGGTCTGGTTTGTGAAGCGCCTCTCTCCTGCTCTCTGGGGAGTGAAACAGCTCTCTCCTGCTCTCTGGGGTGTGATTGCTCTCTCCTGTTGTCTGGGGATTGACGGGTATCTCCTGCTGTATGGGGGGTGAAGCAGCTCTCTCCTGTTCCCCGGTGAGTGATGCAGCTCTGTCTTACTGTTTGGGGATTGAAGCAGCTCTCTAATGCTGTCTGGGGAGGGAAGCAGCTCTCTCTTTTGTCTGGGGAGTGAAGCAGCTCTCTCCTGCTGTCTGGGTAGTGACGCAGCTCTCTCCTAATGTCTCGGGAGTGACGCAGCTCTTTCCTGCTGTCTGGGTAGTGAAGCAGCTCTCTCCTGCTGTCTGGGGAGTGAAGCAGCTCTCTCCTGCTGTCTGGGGAGTGAAGCAGCTCTCTCCTGCTGTCTGGGGAGTGAAGCAGCTCTCTCCTGCTGTCTGGGGAGAGATGCAGTTCTCAGTTGCTGTCTGGGTAGTGAAGCAGTTCTCTCCTGCAGTCTGGGTAGTGAAGAACCTCTCTCCTGCTGTCTGGGGAGTGAAGCAGCTCTCTCCTGCTGTCTGGGGAGTGAAGCAGCTCTCTCCTGCTGTCTGGGGAGTGAAGCAGCACTCTCCTGCTGTCTGGGGAGTGAAGCAGCTCTCTCCTGCGGTCTGGGGAGTGAAGCAGCTCTCTCCTGCTGTCTGGGGAGTGAAGCAGCTCTCTCCTGCTGTCTGTTGAGTGAAGCAGCTCTCCCCTGCTGTCTGGGTAGTGAAGCAGCTCTCTCCTGCAGTCTGGGTAGTGAAGAACCTCTCTCCTGCTGTCTGGGGAGTGAAGCAGCTCTCTCCTGCTGTCTGGGGAGTGAAGCAGCTCTCTCCTGCTGTCTGGGGAGTGAAGCAGCACTCTCCTGCTGTCTGGGGAGTGAAGCAGCTCTCTCCTGCGGTCTGGGGAGTGAAGCAGCTCTCTCCTGCAGTCTGGGTAGTGAAGAACCTCTCTCCTGCTGTCTGGGGAGTGAAGCAGCACTCCCCTGCTGTCTGGGTACTGAAGCAGCTCTCTCCTGCAGTCTGGGTAGTGAAGAACCTCTCTCCTGCTGTCTGGGGAGTGAAGCAGCTCTCTCCTGCTGTCTGGGGAGTGAAGCAGCTCTCTCCTGCTGTCTGGGGAGTGAGGCAGCACTCTCCTGCTGTCTGGGGAGTGAAGCAGCTCTCCCCTGCTGTCTGGGGAGTGAAGCAGATCTCTTCTGCCGTCTGGGGATTGAAGCAGCTCTCTCCTGCTGTCTGGGGTGTGAAGCAATTCCTTCCTTCTGTCTGGGGATTGATGCAGCTCTCTGCTGTTGTATGGGGTGTGAAGCAGTTCCTTCCTGCTTTCTGGGAATTGAAGCAGCTCTCTCCTGCTGTCTGGGTAGTGACGCAGCTCTCTCTTGCTGTGTGGGGAGTGGAGCAGCTCTCTCCTGCTGTCTCGGGAGTGAAGCAGCTCTTTCCTGCTGTCTGGGGAGTGAAGCAGCTCTCTCCTGCTGTCTGGGAAGTGAAGAAGCTCTCTCTTGCTCTTTGGGAAATGAAGGCTCTAACCTGCTGTCTGAGGAGTGAAGCAGCTCACTCCTGCTGTCTGGGATGTGAAGCAAGCTCTCTCCTCCTGTCTGAGGTGTGAAGCAGTTCCTTCCTTCTGTCTGGGGATTGAAGCAGCTCTCTCCTGCTGTCTGGGGAGTGAATTCTTGCACCTGCTGTCTGGGGAGTGAAGCAGCTAACTCCTGCTCTCTGAGGAGTGATGCAGCTCTCTCCTGCTGTCTGGGGAGTGAAGCAGCTCTCTCCTGCTGTCTGAGGAGTGATGCAGCTCTCTCCTGCTGTCTGGGGAGTGAAGCAGCTCTCTCCTCCTGTCTGGGGAGTGAAGCAGATCTCATCTGCTGTCTGGGGATTGAAGCAGCTCTCTGCTGCTCTCTGGGGATGAAGCAGTTCCTTCCTTCTGTCTGGGGATTGAAGCAGCTCTCTCCTGCTGTCTGGGTAGTGACGAAGCTCTCTCTTGCTGTCTGGGGAGTGAATCAGCTCTCACCTGCTGTCTGGGGAGTGAAGCAGCTCTCTCCTGCTCTCTGGGGTGTGATTGCTCTCTCCTGCTGTCTGGGAATTGAAGGGTATCTCGTGCTGTCTGGGTCTGAAACAGCTTTCCCCTGCTGTCTGTGGAGTGAAGCAGCTCTCTCCTGATGTCTGATGAGTGAAGCAGCTCTCTCCTACTGTTTGGGGAGTGAAGCAGCTCTCTCACGCTGTCTGGGGAGTGAAGCAGCTCTCTCCTGCTGTCTGGGGAGTGAAGCAGCACTCTCCTGCTGTCTGGGGAGTGAAGCAGCTCTCTCCTGCTGTCTGGAGAGTGAAGCATCTCTCTCTTTCTGTCTGGGGAGTGAAGCAGCTCTCTCCTGCTGTCTGGGGAGTGAGGCAGCTCTCTCCTGCTGTCTGGGGAGTGAAGCAGTTCTCACCTGCTGTCTGGCGAGTGAAGCAGCTCTCTCCTGCTGTCTGGTTAGTGAAGCAGCTCTCTCCTGCTGTCTGGTTTGTGAAGCGCCTCTCTCCTGCTGTCTGGGTAGTGAAGCAGCTTTCTCCTGCGGTCTAGTTAGTGAAGAACCTCTCTCCTGCTCTCTGGGGAGTGAAACAGCTCTCTCCTGCTCTCTGGGGTGTGATTGCTCTCTCCTGCTGTCTGGGGATTGACGGGTATCTCCTGCTGTATGGGGAGTGAAGCAGCTGTCTCCTGTTCCCCGGTGAGTGATGCAGCTCTCTCCTACTGTTTGGGGATTGAAGCAGCTCTCTCTTTTGTCTGGGGATTGAAGCAGCTCTCTCCTGCTGTCTGGGGTGTGAAGCAGCTCTCTCCTGCTGTCTGGGGTGTGAAGCAGTTCCTTCCTTCTGTCTGGGGATTGATGCAGCTCTCTGCTGCTGTATGGGGTGTGAAGCAGTTCCTTCCTGCTTTCTGGGAATTGAAGCAGCTCTCTCCTGCTGTCTGGGTAGTGGCGCAGCTCTCTCTTGCTGTCTGGGGAGTGAAGCAGCTCTTTCCAGCTGTCTGGGGAGTGAAGCAGCTCTCACCTGCTGTCCGGGGAGTGAGGCAGCTCTCTCCTGCTGTTTGGGGAGTGAAGCAGCTCTCTCCTGCTGTCTGGGGAGTGAAGCAGCGCTCTCCTGCTGTCTGCGGATTGAAGCAGCTCTGTCCTGCTCTTTGGAAAATGAAGGCTCACACCTGCTGTCTGAGGAGTGAAGCAGCTCTCACCTGCTGTCTGAGGAGTGAAGCAGCTCACTCCTGCTGTCTGGGGAGTGAAGCAGATCTCTTATGCTGTCTGGGGATTGAAGCAGCTCTCTCCTCCTGTCTGGTGTGAGAAGCAGTTCCTACCTTCTGTCTGGGGATTGAAGCAGCTCTCTCCTCCAGTCTGTGGAGTGAAGTCTTGCACCTGCTGTCTGCGGAGTGAAGCAGCTCTCTCCTGCTGTCTGGGGTGTGAAGCAGTTCCTTCCTTCAGTCTGGGGATTGAAGCAGCTCTCTCCTGCTGTCTGGGTAGTGACGCAGCTCTCTCCTGCTGTCTGGGGAGTGAATCAGCTCTCACCTGCTGTCAGGGGAGTGAAGCAGCTCTCTCCTGCTGTCTGGGGAGTGAATCAGCTCTCTCCTGCTGTCTGGGGAGTGAATCAGCTCTCACCTGCTGTCAGGGGAGTGAAGCAGCTCCCTACTGCTCTCTGGGGAGTGAAGAAATTCTCACCTGCTGATGGGGACTGAAGCTGCTCTCACCTGCTGTCTGTGGAGTGAAGCAGCTCTCTCCTGCTCTCTGGGGTGTAATTGCTCTCTCCTGCTGTCTGGGAATTGAAGGGTATCTCGTGCTGTCTGGGTCTGAAACAGCTTTCTCCTGCTGTCTGTGGAGTGAAGCAGCTCTCTCCTGCTGTCTGGTGAGTGAAGCAGCTCTCTCCTACTGTTTGCGGAGTGAAGCAGCTCCCTCTTGCTGTCTGGGGAGTGAAGCAGCTCTCTCCTGCTGTCTGGGGAGTGATGCATCTCTCTCTTTCTGTCTGGGGAGTGAGGCAGCTCTCTCTTGATGTCTGGGGAGTGAAGCAGCTCTCACCTGCTGTCTGGGGAGTGAAGCAGCTCTCTCTTTCTGTCTGGGGAGTGAAGCAGCTCTCTCCTGCTGTCTGGGGAGTGAGGCAGCTCTCTCCTGCTGTCTGGGGAGTGAAGCAGTTCTCACCTGATGTCTGGCGAGTGAAGCAGCTCTCTCCTGCTGTCTGGTTAGTGAAGCAGCTCTCTCCTGCTGTCTGGTTTGTGAAGCGCCTCTCTCCTGCTGTCTGGGTAGTGAAGCAGCTTTCTCCTGCGGTCTAGTTAGTGAAGAACCTCTCTCCTGCTCTCTGGGGAGTGAAACAGCTCTCTCCTGCTCTCTGGGGTGTGATTGCTCTCTCCTGCTGTCTGGGGATTGACGGGTATCTCCTGCTGTATGGGGAGTGAAGCAGCTGTCTCCTGTTCCCCGGTGAGTGATGCAGCTCTCTCCTACTGTTTGGGGATTGAAGCAGCTCTCTCTTTTGTCTGGGGATTGAAGCAGCTCTCTCCTGCTGTCTGGGGTGTGAAGCAGCTCTCTCCTGCTGTCTGGGGTGTGAAGCAGTTCCTTCCTTCTGTCTGGGGATTGATGCAGCTCTCTGCTGCTGTATGGGGTGTGAAGCAGTTCCTTCCTGCTTTCTGGGAATTGAAGCAGCTCTCTCCTGCTGTCTGGGTAGTGGCGCAGCTCTCTCTTGCTGTCTGGGGAGTGAAGCAGCTCTTTCCAGCTGTCTGGGGAGTGAAGCAGCTCTCACCTGCTGTCCGGGGAGTGAGGCAGCTCTCTCCTGCTGTTTGGGGAATGAAGCAGCTCTCTCCTGCTGTCTGGGGAGTGAAGCAGCGCTCTCCTGCTGTCTGCGGATTGAAGCAGCTCTGTCCTGCTCTTTGGAAAATGAAGGCTCACACCTGCTGTCTGAGGAGTGAAGCAGCTCACTCCTGCTGTCTGGGGAGTGAAGCAGATCTCTTATGCTGTCTGGGGATTGAAGCAGCTCTCTCCTCCTGTCTGGTGTGAGAAGCAGTTCCTACCTTCTGTCTGGGGAGTGAAGCAGCTCTCTCCTCCAGTCTGTGGAGTGAAGTCTTGCACCTGCTGTCTGCGGAGTGAAGCAGCTCTCTCCTGCTGTCTGGGGTGTGAAGCAGTTCCTTCCTTCAGTCTGGGGATTGAAGCAGCTCTCTCCTGCTGTCTGGGTAGTGACGCAGCTCTCTCCTGCTGTCTGGGGAGTGAATCAGCTCTCACCTGCTGTCAGGGGAGTGAAGCAGCTCCCTACTGCTCTCTGGGGAGTGAAGAAATTCTCACCTGCTGATGGGGACTGAAGCTGCTCTCACCTGCTGTCTGTGGAGTGAAGCAGCTCTCTCCTGCTCTCTGGGGTGTAATTGCTCTCTCCTGCTGTCTGGGAATTGAAGGGTATCTCGTGCTGTCTGGGTCTGAAACAGCTTTCTCCTGCTGTCTGTGGAGTGAAGCAGCTCTCTCCTGCTGTCTGGTGAGTGAAGCAGCTCTCTCCTACTGTTTGGGGAGTGAAGCAGCTCCCTCTTGCTGTCCGGGGAGTGAAGCAGCTCTCTCCTGCTGTCTGGGGAGTGATGCATCTCTCTCTTTCTGTCTGGGGAGTGAGGCAGCTCTCTCTTGATGTCTGGGGAGTGAAGCAGCTCTCACCTGCTGTCTGGGGAGTGAAGCAGCTCTCTCCTGCTGTCTGGGGAGTGAAGCAGCTCTCTCCTGCTGTCTGGGGTGTGAAGCAGTTCCTTCCTTCTGTCTGGGGATTGATGCAGCTCTCTGCTGCTGTATGGGGTGTGAAGCAGTTCCTTCCTGCTTTCTGGGAATTGAAGCAGCTCTCTCCTGCTGTCTGGGTAGTGACGCAGCTCTCTCTTGCTGTGTGGGGAGTGAAGCAGCTCTCTCCTGCTGTCTCGGGAGTGAAGCAGCTCTTTCCTGCTGTCTGGGGAGTGACGCAGCTCTCACCTGCTCTCCGGGGAGTGAAGCAGCTCTCTCCTGCTGTCTGGGAAGTGAAGCAGCTCTCTCTTGCTCTTTGGGAAATGAAGGCTCTCACCTGCTGTCTGAGGAGTGAAGCAGCTCACCCCTGCTGTCTGGGGAGTGAAGCAGCTCTCTCCTGCTGTCTCGGGAGTGAAGCAGCTCTTTCCTGCTGTCTGGGGAGTGACGCAGCTCTCACCTGCTGTCTGGGAAGTGAAGCAGCTCTCTCTTGCTCTTTGGGAAATGAAGGCTCTCACCTGCTGTCTGAGGAGTGAAGCAGCTCACCCCTGCTGTCTGGGGAGTGAAGCAGCTCTCTCCTGCTGTCTCGGGAGTGAAGCAGCTCTTTCCTGCTGTCTGGGGAGTGAAGCAGCTCTCACCTGCTGTCCGGGGAGTGATGCAGCTCTCACCTGCTGTCCGGGGAGTGATGCAGCTCTCTCCTGCTGTCTGGGGAGTGAAGCACCTCTCTCCTGCTCTCTGGGGTGTGATTGCTCTCTCCTGCTGTCTGGGGAGTGAATTGTATCTCCTGCTGTCTGCGGATTGAAGCAGCTCTGTCCTGTTCTTTCGAAAATGAAGGCTCACTCCTGCTGTCTGGGGAGTGAAGCAGATCTCTTCTGCTGTCTGGGGTGTGAAGCATTTCCTTCCTTCTGTCTGGGGATTGAAGCAGCTCTCTCCTGCTGTCTGGGTTGTGACGAAGCTCTATCTTGCTGTCTGGGGAGTGAGTCAGCTCTCTCCTGCTCTCTGGGGTGTAATATCTCTCTCCTGCTGTCTGGGAATTGAAGGGTATCTCGTGCTGTCTGGGTCTGAAAGAGCTTTCTCCTGCTGTCTGGTAAGTAAAGCAGCTCTCTCCTGCTGTCTGGTGAGTGAAGCAGCTCTCTCCTACTGTTTGGTGAGTGAAGCAGCTCTCTCACGCTGTCTGGGGAGTGAAGCAGCTCTCTCTTGCTGTCTGGGGAGTGAAGCAGCTCTCTCCTGCTGTCTGGGGAGTGAAGCAGCTCTCTCACGCTGTCTGGGGAGTGAAGCAGCTCCCTCTTGCTCTCCGGGGAGTGAAGCAGCTCTCTCTTGCTGTCTGGGGAGTGAACCAGCTCTCTCCTGCTGTCTGGGGAGTGAAGCAGCTCTTTCCTGCTGTCTGGGGAGTGAAGCAGCTCTCTCCTGCTGTCTGGGGATTGAAGCAGCTGTCTACTGCTCTCTGGGAAAAGAACGCTCTCTCCTGCTGTCTGGGGAGTGAATTGTATCTCCTGCTGTCTGGGGAGTGAAGCAGATCTCTTCTGCTGTCTGGGGATTGAAGCAGCTCTCTCCTCCTGTCTGGTGTGTGAAGCAGTTCCTACCTTCTGTCTGGGGATTGAAGCAGCTCTCTCCTGCTGTCTGGGGAGTGAAGCAGCTCTCTCCTGCTGTCTTGTGAGTGAATGCTCTCTCCTGCTGTCTGGGGAGTGAAGCAGCTCTCTGCTGCTGTCTGGGGAGTGAAGCAGCTCTCTTCTGCTCTCTGGGGTGTGATTTCTCTCTCCTGCTGTCTGGGAATTGAAGGGTATCTCGTGCTGTCTGTGTCTGAAACAGCTCTCTCCTACTGTTTGGGGAGTGAAGCAGCACTCTCCTACTGTTTGGGGAGTGAAGCAGCTCTCTCCTGCTGTCTGGGGAGTGAAGCAGCTCCCTCTTTCTCTCCGGGGAGTGAAGCAGCTCTCTCTTGCTGTCTGGGGAGTGAAGCAGCTCTCTCCTGCTGTCTGGGGATTGAAGCAGCTCTCTCCTGCTGTCTGGGGATTGAAGCAGCTCTCTCCTGCTGTCTGGGGAGTGAAGGCTCTCTCTTTCTGTCTGGGGAGTGAAGCAGCTCTCTCTTGCTGTCTGGGGAGTGAAGCAGCTCTCTCCTGCTGTCTGGGGATTGAAGCAGCTCTCTCCTGCTGTCTGGGGAGTGAAGCAGCTCTCTTCTGCTGTCTGGGGAGTGAAGCTGCTCTCTCCTGCTGTCTGGGTTGTGACGAAGCTCTCTCTTGCTGTCTGGGGAGTGAATCAGCTCTCACCTGCTGTCTGGGGAGTGAAGCAGCTCTCTCCTGCTGTTTGGGGAGTGAAGCAGCTCTCACCTGCTGTCTGGGGAGTGAAGCAGCTCTCTCCTGCTGCCTGTGGAGTGAAGCAGCTCTCTCCTGCTGTCTGGTGAGTGAAGCAGCTCTCTCCTACTGTTTGGGGAGTGAAGCAGCTCTCTCACGCTGTCTGGGGAGTGAAGCAGCTCCCTCTTGCTCTCCGGGGAGTGAAGCAGCTCTCTCTTGCTGTCTGGGGAGTGAAGCAGCTCTCTCCTGCTGTCTGGGGAGTGATGTATCTCTCTCTTTCTGTCGCGGGAGTGAAGCAGCTCTCTCCTGCTGTCTGGTGAGTGAAGCAGCACTCTCCTGCTGTCTGGGGAGTGAAGCAGCTCTTTCCTGCTGTCTGGGGAGTGAGGCAGCTCTCTCCTGCTGTCTGGGGTGTGATTTCTCTCTCCTTCTGTCTGGGAATTGAAGAGTATCTCGTGCTGTCTGTGTCTGAAACAGCTTTCTCCTGCTGTCTCTGGAGTGAAGCAGCTCTCTCCTGCTGTCTGGTGAGTGAAGCAGCTCTCTCCTACTGTTTGGGGAGTGAAGCAGCTCCCTCTTGCTGTCTGGGGAGTGAAGCAGCTCTCTCCTGTTCTCTGGTGAGTGAAGCAGCTCTCTCCTGCTGTCTGGGGAGTGAATGCTCTCTCCTGCTCTCTAGGGATTGAAGCAGCTCTCTCATGCTGTCTGGGGAGTGAAGCAGCTCTCTCCTGCTGTCTGGGGAGTGAAGCAGCTCTCTCCTGCTGTCTGGGGAGTGAATGCGCTCTCCTGCTCTCTCGGGATTGAAGCAGCTCGCTTCTGCTCTTTGGGAAATGAAGGCTCTCACCTGCATCCTGAGGAGTGAAGCTGCTCACTCCTGCTGTCTGGGGAGTGAAGCAGCTCTCTCCTGCTGTCTGGGGTGTGAAGCAGCTCTCTCCTGCTGACTGGGGTGTGAAGCAGCTCTCTCCTGCTGTCTGGGGTGTGAAGCAGTTCCTTCCTTTTGTCTGGGGATTGATGCAGGTCTCTGCTGCTGTCTGTGGAGTGAAGCAGCTCTCTCCTGCAGTATGGGGTGTGAAGCAGTTCCTTCCTGCTTTCTGGGAATTGAAGCAGCTCTCTCCTGCTGTCTGGGTAGTGAAGCAGCTCTCTCCTGCTGTCTCGGGAGTGAAGCAGCTCTTTCCTGCTGTCTGGGGAGTGAAGCAGCTCTCACTTGCTGTCTGGTGAGTGAAGCAGCTCTCTCCTGCTGTCTGGGGAGTGAAGCAGCTCTCACTTGCTGTCTGGGGAGAAAAGCAGCTCTCTCCTGCTGTCTGGGGAGTGAAGCAGTTCTAACCTGCTGTCTGGCGAGTGAAGCAGCTCTCTCCTGCTGTCTAGTTAGTGAAGAACCTCTCTCCTGCTCTCTGGGGAGTGAAACAGCTCTCTCCTGCTCTCAGGGGTGTGATTGCTCTCTCCTGCTGTCTGGGGATTGAAGCAGCTCTCTAATGCTGTCTGGGGAGTGAAGCAGCTCTCTCTTTCTGTCTGGGGAGTGAGGCAGCTCTCTCCTGCTGTCTGGGGAGTGAGGCAGCTCTCTCTTGCTGTCTGGGGAGTGAAGCAGCTCTCTCCTGCTGTCTGGGGAGTGAAGCAGCTCTCACCTGCTGTCTGAGGAATGAAGCAGCTCACTCCTGCTGTCTGGGGAGTAAAGCAGCTCTCTCCTGCTGTCTGGGGAGTAAAGCAGCTCACTCCTGCTGTCTGGGGAGTAAAGCAGCTCTCTCCTGCTTTCTGTGGATTGAATGTTATCTCGTGCTGTCTGGTTCTGAAGCAGCTTTCTCCTGCTGTCTGGTGAGTGAAGAAGCTCTCTCCTACTTTTTGTCGAGTGAAGCAGCTCTCTCATGCTGTCTGGGGAGTGAAGCAACTCTCTCTTGCTGTCTGGGGAGTGAATCAGCTCTCTCCTGCTGTCTGGGGAGTGAAGCAGCTCTCTCCTGCTGTCTGGGGAGTGAATGCACTCTCCTGCTCTCTCGGGATTGAAGCAGCTCTCTCCTGCTCTTTGGGAAATGAAGGCTCTCACCTGCATCCTGAGGAGTGAAGCAGCTCACTCCTGCTGTCTGGGGAGTGAAGCAGCTCTCTCCTGCTGTCTGTGGAGTGAAGCAGCTCTCTCCTGCTGTCTGGGGAGTGAAGCAGCTCTCTCCTGCTGTCTCGGGAGTGAAGCAGCTCTTTCCTGCTGTCTGGGGAGTGAAGCAGCTCTCACCTGCTGTCCGGGGAGTGATGCAGCTCTCACTTGCTGTCTGGGGAGTGAAGCAGCTCTCTCCTGCTGTCTGGGGAGTGAAGCAGCTCTCACTTGCTGTCTGGGGAGTGAAGCAGCTCTCTCCTGCTGCCTGGGGAGTGAAGCAGCTCTCTCCTGCTGTCTGGGAAGTGAAGCAGCTCTCTCCTGCTGTCTGGGGAGTGAAGAACCTCTCTCCTGCTGTCTGGGTAGTGAAGCAGCTCTCTCCTGCGGTCTAGTTAGTGAAGAACCTCTCTCCTGCTGTCTGGGTAGTGAAGCAGCTCTCTCCTGCGGTCTAGTTAGTGAAGAACCTCTCTCCTGATCTCTGGGGAGTGAAACAGCTCTCTCCTGCTGTCTTGGGATTGACGGGTATCTCCTGCTGTATGGAGAGTGAAGCAGCTCTCTCCTGTTCCCCGGTGAGTGATGCAGCTCTGTCTTACTGTTTGGGGATTGAAGCAGCTCTCTAATGCTGTCTGGGGAGTGAAGCAGCTCTCTCCTGCTGTCTGGGGAGTGAAGCAGCTGCCTACTGCTCTCTGGGAAAAGAACGCTCTCTCCTGCTGTTTGGGAAATGAACACTCTCAACTGCTGTCTGAGGAGTGAAGCAGCACTCTCCTGCTGTCTGGGGTTGAAGCAGCTCTCACCTGCTGTTTGCGGAGTGAAGCAGCTCTCTCCTGCTGTCTGGGGAGTGAAGCAGCTCTCTCCTGCTGTCTGGGGAGTGAAGCAGCTCTCTCCTGCTGTCTGGGAAGTGAAGCAGCTCTCTCCTGCTCTTTGGGAAATGAAGTCTCTCACCTGCTGTCTGAGGAGTGAAGCAGATCTCTCCTGCTGTCTGGGGTGTGAAGCAGCTCTCTCCTGCTGTCTGGGGATTGAAGCAGCTCTCTCCTGCTGTCTGGGGAGTGATGCAGCTCTCTCCTGCTTTCTGGGGAGTGTAGCAGCTCTCTCCTGCTCTTTTGGAAATGAAGTCTCTCACCTGCTCTCTGAGGAGTGAAGCAGCTCACTCCTGCTGTCTGGGGAGTGAAGCAGATCTCTTCTGCTGTCTGGGAATTGAAGGGTATCTCGTGCTGTCTGGTTCTGAAGCAGCTTTCTCCTGCTGTCTGTGGAGTGATGCAGCTCTCTCCTACTGTTTGTCGAGTGAAGCAGCTCTCTCATGCTGCTCTGGGGAGTGAAGCAGCTCTCTCTTGCTGCTCTGGGGAGTGAAGCAGCTCTCTCTTGCTGCTCTGGGGAGTGAAGCAGCTCTCTCCTGCTGTCTGGGGATTGAAGGGTATCTCGTGCTGTCTGGTTCTGAAGCAGCTCTCTCCTGCTGTCTGGGGTGTGAAGCAGTTCCTTCCTTCTGTCTGGGGATTGAAGCAGCTCTCTGCTGCTGTCTGGGGTGTGAAGCAGTTCCTTCCTTCTGTCTAGGGATTGAAGCAGCTCTCAGCTGCTGTCTGGATAGTGAAGCACCTCTCTCCAGCTCTCTGGGGAGTGAAGCAGCTCTCTCCTGCTGTCTGGGGATTGAAGCAGCTCTCTCCTGCTGTCTGGGGAGTGAAGCAGCTCTCTTCTGCTGTCTGGGGAGTGAAGCTGCTCTCTCCTGCTGTCTGGGTTGTGACGAAGCTCTCTCTTGCTGTCTGGAGAGTGAATCAGCTCTCACCTGCTGTCTGGGGAGTGAAGCAGCTCTCTCCTGCTGTCTGGGGAGTGAAGCAGCTCTCACCTGCTGTCTGGGGAGTGAAGCAGCTCTCTCCTGCTGCCTGTGGAGTGAAGCAGCTCTCTCCTGCTGTCTGGTGAGTGAAGCAGCTCTCTCCTACTGTTTGGGGAGTGAAGCAGCTCTCTCACGCTGTCTGGGGAGTGAAGCAGCTCCCTCTTGCTCTCCGGGGAGTGAAGCAGCTCTCTCTTGCTGTCTGGGGAGTGAAGCAGCTCTCTCCTGCTGTCTGGGGAGTGATGTATCTCTCTCTTTCTGTCGCGGGAGTGAAGCAGCTCTCTCCTGCTGTCTGGTGAGTGAAGCAGCACTCTCCTGCTGTCTGGGGAGTGAAGCAGCTCTTTCCTGCTGTCTGGGGAGTGAGGCAGCTCTCTCCTGCTGTCTGGGGTGTGATTTCTCTCTCCTTCTGTCTGGGAATTGAAGAGTATCTCGTGCTGTCTGTGTCTGAAACAGCTTTCTCCTGCTGTCTCTGGAGTGAAGCAGCTCTCTCCTGCTGTCTGGTGAGTGAAGCAGCTCTCTCCTACTGTTTGGGGAGTGAAGCAGCTCCCTCTTGCTGTCTGGGGAGTGAAGCAGCTCTCTCCTGCTCTCTAGGGATTGAAGCAGCTCTCTCATGCTGTCTGGGGAGTGAAGCAGCTCTCTCCTGCTGTCTGGGGAGTGAAGCAGCTCTCTCCTGCTGTCTGGGGCGTGAAGCAGCTCTCACCTGCATCCTGAGGAGTGAAGCTGCTCACTCCTGCTGTCTGGGGAGTGAAGCAGCTCTCTCCTGCTGTCTGGGGTGTGAAGCAGCTCTCTCCTGCTGACTGGGGTGTGAAGCAGCTCTCTCCTGCTGTCTGGGGTGTGAAGCAGTTCCTTCCTTTTGTCTGGGGATTGATGCAGGTCTCTGCTGCTGTCTGTGGAGTGAAGCAGCTCTCTCCTGCAGTATGGGGTGTGAAGCAGTTCCTTCCTGCTTTCTGGGAATTGAAGCAGCTCTCTCCTGCTGTCTGGGTAGTGAAGCAGCTCTCTCCTGCTGTCTCGGGAGTGAAGCAGCTCTTTCCTGCTGTCTGGGGAGTGAAGCAGCTCTCACTTGCTGTCTGGGGAGTGAAGCAGCTCTCTCCTGCTGTCTGGGGAGTGAAGCAGCTCTCACTTGCTGTCTGGGGAGTGAAGCAGCTCTCTCCTGCTGTCTGGGGAGTGAAGCAGTTCTAACCTGCTGTCTGGCGAGTGAAGCAGCTCTCTCCTGCTGTCTAGTTAGTGAAGAACCTCTCTCCTGCTCTCTGGGGAGTGAAACAGCTCTCTCCTGCTCTCAGGGGTGTGATTGCTCTCTCCTGCTGTCTGGGGATTGAAGCAGCTCTCTAATGCTGTCTGGGGAGTGAAGCAGCTCTCTCTTTCTGTCTGGGGAGTGAGGCAGCTCTCTCCTGCTGTCTGGGGAGTGAGGCAGCTCTCTCTTGCTGTCTGGGGAGTGAAGCAGCTCTCTCCTGCTGTCAGGGGAGTGAAGCAGCTCTCACCTGCTGTCTGAGGAATGAAGCAGCTCACTCCTGCTGTCTGGGGAGTAAAGCAGCTCTCTCCTGCTGTCTGGGGAGTAAAGCAGCTCACTCCTGCTGTCTGGGGAGTAAAGCAGCTCTCTCCTGCTTTCTGGGGATTGAATGTTATCTCGTGCTTTCTGGTTCTGAAGCAGCTTTCTCCTGCTGTCTGGTGAGTGAAGAAGCTCTCTCCTACTTTTTGTCGAGTGAAGCAGCTCACTCATGCTGTCTGGGGAGTGAAGCAACTCTCTCTTGCTGTCTGGGGAGTGAATCAGCTCTCTCCTGCTGTCTGGGGAGTGAAGCAGCTCTCTCCTGCTGTCTGGGGAGTGAATGCACTCTCCTGCTCTCTCGGGATTGAAGCAGCTCTCTCCTGCTCTTTGGGAAATGAAGGCTCTCACCTGCATCCTGAGGAGTGAAGCAGCTCACTCCTGCTGTCTGGGGAGTGAAGCAGCTCTCTCCTGCTGTCTGTGGAGTGAAGCAGCTCTCTCCTGCTGTCTGGGGAGTGAAGCAGCTCTCTCCTGCTGTCTCGGGAGTGAAGCAGCTCTTTCCTGCTGTCTGGGGAGTGAAGCAGCTCTCACCTGCTGTCCGGGGAGTGATGCAGCTCTCACTTGCTGTCTGGGGAGTGAAGCAGCTCTCTCCTGCTGTCTGGGGAGTGAAGCAGCTCTCACTTGCTGTCTGGGGAGTGAAGCAGCTCTCTCCTGCTGCCTGGGGAGTGAAGCAGCTCTCTCCTGCTGTCTGGGAAGTGAAGCAGCTCTCTCCTGCTGTCTGGGGAGTGAAGAACCTCTCTCCTGCTGTCTGGGGAGTGAAGCAGCTCTCTCCTGCGGTCTAGTTAGTGAAGAACCTCTCTCCTGCTGTCTGGGTAGTGAAGCAGCTCTCTCCTGCGGTCTAGTTAGTGAAGAACCTCTCTCCTGATCTCTGGGGAGTGAAACAGCTCTCTCCTGCTGTCTTCGGATTGACGGGTATCTCCTGCTGTATGGAGAGTGAAGCAGCTCTCTCCTGTTCCCCGGTGAGTGATGCAGCTCTGTCTTACTGTTTGGGGATTGAAGCAGCTCTCTAATGCTGTCTGGGGAGTGAAGCAGCTCTCTCCTGCTGTCTGGTGAGTGAAGCAGCTCTCTCCTGCTGTCTGGGGAGTGAAGCAGCTGTCTACTGCTCTCTGGGAAAAGAACGCTCTCTCCTGCTGTTTGGGAAATGAACACTCTCAACTGCTGTCTGAGGAGTGAAGCAGCACTCTCCTGCTGTCTGGGGTTGAAGCAGCTCTCACCTGCTGTTTGCGGAGTGAAGCAGCTCTCTCCTGCTGTCTGGGGAGTGAAGCAGCTCTCTCCTGCTGTCTGGGGAGTGAGGCAGATCTCTCCTGCTGTCTGGGAAGTGAAGCAGCTCTCTCCTGCTCTTTGGGAAATGAAGTCTCTCACCTGCTGTCTGAGGAGTGAAGCAGATCTCTCCTGCTGTCTGGGGTGTGAAGCAGCTCTCTCCTGCTGTCTGGGGATTGAAGCAGCTCTCTCCTGCTGTCTGGGGAGTGATGCAGCTCTCTCCTGCTTTCTGGGGAGTGTAGCAGCTCTCTCCTGCTCTTTTGGAAATGAAGGCTCTCACCTGCTCTCTGAGGAGTGAAGCAGCTCACTCCTGCTGTCTGGGGAGTGAAGCAGATCTCTTCTGCTGTCTGGGAATTGAAGGGTATCTCGTGCTGTCTGGTTCTGAAGCAGCTTTCTCCTGCTGTCTGTGGAGTGATGCAGCTCTCTCCTACTGTTTGTCGAGTGAAGCAGCTCTCTCATGCTGCTCTGGGGAGTGAAGCAGCTCTCTCTTGCTGCTCTGGGGAGTGAAGCAGCTCTCTCTTGCTGCTCTGGGGATTGAAGCAGCTCTCTCCTGCTGTCTGGGGATTGAAGGGTATCTCGTGCTGTCTGGTTCTGAAGCAGCTCTCTCCTGCTGTCTGGGGTGTGAAGCAGTTCCTTCCTTCTGTCTGGGGATTGAAGCAGCTCTCTGCTGCTGTCTGGGGTGTGAAGCAGTTCCTTCCTTCTGTCTGGGGATTGAAGCAGCTCTCAGCTGCTGTCTGGATAGTGAAGCACCTCTCTCCAGCTCTCTGGGGAGTGAAGCAGCTCTCTCCTGCTCTCTGAGGTGCGATTGCTCTCTCCTGCTGTCTGGGAATTGAAGGGTATCTCGTGCTGTCTGTGTCTGAAACAGCTCTCTCCTGCTGTCTGCGGAGTTAAGCAGCTTTCTCCTGCTGTCTGGTGAGTGAAGCAGCACTCTCCTGCTGTCTGGGGAATGAAGCAGCTCTCTCCTGCTGTCTGGGGAGTGAAGCATCTCTCTGTTTCTGTCTGGGGAGTGAGGCAGCTCACTCCTGCTGTCTGGGGAGTGAGGCACCTCTCTCCTGCTGTCTGAAGAGTGAAGCAGCTCTCTCCTGCTGTCTGAGGAGTGAAGCAGTTCTCTCCTGCTGTTTGGGAAATGAACACTCTCAACTGCTGTCTGAGGAGTGAAGCAGCTCTCTCCTGCTGTCTGGGGAGTGCAGCAGTTCCCTCTTGATGTTTGGGGAGTGAGGCAGCTCTCTCTTGCTGTCTGGGGTTGAAGCAGCTCTCTCCTGCTGTCTGGGGAGTGAAGCAGCTCTCTCCTGCTGTCTGGAGAGTGAAGCAGCTCTCTCCTGCTGTCTGGGGAATGAAGCAGCTGTCTACTGCTCTCTGGGAAAAGAACACTCTCTCCTGCTGTCTGGGGAGTGAGGCACCTCTCTCCTGCTGTCTGAGGAGTGAAGCAGTTCTCTCCCGCTGTCTGGGGAGTGAGGCAGATCTCTCCTGCTGTCTGGGGTGTGAAGCAGTTCCTTCCTTCTGTCTGGGGAGTGAAGCAGCTCTCTCCTGCTCTTTGGGAAATGAAGTCTCTCACCTGCTGTCTGTGGAGTAAAGCAGCTCTCTCCTGCTGTCTGGGGAGTGAAGCAGCTCTCTCCTGCTCTTTTGGAAATGAAGGCTCCCTCCTGCTCTCTGAGGAGTTAAGCAGCTCTCTCCTGCTGTCTGGTGAGTGAAGCAGCTCTCTCCTGCTGTCTGGGGAGTGAAGCAGCTCTCTCCTGCTGTCTGGTGAGTGAAGCAGCTCTCTCCTGCTGTCTGGGGAGTGAAGCAGCTCTCTCCTGCTGTCTGGTGAGTGAAGCAGCTCTCTCCTGCTGTCTGGGGAGTGAAGCAGCTCTCTCCTGCTGTCTGGTGAGTGAAGCAGCTCTCTCCTGCTGTCTGGGGAGCGAAGCAGCTCTCTCCTGCTCTCTGAGGTGCGATTGCTCTCTCCTGCTGTCTGGGAATTGAAGGGTATCTCGTGCTGTCTGGGTCTGAAACAGCTTTCTCCTGCTGTCTGTGGAGTTAAGCAGCTCTCTCCTGCTGTCTGGTGAGTGAAGCAGCTCTCTCCTACTGTTTGGGGAGTGAAGCAGCTCTCACCTGCTGTCTGGAGAGTGAAGCAGCTCTCTCCTGCTGTCTGGGGAGTGAAGCAGCTGTCTACTGCTCTCTGGGAAATGAACACTCTCAACTGCTGTCTGAGGAGTGAAGCAGCTCTCTCCTGCTGTCTGGGGAGTGCAGCAGCTCTCTCCTGCTGTCTGGGGTGTGAAGCAGTTCCTTCCTGCTTTCTGAGAATTGAAGCAGCTCTCTCCTGCTGTCTGGGGAGTAAAGCAGCTCTCTCCTGCTGTCTGGGGAGTGAAGCAGATCTCTTCTGCTCTCTGGGGATTGAAGGGTATCTCGTGCTGTCTGGTTCTGAAGCAGCTTTCTCCTGCCGTCTGTGGAGTGATGCAGCTCTCTCCTACTGTTTGTCGAGTGAAGCAGCTCTCTCATGCTGTCAGGGGAGTGAAGCAGCTCTCTCTTGCTGCTCTGGGGAGTGAAGCAGCTCTCTCTTGCTGCTCTGGGGAGTGAAGCAACTCTCTCCTGCTGTCTGGGGAGTGAATGCACTCTCCTGCTTTCTGGGGAATGTAGCAGCTCTCTCCTGCTCTTTGGAAAATGAAGGCTCTCACCTGCTGTCTGAGGAGTGAAGCTGCTCACTCCTGCTGTCTGGGGAGTGAAGCAGCTCTCTCCTGCTGTCTGTGGTGTGAAGCAGCTCTCTCCTGCTGTCTGGGGTGTGCAGCAGTTCCTTCCTTCTGTCTGGGGATTGATGCAGCTATCTCCTGCTGTCTGTGGAGTGAAGCAGATCTCTCCTGCTGTCTGGGGTGTGAAGCAGTTCCTTCCTTCTGTCTGGGGATTGATGCAGCTCTCTCCTGCAGTATGGGGTGTGAAGCAGTTCCTTCCTGCTTTCTGGGAATTGAAGCAGCTCTCTCCTGCTGTCTGGGGAGTGAAGCAGCTCTCTCTTGCTGTGTGGGGAGTGAAGCAGCTCTCTCCTGCTTTCTGGGAGTGAAGCAGCTCTTTCCTGCTGTCTGGGGAGTGAAGCAGCTCTCACCTGCTGTCCGGGAAGTGAAGCAGCTCTTTCCTGCTGTCTGGGGAGTGAAGCAGATCTCACCTGCTGTCTGGGAAGTGAAACAGTTCTCACCTGCTGTCTGGCGAGTGAAGCAGCTCTCTCCTGCGGTCTAGTTAGTGAAGAACCTCTCTCCTGATCTCTGGGGAATGAAGAAGCTCCCACCTGCTCTCTGGGGTGTGATTGCTCTCTCCTGCTGTCTGTGGATTGACGGGTATCTCCTGCTCTCTGGGGAGTGAAGCAGCTGTCTCCTGTTCCCCGGTGAGTGATGCAGCTCTCTCCTACTGTTTGGGGATTGAAGCAGCTCTCTAATGCTGTCTGGGGAGTGAAGCAGCTCTCTCTTTTGTCTGGGGAGTGAGGCAGCTCTCTCTTGCTGTCTGGGGAGTGAAGCAGCACTCCCCTGCTGTCTGGGGAGTGAAGCAGCTCTCTCTTGCAGTCTGAGGAGTGAAGAAGCTCTCTCCTGCTGTCTGGGGTGTGAAGCAGTTCCTTCCTTCTGTCTGGGGATTGATGCAGATCTCTGCTGCTGTATGGGATGTGAAGCAGTTCCTTCCTGCTTTCTGGGAATTGACGTAGCTCTCTCCTGCTGTCTGTGGATTGACGGGTATCTCCTGCTCTCTGGGGAGTGAAGCAGCTGTCTCCCGTTCCCCGGTGAGTGATGCAGCTCTCTCCTGCTGTTTGGGGATTGAAGCAGCTCTCTAATGCTGTCTGGGGAGTGACGCAGCTCTCTCTTGCTGTGTGGGGAGTGAAGCAGCTCTCTCCTGCTGTCTGGGGAGTGAAGCAGCTCTCACCTGCTGTCTGAGGAGTGAAGCAGCTGTCACCTGCTGTCTGAGGAGTGAAGCAGCTCTCTCCTGCTATCTGGGGAGTGAAGCAGATCTCTCCTGCTCTTTGGGAAATGAAGGCTCTCACCTGCTGTCTGAGGAGTGAAGCAGCTCTCACCTGCTGTCTGAGGAGTGATGCAGCTCACTCCTGCTGTCTGGGGAGTGAAGCAGATCTCTTCTGCTGTCTGGGGATTGAAGCAGCGCTCTCCTCCTGTCTGGGGTGTGAAGCAGTTCCTACCTTCTGTCTGGGGATTGAAGCAGCTCTCTCCTGCTGTCTGGGGAGTTGAGCAGATCTCACCTGCTGTCTGAGGAGTGAAGCAGTTCCTTCCTTCTGTCTGGGGATTGAAGCAGCTCTCTCCTGATTTCTGGGGAGTGAAGCAGCTCTCTGCTGCTGTCTGTGGAGTGAAGTCTTGCACCTGCTGTCTGGGGAGTGATGCCGCTCACTCCTGCTGTCTGGGGAGTGCAGCAGATCTCTTCTGCTGTTCGGCGATTGAAGCAGCTCTCTCCTGCTGTCTGGGGTGTGAAGCAGTTCCTTCCTTCTGTCTGGAGATTGAAGCAGCTCTCTCCTGCTGTCTGGGTAGTGACGCAGCTCTCTCTTGCTGTCTGGGGAGTGAATCAGCTCTCACCTGCTGTCTGGGGAGTGAAGCAGCTCTCACCTGCTGTCTGGATAGTGAAGCAGCTCTCTCCTGCTCTCTGGGAATTGAAGGGTATCTCGTGCTGTCTGGGTCTGAAAGAGCTTTCTCCTGCTGTCTGGTGAGTGAAGCAGCTCTCTCCTACTGTTTGGGAAGTGAAGCAGCTCTCTCACGCTGTCTGGGGTTGAAGCAGCTCTCATCTGCTCTTTGGGAAATGAAGTCTCTCACCTGCTGTCTGAGGAGTGAAGCAGCTCTCTCCTGCTGTCTGGTAAGTAAAGCACCTCTCTCCTGCTGTCTGGGGAGTGAAGCAGCTCTCTCCTGCTGTCTGGGGAGTGAAGCAGCTCTCTCCTGCTGTCTGGGGAGTGAAGCAGCTCTCTCCTGCTGTCTGGGGAGCGAAGCAGCTCTCTCCTGCTGTCTGGGGAGTGAAGCAGCTCTCTCCTGCTGTCTGGGGAGTAAAGCAGCTCTCTCCTGCTGTCTGGGGAGTGAAGCAGCTCTCTCCTGCTGTCTGGGGAGTGAAGCAGCTCTCTCCTGCTGCCTGGGGAGTGAAGCAGCTGTCTACTGCTGTCTGGGTAGAGAAGTCGCTCTCTCCTGCTGTCTGGTGTGTGAAGCAGCTCTCTCCTTCTGTCTGGGGTGTGAAGCAGGTCTCTCCTGCTGTCTGGGGTGTGAAGTAGCTCTCTCCTGCTGTCTGGGGAGTGAATGCTCGCTCCTGCTGTCTGTGGAGTGAATGCTCGCTCCGGCTGTCTGTGGAGTGAATGCTCGCTCTTGCTGTCTGGGGAGAGAAGAAGCTCTCTCCTGCTGTTTGGAAATTGAAGTAGCTCTCTCTTGCTGTGTGGGGAGTGAAGCAGCTCTCTCCTGCTGTCTCGGGAGTGAAGCAGCTATTTCCTGCTGTCTGGGGAGTGAAGCAGCTCTCACCTGCTGTCCGGGGAGTGATGCAGCTCTCTCCTGCTGTCTGGGGAGTGAAGCAGCTCTCTCCTGCTGTCTGGGGAGTAAAGCAGCTCTCTCCTGCTGTCTGGGGAGTGAAGCAGCTCTCTCCTGCTGTCTGGGGAGTGAAGCAGCTCACTCCTGCTGTCTGGGGAGTGAAGCAGCTCTCTCCTGCTGTCTGGGGAGTGAAGCAGCTCTCTCTTGCTGTCTGGGGAGTGAAGCAGCACTCCCCGGCTGTCTGGGGAGTGACGCAGCTCTCTAATGCTGTCTGGGGAGTGAAGCAGCTCTCTCCTGCTGTCTGTGGAGTGAAGTCTTGCACCTGCTGTCTGGGGAGTGATGCCGCTCACTCCTGCTGTCTGGGGAGTGCAGCAGATCTCTTCTGCTGTTCGGCGATTGAAGCAGCTCTCTGCTGCTGTCTGGGGTGTGAAGCAGTTCCTTCCTTCTGTCTGGGGATTGAAGCAGCTCTCTCCTGCTGTCTGGGTAGTGACGCAGCTCTCTCTTGCTGTCTGGATAGTGAAGCAGCTCTCTCCTGCTGCCTGGGGAGCGAAGCAGCTCTCTCCTGCTCTCTGGGAATTGAAGGGTATCTCGTGCTGTCTGGGTCTGAAACAGCTTTCTCCTGCTGTCTGTGGAGTTAAGCAGCTCTCTCCTGCTGTCTGGTGAGTGAAGCAGCTCTCTCCTACTGTCTGGTGAGTGAAGCAGCTCTCTCCTACTGTTTGGGGAGTGAAGCAGCTCTCTCACGCTGTCTGGGGTGTGAAGCAGTTCCTTCCTTCTGTCTGGGGATTGAAGCAGCTCTGTCCTGCTGTCTGGTAAGTAAAGCACCTCTCTCCTGCTGTCTGGGGAGTGAAGCAGCTCTCTCCTGCTGTCTGGGGAGTGAAGCAGCTCTCTCCTGCTGTCTGGGGAGTGAAGCAGCTCTCTCCTGCTGTCTGGGGAGCGAAGCAGCTCTCTCCTGCTGTCTGGGGAGTGAAGCAGCTCTCTCCTGCTGTCTGGGGAGTGAAGCAGCTCTCTCCTGCTGTCTGGGGAGTGAAGCAGCTCTCTCCTGCTGTCTGGGGAGTGAAGCAGCTCTCTCCTGCTGCCTGGGGAGTGAAGCAGCTGTCTACTGCTGTCTGGGTAGAGAAGTCGCTCTCTCCTGCTGTCTGGTGTGTGAAGCAGCTCTCTCCTTCTGTCTGGGGTGTGAAGCAGGTCTCTCCTGCTGTCTGGGGTGTGAAGTAGCTCTCTCCTGCTGTCTGGGGAGTGAATGCTCGCTCCTGCTGTCTGTGGAGTGAATGCTCGCTCCGGCTGTCTGTGGAGTGAATGCTCGCTCTTGCTGTCTGGGGAGAGAAGAAGCTCTCTCCTGCTGTTTGGAAATTGAAGTAGCTCTCTCTTGCTGTGTGGGGAGTGAAGCAGCTCTCTCCTGCTGTCTCGGGAGTGAAGCAGCTATTTCCTGCTGTCTGGGGAGTGAAGCAGCTCTCACCTGCTGTCCGGGGAGTGATGCAGCTCTCTCCTGCTGTCTGGGGAGTGAAGCAGCTCTCACTTGCTGTCTGGGGAGTGAAGCAGCTCTCTCCTGCTGCCTGGGGAGTGAAGCAGTTCTCACCTGCTGTCTGGGGAGTTAAGTAGCTCTCTCCTGCGGTCTGGGGAATGAAGCAGCTCTCTCCTGCTGTCTGGGGTGTGATTGCTCTCTCCTGCTGTCTGGGGATTGACGGGTATCTCCTGCTGTATGGGGAGTGAAGCAGCTGTCTCCTGTTCCCCGGTGAGTGATGCAGCTCTCTCCTACTGTTTGGGGATTGAAGCAGCTCTCTAATGCTGTCTGGGGAGTGAAGCAGCTCACTCCTGCTGTCTGGGGAGTGAAGCAGCTCACTCCTGCTTTCTGGGGAGTGAAGCAGCTCTCTCCTGCTGTCTGAGGAGTGAAGCAGCTCACTCCTGCTGTCTGGGGAGTGAAGCAGCTCTCTCCTGCTGTCTGGGGAGTGAAGCAGCTCTCTCTTGCTGTCTGGGGAGTGAAGCAGCACTCCCCTGCTGTCTGGGGAGTGAAGCAGCTCTCTAATGCTGTCTGGGGAGTGAAGCAGCTCTCTCCTGCTGTCTGTGGAGTGAAGTCTTGCACCTGCTGTCTGGGGAGTGATGCCGCTCACTCCTGCTGTCTGGGGAGTGCAGCAGATCTCTTCTGCTGTTCGGCGATTGAAGCAGCTCTCTGCTGCTGTCTGGGGTGTGAAGCAGTTCCTTCCTTCTGTCTGGGGATTGAAGCAGCTCTCTCCTGCTGTCTGGGTAGTGACGCAGCTCTCTCTTGCTGTCTGGATAGTGAAGCAGCTCTCACCTGCTGTCTGGATAGTGAAGCAGCTCTCTCCTGCTGCCTGGGGAGCGAAGCAGCTCTCTCCTGCTCTCTGGGAATTGAAGGGTATCTCGTGCTGTCTGGGTCTGAAACAGCTTTCTCCTGCTGTCTGTGGAGTTAAGCAGCTCTCTCCTGCTGTCTGGTGAGTGAAGCAGCTCTCTCCTACTGTCTGGTGAGTGAAGCAGCTCTCTCCTACTGTTTGGGGAGTGAAGCAGCTCTCTCACGCTGTCTGGGGTGTGAAGCAGTTCCTTCCTTCTGTCTGGGGATTGAAGCAGCTCTCTCCTGCTGCCTGGGGAGTGAAGCAGCTCTCTCCTGCTGTCTGGGGAGTGAAGCAGCTCTCTCCTGCTGTCTGGGGAGTGAAGCAGCTCTCTCCTGCTGCCTGGGGAGTGAAGCAGCTCTCTCCTGCTGTCTGGGGAGTGAAGCAGCTCTCTCCTGCTGTCTGGGGATTGAAGCAGCTCTCTCCTGCTGTCTGGGGAGTGAAGCAGCTCTCTCCTGCTGTCTGGGGAGTGAAGCAGCTCTCTCCTGCTGTCTGGGGAGTGAAACAGCTCTCTCCTGCTCTTTGGGAAATGAAGTCTCTCACCTGCTGACTGGGGAGTGAAGCAGTTCCTTCTATCTGTCTGGTGAGTGAAGCAGCTCTCTCCTGCTGTCTGGGGAGTAAAGCAGCTCTCTCCTGCTTTCTGGGGAGTGAAGCAGCTCTCTCCTGCTCTTTTGGAAATGAAGGCTCTCACCTGCTCTCTGAGGAGTGAAGCAGCTCTCTCCTGCTGTCTGGGGAGTGAAGCAGCTCTCTTCTGCTGTCTGGGGTGTGATTGCTCTCTTCTGCTGTCTGGGGATTGAAGGGTATCTCGTGCTGTCTGGTTCTGAAGCAGCTTTCTCCTGCTGTCTGTGGAGTGAAGCATCTCTCTCTTGCTGCTCTGGGGAGTGAAGCAGCTCTCTCCTGCTTTCTGGGGAGTGTAGCAGCTCTCTCCTGCTCTTTGGAAAATGAAGGCTCTCACCAGCTGCCTGAGGAGTGAAGCTGCTCACTCCTGCTGTCTGGTGTGTGAAGCAGCTCTCTCCTTCTGTCTGGGGTGTGAAGCAGGTCTCTCCTGCTGTCTGGGGTGTGAAGTAGCTCTCTCCTGCTGTCTGGGGAGTGAATGCTCGCTCCTGCTGTCTGTGGACTGAATGCTCGCTCCGGCTGTCTGTGGAGTGAATGCTCGCTCTTGCTGTCTGGGGAGAGAAGAAGCTCTCTCCTGCTGTTTGGGGAGTGAAGCAGCTCTCTCCTGCTGTATGGGGAGTGAAGCAGCTCTCTCCTGCTGTCTGCGGAGTGAAGAAGCTATCTCCTGCTGTCTGGTGTGTGAAGCAGCTCTCTCCTTCTGTCTGGGGTGTGAAGCAGGTCTCTCCTGCTGTCTGGGGTGTGAAGTAGCTCTCTCCTGCTGTCTGGGGAGTGACTGCTCGCTCCTGCTGTCTGTGGAGTGAATGCTCGCTCTTGCTGTCTGGGGAGAGAAGAAGCTCACTCCTGCTGTTTGGGAATTGAAGCAGCTCTCTCCTGCTGTCTGGGTAGTGAAGCAGCTCTCTCTTTCTGTGTGGGGAGTGAAGCAGCTCTCTCCTGCTGTCTCGGGAGTGAAGCAGCTATTTCCTGCTGTCTGGGGAGTGAAGCAGCTCTCACCTGCTGTCCGGGGAGTGATGCAGCTCTCACTTGCTGCCTGGGGAGTGAAGCAGCTCTCTCCTGATCTCTGGGGAGTGAAGCAGCTCTCTCCTGCTCTCTGGGGTGTGATTGCTCTCTCCTGCTTTCTGGGGATTGACGGGTATCTCCTGCTGTTTGGGGAGTGAAGCAGCTCTCTAATGCTGTCTGGGGAGTCTAGCAGCTCTCTCTTTTGTCTGGGGAGTGAAGCAGCTCTCTCTTGCTGTCTGGGGAGTGAAGCAGCTCTCTCCTGCTGTCTGGGGAGTGAAGCAGCTCTCTCTTGCTGTCTGGGGAGTGAAGCAGCTCTCTCCTGCTGTCTGGGGAGTGAAGCAGCTCTCTCTTGCTGTCTGGGGAGTGAAGCAGCACTCCCCTGCTGTCTGGGGAGTGAAGCAGCTCTCTAATGCTGTCTGGGGAGTGAAGCAGCTCTCTCCTGCTGTCTGTGGAGTGAAGTCTTGCACCTGCTGTCTGGGGAGTGATGCCGCTCACTCCTGCTGTCTGGGGAGTGCAGCAGATCTCTTCTGCTGTTCGGCGATTGAAGCAGCTCTCTGCTGCTGTCTGGGGTGTGAAGCAGTTCCTTCCTTCTGTCTGGGGATTGAAGCAGCTCTCTCCTGCTGTCTGGGTAGTGATGCAGCTCTCTCTTGCTGTCTGGATAGTGAAGCAGCTCTCACCTGCTGTCTGGATAGTGAAGCAGCTCTCTCCTGCTGCCTGGGGAGCGAAGCAGCTCTCTCCTGCTCTCTGGGAATTGAAGGGTATCTCGTGCTGTCTGGGTCTGAAACAGCTTTCTCCTGCTGTCTGTGGAGTTAAGCAGCTCTCTCCTGCTGTCTGGTGAGTGAAGCAGCTCTCTCCTACTGTCTGGTGAGTGAAGCAGCTCTCTCCTACTGTTTGGGGAGTGAAGCAGCTCTCTCACGCTGTCTGGGGTGTGAAGCAGTTCCTTCCTTCTGTCTGGGGATTGAAGCAGCTCTCTCCTGCTGCCTGGGGAGTGAAGCAGCTCTCTCCTGCTGTCTGGGGAGTGAAGCAGCTCTCTCCTGCTGTCTGGGGAGTGAAGCAGCTCTCTCCTGCTGCCTGGGGAGTGAAGCAGCTCTCTCCTGCTGTCTGGGGAGTGAAGCAGCTCTCTCCTGCTGTCTGGTGAGTGAAGCAGCTCTCTCCTGCTGTCTGGGGAGTAAAGCAGCTCTCTCCTGCTCTTTTGGAAATGAAGGCTCTCACCTGCTCTCTGAGGAGTGAAGCAGCTCTCTCCTGCTGTCTGGGGAGTGAAGCAGCTCTCTTCTGCTGTCTGGGGTGTGATTGCTCTCTTCTGCTGTCTGGGGATTGAAGGGTATCTCGTGCTGTCTGGTTCTGAAGCAGCTTTCTCCTGCTGTCTGTGGAGTGAAGCATCTCTCTCTTGCTGCTCTGGGGAGTGAAGCAGCTCTCTCCTGCTTTCTGGGGAGTGTAGCAGCTCTCTCCTGCTCTTTGGAAAATGAAGGCTCTCACCAGCTGCCTGAGGAGTGAAGCTGCTCACTCCTGCTGTATGGGGAGTGAAGCAGCTCTCTCCTGCTGTCTGCGGAGTGAAGAAGCTATCTCCTGCTGTCTGGTGTGTGAAGCAGCTCTCTCCTTCTGTCTGGGGTGTGAAGCAGGTCTCTCCTGCTGTCTGGGGTGTGAAGTAGCTCTCTCCTGCTGTCTGGGGAGTGAATGCTCGCTCCTGCTGTCTGTGGACTGAATGCTCGCTCCGGCTGTCTGTGGAGTGAATGCTCGCTCTTGCTGTCTGGGGAGAGAAGAAGCTCTCTCCTGCTGTTTGGGAATTGAAGCAGCTCTCTCCTGCTGTCTGGGTAGTGAAGCAGCTCTCTCTTGCTGTGTGGGGAGTGTAGCAGCTCTCTCCTGCTGTCTCGGGAGTGAAGCAGCTATTTCCTGCTGTCTGGGGAGTGAAGCAGCTCTCACCTGCTGTCCGGGGAGTGATGCAGCTCTCACTTGCTGTCTGGGGAGTGAAGCAGCTCTCTCCTGCTGCCTGGGGAGTGAAGCAGCTCTCTCCTGATCTCTGGGGAGTGAAGCAGCTCTCTCCTGCTCTCTGGGGAGTGAAGCAGCTGTCTACTGCTCTCTGGGAAAAGAACGCTCTCTCCTGCTGTCTGAGGAGTGAAGCAGCTCTCTCCTGCTGTCTGAGGAGTGAAGCAGATCTCTCCTGCTGTCTGGGGTGTGAAGCAGTTCCTTCTATCTGTCTGGGGAGTGAAGCAGCTCTCTCCTGCTGTCTGGCGAGTAAAGCATCTCTCTCCTGCTGTCTGGGGAGTGAAGCAGCTCTCTCTTGCTGCTCTGGGGAGTGAAGCAGCTCTCTCCTACTGTTTGGGGAGTGAAGCAGCTCTCTCCTGCTGTTTGGAAAATGAAGGCTCTCACCAGCTGCCTGAGGAGTGAAGCTGCTCACTCCTGCTGTATGGGGAGTGAAGCAGCTCTCTCCTGCTGTCTGCGGATTGAAGAAGCTATCTCCTGCTGTCTGGTGTGTGAAGCAGCTCTCTCCTGCTGTCTGGGGAGTGAAGCAGCTCTCTCTTGCTGTCTGGGGAGTGAAGCAGCTCTCTAATGCTGTCTGGGGAGTGAAGCAGCTCTCTCCTGCTGTCTGCGGAGTGAAGAAGCTATCTCCTGCTGTCTGGTGTGTGAAGCAGCTCTTTCCTTCTGTCTGGGGTGTGAAGCAGGTCTCTCCTGCTGTCTGGGGTGTGAAGTAGCTCTCTCCTGCTGTCTGGGGAGTGAATGCTCGCTCCTGCTGTCTGTGGACTGAATGCTCGCTCCGGCTGTCTGTGGAGTGAATGCTCGCTCTTGCTGTCTGGGGAGAGAAGAAGCTCTCTCCTGCTGTTTGGGAATTGAAGCAGCTCTCTCCTGCTGTCTGGGTAGTGAAGCAGCTCTCTCTTGCTGTGTGGGGAGTGTAGCAGCTCTCTCCTGCTGTCTCGGGAGTGAAGCAGCTATTTCCTGCTGTCTGGGGAGTGAAGCAGCTCTCACCTGCTGTCCGGGGAGTGATGCAGCTCTCACTTGCTGTCTGGGGAGTGAAGCAGCTCTCTCCTGCTGCCTGGGGAGTGAAGCAGCTCTCTCCTGATCTCTGGGGAGTGAAGCAGCTCTCTCCTGCTCTCTGGGGAGTGAAGCAGCTGTCTACTGCTCTCTGGGAAAAGAACGCTCTCTCCTGCTGTCTGAGGAGTGAAGCAGCTCTCTCCTGCTGTCTGAGGAGTGAAGCAGATCTCTCCTGCTGTCTGGGGTGTGAAGCAGTTCCTTCTATCTGTCTGGGGAGTGAAGCAGCTCTCTCCTGCTGTCTGGGGAGTAAAGCATCTCTCTCCTGCTGTCTGGGGAGTGAAGCAGCTCTCTCTTGCTGCTCTGGGGAGTGAAGCAGCTCTCTCCTACTGTTTGGGGAGTGAAGCAGCTCTCTCCTGCTGTTTGGAAAATGAAGGCTCTCACCAGCTGCCTGAGGAGTGAAGCTGCTCACTCCTGCTGTATGGGGAGTGAAGCAGCTCTCTCCTGCTGTCTGCGGATTGAAGAAGCTATCTCCTGCTGTCTGGTGTGTGAAGCAGCTCTCTCCTGCTGTCTGGGGAGTGAAGCAGCTCTCTCTTGCTGTCTGGGGAGTGAAGCAGCTCTCTAATGCTGTCTGGGGAGTGAAGCAGCTCTCTCCTGCTGTCTGTGGAGTGAAGTCTTGCACCTGCTGTCTGGGGAGTGATGCCGCTCACTCCTGCTGTCTGGGGAGTGCAGCAGATCTCTTCTGCTGTTCGGCGATTGAAGCAGCTCTCTGCTGCTGTCTGGGGTGTGAAGCAGTTCCTTCCTTCTGTCTGGGGATTGAAGCAGCTCTCTCCTGCTGTCTGGGTAGTGACGCAGCTCTCTCTTGCTGTCTGGATAGTGAAGCAGCTCTCACCTGCTGTCTGGATAGTGAAGCAGCTCTCTCCTGCTGCCTGGGGAGCGAAGCAGCTCTCTCCTGCTCTCTGGGAATTGAAGGGTATCTCGTGCTGTCTGGGTCTGAAACAGCTTTCTCCTGCTGTCTGTGGAGTTAAGCAGCTCTCTCCTGCTGTCTGGTGAGTGAAGCAGCTCTCTCCTACTGTCTGGTGAGTGAAGCAGCTCTCTCCTACTGTTTGGGGAGTGAAACAGCTCTCTCACGCTGTCTGGGGTGTGAAGCAGTTCCTTCCTTCTGTCTGGGGATTGAAGCAGCTCTCTCCTGCTGCCTGGGGAGTGAAGCAGCTCTCTCCTGCTGTCTGGGGAGTGAAGCATCTCTCTCCTGCTGTCTGGGGAGTGAAGCAGCTCTCTCCTGCTGCCTGGGGAGTGAAGCAGCTCTCTCCTGCTGTCTGGGGAGTGAAGCAGCTCTCTCCTGCTGTCTGGTGAGTGAAGCAGCTCTCTCCTGCTGTCTGGGGAGTAAAGCAGCTCTCTCCTGCTCTTTTGGAAATGAAGGCTCTCACCTGCTCTCTGAGGAGTGAAGCAGCTCTCTCCTGCTGTCTGGGGAGTGAAGCAGCTCTCTTCTGCTGTCTGGGGTGTGATTGCTCTCTTCTGCTGTCTGGGGATTGAAGGGTATCTCGTGCTGTCTGGTTCTGAAGCAGCTTTCTCCTGCTGTCTGTGGAGTGAAGCATCTCTCTCTTGCTGCTCTGGGGAGTGAAGCAGCTCTCTCCTGCTTTCTGGGGAGTGTAGCAGCTCTCTCCTGCTCTTTGGAAAATGAAGGCTCTCACCAGCTGCCTGAGGAGTGAAGCTGCTCACTCCTGCTGTATGGGGAGTGAAGCAGCTCTCTCCTGCTGTCTGCGGAGTGAAGAAGCTATCTCCTGCTGTCTGGTGTGTGAAGCAGCTCTCTCCTTCTGTCTGGGGTGTGAAGCAGGTCTCTCCTGCTGTCTGGGGTGTGAAGTAGCTCTCTCCTGCTGTCTGGGGAGTGAATGCTCGCTCCTGCTGTCTGTGGACTGAATGCTCGCTCCGGCTGTCTGTGGAGTGAATGCTCGCTCTTGCTGTCTGGGGAGAGAAGAAGCTCTCTCCTGCTGTTTGGGAATTGAAGCAGCTCTCTCCTGCTGTCTGGGTAGTGAAGCAGCTCTCTCTTGCTGTGTGGGGAGTGTAGCAGCTCTCTCCTGCTGTCTCGGGAGTGAAGCAGCTATTTCCTGCTGTCTGGGGAGTGAAGCAGCTCTCACCTGCTGTCCGGGGAGTGATGCAGCTCTCACTTGCTGTCTGGGGAGTGAAGCAGCTCTCTCCTGCTGCCTGGGGAGTGAAGCAGCTCTCTCCTGATCTCTGGGGAGTGAAGCAGCTCTCTCCTGCTCTCTGGGGAGTGAAGCAGCTGTCTACTGCTCTCTGGGAAAAGAACGCTCTCTCCTGCTGTCTGAGGAGTGAAGCAGCTCTCTCCTGCTGTCTGAGGAGTGAAGCAGATCTCTCCTGCTGTCTGGGGTGTGAAGCAGTTCCTTCTATCTGTCTGGGGAGTGAAGCAGCTCTCTCCTGCTGTCTGGGGAGTAAAGCATCTCTCTCCTGCTGTCTGGGGAGTGAAGCAGCTCTCTCTTGCTGCTCTGGGGAGTGAAGCAGCTCTCTCCTACTGTTTGGGGAGTGAAGCAGCTCTCTCCTGCTGTTTGGAAAATGAAGGCTCTCACCAGCTGCCTGAGGAGTGAAGCTGCTCACTCCTGCTGTATGGGGAGTGAAGCAGCTCTCTCCTGCTGTCTGTGGATTGAAGAAGCTATCTCCTGCTGTCTGGTGTGTGAAGCAGCTCTCTCCTGCTGTCTGGGGAGTGAATGCTCGCTCCTGCTGTCTGGGGAGAGAAGAAGCTCTCTCCTGCTGTTTGGGAATTGAAGTAGCTCTCTCCTGCTGTCTGGGGAGTGTAGCAGCTCTCTCCTGCTGTCTGGGGAGTGAAGCAGCTCTCTCTTGCTGTGTGGGGAGTGAAGCAGCTCTCTCCTGCTGTCTCGGGAGTGAAGCAGCTCTTTCCTGCTGTCTAGGGAGTGAAGCAGCTCTCACCTGCTGTCTGGGGAGTGAAGCAGCTCTCTCCTGCTGTCTCGGGAGTGAAGCAGCTCTTTCCTGCTGTCTAGGGAGTGAAGCAGCTCTCACCTGCTGTCTGGGGAGTGAAGCAGCTCTCACTTGCTGTCTGGGGAGTGAAGCAGCTCTCTGCTGCTGTCCGGGGAGTGATGCAGCTCTCTCCTGCTGTCTGGGGAGTGAAGCAGCTCTCACTTGCTGTCTGGTTTGTGAAGCGCCTCTCTCCTGCAGTCTGGGTAGTGAAGCAGCTCTCTCCTGCAGTCTAGTTAGTGAAGAACCTCTCTCCTGATCTCTGGGGAGTGAAGCAGCTCCCTCCTGCTCTCTGGGGTGTGATTGCTCTCTCCTGCTGTCTGGGGATTGACGGGTATCTCCTGCTGTATGGGGAGTGAAGCAGCTGTCTCCTGTTCCCCGGTGAGTGATGCAGCTCTCTCCTACTGTCTGGGGAGTGAAGCAGCTCTCTCCTGCTGTCTGGGGAGTGAAGCAGCTCTCTAATGCTGTCTGGGGAGTGAAGCAGCTCTCTCTTGCTGTCTGGGGAGTGAAGCAGCACTCCCCTGCTGTCTGGGGAGTGAAGCAGCTCTCTCCTGCTGTCTGGGAATTGAAGCAGATCTCTCCTGCTGTCTGGGTATTGACGCAGCTCTCTCTTGCTGTGAGGGGAGTGAAGCAGCTCTCTCCTGCTGACTCGGGAGTGAAGCAGCTCTTTCCTGCTGTATGGGGAGTGAAGCAGCTCTCACCTGCTGTCCGGGGAGTGATGCAGCTCTCTCCTGCTGTCTGGGAAGTGAAGCAGCTCTCTCTTGCTCTTTGGGAAATGAAGGCTCTCACTTGCTGTCTGAGGAGTGAAGCAGCTCACTCCTGCTGGCTGGGGAGTGAAGCAGCTCTCTCCTGCTGTCTGGGGAGTGAAGCAGCTCTCTCACGCTGTCTGGGGAGTGAAGCAGCTCTCTCTTGCTGTCTGGGGAGTGAAGCAGCTCTCTCCTGCAGTCTGGGGAGTGAAGCAGCTCTCTCCTGCTGTCTGGGGAGTGAAGCAGCTGTCTACTGCTCTCTGGGAAAAGAACGCTCTCTCCTGCTGTCTGAGGAGTGAAGCAGCTCTCTCCTGCTGTCTGAGGAGTGAAGCAGATCTCTCCTGCTGTCTGGGGTGTGAAGCAGTTCCTTCTATCTGTCTGGGGAGTGAAGCAGCTCTCTCCTGCTGTCTGGGGAGTAAAGCATCTCTCTCCTGCTGTCTGGGGAGTGAAGCAGCTCTCTCTTGCTGCTCTGGGGAGTGAAGCAGCTCTCTCTTGCTGCTCTGGGGAGTGAAGCAGCTCTCTCCTACTGTTTGGGGAGTGAAGCAGCTCTCTCCTGCTGTTTGGAAAATGAAGGCTCTCACCAGCTGCCTGAGGAGTGAAGCTGCTCACTCCTGCTGTCTGGTGTGTGAAGCAGCTCTCTCCTGCTGTCTGGGGTGTGAAGCAGGTCTCTCCTGCTGTCTGGTGTGTGAAGCAGCTCTCTCCTGCTGTATGGGGAGTGAAGCAGCTCTCTCCTGCAGTCTGGGGTGTGAAGTAGCTCTCTCCTGCTGTCTGGGGAGTGAATGCTCGCTCCTGCTGTCTGTGGAGTGAATGCTCGCTCCGGCTGTCTGTGGAGTGAATGCTCGCTCTTGCTGTCTGGGGAGAGAAGAAGCTCTCTCCTGCTGTTTGGGAATTGAAGTAGCTCTCTCTTGCTGTGTGGTAAGTGAAGCAGCTCTCTCCTGATGTCTCGGGAGTGAAGCAGCTCTCTCCTGCTGTCTGGTTAGTGAAGCATCTCTCTCCTGCGGTCTGGTTTGTGAAGAACCTCTCTCCTGCTGTCTGGGGAGTGAAGCAGCTCTCTCCTGCTCTCTGGGGTGTGATTGCTCTCTCCTGCTGTCTGGGGATTGACGGGTATCTCCTGCTGTATGGGGAGTGAAGCAGCTCTCTCCTGTTCCCCGGTGAGTGATGCAGCTCTCTCCTACTGTTTGGGGATTGAAGCAGCTTTCTAATGCTGTCTGGGGAGTGAAGCAGCTCTCTCCTGCTGTCTGGGGAGTGAAGCAGCTCACTCCTGCTGTCTGGGGAGTGAAGCAGCTCTCTCCTGCAGTTTGGGGAGTGAAGCAGCTCTCTCTTGCTGTCTGGGGAGTGAAGCAGATCTCTTCTGCCGTCTGGGGATTGAAGCAGCTCTCTCCTGCTGTCTGGGGTATGAAGCAATTCCTTCCTTCTGTCTGGGGATTGATGCAGCTCTCTGCTGCTGTATGGGGTGGGAAGCAGTTCCTTCCTGCTTTCTGGGAATTGAAGTACCTCTCTCCTGCTGTCTGGGTAGTGAAGCAGTTCCTACCTTCTGTCTGGGGAGTGAAGCAGATCTCACCTTCTGTCTGAGGAGTGAAGCATCTCTCTCTTTCTGTCTGGGGAGTGAGGCAGCTCTCTCCTGCTCTCTGGGGAGTGAAGCAGCTCTCTCCTGCTGTCTGGGGAGTGAGGCAGCTCTCTCCTGCTGTCTGGGGAGTGAAGCATCTCTCTCTTTCTGTCTGGGGAGTGAGGCAGCTCTCTCCTGCTCTCTGGGGAGTGAAGCAGCTCTCTCCTGCTGTCTGGGGAGTGAGGCAGCTCTCTCTTGCTGTCTGGAGAGTGAAGCAGCTCTCTCCTGCTGTCTGGGGACTGAAGCAGCTCTCTCCTGCTGTCTGGGAAGTGAAGCAGGTCTCTCCTGCTCTCTGGGGAGTGAAGCAGCACTGTCCTGCTTTCTGGGGAGTGAAGCAGCTCTCTCCTGCTATATGGGGAGTGAAGGCTCTCTCTTGCTTTCTGAGGACTGTAGCAACTCTCTCCTGCTGTCTGTGCAGTGAAGAAGTTCTCTCCTACTGTTTGGGGAGTGAAGCAGCTTTCTCCGGCTGTCTGTGGGTTGAAGCAGCTCTCTCCTGCTCTATGGGCAGTGAAGGCTGTCTCCTGTTCTCTGGGGAGAAAAGCAGCTCTCTCCTGCTCTCTGGAGTGTGAAGCAGCTCTCTCGTGCTGTCTGGGGAGAGAGAGCTCTCTTCTGCTGTCAGTGGATTGACGCAGATCTCTCATGCTGTCTGGGGAGTGAAGCAGCTCTCTCCTGCTCTCTGAGGTTTGAAGTCTCTCTCCTGCTGTCTGGGGAGTGAAGCAGTTCCTTCCTTCTGTCTGGGGATTGAAGCAGCTCTCACCTTCTGTCTGGGGAGTGAAGCAGCTCTCTGCTGCTGTCTGGGGAGTGAAGCAGCTCTCTCCTGCTGTCTGGTTAGTGAAGCACCTCTCTCCTGCTGTCTGGGGAGAAAAGCAGCTCTCTCCTGCTGTCTGGGCAGTGAAGCAGTTTTCTCCTGCTGTCTGTGGAGTGAAGCAGCTCTCTCCTGCTGTCTGGTTAGTGAAGCACCTCTCTCCTGCTGTCTGGGGAGTGAAGCAGCTCTCTCCTGCTGTCTGGGCAGTGAAGCAGCTCTCTCCTGCTCTATGGGGGGTGAAGCAGCTCTCTCCTGCTGTCTGTGGCTTGAAGAAGCTCTCTCGTGATCTAAGGGTAGTGAAGGCTCTCTCCTGCTCTCTGGGGAGTGTAGCAGCTCTCTCCTGCTGTCTGGGGAGTGAAGCAGCTCTCTCCTGCTATCTGGGGAGTGAAGCAGCTCTCTCCTGCTGTCTGGGGAGTGAAGGCTCTCTTCTGCTGTCAGTGGATTGACGCAGCTCTCTCTTACTGTCTGGGCAGTGAAGCACCTCTCTCCTGTTCTCTGTGGAGTGAAGCAGCTCTCTCCTGCTGTCTGGGGTGTGAAGCAGTTCCTTCCTTCTGTCTGGGGATTGAAGCAGGTCTCACCTTCTGTCTGGGGAGTGAAGCAGCTCTCTGCTGCTGTCTGGGGAGTGAAGCAGCTCTCTCCTGCTGTCTGGTTCATGAAGCAGCTCTCTCCTGCTGTCTGGTTAGTGAAGCAACTCTCTCCTGCTGTCTGGTTAGTGAAGCAGCTCTCTCCTGCGGTCTGGTTAGTGAAGCACCTCTCTCCTGATGTCTGGGCAGTGAAGCAGCTTTCTCCTGATGTCTGTGGAGTGAAGCAGCTCTCTCCTGCTGTCTGGGGAGTGAAGGCTCTCTCCTGTTCTCATGTGAGTGAAGCAGCTCTCTCCTGCTGTTTGGGGAGTGAAGCAGCTCTCTCCTGCTGTCTGGGGAGTGAAGCAGCTCTCTCCTGCTGTCTGGGGAGTGAAGCAGCTCTCTCCTGCTGTCTGGGGAGTGAAGCAGCTCTCTCCTGCTATATGGGGAGTGAAGCAGCTCTCTCCCGCTTTCTGTGGATTGAAGCAGCTCTCTCCTGCTATCTGGGGAGTGAAGGCTCTCTCCTGCTGATTGAGGACTGAAGCAGCTCCCTCCTGCTGTCTGGGGAGTGAAGCAGCTCTCACCTGCTGTCTGGGGAGTGAAGCAGCTCTCTCCTGCTGTCTGAGGATTGAAGTCTCTCTCCTGCTGTCTGGGGATTGAAGCAGCTCTCTCCTGCTGTCTGGGGAGTGAAGCAATTCCTTCCTTCTGTCTGGGGATTGAAGCAGCTCTCACCTTCTGTCTGGGGAGTAATGCAGCTCTCTGCTGCTGTCTGGGGAGTGAAGCAGCTCTCACCTGCTGTCTGGTTCATGAAGCAGCTCTCTCCTGCGGTCTGGTTAGTGAAGCAGCTCTCTCCTGCTGTCTGGGGAGTGAAGCAGCTCTCTCCTGCTGTCTCGGGAGTGAAGCAGCTCTCTCCTGCTGTCTGTGGAGCGAAGCAGCTCTCTCCTGCTGTCTGGTTCATGAAGCAACTCTCTCCTGCGGTCTGGTTAGTGAAGCAGCTTTCTCCTGCTGTCTGTGGAGTGAAGCAGCTCTTTCTTGCTCGATGGGTAGTGAAAGCTCTCTCCTGTTCTCTGTGGAGTGAAGCAGCTCTCTCCTGCTGTCTGGGGAGTAAAGCAGCTCTCTCCTGCTGTCGGGAGTGAAGCAGCTCTCTCCTGCTGTCTGAGGAGTGAAGTCTCTCTCCTGCTGTCTAGGGAGTGAAGCAGCTCTCACCTGCTGTCTGGGGAGTGAAGCAGCTCTCTCCTGCTGTCTGAGGAGTGAAGTCTCTCTCCTGCTGTCTGGGGAGTGAAGCAGCTCTCACCTTCTGTCTGGGGAGTGAAGCAGCTCTCACCTTCTGTCTGGGGAGTGAAGCAGCTCTCTGCTGCTGTCTGGGGAGTGAAGCAGCTCTCACCTTCTGTCTGGGGAGTGAAGCAGCTCTCTGCTGCTGTCTGGGGAGTGAGGCAGCTCTCACCTGCTGTCTGGTTATTGAAGCAGCTCTCTCCTGCGGTCTGGTTAGTGAAGCACCTCTCTCCTGCTGTCTGGGGAGAAAAGCAGCTCTCTCCTGCTTTCTGGGGAGTGAAGCAGTTTTCTCCTGCTGTCTGTGGAGTGAAGCAGCTCTCTCCTGCTGTCTAGGGAGTGAAGCAGCTCTCTCCTGCTATCTGGGGAGTGAAGCAGCTCTCTCCTACTGTCTGTGGCTTGAAGAAGCTCTCTCGTGATCTAAGGGTAGTGAAGGCTCTCTCCTGCTCTCTGGGGAGAGTAGCAGCTCTCTCCTGCTGTCTGGGGAGTGAAGCAGCTCTCTCCTGCTATCTGGGGAGTGAAGCAGCTCTCTCCTGCTGTCTGGGGAGTGAAGCAGCTCTCTCCTGCTATATGGGGAGTGAAGGCTCTCTTCTGCTGTCAGGGGATTGAAGCAATCTCTCATGCTGTCTGGGGAGTGAGAGCTCTCTTCTGCTGTCAGTGGATTGACGGAGCTCTCTCCTGCTGTCTGGGGTGTGAAGCAGTTCCTTCCTTCTGTCTGGGGATTGAAGCAGGTCTCACCTTCTGTCTGGGGAGTGAAGCAGCTCTCTGCTGCTGTCTGGTTAGTGAAGCAGCTCTCTCCTGCGGTCTGGTTAGTGAAGCACCTCTCTCCTGATGTCTGGGCAGTGAAGCAGCTCTCTCCTGCTGTCTGGGGAGTGAAGCAGCTCTCTCCTGCTGTCTGGGAAGTGATGCAGCTCCCTCCTGCTGTCTGGGGAGTGAAGCAGCTCTCTCCTGCTATATGGGGAGTGAAGCAGCTCTCTCCCGCTTTCTGTGGATTGAAGCAGCTCTCTCCTGCTATCTGGGGAGTGAAGGCTCTCTCCTGCTGATTGAGGACTGAAGCAGCTCCCTCCTGCTGTCTGGGGAGTGAAGCAGCTCTCACCTGCTGTCTGGGGAGTGAAGCAGCTCTCTCCTGCTGTCTGAGGATTGAAGTCTCTCTCCTGCTGTCTGGGGATTGAAGCAGCTCTCTCCTGCTGTCTGGGGAGTGAAGCAATTCCTTCCTTCTGTCTGGGGATTGAAGCAGCTCTCACCTTCTGTCTGGGGAGTAATGCAGCTCTCTGCTGCTGTCTGGGGAGTGAAGCAGCTCTCACCTGCTGTCTGGTTCATGAAGCAGCTCTCTCCTGCGGTCTGGTTAGTGAAGCAGCTCTCTCCTGCTGTCTGGGGAGTGAAGCAGCTCTCTCCTGCTGTCTCGGGAGTGAAGCAGCTCTCTCCTGCTGTCTGTGGAGCGAAGCAGCTCTCTCCTGCTGTCTGGTTCATGAAGCAACTCTCTCCTGCGGTCTGGTTAGTGAAGCAGCTTTCTCCTGCTGTCTGTGGAGTGAAGCAGCTCTCTCTTGCTCGATGGGTAGTGAAAGCTCTCTCCTGTTCTCTGTGGAGTGAAGCAGCTCTCTCCTGCTGTCTGGGGAGTAAAGCAGCTCTCTCCTGCTGTCGGGAGTGAAGCAGCTCTCTCCTGCTGTCTGAGGAGTGAAGTCTCTCTCCTGCTGTCTAGGGAGTGAAGCAGCTCTCACCTGCTGACTGGGCAGTGAAGCAGCTCTCTCCTGCTGTCTGAGGAGTGAAGTCTCTCTCCTGCTGTCTGGGGATTGAAGCAGTTCCTTCCTTCTGTCTGGGGATTGAAGCAGCTCTCACCTTCTGTCTGGGGAGTGAAGCAGCTCTCTGCTGCTGTCTGGGGAGTGAAGCAGCTCTCACCTTCTGTCTGGGGAGTGAAGCAGCTCTCTGCTGCTGTCTGGGGAGTGAAGCAGCTCTCACCTGCTGTCTGGTTAGTGAAGCAGCTCTCTCCTGCGGTCTGGTTAGTGAAGCACCTCTCTCCTGCTGTCTGGGGAGAAAAGGAGCTCTCTCCTGCTGTCTGGGCAGTGAAGCAGCTCTCTCCTGCTGTCTGGGGAGTGAAGGCTCTCTCCTGTTCTCATGTGAGTGAAGCAGCTCTCTCCTGCTGTTTGGGGAGTGAAGCAGCTCTCTCCTGCTGTCTGGGGAGTGAAGCAGCTCTCTCCTGCTGTCTGGGGAGTGAAGCAGCTCTCTCCTGCTATATGGGGAGTGAAGCAGCTCTCTCCCGCTTTCTGTGGATTGAAGCAGCTCTCTCCTGCTATCTGGGGAGTGAAGGCTCTCTCCTGCTGATTGAGGACTGAAGCAGCTCCCTCCTGCTGTCTGGGGAGTGAAGCAGCTCTCACCTGCTGTCTGGGGAGTGAAGCAGCTCTCTCCTGCTATCTGTGGAGTGAAGCAGCTCTCTCCTGCTATATGGGGAGTGAAGCAGCTCTCTCCTGCTGTCTGGGGAGTGAAGCAGCTCTCTCCTGCTATATGGGGAGTGAAGCAGCTCTCTCCCGCTTTCTGTGGATTGAAGCAGCTCTCTCCTGCTATCTGGGGAGTGAAGGCTCTCTCCTGCTGATTGAGGACTGAAGCAGCTCCCTCCTGCTGTCTGGGGAGTGAAGCAGCTCTCACCTGCTGTCTGGGGAGTGAAGCAGCTATCTCCTGCTGTCTGAGGATTGAAGTCTCTCTCCTGCTGTCTGGGGATTGAAGCAGCTCTCTCCTGCTGTCTGGGGAGTGAAGCAATTCCTTCCTTCTGTCTGGGGATTGAAGCAGCTCTCACCTTCTGTCTGGGGAGTAATGCAGCTCTCTGCTGCTGTCTGGGGAGTGAAGCAGCTCTCACCTGCTGTCTGGTTCATGAAGCAGCTCTCTCCTGCGGTCTGGTTAGTGAAGCAGCTCTCTCCTGCTGTCTGGGGAGTGAAGCAGCTCTCTCCTGCTGTCTCGGGAGTGAAGCAGCTCTCTCCTGCTGTCTGTGGAGCGAAGCAGCTCTCTCCTGCTGTCTGGTTCATGAAGCAACTCTCTCCTGCGGTCTGGTTAGTGAAGCAGCTTTCTCCTGCTGTCTGTGGAGTGAAGCAGCTCTCTCTTGCTCGATGGGTAGTGAAAGCTCTCTCCTGTTCTCTGTGGAGTGAAGCAGCTCTCTCCTGCTGTCAGGGGAGTAAAGCAGCTCTCTCCTGCTGTCGGGAGTGAAGCAGCTCTCTCCTGCTGTCTGAGGAGTGAAGTCTCTCTCCTGCTGTCTAGGGAGTGAAGCAGCTCTCACCTGCTGTCTGGGGAGTGAAGCAGCTCTCTCCTGCTGTCTGAGGAGTGAAGTCTCTCTCCTGCTGTCTGGGGATTGAAGCAGTTCCTTCCTTCTGTCTGGGGATTGAAGCAGCTCTCACCTTCTGTCTGGGGAGTGAAGCAGCTCTCTGCTGCTGTCTGGGGAGTGAAGCAGCTCTCACCTTCTGTCTGGGGAGTGAAGCAGCTCTCTGCTGCTGTCTGGGGAGTGAAGCAGCTCTCACCTGCTGTCTGGTTAGTGAAGCAGCTCTCTCCTGCGGTCTGGTTAGTGAAGCAACTCTCTCCTGCTGTCTGGGGAGAAAAGCAGCTCTCTCCTGCTTTCTGGGGAGTGAAGCAGTTTTCTCCTGCTGTCTGTGGAGTGAAGCAGCTCTCTCCTGCTGTCTAGGGAGTGAAGCAGCTCTCTCCTACTGTCTGGGCAGTGAAGCAGCTCTCTCCTGCTGTCTGTGGCTTGAAGAAGCTCTCTCGTGATCTAAGGGTAGTGAAGGCTCTCTCCTGCTCTCTGGGGAGAGTAGCAGCTCTCTCCTGCTGTCTGGGGAGTGAAGCAGCTCTCTCCTGCTATCTGGGGAGTGAAGCAGCTCTCTCCTGCTGTCTGGGGAGTGAAGCAGCTCCCTCCTGCTATATGGGGAGTGAAGGCTCTCTTCTGCTGTCAGGGGATTGAAGCAATCTCTCATGCTGTCTGGGGAGTGAGAGCTCTCTTCTGCTGTCAGTGGATTGACGCAGCTCTCTCCTGCTGTCTGGGGTGTGAAGCAGTTCCTTCCTTCTGTCTGGGGATTGAAGCAGGTCTCACCTTCTGTCTGGGGAGTGAAGCAGCTCTCTGCTGCTGTCTGGTTAGTGAAGCAGCTCTCTCCTGCGGTCAGGTTAGTGAAGCACCTCTCTCCTGATGTCTGGGCAGTGAAGCAGCTCTCTCCTGCTGTCTGGGGAGTGAAGCAGCTCTCTCCTGCTGTCTGGGAAGTGATGCAGCTCCCTCCTGCTGTCTGGGGAGTGAAGCAGCTCTCTACTGCTATATGGGGAGTGAAGCAGCTCTCTCCCGCTTTCTGTGGATTGAAGCAGCTCTCTCCTGCTGTCTGGGGAGTGAAGCAGCTCTCACCTGCTGTCTGGGGAGTGAAGCAGCTCTCTCCTGCTGTCTGAGGATTGAAGTCTCTCTCCTGCTGTCTGGGGATTGAAGCAGCTCTCTCCTGCTGTCTGGGGAGTGAAGCAATTCCTTCCTTCTGTCTGGGGATTGAAGCAGCTCTCACCTTCTGTCTGGGGAGTAATGCAGCTCTCTGCTGCTGTCTGGGGAGTGAAGCAGCTCTCACCTGCTGTCTGGTTCATGAAGCAGCTCTCTCCTGCGGTCTGGTTAGTGAAGCAGCTCTCTCCTGCTGTCTGGGGAGTGAAGCAGCTCTCTCCTGCTGTCTCGGGAGTGAAGCAGCTCTCTCCTGCTGTCTGTGGAGCGAAGCAGCTCTCTCCTGCTGTCTGGTTCATGAAGCAACTCTCTCCTGCGGTCTGGTTAGTGAAGCAGCTTTCTCCTGCTGTCTGTGGAGTGAAGCAGCTCTCTCTTGCTCGATGGGTAGTGAAAGCTCTCTCCTGTTCTCTGTGGAGTGAAGCAGCTCTCTCCTGCTGTCTGGGGAGTAAAGCAGCTCTCTCCTGCTGTCGGGAGTGAAGCAGCTCTCTCCTGCTGTCTGAGGAGTGAAGTCTCTCTCCTGCTGTCTAGGGAGTGAAGCAGCTCTCACCTGCTGTCTGGGCAGTGAAGCAGCTCTCTCCTGCTGTCTGAGGAGTGAAGTCTCTCTCCTGCTGTCTGGGGATTGAAGCAGTTCCTTCCTTCTGTCTGGGGATTGAAGCAGCTCTCACCTTCTGTCTGGGGAGTGAAGCAGCTCTCTGCTGCTGTCTGGGGAGTGAAGCAGCTCTCACCTTCTGTCTGGGGAGTGAAGCAGCTCTCTGCTGCTGTCTGGGGAGTGAAGCAGCTCTCACCTGCTGTCTGGTTAGTGAAGCAGCTCTCTCCTGCTGTCTGGGGATTGAAGCAGTTCCTTCCTTCTGTCTGGGGATTGAAGCAGCTCTCACCTTCTGTCTGGGGAGTGAAGCAGCTCTCTGCTGCTGTCTGGGGAGTGAAGCAGCTCTCACCTGCTGTCTGGTTAGTGAAGCACCTCTCTCCTGCTGTCTGGGGAGTGAAGCAGCTCTCTCCTGCTTTCTGGGGAGTGAAGCAGCTCTCTCCTGCTGTCTAGGGAGTGAAGCAGCTCTCTCCTACTGTCTGGGCAGTGAAGCAGCTCTCTCCTACTGTCTGTGGCTTGAAGAAGCTCTCTCGTGATCTAAGGGTAGTGAAGGCTCTCTCCTGCTCTCTGGGGAGAGTAGCAGCTCTCTCCTGCTGTCTGGGGAGTGAAGCAGCTCTCTCCTGCTATCTGGGGAGTGAAGCAGCTCTCTCCTGCTGTCTGGGGAGTGAAGCAGCTCTCTCCTGCTATCTGGGGAGTGAAGCAGCTCTCTCCTGCTGTCTGGGGAGTGAAGCAGCTCTCTCCTGCTATATGGGGAGTGAAGGCTCTCTTCTGCTGTCAGGGGATTGAAGCAATCTCTCATGCTGTCTGGGGAGTGAGAGCTCTCTTCTGCTGTCAGTGGATTGACGCCGCTCTCTCCTGCTGTCTGGGGTGTGAAGCAGTTCCTTCCTTCTGTCTGGGGATTGAAGCAGGTCTCACCTTCTGTCTGGGGAGTGAAGCAGCTCTCTGCTGCTGTCTGGTTAGTGAAGCAGCTCTCTCCTGCGGTCTGGTTAGTGAAGCACCTCTCTCCTGATGTCTGGGCAGTGAAGCAGCTCTCTCCTGCTGTCTGGGGAGTGAAGCAGCTCTCTCCTGCTGTCTGGGAAGTGATGCAGCTCCCTCCTGCTGTCTGGGGAGTGAAGCAGCTCTCTCCTGCTATATGGGGAGTGAAGGCTCTCTTCTGCTGTCAGGGGATTGAAGCAATCTCTCATGCTGTCTGGGGAGTGAAGCAGCTCTCACCTGCTGTCTGGGGAGTGAAGCAGCTCTCTCCTGCTGTCTGAGGAGTGAAGTCTCTCTCTTGCTGTCAGGGGAGTGAAGCAGCTCTCTGCTGCTGTCTGGGGATTGAAGCAGCTCTCACCTTCTGTCTGGGGAGTGAAGCAGCTCTCTGCTGCTGTCTGGGGAGTGAAGCAGCTCTCAGCTGCTGTCTGGTTAGTGAAGCAGCACTCTCCTGCTGTCTGGGGAGTGAAGCAGCTCTCTCCTGCTGTCTGGGGAGTGAAGCAATTCCTTCCTTCTGTCTGGGGATTGAAGCAGCTCTCTCCTGCTGTCTGGGGAATGAAGCAATTCCTTCCTTCTGTCTGGGGATTGAAGCAGCTCTCACCTTCTGTCTGGGGAGTAATGCAGCTCTCTGCTGCTGTCTGGGGAGTGAAGCAGCTCTCTCCTGCTATCTGGGGAGTGAAGCAGCTCTCTCCTGCTGTCTGGGCAGTGAAGCAGCTCTCTCCTGCTGTCTGTGGAGTGAAGCAGCTCTCTCTTGCTCTATGGGTAGTGAAGGCTCTCTCCTGTTCTCTGGTGAGTGAAGCAGCTCTCTCCCGCTTTCTGTGGATTGTAGCAGCTCTCTCCTGCTATCTGGGGAGTGAAGCAGCTCTCTCCTGCTGTCTGGGGAGTGAAGCATCTCTCACCTGCTGTCTGGGGAGTGAAGCAATTCCTTCCTTCTGTCTGGGGATTGAAGCAGCTCTCACCTTCTGTCTGGGGAGTAATGCAGCTCTCTGCTGCTGTCTGGGGAGTGAAGCAGCTCTCACCTGCTGTCTGGTTCATGAAGCAGCTCTCTCCTGCGGTCTGGTTAGTGAAGCAGCTCTCTCCTGCTGTCTGGGGAGTGAAGCAGCTCTCTCCTGCTGTCTCGGGAGTGAAGCAGCTCTCTCCTGCTATATGGGGAGTGAAGCAGCTCTCTCCCGCTTTCTGTGGATTGAAGCAGCTCTCTCCTGCTGTCTGGGGAGTGAAGCAGCACTCTCCAGCTGTCTGGGGAGTGAAGCAGCTCGCTCCTGCTGTGTGGGGAGTGAAGCAGCTCTCTCCTGCTGTCTGGGGAGTGAAGCAGCTCTCTCCTGCTATATGGGGAGTGAAGGCTCTCTTCTGCTGTCAGGGGATTGAAGCAATCTCTCATGCTGTCTGAGGAGTGAAGCAGCTCTCACCTGCTGTCTGGGGAGTGAAGTCTCTCTCTTGCTGTCAGGGGAGTGAAGCAGCTCTCTCCTGCTGTCTGTGGAGTGAAGTCTTGCACCTGCTGTCTGGGGAGTGAAGCAGCTCTCTCCTGCTGTCTGAGGAGTGATGCCGCTCACTCCTGCTGTCTGGGGAGTGCAGCAGATCTCACCTGCTGTCTGAGGAGTGAAGCAGCTCACTCCTGCTGTTTGGCGATTGAAGCAGCTCTCTCCTGCTGTCTGGGGAGCGAAGCAGCTCTCTCCTGCTGTCTGAGGTGCGATTGCTCTCTCCTGCTGTCTGGGAATTGAAGGGTATCTCGTGCTGTCTGGGTCTGAAACAGCTTTCTCCTGCTGTCTGTGGAGTTAAGCAGCTCTCTCCTACTGTCTGGTGAGTGAAGCAGCTCTCTCCTACTGTTTGGGGAGTGAAGCAGCTCTCTCACGCTGTCTGGGGAGTGAAGCAGCTCCCTCTTGCTGTCTGGGGAGTGAAGCAGGTCTCACCTGCTGTCCGGGGAGTGAAGCAGCTCTCTCCTGCTGTCTGGGGAGTGAAGCATCTCTCTCTTTCTGTCTGGGGATTGAGGCAGCTCTCTCCTGCTGTCTGGGGAGTGAAGCAGCTCTCTCCTGCTGTCTGGAGAGTGAAGCAGCTCTCTCCTGCTGTCTGGAGAGTGAAGCAGCTGTCTACTGCTCTCTGGGAAAAGAACGCTCTCTCCTGCTGTCTGGGGAGTGAAGCATCTCTCTCTTTCTGTCTGGGGATTGAGGCAGCTCTCTCCTGCTGTTTGTCGAGTGAAGCAGCTCTCTCTTGCTGTCTGGGGAGTGAAGCAGCTCTCTCCTGCTTTCTGGGGAGTGAAGCAGCACTCTCCTGCTCTCTGGGGAGTGAAGCAGCTCTCTCCTGCTGTCTGGGGAGTGAAGCAGCTCTCTCCTGCTGTCTGGGGAGTGAAGCTGCTCTCTCCTCCTGTCTGGGGAGTGAAGCAGCTGTCTACTGCTCTCTGGGAAAAGAACGCTCTCTCCTGCTGTCTGGGGAGTGATGCAGATCTCTCCTGCTGTCTGGGGAGTGAAGCAGCTCTCTCCTGCTCGCTGGGGTGTGATTGCTCTATCCTGCTGTCTGGGGAGTGAAGGGTATCTCCTGCTGTCTGGGAAGTGAAGCAACTCTCTCCTGCTTTCTGGGGAGTGATGCAGCTCTCACCTGCTGTCTGTGCAGTGAAGCAGCTCTCTCCTACTGTTTGGGGAGTGAGAGCTCTCTTCTGCTGTCTGGGGATTGAAGCAGCTCTCACCTGCTGTCTGGGGAGTGAAGGCTCTCTCCTGCTGTCTGGGGAGTGAAGCAGCTCTCTCCTGCTGTCTGGGGAGTGAAGCAGCTCTCTCCTGCAGTCTGGGGATTGAAGCAGCTCTCTCCTGCTGTCTGGGTTGTGATTGCTCTCTCCTGCTGTCTGGGGATTGATGGGTATCACCTGCTGTCTGGGGAGTGAAGCAGCTCTCTCCAGCTGTCTGGGCAGTGAAGCAGCTTTCTCCTGCTCTCTGTGGAGTGAAGCAGCTCTCTCTTGCTGTCTGGGGATTGAAGCAGCTCTCACCTGCTGTCTGTGGAGTGAAGCAGCTCTCTCCAGCTCTATGGGTAGTGAAGGCTCTCTCCTGCTCTCTGTGGAGTGAAGCAGCTCTCTCCTGCTCTCTGGGAAGTGAAGCAGCTCTCTCCTGCTATCTGGGGAGTGAAGCAGCACTGTCCTGCTGTCTGGGGAGTGAAGCAGCTCTCTCCTGCTCTCTGGGAAGTGAAGCAGCTCTCTCCTGCTATCTGGGGAGTGAAGCAGCACTGTCCTGCTGTCTGGGGAGTGAAGCAGCTCTCTCCTGCTATATGGGGAGTGAAGGCTCTCTCCTGCTTTCTGAGGACTGTAGCAACTCTCTCCTGCTGTCTGTGCAGTGAAGAAGTTCTCTCCTACTGTTTGGGGAGTGAAGCAGCTTTCTCCGGCTGTCTGTGGAGTGAAGCAGCTCTCTCCTGCTCTATGGGTAGTGAAGGCTGTCTCCTGCTCTCTGGAGTGTGAAGCAGCTCTCTCGTGCTGTCTGGGGAGAGAGAGCTCTCTTCTGCTGTCAGTGGATTGACGCAGCTCTCTCATGCTGTCTGGGGAGTGAAGCAGCTCTCTCCTGCTCTCTGAGGTTTGAAGTCTCTCTCCTGCTGTCTGGGGAGTGAAGCAGCTCTCTCCTGCTGTCTGGGGACTGAAGAAGATCTCTCCTGCTGTTTGGGGAGTGAAGCAGCTCTCTCCTGCTGTCTGTGGAGTGAAGCAGCTCTCTCCTGCTGTCTGGGGAGTGAAGCAATTCTCTCCTGCTCTCTGAGGTTTGAAGTCTCTCTCCTGCTGTCTGGGGAGTGAAGCAGTTCCTTCCTTCTGTCTGGGGATTGAAGCAGCTCTCTCCTGCTGTCTGGGGAGTGAAGCAGCTCTCACCTGCTGTCTGGGGAGAAAAGCAGCTCTCTCCTGCTGTCTGGGCAGTGAAGCAGTTTTCTCCTGCTGTCTGTGGAGTGAAGCAGCTCTCTCCTGCTGTCTGGGGAGTGAAGCAGCTCTCTCCTGCTATCTGGGGAGTGAAGCAGCTCTCTCCTGCTGTCTGGGGAGTGAAGCAGCTCTCTCCTGCTGTCTAGGGAGTGAAGCAGCTCTCTCCTACTGTCTGGGCAGTGAAGCAGCTCTCTCCTGCTGTCTGTGGCTTGAAGAAGCTCTCTCGTGATCTAAGGGTAGTGAAGGCTCTCTCCTGCTCTCTGGGGAGTGAAGCAGCTCTCTCCTGCTATATGGGGAGTGAAGCAGCTCTCTCCCGCTTTCTGTGGATTGAAGCAGCTCTCTCCTGCTATCTGGGGAGTGAAGGCTCTCTCCTGCTGATTGAGGACTGAAGCAGCTCCCTCCTGCTGTCTGGGGAGTGAAGCAGCTCTCTGCTGCTGTCTGGGGAGTGAAGCAGCTCTCTCTTGCTCTATGGGTAGTGAAAGCTCTCTCCTGTTCTCTGTGGAGTGAAGCAGCTCTCTCCTGCTGTTTGGGGAAGGAAGGCTGTCACCTGTTCTCTGGGGAGTGAAGCAGCTCTCTCCTGCTGTCTGGGGAGTGAAGCAGCTCACTCCTGCTATATGGGGAGTGAAGCAGCTCTCTCCTGCTATCTGGGGAGTGAGGCAGCAATGTCCTGCTGTCTGGGGAGTGAAGCAGCTCTCTCCTGCTGTCTGGGAAGTGAAGCAGCTCTCTCCTGCTGTCTGGGGAGTGAAGCAGCTCTCTCCTGCTATATGGGGAGTGAAGTCTCTCTTCTGCTGTCAGGGGATTGAAGCAATCTCTCATGCTGTCTGAGGAGTGAAGCAGCTCTCACCTGCTGTCTGGGCAGTGAAGCAGCTCTCTCCTGATGTCTGTGGAGTGAAGCAGCTCTCTCCTGCTATCTGTGGAGTGAAGCAGCTCTGTCCTGCTCTATGGGTAGTGAAGGCTCTCTCCTGTTCTCTGGGGAGTGAAGCAGCTCTCTCCTGCTGTCTGGGGAGTGAAGCAGCTCTCTCCTGCTGTCTAGGGAGTGAAGCAGCTCTCTCCTACTGTCTGGTTAGTGAAGCAGCTCTCTCCTGCTGTCTGTGGCTTGAAGAAGCTCTCTCGTGATCTAAGGGTAGTGAAGGCTCTCTCCTGCTCTCTGGGGAGTGAAGCAGCTCTCTCCTGCTATATGGGGAGTGAAGCAGCTCTCTCCCGCTTTCTGTGGATTGAAGCAGCTCTCTCCTGCTATCTGGGGAGTGAAGGCTCTCTCCTGCTGATTGAGGACTGAAGCAGCTCCCTCCTGCTGTCTGGGGAGTGAAGCAGCTCTCTGCTGCTGTCTGGGGAGTGAAGCAGCTCTCTCTTGCTCTATGGGTAGTGAAAGCTCTCTCCTGTTCTCTGTGGAGTGAAGCAGCTCTCTCCTGCTGTTTGGGGAAGGAAGGCTGTCACCTGTTCTCTGGGGAGTGAAGCAGCTCTCTCCTGCTGTCTGGGGAGTGAAGCAGCTCACTCCTGCTATATGGGGAGTGAAGCAGCTCTCTCCTGCTATCTGGGGAGTGAGGCAGCAATGTCCTGCTGTCTGGGGAGTGAAGCAGCTCTCTCCTGCTGTCTGGGAAGTGAAGCAGCTCTCTCCTGCTGTCTGGGGAGTGAAGCAGCTCTCTCCTGCTTTCTGGGGAGTGAAGCATCTCTCTCGTGCTATATGGGGACTGAAGGCTCTCTCCTGCTGACTGAGGACTGAAGCAGCTCTCTCCTGCTGTTTGGGGAGTGATGGATTTCTCCTGTTCTCTGGGGATTAAAGGCTCTCTCCTGCTGTCTGGGGAGTGAAGCAGCTCCCTCTTGCTGTCTGGGGAGTGAAGCAGGTCTCACCTGCTGTCCGGGGAGTGAAGCAGCTCTCTCCTGCTGTCTGGGGAGTGAAGCATCTCTCTCTTTCTGTCTGGGGATTGAGGCAGCTCTCTCCTGCTGTCTGGGGAGTGAAGCAGCTCTCTCCTGCTGTCTGGAGAGTGAAGCAGCTCTCTCCTGCTGTCTGGAGAGTGAAGCAGCTGTCTACTGCTCTCTGGGAAAAGAACGCTCTCTCCTGCTGTCTGGGGAGTGAAGCATCTCTCTCTTTCTGTCTGGGGATTGAGGCAGCTCTCTCCTGCTGTTTGGCGAGTGAAGCAGCTCTCTCTTGCTGTCTGGGGAGTGAAGCAGCTCTCTCCTGCTTTCTGGGGAGTGAAGCAGCACTCTCCTGCTCTCTGGGGAGTGAAGCAGCTCTCTCCTGCTGTCTGGGGAGTGAAGCAGCTCTCTCCTGCTGTCTGGGGAGTGAAGCTGCTCTCTCCTCCTGTCTGGGGAGTGAAGCAGCTGTCTACTGCTCTCTGGGAAAAGAACGCTCTCTCCTGCTGTCTGGGGAGTGATGCAGATCTCTCCTGCTGTCTGGGGAGTGAAGCAGCTCTCTCCTGCTCGCTGGGGTGTGATTGCTCTATCCTGCTGTCTGGGGAGTGAAGGGTATCTCCTGCTGTCTGGGAAGTGAAGCAACTCTCTCCTGCTTTCTGGGGAGTGATGCAGCTCTCACCTGCTGTCTGTGCAGTGAAGCAGCTCTCTCCTACTGTTTGGGGAGTGGGAGCTCTCTTCTGCTGTCTGGGGATTGAAGCAGCTCTCACCTGCTGTCTGGGGAGTGAAGGCTCTCTCCTGCTGTCTGGGGAGTGAAGCAGCTCTCTCCTGCTGTCTGGGGAGTGAAGCAGCTCTCTCCTGCAGTCTGGGGATTGAAGCAGCTCTCTCCTGCTGTCTGGGTTGTGATTGCTCTCTCCTGCTGTCTGGGGATTGATGGGTATCACCTGCTGTCTGGGGAGTGAAGCAGCTCTCTCCAGCTGTCTGGGCAGTGAAGCAGCTTTCTCCTGCTCTCTGTGGAGTGAAGCAGCTCTCTCTTGCTGTCTGGGGATTGAAGCAGCTCTCACCTGCTGTCTGTGGAGTGAAGCAGCTCTCTCCAGCTCTATGGGTAGTGAAGGCTCTCTCCTGCTCTCTGTGGAGTGAAGCAGCTCTCTCCTGCTCTCTGGGAAGTGAAGCAGCTCTCTCCTGCTATCTGGGGAGTGAAGCAGCACTGTCCTGCTGTCTGGGGAGTGAAGCAGCTCTCTCCTGCTCTCTGGGAAGTGAAGCAGCTCTCTCCTGCTATCTGGGGAGTGAAGCAGCACTGTCCTGCTGTCTGGGGAGTGAAGCAGCTCTCTCCTGCTATATGGGGAGTGAAGGCTCTCTCCTGCTTTCTGAGGACTGTAGCAACTCTCTCCTGCTGTCTGTGCAGTGAAGAAGTTCTCTCCTACTGTTTGGGGAGTGAAGCAGCTTTCTCCGGCTGTCTGTGGAGTGAAGCAGCTCTCTCCTGCTCTATGGGTAGTGAAGGCTGTCTCCTGCTCTCTGGAGTGTGAAGCAGCTCTCTCGTGCTGTCTGGGGAGAGAGAGCTCTCTTCTGCTGTCAGTGGATTGACGCAGCTCTCTCATGCTGTCTGGGGAGTGAAGCAGCTCTCTCCTGCTCTCTGAGGTTTGAAGTCTCTCTCCTGCTGTCTGGGGAGTGAAGCAGCTCTCTCCTGCTGTCTGGGGACTGAATAAGATCTCTCCTGCTGTTTGGGGAGTGAAGCAGCTCTCTCCTGCTGTCTGTGGAGTGAAGCAGCTCTCTCCTGCTGTCTGGGGAGTGAAGCAATTCTCTCCTGCTCTCTGAGGTTTGAAGTCTCTCTCCTGCTGTCTGGGGAGTGAAGCAGTTCCTTCCTTCTGTCTGGGGATTGAAGCAGCTCTCTCCTGCTGTCTGGGGAGTGAAGCAGCTCTCACCTGCTGTCTGGGGAGAAAAGCAGCTCTCTCCTGCTGTCTGGGCAGTGAAGCAACTCTCTCCTGCTTTCTGGGGAGTGATGCAGCTCTCACCTGCTGTCTGTGCAGTGAAGCAGCTCTCTCCTACTGTTTGGGGAGTGAGAGCTCTCTTCTGCTGTCTGGGGATTGAAGCAGCTCTCACCTGCTGTCTGGGGAGTGAAGGCTCTCTCCTGCTGTCTGGGGAGTGAAGCAGCTCTCTCCTGCTGTCTGGGGAGTGAAGCAGCTCTCTCCTGCAGTCTGGGGATTGAAGCAGCTCTCTCCTGCTGTCTGGGTTGTGATTGCTCTCTCCTGCTGTCTGGGGATTGATGGGTATCACCTGCTGTCTGGGGAGTGAAGCAGCTCTCTCCAGCTGTCTGGGCAGTGAAGCAGCTTTCTCCTGCTCTCTGTGGAGTGAAGCAGCTCTCTCTTGCTGTCTGGGGATTGAAGCAGCTCTCACCTGCTGTCTGTGGAGTGAAGCAGCTCTCTCCAGCTCTATGGGTAGTGAAGGCTCTCTCCTGCTCTCTGTGGAGTGAAGCAGCTCTCTCCTGCTCTCTGGGAAGTGAAGCAGCTCTCTCCTGCTATCTGGGGAGTGAAGCAGCACTGTCCTGCTGTCTGGGGAGTGAAGCAGCTCTCTCCTGCTCTCTGGGAAGTGAAGCAGCTCTCTCCTGCTATCTGGGGAGTGAAGCAGCACTGTCCTGCTGTCTGGGGAGTGAAGCAGCTCTCTCCTGCTATATGGGGAGTGAAGGCTCTCTCCTGCTTTCTGAGGACTGTAGCAACTCTCTCCTGCTGTCTGTGCAGTGAAGAAGTTCTCTCCTACTGTTTGGGGAGTGAAGCAGCTTTCTCCGGCTGTCTGTGGAGTGAAGCAGCTCTCTCCTGCTCTATGGGTAGTGAAGGCTGTCTCCTGCTCTCTGGAGTGTGAAGCAGCTCTCTCGTGCTGTCTGGGGAGAGAGAGCTCTCTTCTGCTGTCAGTGGATTGACGCAGCTCTCTCATGCTGTCTGGGGAGTGAAGCAGCTCTCTCCTGCTCTCTGAGGTTTGAAGTCTCTCTCCTGCTGTCTGGGGAGTGAAGCAGCTCTCTCCTGCTGTCTGGGGACTGAAGAAGATCTCTCCTGCTGTTTGGGGAGTGAAGCAGCTCTCTCCTGCTGTCTGTGGAGTGAAGCAGCTCTCTCCTGCTGTCTGGGGAGTGAAGCAGCTCTCTCCTGCTGTCTCGGGAGTGAAGCAGCTCTTTCCTGCTGTCTAGGGAGTGAAGCAGCTCTCACCTGCTGTCTGGGGAGTGAAGCAGCTCTCTCCTGCTGTCTCGGGAGTGAAGCAGCTCTTTCCTGCTGTCTAGGGAGTGAAGCAGCTCTCACCTGCTGTCTGGGGAGTGAAGCAGCTCTCACTTGCTGTCTGGGGAGTGAAGCAGCTCTCTGCTGCTGTCCGGGGAGTGATGCAGCTCTCTCCTGCTGTCTGGGGAGTGAAGCAGCTCTCACTTGCTGTCTGGTTTGTGAAGCGCCTCTCTCCTGCAGTCTGGGTAGTGAAGCAGCTCTCTCCTGCAGTCTAGTTAGTGAAGAACCTCTCTCCTGATCTCTGGGGAGTGAAGCAGCTCCCTCCTGCTCTCTGGGGTGTGATTGCTCTCTCCTGCTGTCTGGGGATTGACGGGTATCTCCTGCTGTATGGGGAGTGAAGCAGCTGTCTCCTGTTCCCCGGTGAGTGATGCAGCTCTCTCCTACTGTCTGGGGAGTGAAGCAGCTCTCTCCTGCTGTCTGGGGAGTGAAGCAGCTCTCTAATGCTGTCTGGGGAGTGAAGCAGCTCTCTCTTGCTGTCTGGGGAGTGAAGCAGCACTCCCCTGCTGTCTGGGGAGTGAAGCAGCTCTCTCCTGCTGTCTGGGAATTGAAGCAGATCTCTCCTGCTGTCTGGGTATTGACGCAGCTCTCTCTTGCTGTGAGGGGAGTGAAGCAGCTCTCTCCTGCTGACTCGGGAGTGAAGCAGCTCTTTCCTGCTGTATGGGGAGTGAAGCAGCTCTCACCTGCTGTCCGGGGAGTGATGCAGCTCTCTCCTGCTGTCTGGGAAGTGAAGCAGCTCTCTCTTGCTCTTTGGGAAATGAAGGCTCTCACTTGCTGTCTGAGGAGTGAAGCAGCTCACTCCTGCTGGCTGGGGAGTGAAGCAGCTCTCTCCTGCTGTCTGGGGAGTGAAGCAGCTCTCTCACGCTGTCTGGGGAGTGAAGCAGCTCTCTCTTGCTGTCTGGGGAGTGAAGCAGCTCTCTCCTGCAGTCTGGGGAGTGAAGCAGCTCTCTCCTGCTGTCTGGGGAGTGAAGCAGCTGTCTACTGCTCTCTGGGAAAAGAACGCTCTCTCCTGCTGTCTGAGGAGTGAAGCAGCTCTCTCCTGCTGTCTGAGGAGTGAAGCAGATCTCTCCTGCTGTCTGGGGTGTGAAGCAGTTCCTTCTATCTGTCTGGGGAGTGAAGCAGCTCTCTCCTGCTGTCTGGGGAGTAAAGCATCTCTCTCCTGCTGTCTGGGGAGTGAAGCAGCTCTCTCTTGCTGCTCTGGGGAGTGAAGCAGCTCTCTCTTGCTGCTCTGGGGAGTGAAGCAGCTCTCTCCTACTGTTTGGGGAGTGAAGCAGCTCTCTCCTGCTGTTTGGAAAATGAAGGCTCTCACCAGCTGCCTGAGGAGTGAAGCTGCTCACTCCTGCTGTCTGGTGTGTGAAGCAGCTCTCTCCTGCTGTCTGGGGTGTGAAGCAGGTCTCTCCTGCTGTCTGGTGTGTGAAGCAGCTCTCTCCTGCTGTATGGGGAGTGAAGCAGCTCTCTCCTGCAGTCTGGGGTGTGAAGTAGCTCTCTCCTGCTGTCTGGGGAGTGAATGCTCGCTCCTGCTGTCTGTGGAGTGAATGCTCGCTCCGGCTGTCTGTGGAGTGAATGCTCGCTCTTGCTGTCTGGGGAGAGAAGAAGCTCTCTCCTGCTGTTTGGGAATTGAAGTAGCTCTCTCTTGCTGTGTGGTAAGTGAAGCAGCTCTCTCCTGATGTCTCGGGAGTGAAGCAGCTCTCTCCTGCTGTCTGGTTAGTGAAGCATCTCTCTCCTGCGGTCTGGTTTGTGAAGAACCTCTCTCCTGCTGTCTGGGGAGTGAAGCAGCTCTCTCCTGCTCTCTGGGGTGTGATTGCTCTCTCCTGCTGTCTGGGGATTGACGGGTATCTCCTGCTGTATGGGGAGTGAAGCAGCTCTCTCCTGTTCCCCGGTGAGTGATGCAGCTCTCTCCTACTGTTTGGGGATTGAAGCAGCTTTCTAATGCTGTCTGGGGAGTGAAGCAGCTCTCTCCTGCTGTCTGGGGAGTGAAGCAGCTCACTCCTGCTGTCTGGGGAGTGAAGCAGCTCTCTCCTGCAGTTTGGGGAGTGAAGCAGCTCTCTCTTGCTGTCTGGGGAGTGAAGCAGATCTCTTCTGCCGTCTGGGGATTGAAGCAGCTCTCTCCTGCTGTCTGGGGTATGAAGCAATTCCTTCCTTCTGTCTGGGGATTGATGCAGCTCTCTGCTGCTGTATGGGGTGGGAAGCAGTTCCTTCCTGCTTTCTGGGAATTGAAGTACCTCTCTCCTGCTGTCTGGGTAGTGAAGCAGTTCCTACCTTCTGTCTGGGGAGTGAAGCAGATCTCACCTTCTGTCTGAGGAGTGAAGCATCTCTCTCTTTCTGTCTGGGGAGTGAGGCAGCTCTCTCCTGCTCTCTGGGGAGTGAAGCAGCTCTCTCCTGCTGTCTGGGGAGTGAGGCAGCTCTCTCCTGCTGTCTGGGGAGTGAAGCATCTCTCTCTTTCTGTCTGGGGAGTGAGGCAGCTCTCTCCTGCTCTCTGGGGAGTGAAGCAGCTCTCTCCTGCTGTCTGGGGAGTGAGGCAGCTCTCTCTTGCTGTCTGGAGAGTGAAGCAGCTCTCTCCTGCTGTCTGGGCAGTGAAGCAGCTCTCTCCTGCTGTCTGGGAAGTGAAGCAGGTCTCTCCTGCTCTCTGGGGAGTGAAGCAGCACTGTCCTGCTTTCTGGGGAGTGAAGCAGCTCTCTCCTGCTATATGGGGAGTGAAGGCTCTCTCTTGCTTTCTGAGGACTGTAGCAACTCTCTCCTGCTGTCTGTGCAGTGAAGAAGTTCTCTCCTACTGTTTGGGGAGTGAAGCAGCTTTCTCCGGCTGTCTGTGGGTTGAAGCAGCTCTCTCCTGCTCTATGGGCAGTGAAGGCTGTCTCCTGTTCTCTGGGGAGAAAAGCAGCTCTCTCCTGCTCTCTGGAGTGTGAAGCAGCTCTCTCGTGCTGTCTGGGGAGAGAGAGCTCTCTTCTGCTGTCAGTGGATTGACGCAGATCTCTCATGCTGTCTGGGGAGTGAAGCAGCTCTCTCCTGCTCTCTGAGGTTTGAAGTCTCTCTCCTGCTGTCTGGGGAGTGAAGCAGTTCCTTCCTTCTGTCTGGGGATTGAAGCAGCTCTCACCTTCTGTCTGGGGAGTGAAGCAGCTCTCTGCTGCTGTCTGGGGAGTGAAGCAGCTCTCTCCTGCTGTCTGGTTAGTGAAGCACCTCTCTCCTGCTGTCTGGGGAGAAAAGCAGCTCTCTCCTGCTGTCTGGGCAGTGAAGCAGTTTTCTCCTGCTGTCTGTGGAGTGAAGCAGCTCTCTCCTGCTGTCTGGTTAGTGAAGCACCTCTCTCCTGCTGTCTGGGGAGTGAAGCAGCTCTCTCCTGCTGTCTGGGCAGTGAAGCAGCTCTCTCCTGCTCTATGGGGGGTGAAGCAGCTCTCTCCTGCTGTCTGTGGCTTGAAGAAGCTCTCTCGTGATCTAAGGGTAGTGAAGGCTCTCTCCTGCTCTCTGGGGAGTGTAGCAGCTCTCTCCTGCTGTCTGGGGAGTGAAGCAGCTCTCTCCTGCTATCTGGGGAGTGAAGCAGCTCTCTCCTGCTGTCTGGGGAGTGAAGGCTCTCTTCTGCTGTCAGTGGATTGACGCAGCTCTCTCTTACTGTCTGGGCAGTGAAGCACCTCTCTCCTGTTCTCTGTGGAGTGAAGCAGCTCTCTCCTGCTGTCTGGGGTGTGAAGCAGTTCCTTCCTTCTGTCTGGGGATTGAAGCAGGTCTCACCTTCTGTCTGGGGAGTGAAGCAGCTCTCTGCTGCTGTCTGGGGAGTGAAGCAGCTCTCTCCTGCTGTCTGGTTCATGAAGCAGCTCTCTCCTGCTGTCTGGTTAGTGAAGCAACTCTCTCCTGCTGTCTGGTTAGTGAAGCAGCTCTCTCCTGCGGTCTGGTTAGTGAAGCACCTCTCTCCTGATGTCTGGGCAGTGAAGCAGCTTTCTCCTGATGTCTGTGGAGTGAAGCAGCTCTCTCCTGCTGTCTGGGGAGTGAAGGCTCTCTCCTGTTCTCATGTGAGTGAAGCAGCTCTCTCCTGCTGTTTGGGGAGTGAAGCAGCTCTCTCCTGCTGTCTGGGGAGTGAAGCAGCTCTCTCCTGCTGTCTGGGGAGTGAAGCAGCTCTCTCCTGCTGTCTGGGGAGTGAAGCAGCTCTCTCCTGCTATATGGGGAGTGAAGCAGCTCTCTCCCGCTTTCTGTGGATTGAAGCAGCTCTCTCCTGCTATCTGGGGAGTGAAGGCTCTCTCCTGCTGATTGAGGACTGAAGCAGCTCCCTCCTGCTGTCTGGGGAGTGAAGCAGCTCTCACCTGCTGTCTGGGGAGTGAAGCAGCTCTCTCCTGCTGTCTGAGGATTGAAGTCTCTCTCCTGCTGTCTGGGGATTGAAGCAGCTCTCTCCTGCTGTCTGGGGAGTGAAGCAATTCCTTCCTTCTGTCTGGGGATTGAAGCAGCTCTCACCTTCTGTCTGGGGAGTAATGCAGCTCTCTGCTGCTGTCTGGGGAGTGAAGCAGCTCTCACCTGCTGTCTGGTTCATGAAGCAGCTCTCTCCTGCGGTCTGGTTAGTGAAGCAGCTCTCTCCTGCTGTCTGGGGAGTGAAGCAGCTCTCTCCTGCTGTCTCGGGAGTGAAGCAGCTCTCTCCTGCTGTCTGTGGAGCGAAGCAGCTCTCTCCTGCTGTCTGGTTCATGAAGCAACTCTCTCCTGCGGTCTGGTTAGTGAAGCAGCTTTCTCCTGCTGTCTGTGGAGTGAAGCAGCTCTTTCTTGCTCGATGGGTAGTGAAAGCTCTCTCCTGTTCTCTGTGGAGTGAAGCAGCTCTCTCCTGCTGTCTGGGGAGTAAAGCAGCTCTCTCCTGCTGTCGGGAGTGAAGCAGCTCTCTCCTGCTGTCTGAGGAGTGAAGTCTCTCTCCTGCTGTCTAGGGAGTGAAGCAGCTCTCACCTGCTGTCTGGGGAGTGAAGCAGCTCTCTCCTGCTGTCTGAGGAGTGAAGTCTCTCTCCTGCTGTCTGGGGAGTGAAGCAGCTCTCACCTTCTGTCTGGGGAGTGAAGCAGCTCTCACCTTCTGTCTGGGGAGTGAAGCAGCTCTCTGCTGCTGTCTGGGGAGTGAAGCAGCTCTCACCTTCTGTCTGGGGAGTGAAGCAGCTCTCTGCTGCTGTCTGGGGAGTGAGGCAGCTCTCACCTGCTGTCTGGTTATTGAAGCAGCTCTCTCCTGCGGTCTGGTTAGTGAAGCACCTCTCTCCTGCTGTCTGGGGAGAAAAGCAGCTCTCTCCTGCTTTCTGGGGAGTGAAGCAGTTTTCTCCTGCTGTCTGTGGAGTGAAGCAGCTCTCTCCTGCTGTCTAGGGAGTGAAGCAGCTCTCTCCTGCTATCTGGGGAGTGAAGCAGCTCTCTCCTACTGTCTGTGGCTTGAAGAAGCTCTCTCGTGATCTAAGGGTAGTGAAGGCTCTCTCCTGCTCTCTGGGGAGAGTAGCAGCTCTCTCCTGCTGTCTGGGGAGTGAAGCAGCTCTCTCCTGCTATCTGGGGAGTGAAGCAGCTCTCTCCTGCTGTCTGGGGAGTGAAGCAGCTCTCTCCTGCTATATGGGGAGTGAAGGCTCTCTTCTGCTGTCAGGGGATTGAAGCAATCTCTCATGCTGTCTGGGGAGTGAGAGCTCTCTTCTGCTGTCAGTGGATTGACGGAGCTCTCTCCTGCTGTCTGGGGTGTGAAGCAGTTCCTTCCTTCTGTCTGGGGATTGAAGCAGGTCTCACCTTCTGTCTGGGGAGTGAAGCAGCTCTCTGCTGCTGTCTGGTTAGTGAAGCAGCTCTCTCCTGCGGTCTGGTTAGTGAAGCACCTCTCTCCTGATGTCTGGGCAGTGAAGCAGCTCTCTCCTGCTGTCTGGGGAGTGAAGCAGCTCTCTCCTGCTGTCTGGGAAGTGATGCAGCTCCCTCCTGCTGTCTGGGGAGTGAAGCAGCTCTCTCCTGCTATATGGGGAGTGAAGCAGCTCTCTCCCGCTTTCTGTGGATTGAAGCAGCTCTCTCCTGCTATCTGGGGAGTGAAGGCTCTCTCCTGCTGATTGAGGACTGAAGCAGCTCCCTCCTGCTGTCTGGGGAGTGAAGCAGCTCTCACCTGCTGTCTGGGGAGTGAAGCAGCTCTCTCCTGCTGTCTGAGGATTGAAGTCTCTCTCCTGCTGTCTGGGGATTGAAGCAGCTCTCTCCTGCTGTCTGGGGAGTGAAGCAATTCCTTCCTTCTGTCTGGGGATTGAAGCAGCTCTCACCTTCTGTCTGGGGAGTAATGCAGCTCTCTGCTGCTGTCTGGGGAGTGAAGCAGCTCTCACCTGCTGTCTGGTTCATGAAGCAGCTCTCTCCTGCGGTCTGGTTAGTGAAGCAGCTCTCTCCTGCTGTCTGGGGAGTGAAGCAGCTCTCTCCTGCTGTCTCGGGAGTGAAGCAGCTCTCTCCTGCTGTCTGTGGAGCGAAGCAGCTCTCTCCTGCTGTCTGGTTCATGAAGCAACTCTCTCCTGCGGTCTGGTTAGTGAAGCAGCTTTCTCCTGCTGTCTGTGGAGTGAAGCAGCTCTCTCTTGCTCGATGGGTAGTGAAAGCTCTCTCCTGTTCTCTGTGGAGTGAAGCAGCTCTCTCCTGCTGTCTGGGGAGTAAAGCAGCTCTCTCCTGCTGTCGGGAGTGAAGCAGCTCTCTCCTGCTGTCTGAGGAGTGAAGTCTCTCTCCTGCTGTCTAGGGAGTGAAGCAGCTCTCACCTGCTGACTGGGCAGTGAAGCAGCTCTCTCCTGCTGTCTGAGGAGTGAAGTCTCTCTCCTGCTGTCTGGGGATTGAAGCAGTTCCTTCCTTCTGTCTGGGGATTGAAGCAGCTCTCACCTTCTGTCTGGGGAGTGAAGCAGCTCTCTGCTGCTGTCTGGGGAGTGAAGCAGCTCTCACCTTCTGTCTGGGGAGTGAAGCAGCTCTCTGCTGCTGTCTGGGGAGTGAAGCAGCTCTCACCTGCTGTCTGGTTAGTGAAGCAGCTCTCTCCTGCGGTCTGGTTAGTGAAGCACCTCTCTCCTGCTGTCTGGGGAGAAAAGGAGCTCTCTCCTGCTGTCTGGGCAGTGAAGCAGCTCTCTCCTGCTGTCTGGGGAGTGAAGGCTCTCTCCTGTTCTCATGTGAGTGAAGCAGCTCTCTCCTGCTGTTTGGGGAGTGAAGCAGCTCTCTCCTGCTGTCTGGGGAGTGAAGCAGCTCTCTCCTGCTGTCTGGGGAGTGAAGCAGCTCTCTCCTGCTATATGGGGAGTGAAGCAGCTCTCTCCCGCTTTCTGTGGATTGAAGCAGCTCTCTCCTGCTATCTGGGGAGTGAAGGCTCTCTCCTGCTGATTGAGGACTGAAGCAGCTCCCTCCTGCTGTCTGGGGAGTGAAGCAGCTCTCACCTGCTGTCTGGGGAGTGAAGCAGCTCTCTCCTGCTATCTGTGGAGTGAAGCAGCTCTCTCCTGCTATATGGGGAGTGAAGCAGCTCTCTCCTGCTGTCTGGGGAGTGAAGCAGCTCTCTCCTGCTATATGGGGAGTGAAGCAGCTCTCTCCCGCTTTCTGTGGATTGAAGCAGCTCTCTCCTGCTATCTGGGGAGTGAAGGCTCTCTCCTGCTGATTGAGGACTGAAGCAGCTCCCTCCTGCTGTCTGGGGAGTGAAGCAGCTCTCACCTGCTGTCTGGGGAGTGAAGCAGCTATCTCCTGCTGTCTGAGGATTGAAGTCTCTCTCCTGCTGTCTGGGGATTGAAGCAGCTCTCTCCTGCTGTCTGGGGAGTGAAGCAATTCCTTCCTTCTGTCTGGGGATTGAAGCAGCTCTCACCTTCTGTCTGGGGAGTAATGCAGCTCTCTGCTGCTGTCTGGGGAGTGAAGCAGCTCTCACCTGCTGTCTGGTTCATGAAGCAGCTCTCTCCTGCGGTCTGGTTAGTGAAGCAGCTCTCTCCTGCTGTCTGGGGAGTGAAGCAGCTCTCTCCTGCTGTCTCGGGAGTGAAGCAGCTCTCTCCTGCTGTCTGTGGAGCGAAGCAGCTCTCTCCTGCTGTCTGGTTCATGAAGCAACTCTCTCCTGCGGTCTGGTTAGTGAAGCAGCTTTCTCCTGCTGTCTGTGGAGTGAAGCAGCTCTCTCTTGCTCGATGGGTAGTGAAAGCTCTCTCCTGTTCTCTGTGGAGTGAAGCAGCTCTCTCCTGCTGTCAGGGGAGTAAAGCAGCTCTCTCCTGCTGTCGGGAGTGAAGCAGCTCTCTCCTGCTGTCTGAGGAGTGAAGTCTCTCTCCTGCTGTCTAGGGAGTGAAGCAGCTCTCACCTGCTGTCTGGGGAGTGAAGCAGCTCTCTCCTGCTGTCTGAGGAGTGAAGTCTCTCTCCTGCTGTCTGGGGATTGAAGCAGTTCCTTCCTTCTGTCTGGGGATTGAAGCAGCTCTCACCTTCTGTCTGGGGAGTGAAGCAGCTCTCTGCTGCTGTCTGGGGAGTGAAGCAGCTCTCACCTTCTGTCTGGGGAGTGAAGCAGCTCTCTGCTGCTGTCTGGGGAGTGAAGCAGCTCTCACCTGCTGTCTGGTTAGTGAAGCAGCTCTCTCCTGCGGTCTGGTTAGTGAAGCAACTCTCTCCTGCTGTCTGGGGAGAAAAGCAGCTCTCTCCTGCTTTCTGGGGAGTGAAGCAGTTTTCTCCTGCTGTCTGTGGAGTGAAGCAGCTCTCTCCTGCTGTCTAGGGAGTGAAGCAGCTCTCTCCTACTGTCTGGGCAGTGAAGCAGCTCTCTCCTGCTGTCTGTGGCTTGAAGAAGCTCTCTCGTGATCTAAGGGTAGTGAAGGCTCTCTCCTGCTCTCTGGGGAGAGTAGCAGCTCTCTCCTGCTGTCTGGGGAGTGAAGCAGCTCTCTCCTGCTATCTGGGGAGTGAAGCAGCTCTCTCCTGCTGTCTGGGGAGTGAAGCAGCTCTCTCCTGCTATATGGGGAGTGAAGCAGCTCTCTCCTGCTGTCTGGGGAGTGAAGCAGCTCTCTCCTGCTATATGGGGAGTGAAGGCTCTCTTCTGCTGTCAGGGGATTGAAGCAATCTCTCATGCTGTCTGGGGAGTGAGAGCTCTCTTCTGCTGTCAGTGGATTGACGCAGCTCTCTCCTGCTGTCTGGGGTGTGAAGCAGTTCCTTCCTTCTGTCTGGGGATTGAAGCAGGTCTCACCTTCTGTCTGGGGAGTGAAGCAGCTCTCTGCTGCTGTCTGGTTAGTGAAGCAGCTCTCTCCTGCGGTCAGGTTAGTGAAGCACCTCTCTCCTGATGTCTGGGCAGTGAAGCAGCTCTCTCCTGCTGTCTGGGGAGTGAAGCAGCTCTCTCCTGCTGTCTGGGAAGTGATGCAGCTCCCTCCTGCTGTCTGGGGAGTGAAGCAGCTCTCTACTGCTATATGGGGAGTGAAGCAGCTCTCTCCCGCTTTCTGTGGATTGAAGCAGCTCTCTCCTGCTGTCTGGGGAGTGAAGCAGCTCTCACCTGCTGTCTGGGGAGTGAAGCAGCTCTCTCCTGCTGTCTGAGGATTGAAGTCTCTCTCCTGCTGTCTGGGGATTGAAGCAGCTCTCTCCTGCTGTCTGGGGAGTGAAGCAATTCCTTCCTTCTGTCTGGGGATTGAAGCAGCTCTCACCTTCTGTCTGGGGAGTAATGCAGCTCTCTGCTGCTGTCTGGGGAGTGAAGCAGCTCTCACCTGCTGTCTGGTTCATGAAGCAGCTCTCTCCTGCGGTCTGGTTAGTGAAGCAGCTCTCTCCTGCTGTCTGGGGAGTGAAGCAGCTCTCTCCTGCTGTCTCGGGAGTGAAGCAGCTCTCTCCTGCTGTCTGTGGAGCGAAGCAGCTCTCTCCTGCTGTCTGGTTCATGAAGCAACTCTCTCCTGCGGTCTGGTTAGTGAAGCAGCTTTCTCCTGCTGTCTGTGGAGTGAAGCAGCTCTCTCTTGCTCGATGGGTAGTGAAAGCTCTCTCCTGTTCTCTGTGGAGTGAAGCAGCTCTCTCCTGCTGTCTGCGGAGTAAAGCAGCTCTCTCCTGCTGTCGGGAGTGAAGCAGCTCTCTCCTGATGTCTGAGGAGTGAAGTCTCTCTCCTGCTGTCTAGGGAGTGAAGCAGCTCTCACCTGCTGTCTGGGCAGTGAAGCAGCTCTCTCCTGCTGTCTGAGGAGTGAAGTCTCTCTCCTGCTGTCTGGGGATTGAAGCAGTTCCTTCCTTCTGTCTGGGGATTGAAGCAGCTCTCACCTTCTGTCTGGGGAGTGAAGCAGCTCTCTGCTGCTGTCTGGGGAGTGAAGCAGCTCTCACCTTCTGTCTGGGGAGTGAAGCAGCTCTCTGCTGCTGTCTGGGGAGTGAAGCAGCTCTCACCTGCTGTCTGGTTAGTGAAGCAGCTCTCTCCTGCTGTCTGGGGATTGAAGCAGTTCCTTCCTTCTGTCTGGGGATTGAAGCAGCTCTCACCTTCTGTCTGGGGAGTGAAGCAGCTCTCTGCTGCTGTCTGGGGAGTGAAGCAGCTCTCACCTGCTGTCTGGTTAGTGAAGCACCTCTCTCCTGCTGTCTGGGGAGTGAAGCAGCTCTCTCCTGCTTTCTGGGGAGTGAAGCAGCTCTCTCCTGCTGTCTAGGGAGTGAAGCAGCTCTCTTCTACTGTCTGGGCAGTGAAGCAGCTCTCTCCTACTGTCTGTGGCTTGAAGAAGCTCTCTCGTGATCTAAGGGTAGTGAAGGCTCTCTCCTGCTCTCTGGGGAGAGTAGCAGCTCTCTCCTGCTGTCTGGGGAGTGAAGCAGCTCTCTCCTGCTATCTGGGGAGTGAAGCAGCTCTCTCCTGCTGTCTGGGGAGTGAAGCAGCTCTCTCCTGCTATCTGGGGAGTGAAGCAGCTCTCTCCTGCTGTCTGGGGAGTGAAGCAGCTCTCTCCTGCTATATGGGGAGTGAAGGCTCTCTTCTGCTGTCAGGGGATTGAAGCAATCTCTCATGCTGTCTGGGGAGTGAGAGCTCTCTTCTGCTGTCAGTGGATTGACGCCGCTCTCTCCTGCTGTCTGGGGTGTGAAGCAGTTCCTTCCTTCTGTCTGGGGATTGAAGCAGGTCTCACCTTCTGTCTGGGGAGTGAAGCAGCTCTCTGCTGCTGTCTGGTTAGTGAAGCAGCTCTCTCCTGCGGTCTGGTTAGTGAAGCACCTCTCTCCTGATGTCTGGGCAGTGAAGCAGCTCTCTCCTGCTGTCTGGGGAGTGAAGCAGCTCTCTCCTGCTGTCTGGGAAGTGATGCAGCTCCCTCCTGCTGTCTGGGGAGTGAAGCAGCTCTCTCCTGCTATATGGGGAGTGAAGGCTCTCTTCTGCTGTCAGGGGATTGAAGCAATCTCTCATGCTGTCTGGGGAGTGAAGCAGCTCTCACCTGCTGTCTGGGGAGTGAAGCAGCTCTCTCCTGCTGTCTGAGGAGTGAAGTCTCTCTCTTGCTGTCAGGGGAGTGAAGCAGCTCTCTGCTGCTGTCTGGGGATTGAAGCAGCTCTCACCTTCTGTCTGGGGAGTGAAGCAGCTCTCTGCTGCTGTCTGGGGAGTGAAGCAGCTCTCAGCTGCTGTCTGGTTAGTGAAGCAGCACTCTCCTGCTGTCTGGGGAGTGAAGCAGCTCTCTCCTGCTGTCTGGGGAGTGAAGCAATTCCTTCCTTCTGTCTGGGGATTGAAGCAGCTCTCTCCTGCTGTCTGGGGAATGAAGCAATTCCTTCCTTCTGTCTGGGGATTGAAGCAGCTCTCACCTTCTGTCTGGGGAGTAATGCAGCTCTCTGCTGCTGTCTGGGGAGTGAAGCAGCTCTCTCCTGCTATCTGGGGAGTGAAGCAGCTCTCTCCTGCTGTCTGGGCAGTGAAGCAGCTCTCTCCTGCTGTCTGTGGAGTGAAGCAGCTCTCTCTTGCTCTATGGGTAGTGAAGGCTCTCTCCTGTTCTCTGGTGAGTGAAGCAGCTCTCTCCCGCTTTCTGTGGATTGTAGCAGCTCTCTCCTGCTATCTGGGGAGTGAAGCAGCTCTCTCCTGCTGTCTGGGGAGTGAAGCATCTCTCACCTGCTGTCTGGGGAGTGAAGCAATTCCTTCCTTCTGTCTGGGGATTGAAGCAGCTCTCACCTTCTGTCTGGGGAGTAATGCAGCTCTCTGCTGCTGTCTGGGGAGTGAAGCAGCTCTCACCTGCTGTCTGGTTCATGAAGCAGCTCTCTCCTGCGGTCTGGTTAGTGAAGCAGCTCTCTCCTGCTGTCTGGGGAGTGAAGCAGCTCTCTCCTGCTGTCTCGGGAGTGAAGCAGCTCTCTCCTGCTATATGGGGAGTGAAGCAGCTCTCTCCCGCTTTCTGTGGATTGAAGCAGCTCTCTCCTGCTGTCTGGGGAGTGAAGCAGCACTCTCCAGCTGTCTGGGGAGTGAAGCAGCTCGCTCCTGCTGTGTGGGGAGTGAAGCAGCTCTCTCCTGCTGTCTGGGGAGTGAAGCAGCTCTCTCCTGCTATATGGGGAGTGAAGGCTCTCTTCTGCTGTCAGGGGATTGAAGCAATCTCTCATGCTGTCTGAGGAGTGAAGCAGCTCTCACCTGCTGTCTGGGGAGTGAAGTCTCTCTCTTGCTGTCAGGGGAGTGAAGCAGCTCTCTCCTGCTGTCTGTGGAGTGAAGTCTTGCACCTGCTGTCTGGGGAGTGAAGCAGCTCTCTCCTGCTGTCTGAGGAGTGATGCCGCTCACTCCTGCTGTCTGGGGAGTGCAGCAGATCTCACCTGCTGTCTGAGGAGTGAAGCAGCTCACTCCTGCTGTTTGGCGATTGAAGCAGCTCTCTCCTGCTGTCTGGGGAGCGAAGCAGCTCTCTCCTGCTGTCTGAGGTGCGATTGCTCTCTCCTGCTGTCTGGGAATTGAAGGGTATATCGTGCTGTCTGGGTCTGAAACAGCTTTCTCCTGCTGTCTGTGGAGTTAAGCAGCTCTCTCCTACTGTCTGGTGAGTGAAGCAGCTCTCTCCTACTGTTTGGGGAGTGAAGCAGCTCTCTCACGCTGTCTGGGGAGTGAAGCAGCTCCCTCTTGCTGTCTGGGGAGTGAAGCAGGTCTCACCTGCTGTCCGGGGAGTGAAGCAGCTCTCTCCTGCTGTCTGGGGAGTGAAGCATCTCTCTCTTTCTGTCTGGGGATTGAGGCAGCTCTCTCCTGCTGTCTGGGGAGTGAAGCAGCTCTCTCCTGCTGTCTGGAGAGTGAAGCAGCTCTCTCCTGCTGTCTGGAGAGTGAAGCAGCTGTCTACTGCTCTCTGGGAAAAGAACGCTCTCTCCTGCTGTCTGGGGAGTGAAGCATCTCTCTCTTTCTGTCTGGGGATTGAGGCAGCTCTCTCCTGCTGTTTGTCGAGTGAAGCAGCTCTCTCTTGCTGTCTGGGGAGTGAAGCAGCTCTCTCCTGCTTTCTGGGGAGTGAAGCAGCACTCTCCTGCTCTCTGGGGAGTGAAGCAGCTCTCTCCTGCTGTCTGGGGAGTGAAGCAGCTCTCTCCTGCTGTCTGGGGAGTGAAGCTGCTCTCTCCTCCTGTCTGGGGAGTGAAGCAGCTGTCTACTGCTCTCTGGGAAAAGAACGCTCTCTCCTGCTGTCTGGGGAGTGATGCAGATCTCTCCTGCTGTCTGGGGAGTGAAGCAGCTCTCTCCTGCTCGCTGGGGTGTGATTGCTCTATCCTGCTGTCTGGGGAGTGAAGGGTATCTCCTGCTGTCTGGGAAGTGAAGCAACTCTCTCCTGCTTTCTGGGGAGTGATGCAGCTCTCACCTGCTGTCTGTGCAGTGAAGCAGCTCTCTCCTACTGTTTGGGGAGTGAGAGCTCTCTTCTGCTGTCTGGGGATTGAAGCAGCTCTCACCTGCTGTCTGGGGAGTGAAGGCTCTCTCCTGCTGTCTGGGGAGTGAAGCAGCTCTCTCCTGCTGTCTGGGGAGTGAAGCAGCTCTCTCCTGCAGTCTGGGGATTGAAGCAGCTCTCTCCTGCTGTCTGGGTTGTGATTGCTCTCTCCTGCTGTCTGGGGATTGATGGGTATCACCTGCTGTCTGGGGAGTGAAGCAGCTCTCTCCAGCTGTCTGGGCAGTGAAGCAGCTTTCTCCTGCTCTCTGTGGAGTGAAGCAGCTCTCTCTTGCTGTCTGGGGATTGAAGCAGCTCTCACCTGCTGTCTGTGGAGTGAAGCAGCTCTCTCCAGCTCTATGGGTAGTGAAGGCTCTCTCCTGCTCTCTGTGGAGTGAAGCAGCTCTCTCCTGCTCTCTGGGAAGTGAAGCAGCTCTCTCCTGCTATCTGGGGAGTGAAGCAGCACTGTCCTGCTGTCTGGGGAGTGAAGCAGCTCTCTCCTGCTCTCTGGGAAGTGAAGCAGCTCTCTCCTGCTATCTGGGGAGTGAAGCAGCACTGTCCTGCTGTCTGGGGAGTGAAGCAGCTCTCTCCTGCTATATGGGGAGTGAAGGCTCTCTCCTGCTTTCTGAGGACTGTAGCAACTCTCTCCTGCTGTCTGTGCAGTGAAGAAGTTCTCTCCTACTGTTTGGGGAGTGAAGCAGCTTTCTCCGGCTGTCTGTGGAGTGAAGCAGCTCTCTCCTGCTCTATGGGTAGTGAAGGCTGTCTCCTGCTCTCTGGAGTGTGAAGCAGCTCTCTCGTGCTGTCTGGGGAGAGAGAGCTCTCTTCTGCTGTCAGTGGATTGACGCAGCTCTCTCATGCTGTCTGGGGAGTGAAGCAGCTCTCTCCTGCTCTCTGAGGTTTGAAGTCTCTCTCCTGCTGTCTGGGGAGTGAAGCAGCTCTCTCCTGCTGTCTGGGGACTGAAGAAGATCTCTCCTGCTGTTTGGGGAGTGAAGCAGCTCTCTCCTGCTGTCTGTGGAGTGAAGCAGCTCTCTCCTGCTGTCTGGGGAGTGAAGCAATTCTCTCCTGCTCTCTGAGGTTTGAAGTCTCTCTCCTGCTGTCTGGGGAGTGAAGCAGTTCCTTCCTTCTGTCTGGGGATTGAAGCAGCTCTCTCCTGCTGTCTGGGGAGTGAAGCAGCTCTCACCTGCTGTCTGGGGAGAAAAGCAGCTCTCTCCTGCTGTCTGGGCAGTGAAGCAGTTTTCTCCTGCTGTCTGTGGAGTGAAGCAGCTCTCTCCTGCTGTCTGGGGAGTGAAGCAGCTCTCTCCTGCTATCTGGGGAGTGAAGCAGCTCTCTCCTACTGTCTGGGCAGTGAAGCAGCTCTCTCCTGCTGTCTGTGGCTTGAAGAAGCTCTCTCGTGATCTAAGGGTAGTGAAGGCTCTCTCCTGCTCTCTGGGGAGTGAAGCAGCTCTCTCCTGCTATATGGGGAGTGAAGCAGCTCTCTCCCGCTTTCTGTGGATTGAAGCAGCTCTCTCCTGCTATCTGGGGAGTGAAGGCTCTCTCCTGCTGATTGAGGACTGAAGCAGCTCCCTCCTGCTGTCTGGGGAGTGAAGCAGCTCTCTGCTGCTGTCTGGGGAGTGAAGCAGCTCTCTCTTGCTCTATGGGTAGTGAAAGCTCTCTCCTGTTCTCTGTGGAGTGAAGCAGCTCTCTCCTGCTGTTTGGGGAAGGAAGGCTGTCACCTGTTCTCTGGGGAGTGAAGCAGCTCTCTCCTGCTGTCTGGGGAGTGAAGCAGCTCACTCCTGCTATATGGGGAGTGAAGCAGCTCTCTCCTGCTATCTGGGGAGTGAGGCAGCAATGTCCTGCTGTCTGGGGAGTGAAGCAGCTCTCTCCTGCTGTCTGGGAAGTGAAGCAGCTCTCTCCTGCTGTCTGGGGAGTGAAGCAGCTCTCTCCTGCTATATGGGGAGTGAAGTCTCTCTTCTGCTGTCAGGGGATTGAAGCAATCTCTCATGCTGTCTGAGGAGTGAAGCAGCTCTCACCTGCTGTCTGGGCAGTGAAGCAGCTCTCTCCTGATGTCTGTGGAGTGAAGCAGCTCTCTCCTGCTATCTGTGGAGTGAAGCAGCTCTGTCCTGCTCTATGGGTAGTGAAGGCTCTCTCCTGTTCTCTGGGGAGTGAAGCAGCTCTCTCCTGCTGTCTGGGGAGTGAAGCAGCTCTCTCCTGCTGTCTAGGGAGTGAAGCAGCTCTCTCCTACTGTCTGGGCAGTGAAGCAGCTCTCTCCTGCTGTCTGTGGCTTGAAGAAGCTCTCTCGTGATCTAAGGGTAGTGAAGGCTCTCTCCTGCTCTCTGGGGAGTGAAGCAGCTCTCTCCTGCTATATGGGGAGTGAAGCAGCTCTCTCCCGCTTTCTGTGGATTGAAGCAGCTCTCTCCTGCTATCTGGGGAGTGAAGGCTCTCTCCTGCTGATTGAGGACTGAAGCAGCTCCCTCCTGCTGTCTGGGGAGTGAAGCAGCTCTCTGCTGCTGTCTGGGGAGTGAAGCAGCTCTCTCTTGCTCTATGGGTAGTGAAAGCTCTCTCCTGTTCTCTGTGGAGTGAAGCAGCTCTCTCCTGCTGTTTGGGGAAGGAAGGCTGTCACCTGTTCTCTGGGGAGTGAAGCAGCTCTCTCCTGCTGTCTGGGGAGTGAAGCAGCTCACTCCTGCTATATGGGGAGTGAAGCAGCTCTCTCCTGCTATCTGGGGAGTGAGGCAGCAATGTCCTGCTGTCTGGGGAGTGAAGCAGCTCTCTCCTGCTGTCTGGGAAGTGAAGCAGCTCTCTCCTGCTGTCTGGGGAGTGAAGCAGCTCTCTCCTGCTTTCTGGGGAGTGAAGCATCTCTCTCGTGCTATATGGGGACTGAAGGCTCTCTCCTGCTGACTGAGGACTGAAGCAGCTCTCTCCTGCTGTTTGGGGAGTGATGGATTTCTCCTGTTCTCTGGGGATTAAAGGCTCTCTCCTGCTGTCTGGGGAGTGAAGCAGCTCCCTCTTGCTGTCTGGGGAGTGAAGCAGGTCTCACCTGCTGTCCGGGGAGTGAAGCAGCTCTCTCCTGCTGTCTGGGGAGTGAAGCATCTCTCTCTTTCTGTCTGGGGATTGAGGCAGCTCTCTCCTGCTGTCTGGGGAGTGAAGCAGCTCTCTCCTGCTGTCTGGAGAGTGAAGCAGCTCTCTCCTGCTGTCTGGAGAGTGAAGCAGCTGTCTACTGCTCTCTGGGAAAAGAACGCTCTCTCCTGCTGTCTGGGGAGTGAAGCATCTCTCTCTTTCTGTCTGGGGATTGAGGCAGCTCTCTCCTGCTGTTTGTCGAGTGAAGCAGCTCTCTCTTGCTGTCTGGGGAGTGAAGCAGCTCTCTCCTGCTTTCTGGGGAGTGAAGCAGCACTCTCCTGCTCTCTGGGGAGTGAAGCAGCTCTCTCCTGCTGTCTGGGGAGTGAAGCAGCTCTCTCCTGCTGTCTGGGGAGTGAAGCTGCTCTCTCCTCCTGTCTGGGGAGTGAAGCAGCTGTCTACTGCTCTCTGGGAAAAGAACGCTCTCTCCTGCTGTCTGGGGAGTGATGCAGATCTCTCCTGCTGTCTGGGGAGTGAAGCAGCTCTCTCCTGCTCGCTGGGGTGTGATTGCTCTATCCTGCTGTCTGGGGAGTGAAGGGTATCTCCTGCTGTCTGGGAAGTGAAGCAACTCTCTCCTGCTTTCTGGGGAGTGATGCAGCTCTCACCTGCTGTCTGTGCAGTGAAGCAGCTCTCTCCTACTGTTTGGGGAGTGAGAGCTCTCTTCTGCTGTCTGGGGATTGAAGCAGCTCTCACCTGCTGTCTGGGGAGTGAAGGCTCTCTCCTGCTGTCTGGGGAGTGAAGCAGCTCTCTCCTGCTGTCTGGGGAGTGAAGCAGCTCTCTCCTGCAGTCTGGGGATTGAAGCAGCTCTCTCCTGCTGTCTGGGTTGTGATTGCTCTCTCCTGCTGTCTGGGGATTGATGGGTATCACCTGCTGTCTGGGGAGTGAAGCAGCTCTCTCCAGCTGTCTGGGCAGTGAAGCAGCTTTCTCCTGCTCTCTGTGGAGTGAAGCAGCTCTCTCTTGCTGTCTGGGGATTGAAGCAGCTCTCACCTGCTGTCTGTGGAGTGAAGCAGCTCTCTCCAGCTCTATGGGTAGTGAAGGCTCTCTCCTGCTCTCTGTGGAGTGAAGCAGCTCTCTCCTGCTCTCTGGGAAGTGAAGCAGCTCTCTCCTGCTATCTGGGGAGTGAAGCAGCACTGTCCTGCTGTCTGGGGAGTGAAGCAGCTCTCTCCTGCTCTCTGGGAAGTGAAGCAGCTCTCTCCTGCTATCTGGGGAGTGAAGCAGCACTGTCCTGCTGTCTGGGGAGTGAAGCAGCTCTCTCCTGCTATATGGGGAGTGAAGGCTCTCTCCTGCTTTCTGAGGACTGTAGCAACTCTCTCCTGCTGTCTGTGCAGTGAAGAAGTTCTCTCCTACTGTTTGGGGAGTGAAGCAGCTTTCTCCGGCTGTCTGTGGAGTGAAGCAGCTCTCTCCTGCTCTATGGGTAGTGAAGGCTGTCTCCTGCTCTCTGGAGTGTGAAGCAGCTCTCTCGTGCTGTCTGGGGAGAGAGAGCTCTCTTCTGCTGTCAGTGGATTGACGCAGCTCTCTCATGCTGTCTGGGGAGTGAAGCAGCTCTCTCCTGCTCTCTGAGGTTTGAAGTCTCTCTCCTGCTGTCTGGGGAGTGAAGCAGCTCTCTCCTGCTGTCTGGGGACTGAATAAGATCTCTCCTGCTGTTTGGGGAGTGAAGCAGCTCTCTCCTGCTGTCTGTGGAGTGAAGCAGCTCTCTCCTGCTGTCTGGGGAGTGAAGCAATTCTCTCCTGCTCTCTGAGGTTTGAAGTCTCTCTCCTGCTGTCTGGGGAGTGAAGCAGTTCCTTCCTTCTGTCTGGGGATTGAAGCAGCTCTCTCCTGCTGTCTGGGGAGTGAAGCAGCTCTCACCTGCTGTCTGGGGAGAAAAGCAGCTCTCTCCTGCTGTCTGGGCAGTGAAGCAACTCTCTCCTGCTTTCTGGGGAGTGATGCAGCTCTCACCTGCTGTCTGTGCAGTGAAGCAGCTCTCTCCTACTGTTTGGGGAGTGAGAGCTCTCTTCTGCTGTCTGGGGATTGAAGCAGCTCTCACCTGCTGTCTGGGGAGTGAAGGCTCTCTCCTGCTGTCTGGGGAGTGAAGCAGCTCTCTCCTGCTGTCTGGGGAGTGAAGCAGCTCTCTCCTGCAGTCTGGGGATTGAAGCAGCTCTCTCCTGCTGTCTGGGTTGTGATTGCTCTCTCCTGCTGTCTGGGGATTGATGGGTATCACCTGCTGTCTGGGGAGTGAAGCAGCTCTCTCCAGCTGTCTGGGCAGTGAAGCAGCTTTCTCCTGCTCTCTGTGGAGTGAAGCAGCTCTCTCTTGCTGTCTGGGGATTGAAGCAGCTCTCACCTGCTGTCTGTGGAGTGAAGCAGCTCTCTCCAGCTCTATGGGTAGTGAAGGCTCTCTCCTGCTCTCTGTGGAGTGAAGCAGCTCTCTCCTGCTCTCTGGGAAGTGAAGCAGCTCTCTCCTGCTATCTGGGGAGTGAAGCAGCACTGTCCTGCTGTCTGGGGAGTGAAGCAGCTCTCTCCTGCTCTCTGGGAAGTGAAGCAGCTCTCTCCTGCTATCTGGGGAGTGAAGCAGCACTGTCCTGCTGTCTGGGGAGTGAAGCAGCTCTCTCCTGCTATATGGGGAGTGAAGGCTCTCTCCTGCTTTCTGAGGACTGTAGCAACTCTCTCCTGCTGTCTGTGCAGTGAAGAAGTTCTCTCCTACTGTTTGGGGAGTGAAGCAGCTTTCTCCGGCTGTCTGTGGAGTGAAGCAGCTCTCTCCTGCTCTATGGGTAGTGAAGGCTGTCTCCTGCTCTCTGGAGTGTGAAGCAGCTCTCTCGTGCTGTCTGGGGAGAGAGAGCTCTCTTCTGCTGTCAGTGGATTGACGCAGCTCTCTCATGCTGTCTGGGGAGTGAAGCAGCTCTCTCCTGCTCTCTGAGGTTTGAAGTCTCTCTCCTGCTGTCTGGGGAGTGAAGCAGCTCTCTCCTGCTGTCTGGGGACTGAAGAAGATCTCTCCTGCTGTTTGGGGAGTGAAGCAGCTCTCTCCTGCTGTCTGTGGAGTGAAGCAGCTCTCTCCTGCTGTCTGGGGAGTGAAGCAATTCTCTCCTGCTCTCTGAGGTTTGAAGTCTCTCTCCTGCTGTCTGGGGAGTGAAGCAGTTCCTTCCTTCTGTCTGGGGATTGAAGCAGCTCTCTCCTGCTGTCTGGGGAGTGAAGCAGCTCTCACCTGCTGTCTGGGGAGAAAAGCAGCTCTCTCCTGCTGTCTGGGCAGTGAAGCAGTTTTCTCCTGCTGTCTGTGGAGTGAAGCAGCTCTCTCCTGCTGTCTGGGGAGTGAAGCAGCTCTCTCCTGCTATCTGGGGAGTGAAGCAGCTCTCTCCTGCTGTCTGGGGAGTGAAGCAGCTCTCTCCTGCTGTCTAGGGAGTGAAGCAGCTCTCTCCTACTGTCTGGGCAGTGAAGCAGCTCTCTCCTGCTGTCTGTGGCTTGAAGAAGCTCTCTCGTGATCTAAGGGTAGTGAAGGCTCTCTCCTGCTCTCTGGGGAGTGAAGCAGCTCTCTCCTGCTATATGGGGAGTGAAGCAGCTCTCTCCCGCTTTCTGTGGATTGAAGCAGCTCTCTCCTGCTATCTGGGGAGTGAAGGCTCTCTCCTGCTGATTGAGGACTGAAGCAGCTCCCTCCTGCTGTCTGGGGAGTGAAGCAGCTCTCTGCTGCTGTCTGGGGAGTGAAGCAGCTCTCTCTTGCTCTATGGGTAGTGAAAGCTCTCTCCTGTTCTCTGTGGAGTGAAGCAGCTCTCTCCTGCTGTTTGGGGAAGGAAGGCTGTCACCTGTTCTCTGGGGAGTGAAGCAGCTCTCTCCTGCTGTCTGGGGAGTGAAGCAGCTCACTCCTGCTATATGGGGAGTGAAGCAGCTCTCTCCTGCTATCTGGGGAGTGAGGCAGCAATGTCCTGCTGTCTGGGGAGTGAAGCAGCTCTCTCCTGCTGTCTGGGAAGTGAAGCAGCTCTCTCCTGCTGTCTGGGGAGTGAAGCAGCTCTCTCCTGCTTTCTGGGGAGTGAAGCATCTCTCTCGTGCTATATGGGGACTGAAGGCTCTCTCCTGCTGACTGAGGACTGAAGCAGCTCTCTCCTGCTGTTTGGGGAGTGATGGATTTCTCCTGTTCTCTGGGGATTAAAGGCTCTCTCCTGCTGTCTGGGGAGTGTAGCAGCTCTCTCCTGCTGTCTGGGGAGTGAAGCAGCTCTCTCCTGCTGTCTGGGGAGTGAAGCAGCTCTCTCCTGCTGTCTGAGGAGTGAAGTCTCTCTCCTGCTGTCTAGGGAGTGAAGCAGCTCTCACCTGCTGTCTGGGGAGTGAAGCAGCTCTCTCCTGCTGTCTGGGGATTGAAGCAGCTCTCACCTTCTGTCTGGGGAGTAAAGCAGCTCTCTGCTGCTGTCTGGGGAGTGAAGCAGCTCTCAGCTGCTGTCTGGTTCATGAAGCAGCTCTTTCCTGCTGTCTGGGGAGTGAAGCAGCTCTCTCCTGCGGTCTGGTTAGTGAAGCAGCTCTCTCCTGCTGTCTGGGCAGTGAAGCAACTTTCTCCTGCTGTCTGGGGAGTGAAGCAGCTCTCTCCTGCTGTCTGTGGAGTGAAGCAGCTCTCTCCTGCTGTCTGTGGAGTGAAGCAGCTCTCTCCTGCTGTCTGGGAAGTGAAGTCTCTCTCCTGCTGTCTAGGGAGTGAAATCTCTCTCCTGCTGTCTGAGGAGTGAAGTCTCTCTCCTGCTGTCTGGGGAGTGAAGATTCTCTCCTGCTGTCTGAGGAGTGAAGTCTCTCTCCTGCTGTCTAGGGAGTGAAGCAGCTCTCTCCTGCTGTCTGGGGAGTGAAGCAATTCCTTCCTTCTGTCTGGGGATTGAAGCAGCTCTCACCTTCTGTCTGGGGAGTAAAGCAGCTCTCTCCTGCTGTCTGGTGAGTGAAGCAGCTCTCTCCTGCTATATGGGGAGTGAAGCAGCTCTCTCCTGCTGTCTGGGGAGGGAAACACCTCTCTCCTGCACTCTGGGGAGTGAAGCAGCTCTCTCCTGCTGTCTGGGGAGTGAAGCAGCTCTCTCCTGCTGTCTGGGGAGTGTAGCATCTCTCTCCTGCTATATGGGGAGTGAAGCAGCTCTCTCCTGCTGTCTGGGGAGTGAAGCATCTCTCTCCTGCTGTCTGGGGAGTGAAGCAGCTCTCTCCTACTGTCTGTGGAGTGAAGCAGCTCTCTCGTGCTCTCAGGATAGTGAAGGCTCTCTCCTGTTCTCTGGAGAGTGAAGCAGCTCTCTCCTGCTCTTTGGGGAGTGATGGATCTCTCCTGTTATCTGGGGAGTGAAGCAGCTCTCTCCTGCTGTCTCGGGAGTGAAGCAGCTCTCTCCTGCTTTCTGGGGAGTGAAGCAGCTCTCTCGTGCTGTCTGGGGATTGAAGCAGCTCTCTCCTGCTGTCTGGGGAGTGAAGCAGCTCTCTCCTGCTTTCTGGGGAGTGAAGCAGCTCTCTCCTGCTATCTGGAGAGTGAAGCAATTCCTTCCTTCTGTCTGGGGATTGAAGCAGCTCTCACCTTCTGTCTGGTTCATGAAGCACCTCTCTCCTGCTGTCTGGGGAGTGAAGCAGCTCTCTCCTGCTGTCTGGGGAGTGAAGCAGCTCTCTCCTCCTATCTGTGGAGTGAAGCAGCTCTCTCTTGCTCTAAGGGTATTGAAGACTCTCTCCTGTTCTCTGGTGAGTGAAGCAGCTCTCTCCTGCTGTTTGGGGACTGAAGGCTGTCACCTGTTCTCTGGGGAGTGAAGCAGCTCTCTCCTGCTGTCTGGGTAGTGAAGCAATTCCTTCCTTCTGTCTGGGGATTGAAGCAGCTCTCACCTTCTGTCTGGTTCATGAAGCACCTCTCTCCTGCTGTCTGGGGAGTGAAGCAGCTCTCTCCTGCTCTCTGGGGAGTGAAGCAGCTCTCTCCTCCTATCTGTGGAGTGAAGCAGCTCTCTCTTGCTCTAAGGGTATTGAAGACTCTCTCCTGTTCTCTGGTGAGTGAAGCAGCTCTCTCCTGCTGTTTGGGGACTGAAGGCTGTCACCTGTTCTCTGGGGAGTGAAGCAGCTCTCTCCTGCTGTCTGGGTAGTGAAGCAATTCCTTCCTTCTGTCTGGGGATTGAAGCAGCTCTCACCTTCTGTCTGGTTCATGAAGCACCTCTCTCCTGCTGTCTGGGGAGTGAAGCAGCTTTCTCCTGCTGTCTGGGGAGTGAAGCAGCTCTCTCCTCCTGTCTGTGGAGTGAAGCAGCTCTCTCTTGCTCTAAGGGTATTGAAGACTCTCTCCTGTTCTCTGGTGAGTGAAGCAGCTCTCTCCTGCTGTTTGGGGACTGAAGGCTGTCAGCTGTTCTCTGGGGAGTGAAGCAGCTCTCTCCTGCTGTCTGGGCAGTGAATCAGCTCTCTCCTGCTGTCTGGGGAGTGAAGCAGCTCTCTCCTGCTGTCTGGGGAGTGAAGCAGCTCTCTCCTGCTGTCTGGGGAGTGAAGCAGCTCACTCCTGCTGTCTGGGGAGTGAAGCAGCTCACTCCTGCTGTCTGGGGAGTGAAGCAGCTCACTCCTGCTGTCTGGGGAGTGAAGCAGCTCTCTCCTGCTCTCTGGGGAGTGAAGCAGCTCTCTCCTCCTGTTTGGGGAGTGAAGCAGCTCTCTCCTGCTGTCTGGGGTGTGAAGCAGCTCTCTCCTTCTGTCTGTGGAGTGAAGCAGCTCTCTCCTGCAGTCTGGGGAGTGAAGCAGCTCTCTCCTATCTAGGGAGTGAAGCATCTCTCTCCTGCTGACTGAGGACTGAAGCAGCTCCCTCCTGCTGTCTGGGGAGTGAAGCAGCTCTCTCCTGCTGTCTGGGGAGTGTAGCAGCTCACTCCTGCTGTCTGGGGAGTGAAGCAGCTCTCTCCTGCTGTCTGGGGAGTGAAGCAGCTCTCTCCTGCTGTCTGGGAAGTGAAGTCTCTCTCCTGCTGTCTGAGGAGTGAAGTCTCTCTCCTGCTGTCTGGGGAGTGAAGTCTCTCTCCTGCTGTCTGAGGAGTGAAGTCTCTCTCCTGCTGTCTGGGGAGCGAAGTCTCTCTCCTGCTGTCTGAGGAGTGAAGTCTCTCTCCTGCTGTCTGGGGAGTGAAGTCTCTCTCCTGCTGTCTGAGGAGTGAAGTCTCTCTCCTGCTGTCTAGGGAGTGAAGCAGCTCTCTCCTGCTGTCTGGGGAGTGAAGCAATTCCTTCCTTCTGTCTGGTGAGTGAAGCAGCTCTCACCTTCTGTCTGGGGAGTAAAGCAGCTCTCTCCTGCTGTCTGGTGAGTGAAGCAGCTCTCTCTTGCTATATGGGGAGTGAAGCAGCTCTCTCCTGCTGTCTGGGGAGGGAAACACCTCTCTCCTGCACTCTGGGGAGTGAAGCAGCTCTCTCCTGCTGTCTGGGGAGTGAAGCAGCTCTCTCCTGCTGTCTGGGGAGTGTAGCATCTCTCTCCTGCTATATGGGGAGTGAAGCAGCTCTCTCCTGCTGTCTGGGGAGTGAAGCATCTCTCTCCTGCTGTCTGGGGAGTGAAGCAGCTCTCTCCTACTGTCTGTGGAGTGAAGCAGCTCTCTCGTGCTCTCAGGATAGTGAAGGCTCTCTCCTGTTCTCTGGAGAGTGAAGCAGCTCTCTCCTGCTCTTTGGGGAGTGATGGATCTCTCCTGTTATCTGGGGAGTGAAGCAGCTCTCTCCTGCTGTCTCGGGAGTGAAGCAGCTCTCTCCTGCTTTCTGGGGAGTGAAGCAGCTCTCTCGTGCTGTCTGGGGATTGAAGCAGCACTCTCCTGCTTTCTGGGGAGTGAAGCAGCTCTCTCCTGCTATCTGGGGAGTGAAGCAATTCCTTCCTTCTGTCTGGGGATTGAAGCAGCTCTCACCTTCTGTCTGGTTCATGAAGCACCTCTCTCCTGCTGTCTGGGGAGTGAAGCAGCTCTCTCCTGCTGTCTGGGGAGTGAAGCAGCTCTCTCCTCCTATCTGTGGAGTGAAGCAGCTCTCTCTTGCTCTAAGGGTATTGAAGACTCTCTCCTGTTCTCTGGTGAGTGAAGCAGCTCTCTCCTGCTGTTTGGGGACTGAAGGCTGTCACCTGTTCTCTGGGGAGTGAAGCAGCTCTCTCCTGCTGTCTGGGTAGTGAAGCAATTCCTTCCTTCTGTCTGGGGATTGAAGCAGCTCTCACCTTCTGTCTGGTTCATGAAGCACCTCTCTCCTGCTGTCTGGGGAGTGAAGCAGCTTTCTCCTGCTGTCTGGGGAGTGAAGCAGCTCTCTCCTCCTGTCTGTGGAGTGAAGCAGCTCTCTCTTGCTCTAAGGGTATTGAAGACTCTCTCCTGTTCTCTGGTGAGTGAAGCAGCTCTCTCCTGCTGTTTGGGGACTGAAGGCTGTCACCTGTTCTCTGGGGAGTGAAGCAGCTCTCTCCTGCTGTTTGGGCAGTGAATCAGCTCTCTCCTGCTGTCTGGGGAGTGAAGCAGCTCTCTCCTGCTGTCTGGGGAGTGAAGCAGCTCTCTCCTGCTGTCTGGGGAGTGAAGCAGCTCACTCCTGCTGTCTGGGGAGTGAAGCAGCTCACTCCTGCTGTCTGGGGAGTGAAGCAGCTCACTCCTGCTGTCTGGGGAGTGAAGCAGCTCTCTCCTGCTCTCTGGGGAGTGAAGCAGCTCTCTCCTCCTGTTTGGGGAGTGAAGCAGCTCTCTCCTGCTGTCTGGGGTGTGAAGCAGCTCTCTCCTTCTGTCTGTGGAGTGAAGCAGCTCTCTCCTGCAGTCTGGGGAGTGAAGCAGCTCTCTCCTATCTAGGGAGTGAAGCATCTCTCTCCTGCTGACTGAGGACTGAAGCAGCTCCCTCCTGCTGTCTGTGGAGTGAAGCAGCTTTCTCCTGCTGTCTGGGGAGTGTAGCAGCTCACTCCTGCTGTCTGGGGAGTGAAGCAGCTCTCTCCTGCTGTCTGGGGAGTGAAGCAGCTCTCTCCTGCTGTCTGGGAAGTGAAGTCTCTCTCCTGCTGTCTGAGGAGTGAAGTCTCTCTCCTGCTGTCTGGGGAGTGAAGTCTCTCTCCTGCTGTCTGAGGAGTGAAGTCTCTCTCCTGCTGTCTGGGGAGCGAAGTCTCTCTCCTGCTGTCTGAGGAGTGAAGTCTCTCTCCTGCTGTCTGGGGAGTGAAGTCTCTCTCCTGCTGTCTGAGGAGTGAAGTCTCTCTCCTGCTGTCTAGGGAGTGAAGCAGCTCTCTCCTGCTGTCTGGGGAGTGAAGCAATTCCTTCCTTCTGTCTGGTGAGTGAAGCAGCTCTCACCTTCTGTCTGGGGAGTAAAGCAGCTCTCTCCTGCTGTCTGGTGAGTGAAGCAGCTCTCTCTTGCTATATGGGGAGTGAAGCAGCTCTCTCCTGCTGTCTGGGGAGGGAAACACCTCTCTCCTGCTGTCTGGGGAATGAAGCAGCTCTCTCCTGCTGTCTGGGGAGTGAAGCAGCTCTCTCCTGCTGTCTGGTGAGTGTAGCATCTCTCTCCTGCTATATGGGGAGTGAAGCAGCTCTCTCCTGCTGTCTGGGGAGTGAAGCATCTCTCTCCTGCTGTCTGGGGAGTGAAGCAGCTCTCTCCTACTGTCTGTGGAGTGAAGCAGCTCTCTCGTGCTCTCAGGATAGTGAAGGCTCTCTCCTGTTCTCTGGAGAGTGAAGCAGCTCTCTCCTGCTCTTTGGCGAGTGATGGATCTCTCCTGTTATCTGGGGAGTGAAGCAGCTCTCTCCTGCTGTCTCGGGAGTGAAGCAGCTCTCTCCTGCTGTCTCGGGAGTGAAGCAGCTCTCTCCTGCTGTCTGGGGAGTGAAGCAGCTCTCTCGTGCTGTCTGGGGATTGAAGCAGCTCTCTCTTGCTGTCTAGGGAGTGAAGCAGCTCTCTCCTGCTATCTGGGGAGTGAAGCAATTCCTTCCTTCTGTCTGGGGATTGAAGCAGCTCTCACCTTCTGTCTGGTTCATGAAGCAGCTCTCTCCTGCGGTCTGGTTAGTGAAGCACCTCTCTCCTGCTGTCTGGGGAGTGAAGCAGCTTTCTCCTGCTGTCTGGGGAGTGAAGCAGCTCTCTCCTCCTATCTGTGGAGTGAAGCAGCTCTCTCTTGCTCTAAGGGTATTGAAGTCTCGCTCCTGTTCTCTGGTGAGTGAAGCAGCTCTCTCCTGCTGTTTGGGGACTGAAGGCTGTCACCTGTTCTCTGGGGAGTGAAGCAGCTCTCTCCTGCTGTCTGGGGAGTGAAGCAGCTCTCTCCTGCTGTCTGGGGAGTGAAGCAGCTCTCACCTGCTGTCTGGGGAGTGAAGCAGCTCTCTCCTGCTGTTTGGGGAGTGAAGCAGCTCTCTCCTGCTGTCTGCGGAGTGAAGCAGCTCTCTCCTGCTCTCTGGGGAGTGAAGCAGCTCTCTCCTCCTGTTTGGGGAGTGAAGCAGCTCTCTCCTGCTGTCTGGGGTGTGAAGCAGCTCTCTCCTTCTGTCTGTGGAGTGAAGCAGCTCACTCCTGCTGTCTGGGGAGTAAAGAAGCTTTCTCCGGCTGTCTGGGGAGTTCAGCAGCTCTCTCGTGCTCTCTGGGGAGTGATGGATCTCTCCTGCTGTCTGGGGAGTGTAGCAGCTCACTCCTGCTGTCTGGGGAGTGAAGCAGCTCTCTCCTGCTGTCTGGGGAGTGAAGCAGCTCTCTCCTGCTGTCTGGGAAATGAAGTCTCTCTCCTGCTGTCTAGGGAGTGAAATCTCTCTCCTGCTGTCTGAGGAGTGAAGTCTCTCTCCTGCTGTCTAGGGAGTGAAGCAGCTCTCTCCTGCTGTCTGGGGAGTGAAGCAATTCCTTCCTTCTGTCTGGTGAGTGAAGCAGCTCTCACCTTCTGTCTGGGGAGTAAAGCAGCTCTCTCCTGCTGTCTGGTGAGTGAAGCAGCTCTCTCCTGCTTTCTGGGGAGTGAAGCATCTCTCTCGTGCTATATGGGGACTGAAGGCTCTCTCCTGCTGACTGAGGACTGAAGCAGCTCTCTCCTGCTGTTTGGGGAGTGATGGATTTCTCCTGTTCTCTGGGGATTAAAGGCTCTCTCCTGCTGTCTGGGGAGTGTAGCAGCTCTCTCCTGCTGTCTGGGGAGTGAAGCAGCTCTCTCCTGCTGTCTGGGGAGTGAAGCAGCTCTCTCCTGCTGTCTGAGGAGTGAAGTCTCTCTCCTGCTGTCTAGGGAGTGAAGCAGCTCTCACCTGCTGTCTGGGGAGTGAAGCAGCTCTCTCCTGCTGTCTGGGGATTGAAGCAGCTCTCACCTTCTGTCTGGGGAGTAAAGCAGCTCTCTGCTGCTGTCTGGGGAGTGAAGCAGCTCTCAGCTGCTGTCTGGTTCATGAAGCAGCTCTTTCCTGCTGTCTGGGGAGTGAAGCAGCTCTCTCCTGCGGTCTGGTTAGTGAAGCAGCTCTCTCCTGCTGTCTGGGCAGTGAAGCAACTTTCTCCTGCTGTCTGGGGAGTGAAGCAGCTCTCTCCTGCTGTCTGTGGAGTGAAGCAGCTCTCTCCTGCTGTCTGTGGAGTGAAGCAGCTCTCTCCTGCTGTCTGGGGTGTGAAGCAGTTCCTACCTTCTGTCTGGGGAGTGAAGCAGCTCTCACCTTCTGTCTGGGGATTGAAGCAGCTCTCTCATGCCATCTGTGGAGTGAAGCAGCTCTCAAATGCTGTCTGGGGAGTGAAGCAGCTCTCTCCTGCTGTCTGGGAAGTGAAGTCTCTCTCCTGCTGTCTAGGGAGTGAAATCTCTCTCCTGCTGTCTGAGGAGTGAAGTCGCTCTCCTGCTGTCTGGGGAGTGAAGTCTCTCTCCTGCTGTCTGAGGAGTGAAGTCTCTCTCCTGCTGTCTAGGGAGTGAAGCAGCTCTCTCCTGCTGTCTGGGGAGTGAAGCAATTCCTTCCTTCTGTCTGGGGATTGAAGCAGCTCTCACCTTCTGTCTGGGGAGTAAAGCAGCTCTCTCCTGCTGTCTGGTGAGTGAAGCAGCTCTCTCCTGCTATATGGGGAGTGAAGCAGCTCTCTCCTGCTGTCTGGGGAGGGAAACACCTCTCTCCTGCACTCTGGGGAGTGAAGCAGCTCTCTCCTGCTGTCTGGGGAGTGAAGCAGCTCTCTCCTGCTGTCTGGGGAGTGTAGCATCTCTCTCCTGCTATATGGGGAGTGAAGCAGCTCTCTCCTGCTGTCTGGGGAGTGAAGCATCTCTCTCCTGCTGTCTGGGGAGTGAAGCAGCTCTCTCCTACTGTCTGTGGAGTGAAGCAGCTCTCTCGTGCTCTCAGGATAGTGAAGGCTCTCTCCTGTTCTCTGGAGAGTGAAGCAGCTCTCTCCTGCTCTTTGGGGAGTGATGGATCTCTCCTGTTATCTGGGGAGTGAAGCAGCTCTCTCCTGCTGTCTCGGGAGTGAAGCAGCTCTCTCCTGCTTTCTGGGGAGTGAAGCAGCTCTCTCGTGCTGTCTGGGGATTGAAGCAGCTCTCTCCTGCTGTCTGGGGAGTGAAGCAGCTCTCTCCTGCTTTCTGGGGAGTGAAGCAGCTCTCTCCTGCTATCTGGGGAGTGAAGCAATTCCTTCCTTCTGTCTGGGGATTGAAGCAGCTCTCACCTTCTGTCTGGTTCATGAAGCACCTCTCTCCTGCTGTCTGGGGAGTGAAGCAGCTCTCTCCTGCTGTCTGGGGAGTGAAGCAGCTCTCTCCTCCTATCTGTGGAGTGAAGCAGCTCTCTCTTGCTCTAAGGGTATTGAAGACTCTCTCCTGTTCTCTGGTGAGTGAAGCAGCTCTCTCCTGCTGTTTGGGGACTGAAGGCTGTCACCTGTTCTCTGGGGAGTGAAGCAGCTCTCTCCTGCTGTCTGGGTAGTGAAGCAATTCCTTCCTTCTGTCTGGGGATTGAAGCAGCTCTCACCTTCTGTCTGGTTCATGAAGCACCTCTCTCCTGCTCTCAGGGGAGTGAAGCAGCTTTCTCATGCTGTCTGGGGAGTGAAGCAGCTCTCTCCTCCTGTCTGTGGAGTGAAGCAGCTCTCTCTTGCTCTAAGGGTATTGAAGACTCTCTCCTGTTCTCTGGTGAGTGAAGCAGCTCTCTCCTGCTGTTTGGGGACTGAAGGCTGTCACCTGTTCTCTGGGGAGTGAAGCAGCTCTCTCCTGCTCTCTGGGCAGTGAATCAGCTCTCTCCTGCTGTCTGGGGAGTGAAGCAGCTCTCTCCTGCTGTCTGGGGAGTGAAGCAGCTCTCTCCTGCTGTCTGGGGAGTGAAGCAGCTCACTCCTGCTGTCTGGGGAGTGAAGCAGCTCACTCCTGCTGTCTGGGGAGTGAAGCAGCTCACTCCTGCTGTCTGGGGAGTGAAGCAGCTCTCTCCTGCTCTCTGGGGAGTGAAGCAGCTCTCTCCTCCTGTTTGGGGAGTGAAGCAGCTCTCTCCTGCTGTCTGGGGTGTGAAGCAGCTCTCTCCTTCTGTCTGTGGAGTGAAGCAGCTCTCTCCTGCAGTCTGGGGAGTGAAGCAGCTCTCTCCTATCTAGGGAGTGAAGCATCTCTCTCCTGCTGACTGAGGACTGAAGCAGCTCCCTCCTGCTGTCTGTGGAGTGAAGCAGCTTTCTCCTGCTGTCTGGGGAGTGTAGCAGCTCACTCCTGCTGTCTGGGGTGTGAAGCAGCTCTCTCCTGCTGTCTGGGGAGTGAAGCAGCTCTCTCCTGCTGTCTGGGAAGTGAAGTCTCTCTCCTGCTGTCTGAGGAGTGAAGTCTCTCTCCTGCTGTCTGGGGAGTGAAGTCTCTCTCCTGCTGTCTGAGGAGTGAAGTCTCTCTCCTGCTGTCTGGGGAGCGAAGTCTCTCTCCTGCTGTCTGAGGAGTGAAGTCTCTCTCCTGCTGTCTGGGGAGTGAAGTCTCTCTCCTGCTGTCTGAGGAGTGAAGTCTCTCTCCTGCTGTCTAGGGAGTGAAGCAGCTCTCTCCTGCTGTCTGGGGAGTGAAGCAATTCCTTCCTTCTGTCTGGTGAGTGAAGCAGCTCTCACCTTCTGTCTGGGGAGTAAAGCAGCTCTCTCCTGCTGTCTGGTGAGTGAAGCAGCTCTCTCTTGCTATATGGGGAGTGAAGCAGCTCTCTCCTGCTGTCTGGGGAGGGAAACACCTCTCTCCTGCACTCTGGGGAGTGAAGCAGCTCTCTCCTGCTGTCTGGGGAGTGAAGCAGCTCTCTCCTGCTGTCTGGGGAGTGTAGCATCTCTCTCCTGCTATATGGGGAGTGAAGCAGCTCTCTCCTGCTGTCTGGGGAGTGAAGCATCTCTCTCCTGCTGTCTGGGGAGTGAAGCAGCTCTCTCCTACTGTCTGTGGAGTGAAGCAGCTCTCTCGTGCTCTCAGGATAGTGAAGGCTCTCTCCTGTTCTCTGGAGAGTGAAGCAGCTCTCTCCTGCTCTTTGGGGAGTGATGGATCTCTCCTGTTATCTGGGGAGTGAAGCAGCTCTCTCCTGCTGTCTCGGGAGTGAAGCAGCTCTCTCCTGCTTTCTGGGGAGTGAAGCAGCTCTCTCGTGCTGTCTGGGGATTGAAGCAGCTCTCTCCTGCTGTCTGGGGAGTGAAGCAGCTCTCTCCTGCTTTCTGGGGAGTGAAGCAGCTCTCTCCTGCTATCTGGGGAGTGAAGCAATTCCTTCCTTCTGTCTGGGGATTGAAGCAGCTCTCACCTTCTGTCTGGTTCATGAAGCACCTCTCTCCTGCTGTCTGGGGAGTGAAGCAGCTCTCTCCTGCTGTCTGGGGAGTGAAGCAGCTCTCTCCTCCTATCTGTGGAGTGAAGCAGCTCTCTCTTGCTCTAAGGGTATTGAAGACTCTCTCCTGTTCTCTGGTGAGTGAAGCAGCTCTCTCCTGCTGTTTGGGGACTGAAGGCTGTCACCTGTTCTCTGGGGAGTGAAGCAGCTCTCTCCTGCTGTCTGGGTAGTGAAGCAATTCCTTCCTTCTGTCTGGGGATTGAAGCAGCTCTCACCTTCTGTCTGGTTCATGAAGCACCTCTCTCCTGCTGTCTGGGGAGTGAAGCAGCTTTCTCCTGCTGTCTGGGGAGTGAAGCAGCTCTCTCCTCCTGTCTGTGGAGTGAAGCAGCTCTCTCTTGCTCTAAGGGTATTGAAGACTCTCTCCTGTTCTCTGGTGAGTGAAGCAGCTCTCTCCTGCTGTTTGGGGACTGAAGGCTGTCACCTGTTCTCTGGGGAGTGAAGCAGCTCTCTCCTGCTGTTTGGGCAGTGAATCAGCTCTCTCCTGCTGTCTGGGGAGTGAAGCAGCTCTCTCCTGCTGTCTGGGGAGTGAAGCAGCTCTCTCCTGCTGTCTGGGGAGTGAAGCAGCTCACTCCTGCTGTCTGGGGAGTGAAGCAGCTCACTCCTGCTGTCTGGGGAGTGAAGCAGCTCACTCCTGCTGTCTGGGGAGTGAAGCAGCTCTCTCCTGCTCTCTGGGGAGTGAAGCAGCTCTCTCCTCCTGTTTGGGGAGTGAAGCAGCTCTCTCCTGCTGTCTGGGGTGTGAAGCAGCTCTCTCCTTCTGTCTGTGGAGTGAAGCAGCTCTCTCCTGCAGTCTGGGGAGTGAAGCAGCTCTCTCCTATCTAGGGAGTGAAGCATCTCTCTCCTGCTGACTGAGGACTGAAGCAGCTCCCTCCTGCTGTCTGTGGAGTGAAGCAGCTTTCTCCTGCTGTCTGGGGAGTGTAGCAGCTCACTCCTGCTGTCTGGGGAGTGAAGCAGCTCTCTCCTGCTGTCTGGGGAGTGAAGCAGCTCTCTCCTGCTGTCTGGGAAGTGAAGTCTCTCTCCTGCTGTCTGAGGAGTGAAGTCTCTCTCCTGCTGTCTGGGGAGTGAAGTCTCTCTCCTGCTATCTGAGGAGTGAAGTCTCTCTCCTGCTGTCTGGGGAGCGAAGTCTCTCTCCTGCAGTCTGAGGAGTGAAGTCTCTCTCCTGCTGTCTGGGGAGTGAAGTCTCTCTCCTGCTGTCTGAGGAGTGAAGTCTCTCTCCTGCTGTCTAGGGAGTGAAGCAGCTCTCTCCTGCTGTCTGGGGAGTGAAGCAATTCCTTCCTTCTGTCTGGTGAGTGAAGCAGCTCTCACCTTCTGTCTGGGGAGTAAAGCAGCTCTCTCCTGCTGTCTGGTGAGTGAAGCAGCTCTCTCTTGCTATATGGGGAGTGAAGCAGCTCTCTCCTGCTGTCTGGGGAGGGAAACACCTCTCTCCTGCTGTCTGGGGAATGAAGCAGCTCTCTCCTGCTGTCTGGGGAGTGAAGCAGCTCTCTCCTGCTGTCTGGTGAGTGTAGCATCTCTCTCCTGCTATATGGGGAGTGAAGCAGCTCTCTCCTGCTGTCTGGGGAGTGAAGCATCTCTCTCCTGCTGTCTGGGGAGTGAAGCAGCTCTCTCCTACTGTCTGTGGAGTGAAGCAGCTCTCTCGTGCTCTCAGGATAGTGAAGGCTCTCTCCTGTTCTCTGGAGAGTGAAGCAGCTCTCTCCTGCTCTTTGGCGAGTGATGGATCTCTCCTGTTATCTGGGGAGTGAAGCAGCTCTCTCCTGCTGTCTCGGGAGTGAAGCAGCTCTCTCCTGCTGTCTCGGGAGTGAAGCAGCTCTCTCGTGCTGTCTGGGGAGTGAAGCAGCTCTCTCGTGCTGTCTGGGGATTGAAGCAGCTCTCTCTTGCTGTCTAGGGAGTGAAGCAGCTCTCTCCTGCTATCTGGGGAGTGAAGCAATTCCTTCCTTCTGTCTGGGGATTGAAGCAGCTCTCACCTTCTGTCTGGTTCATGAAGCAGCTCTCTCCTGCGGTCTGGTTAGTGAAGCACCTCTCTCCTGCTGTCTGGGGAGTGAAGCAGCTTTCTCCTGCTGTCTGGGGAGTGAAGCAGCTCTCTCCTCCTATCTGTGGAGTGAAGCAGCTCTCTCTTGCTCTAAGGGTATTGAAGTCTCGCTCCTGTTCTCTGGTGAGTGAAGCAGCTCTCTCCTGCTGTTTGGGGACTGAAGGCTGTCACCTGTTCTCTGGGGAGTGAAGCAGCTCTCTCCTGCTGTCTGGGGAGTGAAGCAGCTCTCTCCTGCTGTCTGGGGAGTGAAGCAGCTCTCACCTGCTGTCTGGGGAGTGAAGCAGCTCTCTCCTGCTGTTTGGGGAGTGAAGCAGCTCTCTCCTGCTGTCTGCGGAGTGAAGCAGCTCTCTCCTGCTCTCTGGGGAGTGAAGCAGCTCTCTCCTCCTGTTTGGGGAGTGAAGCAGCTCTCTCCTGCTGTCTGGGGTGTGAAGCAGCTCTCTCCTTCTGTCTGTGGAGTGAAGCAGCTCACTCCTGCTGTCTGGGGAGTAAAGAAGCTTTCTCCGGCTGTCTGGGGAGTTCAGCAGCTCTCTCGTGCTCTCTGGGGAGTGATGGATCTCTCCTGCTGTCTGGGGAGTGTAGCAGCTCACTCCTGCTGTCTGGGGAGTGAAGCAGCTCTCTCCTGCTGTCTGGGGAGTGAAGCAGCTCTCTCCTGCTGTCTGGGAAATGAAGTCTCTCTCCTGCTGTCTAGGGAGTGAAATCTCTCTCCTGCTGTCTGAGGAGTGAAGTCTCTCTCCTGCTGTCTAGGGAGTGAAGCAGCTCTCTCCTGCTGTCTAGGGAGTGAAGCAATTCCTTCCTTCTGTCTGGTGAGTGAAGCAGCTCTCACCTTCTGTCTGGGGAGTAAAGCAGCTCTCTCCTGCTGTCTGGTGAGTGAAGCAGCTCTCTCCTGCTATATGGGGAGTGAAGCAGCTCTCTCCTGCTGTCTCGGGAGTGAAGCAGCTCTCTCCTGCTTTCTGGGGAGTGAAGCAGCTTTCTCCTGCTGTCTGGTGAGTGAAGCAGCTCTCTCCTGCTGTCTGGGGATTGAAGCAGCTCTCTCTTGCTGTCTAGGGAATGAAGCAGCTCTCTCCTGCTATCTGGGGAGTGAAGCAATTCCTTCCTTCTGTCTGGGGATTGAAGCAGCTCTCACCTTCTGTCTGGTTCATGAAGCAGCTCTCTCCTGCTGTCTGGTGAGTGAAGCAGCTCTCTCCTGCTATATGGGGAGTGAAGCAGCTCTCTCCTGCTGTCTCGGGAGTGAAGCAGCTCTCTCCTGCTGTCTGGGGAGTGAAGCAGCTTTCTCCTGCTGTCTGGGGAGTGAAGCAGCTCTCTCCTCCTATCTGTGGAGTGAAGCAGCTCTCTCTTGCTCTAAGGGTATTGAAGTCTCTCTCCTGTTCTCTGGTGAGTGAAGCAGCTCTCTCCTGCTGTTTGGGGACTGAAGGCTGTCACCTGTTCTCTGGGGAGTGAAGCAGCTCTCTCCTGCTGTCTGGGGAGTGAAGCAGCTCTCTCCTGCTGTCTGGGGAGTGAAGCAGCTCTCACCTGCTGTCTGGGGAGTGAAGCAGCTCTCTCCTGCTGTTTGGGGAGTGAAGCAGCTCTCTCCTGCTCTCTGGGGAGTGAAGCAGCTCTCTCCTCCTGTTTGGGGAGTGAAGCAGCTCTCTCCTGCTGTCTGGGGTGTGAAGCAGCTCTCTCCTTCTGTCTGTGGAGTGAAGCAGCTCACTCCTGCTGTCTGGGGAGTAAAGAAGCTTTCTCCGGCTGTCTGGGGAGTTCAGCAGCTCTCTCGTGCTCTTTGGGGAGTGATGGATCTCTCCTGCTGTCTGGGGAGTGTAGCAGCTCACTCCTGCTGTCTGGGGAGTGAAGCAGCTCTCTCCTGCTGTCTGGGGAGTGAAGCAGCTCTCTCCTGCTGTCTGGGAAATGAAGTCTCTCTCCTGCTGTCTAGGGAGTGAAATCTCTCTCCTGCTGTCTGAGGAGTGAAGTCTCTCTCCTGCTGTCTGAGGAGTGAAGTCTCTCTCCTGCTGTCTAGGGAGTGAAGCAGCTCTCTCCTGCTGTCTGGGGAGTGAAGCAATTCCTTCCTTCTGTCTGGTGAGTGAAGCAGCCCTCACCTTCTGTCTGGGGAGTAAAGCAGCTCTCTCCTGCTATATGGGGAGTGAAGCAGCTCTCTCCTGCTATATGGGGAGTGAAGCAGCTCTCTCCTGCTGTCTGGGGAGGGAAACACCTCTCTCCTGCACTCTGGGGAGTGAAGCAGCTCTCTCCTGCTGTCTGGGGAGTGAAGCAGCTCTCTCCTGCTGTCTGGGGAGTGTAGCATCTCTCTCCTGCTATATGGGGAGTGAAGCAGCCTTCTCCTGCTGTCTGGGGAGTGAAGCATCTCTCTCCTGCTGTCTGGGGAGTGAAGCAGCTCTCTCCAACTGTCTGTGGAGTGAAGTAGCTCTCTCGTGCTCTCAGGATAGTGAAGGCTCTCTCCTGTTCTCTGGAGAGTGAAGCAGCTCTCTCCTGCTCTTTGGGGAGTGATGGATCTCTCCTGTTATCTGGGGAGTGAAGCAGCTCTCTCCTGCTGTCTCGGGAGTGAAGCAGCTCTCTCCTGCTGTCTCGGGAGTGAAGCAGCTCTCTCCTGCTGTCTGGGGAGTGAAGCAGCTCTCTCGTGCTGTCTGGGGATTGAAGCAGCTCTCTCTTGCTGTCTAGGGAGTGAAGCAGCTCTCTCCTGCTATCTGGGGAGTGAAGCAATTCCTTCCTTCTGTCTGGGGATTGAAGCAGCTCTCTCCTGCTGTCTGGGGAGTGAAGCAGCTCTCTCCTGCTATCTGGGGAGTGAAGCAGCTCTCTTACTGTCTGGGGAGTGAAGGCTCTCTGCTGCTGTCTGGGGAGTGAAGCAGCTCTCTCCTGCTGTCTGGGGAGTGAAGCAGCTCTCTCCTGCTGTCTAGGGAGTGAAGCAGCTCTCTCCTGCGGTCTGGGGAGTAAAGAAGCTCTCTCCTGCTGTCTGGGGAGTAAAGCACCTCTCTCCTGCTGGCTGTGGAGTGAAGCACCTCTCTCCTGCGCTCTGGGGAGTAAAGAAGCTCTCTCCTGCTGTCTGGGGAGTGAAGCAGTTCTCACCTTCTGTCTGGGGATTAAAGCAGCTCTCTGCTGCTGTCTGGTTCATGAAGCAGCTCTCACCTGCTGTCTGGGGAGTGTAGCAGCTCTCTCTTGCTGTCTGGGGAGTGAAGCAGCTCTCTCCTGCTGTCTGGGGAGTGAAGCAATTCCTTCCTTCGATCTGGGGAGTGAAGCAGCTCTCACCTTCTGTCTGGGGATTAAAGCAGCTCTCTGCTGCTGTCTGGGGAGTAAAGCAGCTCTCTCCTGCTGTCTGGGGAGTGAAGCAGCTCTCTCCTGCTGTCTGTGAAGTGATGCAGCTCTCTCCTGCTGTCTGGGGAGTGAAGCAGCTCTCTCCTGCTGTCTGGGAAGTGATGCAGCTCTCTCCTGCTGTCTGGGGAGTAAAGCAGCTCTCTCCTGCTGTCTGGGGAGTGAAGCAGCTCTCTCCTGCTGTCTGGGAAGTGATGCAGCTCTCTCCTGCTGTCTGGGGAGTGAAGCAGCTCTCTCCTGCTATATGGGGAGTGAAGGCTCTCTTCTGCTGTCAGGGGATTGAAGCAATCTCTCATGCTGTCTGAGGAGTGAAGCAGCTCTCACCTGCTGTCTGGGGAGTGAAGCAGCACTCTCCTGCTGTCTGGGGAGTGAAGCAGCTCTCTCCTGCTGTCTGGGGAGTGAAGCAGCTCTCTCCTGCTGTCTGGGGAGTGAAGCATCTCTCTCCTGCTGTCTGGGGAGTGAAGCAATTCCTTCCTTCTGTCTGGGGATTGAAGCAGCTCTCACCTTCTGTCTGGGGAGTAATGCAGCTCTCTGCTGCTGTCTGGGGAGTGAAGCAGCTCTCACCTGCTGTCTGGTTCATGAAGCAGCTCTCTCCTGCTGTCTGGGGAGTGATGCAGCTCTCTCCTGCTGTCTCGGGAGTGAAGCAGCTCTCTCCTGCACTCTGGGGAGTGAAGCAGCTCTCTCCTGCTGTCTGGGGAGTGAAGCAGCTCTCTCCTGCTGTCTGGGGAGTGTAGCATCTCTCTCCTGCTATATGGGGAGTGAAGCAGCTCTCTCCTGCTGTCTGGGGAGTGAAGCATCTCTCTCCTGCAGTCTGGGGAGTGAAGCAGCTCTCTCCTGCTGTCTAGGGAGTGAAGCAGCTCTCTCCTGCTGTCTGGTTAGTGAAGCACCTCTCTCCTGCTGTCTGTGGAGTGAAGCAGCTCTCTCCTGCGCTCTGGGGAGTAAAGAAGCTCTCTCCTGCTGTCTGGGGAGTGAAGCAGCTCTCACCTTCTGTCTGGGGATTAAAGCAGCTCTCTGCTGCTGTCTGGTTCATGAAGCAGCTCTCACCTGCTGTCTGGGGAGTGCAGCAGCTCTCTCTTGCTGTCTGGGGAGTGAAGCAGCTCACTCCTGCTGTCTGGGGAGTGAAGCAATTCCTTCCTTCTGTCTGGGGAGTGAAGCAGCTCTCTGCTGCTGTCTGGGGAGTGAAGCAGCTCTCACCTGCTGTCTGGTTCATGAAGCACCTCTCTCCTGCGGTCTGGTTAGTGAAGCACCTCTCTCCTCCTGTCTGTGGAGTGAAGCAGCTCTCTCCTGCTGTCTGGGGAGTGAAGCAGCTCTCTCCTGCTGTCTGGGGAGTAAAGCAGCTCTCTCCTGCTGTCTGGGGAGTGAAGCAGCTCTCTCCTGCTGTCTGTGGAGTGAAGCAGCTCTCTCCTGCTATATGGGGAGTGAAGGCTCTCTTCTGCTGTCAGGGGATTGAAGCAATCTCTCATGCTGTCTGAGGAGTGAAGCAGCTCTCACCTGCTGTCTGGGGAGTGAAGCAGCTCTCTCCTGCTGTCTGAGGAGTGAAGTCTCTCTCTTGCTGTCAGGGGAGTGAAGCAGCTCTCTCCTGCTGTCTGGGATGTGAAGCAGCTCTCTCCTGCTGTCTGGGGTGAGAAGCAGTTCCTTCCTTCTGTCTGGGGATTGAAGCAGCTCTCACCTGCTGTCTGGGGAGTGAAGCAGCTCTCTGCTGCTGTCTGGGGAGTGAAGCAGCTCTCACCTGCTGTCTGGTTAGTGAAGCAGCACTCTCCTGCTGTCTGGGGAGTGAAGCAGCTCTCTCCTGCTATCTGGGGAGTGAAGCAGCTCTCTCCTGCTGTCTGGGGAGTGAAGCATCTCTCTCCTGCTGTCTGGGGTGTGAAGCAATTCCTTCCTTCTGTCTGGGGATTGAAGCAGCTCTCACCTTCTGTCTGGGGAGTAATGCAGCTCTCTGCTGCTGTCTGGGGAGTGAAGCAGCTCTCACCTGCTGTCTGGTTCATGAAGCAGCTCTCACCTGCTGTCTGGTTAGTGAAGCAGCACTCTCCTGCTGTCTGGGGAGTGAAGCAGCTCTCTCCTGCTATCTGGGGAGTGAAGCAGCTCTCTCCCGCTTTCTGTGGTTTGAAGCAGCTCTCTCCTGCTATCTGGGGAGTGAAGGCTCTCTTCTGTTCTCTGGGGAGTGAAGCAGCTCACTCCTGCTGTCTGGGGAGTGAAGCAGCTCTCTCCTGCACTCTGGGGAGTGAAGCAGCTCTCTCCTGCTGTCTGGGGAGTGAAGCAGCTCTCTCCTGCACTCTGGGGAGTGAAGCAGCTCTCTCCTGCTGCCTGGGGAGTGAAGCATCTCTCTCCTGCTATATGGGGAGTGAAGGCTCTCTCCTGCTGTCTGGGGAGTGAAGCATCTCTCTCCTGCTCTTTGGGGAGTGATGGATCTCTCCTGTTATCTGGGGAGTGAAGGCTCTCTCCTGCTGTCTGGGGAGTGTAGCAGCTCTCTCCTGCTGTCTGGGGAGTGTAGCAGCTCTCTCCTGCTCTCTGGGGAGTGAAGCATCTCTCTCGTGCTGTCTGGGGATTGAAGCAGCTCTCTCCTGCTGTCTGGGGAGTGAAGCAGCTCTCTCCTGCTGTCTGAGGAGTGAAGTCTCTCTCCTGCTGCCTGGGGAGTGAAGCAGCTCTCTCCTGCTATCTGGGGAGTGAAGCAATTCCTTCCTTCTGTCTGGGGATTGAAGCAGCTCTCACCTTCTGTCTGGGGATTAAAGCAGCTCTCTGCTGCTGTCTGGGGAGTGAAGCAGCTCTCTCCTGCTGTCTGGTTCATGAAGCAGCTCTCTCCTGCTGTCTGGGGAGTGAAGCAGCTCTCTCCTGCTGTCTGGGGAGTGAAGCAGCTCTCTCCTGCTGTCTGGGGAGTGAAGCAGCTCTCTCGTGCTTTCTGGGGAGTAAAGCAGCTCTCTCCTGCTGTCTGGGGAGTGAAGCAGCACTCTCCAGCTGTCTGGGGAGTGAAGCAGCTCGCTCCTGCTGTCTGGGGAGTGAAGCAGCTCTCTCCTGCTGTCTGGGGAGTGAAGCAGCTCTCTCCTGCTATATGGGGAGTGAAGGCTCTCTTCTGCTGTCAGGGGATTGAAGCAATCTCTCATGCTGTCTGAGGAGTGAAGCAGCTCTCACCTGCTGTCTGGGGAGTGAAGCAGCTCTCTCCTGCTGTCTGAGGAGTGAAGTCTCTCTCTTGCTGTCAGGGGAGTGAAGCAGCTCTCTCCTGCTGTCTGGGGTGTGAAGCAGTTCCTTCCTTCTGTCTGGGGATTGAAGCAGCTCTCTCCTTCTGTCTGGGGAGTGAAGCAGCTCTCTGCTGCTGTCTGGGGAGTGAAGCAGCTCTCACCTGCTGCGTGGTTAGTGAAGCAGCTCTCTCCTGCTGTCTGGGGAGTGAAGCAGCTCTCTCCTGCTGTCTGGTTAGTGAAGCAGCTCTCTCCTGCTGTCTGGTTAGTGAAGCAGCTCTCTCCTGCTGTCTGGGGAGTGAAGCAGCTCTCTCCCGCTTTCTGTGGATTGAAGCAGCTCTCTCCTGCTATCTGGGGAGTGAAGCAGCTCTCTCCTGCTGTCTGGGGAGTGAAGCAGCTCTCACCTGCTGTCTGGGGAGTGAATCAGCTCTCTCCTGCTCTCTGGGGAGTGAAGCAGCTCTCTCCTGCTATCTGGGGAGTGAAGCAGCTCTCTCCTGCTGTCTCGGGAGTGAAGCAGCTCTCTCCTGCTGTCTGTGGAGTGAAGCAGCTCTCTCCTCCTATCTGTGGTGTGAAGCAGCTCTCTCCTGCTGTCTGGGGAGTAAAGCAGCTCTCTCCTGCTATATGGGGAGTGAAGGCTCTCTCCTGCTGACTGAGGACTGAAGCAGCTCCCTCCTGCTGTCTGGGGAGTGAAGAAGCTCTCTCTTGCTGTCTGGGGAGTGAAGCAATCTCTTATGCTGTCTGTGGAGTGAAGTAGCTCTCACCTGCTGTCTGGGGAGTAAAGCAGCTCTCTCCTGCTGTCTAGGGAGTGAAGCAGCTCTCTCCTGCTGTCTGGGGAGTGAAGCAATTCCTTCCTTCTGTCTGGGGATTGAAGCAGCTCTCAACTTCTGTCTGGGGAGTAAAGCAGCTCTCTGCTGCTGTCTGGGGAGTGAAGCTGCTCTCACCTGCTGTCTGGTGCATGAAGCAGCTCTCTCCTGCGGTCTGGTTAGTGAAGCAGCTCTCTCCAGCTCTCTGGGGAGTGAAGCAGCTCTCTCCTGCTGTCTGATGAGTGAAGCAGCTCTCTCCTGCAGTCTGGGGAGTGAAGGCTCTCTCCTGCTGTCTGGAGACTGAAGCAGCTCTCTCCTGCTGTCTGGGGAGTGAAGCAGCTCTCTCCTGCTGTCTGGGGAGTGAAGCAGCTCTCTCCTGCTGTCTGGGGAGTGAAGCAGCTCTCTCCTGCTGTCTGGGGAGTGAAGCAGCTCTCTCCTACTGTCTGGGCAGTGAAGCAGCTTTCTCCGGCTGTCTGTGGAGGGAAGCAGCTCTCTCGTCCTCTCAGGGTAGTGAAGGCTCTCTCCTGTTCTCTGGAGAGTGAAGCAGCTCGCTCCTGCTGTCTGGGGAGTGAAGCAGCTCTCTCCTGCTGTCTGGGGAGTGAAGCAGCTCTCTCCTGCTATATGGGGAGTGAAGGCTCTCTTCTGCTGTCAGGGGATTGAAGCAATCTCTCATGCTGTCTGAGGAGTGAAGCAGCTCTCACCTGCTGTCTGGGGAGTGAAGCAGCTCTCTCCTGCTGTCTGAGGAGTGAAGTCTCTCTCTTGCTGTCAGGGGAGTGAAGCAGCTCTCTCCTGCTGTCTGGGGTGTGAAGCAGTTCCTTCCTTCTGTCTGGGGATTGAAGCAGCTCTCTCCTTCTGTCTGGGGAGTGAAGCAGCTCTCTGCTGCTGTCTGGGGAGTGAAGCAGCTCTCACCTGCTGCGTGGTTAGTGAAGCAGCTCTCTCCTGCTGTCTGGGGAGTGAAGCAGCTCTCTCCTGCTGTCTGGTTAGTGAAGCAGCTCTCTCCTGCTGTCTGGTTAGTGAAGCAGCTCTCTCCTGCTGTCTGGGGAGTGAAGCAGCTCTCTCCCGCTTTCTGTGGATTGAAGCAGCTCTCTCCTGCTATCTGGGGAGTGAAGCAGCTCTCTCCTGCTGTCTGGGGAGTGAAGCAGCTCTCACCTGCTGTCTGGGGAGTGAATCAGCTCTCTCCTGCTCTCTGGGGAGTGAAGCAGCTCTCTCCTGCTATCTGGGGAGTGAAGCAGCTCTCTCCTGCTGTCTCGGGAGTGAAGCAGCTCTCTCCTGCTGTCTGTGGAGTGAAGCAGCTCTCTCCTCCTATCTGTGGTGTGAAGCAGCTCTCTCCTGCTGTCTGGGGATTAAAGCAGCTCTCTCCTGCTATATGGGGAGTGAAGGCTCTCTCCTGCTGACTGAGGACTGAAGCAGCTCCCTCCTGCTGTCTGGGGAGTGAAGAAGCTCTCTCTTGCTGTCTGGGGAGTGAAGCAATCTCTTATGCTGTCTGTGGAGTGAAGTAGCTCTCACCTGCTGTCTGGGGAGTAAAGCAGCTCTCTCCTGCTGTCTAGGGAGTGAAGCAGCTCTCTCCTGCTGTCTGGGGAGTGAAGCAATTCCTTCCTTCTGTCTGGGGATTGAAGCAGCTCTCAACTTCTGTCTGGGGAGTAAAGCAGCTCTCTGCTGCTGTCTGGGGAGTGAAGCTGCTCTCACCTCCTGTCTGGTGCATGAAGCAGCTCTCTCCTGCGGTCTGGTTAGTGAAGCAGCTCTCTCCAGCTCTCTGGGGAGTGAAGCAGCTCTCTCCTGCTGTCTGATGAGTGAAGCAGCTCTCTCCTGCAGTCTGGGGAGTGAAGGCTCTCTCCTGCTGTCTGGAGACTGAAGCAGCTCTCTCCTGCTGTCTGGGGAGTGAAGCAGCTCTCTCCTGCTGTCTGGGGAGTGAAGCAGCTCTCTCCTGCTGTCTGGGGAGTGAAGCAGCTCTCTCCTGCTGTCTGGGGAGTGAAGCAGCTCTCTCCTACTGTCTGGGCAGTGAAGCAGCTTTCTCCGGCTGTCTGTGGAGGGAAGCAGCTCTCTCGTCCTCTCAGGGTAGTGAAGGCTCTCTCCTGTTCTCTGGAGAGTGAAGCAGCTCTCTCCTGCTATATGGGGAGTGAAGGCTCTCTCCTGCTGTCTGGGGAGTGTAGCAACTCTCTCCTGCTGTCTGTGCAGTGAAGCAGCTCTCTCGTGCTGTCTGGTGATTGAAGCAGCTCTCTCCTGCTGTCTGGGGAGTGAAGGCTCTCTCCTGCTGTCTGGGGAGTAAAGCAACTCTCTCCTGCTGTCTGGGGAGTGAAGCAGCTCTCTCTTCCTGTCTGGGGAGTGAAGCAGCTCTCTCCTTCTGTCTGGGGATTGAAGCAGTTATCTCCTGCTGTCTGGGGAGTGAATCAACTCTCACCGGCTGTCTGGTTAGTGAAGCAGCTTTCTCCTGCTGTCTGTGGAGTGAAGCAGCTCTCTCCTGCTCTATGGGTAGTGAAGGCTCTGTCCTGCTGTCTGAGGACTGAAGCAACTCTCTCCTGCTCTCTGGGGAGTGAAGGCTCTCTCCTGCTGTCTGGGGAGTGAAGCAGCTCTCACCTGCTGTCTGGGGAGTGAAGCAGCTCTCTCCTGCTGTCTGGGGAGTGAAGCAGCTCTCTCCTGATGTCTGAGGAGTGAAGCAGCTCCCTCCTGCTCTCTGGGGTGTGAAGTCTCTCTCCTGCTGTCTGGTGAGTGAAGCAGCTCCCTCCTGCTCTCTGGGGAGTGAAGCAGCTCTCTCCTGCTGTCTGGGGAGTGAAGTCTCTCTCCTGCTGTCTGGTGAGTGAAGCAGCTCTCTCCTGTTCTCTGCGGAGTGAAGCAGGTCTTTCCTGCTCTATGGGGAGTGAAGCAGCTCTCTCCTGATGTCTGAGGAGTGAAGCAGCTCTCTCCTGCTGTCTGGGGAGTGAAGCAGCTCTCTCCTGATGTCTGAGGAGTGAAGCAGCTCTCTCCTGCTGTCTGGGGAGTGAAGCAGCTCTCTCCTGCTGTCTGGGGAATGAAGCAGCTCTCTCCTGCTGTCTGGGGAGTGAAGCAGCTCTCTCCTGCTGTCTGAGGACTGAAGCAACTCTTTCCTGCTATCTGGGGAGTGAAGCAGCTCCCTCCTGCTGTCTGGGAGGTGAAGCAGCTCTCTCCTGCTGTCTGGTTAGTGAATCAGCTATCACCTGCTGTCTGGGGATTGAAGGCTCTCTCCTACTGTCTGGGGAGTGAAGCTGCTCTCTCCTGCTGTCTGGGGTGTGATTGCTCTCTCCTGCTGTCTGGGTATTGATGGGTATCACCTGCTGTCCGAGGAGTGAAGCAGCTCTCTCCTGTTCTCTGGTGAGTGAAGCAACTCTCTCCTGCTGTCTGGGGAGTTAAGCAGCTCTCTCCTGCTGTCTGGGGAGTGAAGCAGCTCTCTCCTGCTGTCTGGGGAGTGACGCAGCTCTCTCCTGCTGTCTGGGGAGTGAAGCAGCTCTCTCCTGCTGTCTGGGGAGTGAAGCAGCTCTCTCCTGCTGTCTGGTGATTGAAGCAGCTCTCTCCTGCTGTCTGGGGATTGAAGCGGCTCTCTCCTGCTGTCTGGGGAGTGAAGGCTCTCTCCTGTTCTCTGGGGAGTGAATGCTCTCTCCTGTTCTCTCGTGAGTGAAGCAACTCTCTCCTGCTGTCTGGGGAGTTAAGCAGCTCTCTCCTGCTGTCTGGGGAGTGAAGCAGCTCTCTCCTGCTGTCTGGGGAGTGAAGCAGCTCTCTCCTGCTGTCTGGGGAGTGAAGCAGCTCTCTCCTGCTGTCTGGGGATTGAAGCAGCTCTCTCCTGCTGTCTGGTGATTGAAGCAGCACTCTCTTGCTGTCTGGGGAGTGAAGCAGCTCTCTCATGCTGTCTGGGGAGTGAAGCAGCTCTCTCCTGCTGTGTGGGGAGTGAAGCAGCACTCTCTTGCTGTCTGGGGAGTGAAGCAGCTCTCTCCTGCTGTCTGGGGAGTGAAGCAGCTCTCTCCTGCTGTCTGGGGAGTGACGCAGCTCTCTCCTGCTGTCTGGGGAGTGAAGCAGCTCTCTCCTGCTGTCTGGGGAGTGAAGCAGCTCTCTCCTGCTGTCTGGTGATTGAAGCAGCTCTCTCCTGCTGTCTGGGGATTGAAGCGGCTCTCTCCTGCTGTCTGGGGAGTGAAGGCTCTCTCCTGTTCTCTGGGGAGTGAATGCTCTCTCCTGTTCTCTCGTGAGTGAAGCAACTCTCTCCTGCTGTCTGGGGAGTTAAGCAGCTCTCTCCTGCTGTCTGGGGAGTGAAGCAGCTCTCTCCTGCTGTCTGGGGAGTGAAGCAGCTCTCTCCTGCTGTCTGGGGAGTGAAGCAGCTCTCTCCTGCTGTCTGGGGATTGAAGCAGCTCTCTCCTGCTGTCTGGTGATTGAAGCAGCACTCTCTTGCTGTCTGGGGAGTGAAGCAGCTCTCTCATGCTGTCTGGGGAGTGAAGCAGCTCTCTCCTGCTGTGTGGGGAGTGAAGCAGCACTCTCTTGCTGTCTGGGGAGTGAAGCAGCTCTCTCATGCTGTCTGGGGAGTGAAGCAGCTCTCTCTTGCTGTCTGGGGAATGAAAAAGCTCTCTCTTGCTGTCTGGGGAAAGAGAGATCTCTTCTGCTGTCTGGTTAGTGAAGCAGGCCTCTCCTGCTGTCTAGGGAGAGAGAGCTCTCTCCTGCTATCTGGGGAGTGAAGCAGCTCTGTCCTGCTTTCTGAGGAGTGAAGCAGCTTCCTCCGGCTGTCTGGGCAGTGAAGCAGCTCTCTCCTGCCATATGGGGAGTGAAGGCTCTCTCCTTCTGTCTGAAGACTGTAGCAACTCTCTCCTTCTGTCTGTGCAGTGAAGAAGTTCTCTCCTACTGTCTGGGGAGTGAAGCAGCTCTCTCCTGCTATATGGGGAGTGAAGGCTCTCTCCTGCTGTCTGAAGACTTTAGCAACTCTCTCCTTCTGTCTGTGCAGTGAAGAAGTTCTCTCCTACTGTCTGGGGAGTGAAACAGCTCTCTCCGGCTGTCTGTGGAGTGTAGCAGCTCTCTCCTGCTGTCTGGGGACTGAAGCAGCTCTCACATGCTGTCTGGGGAGTGAAGCAGCTCCCTCCTGCTCTCTGGGGTGTGATTGCTCTCTCCTGCTGTCTGGGGATTGACGCGTATCTCCTGCTGTATGCGGAGTGAAGTTGCGCGCCTGCTGTCTGGGAAGTGAAGCAGCTCTCTCATGCTGTCTGGGGAGTGAAGCAGCTCCCTCCTGCTTTCTGAGGAGTGAAGCAGCTCCCTCCTGCTTTCTGAAGACTGTAGCAACTCTCTCCTGCTGTCTGTGCAGTGAAGCAGCTCTCTCCTACTGTCCGGGGAGTGAAGGCTCTCTCCTGCTGTCTGGGCAGTGAAGCAGCTCTTTCCAGCTGTCTGGGGAGTGATCAGCTCTCACCTGCTGTCTGGGGAATGAAGCAGCTCCCTCTTGCTCTCTGGGGAGTGAAGCAGCTCTCTGCTGCTGTCTGGGGAGTGAAGTCTCTCTCCTTTTCTCTGGGGAGTGAAGCAGCTCTCTCCTGCTGTCTGTGCAGTGAAGCAGCTCTTTCCTGCTGTCTGGGTAGTGAAGAAGATCTCTCCAGCTGTCTGTGCAGTGAAGCAGCTCTCTCCTGCTGTCTGGGAAGTGATGCAGCTCTCTCCTGCTGTCTGGGGAGTGAAGCAGCTCTCTCCTGCTCTCTGGGAAGTGATGCAGCTCTCTCCTGCTGTCTGGGGAGTAAAGCAGCTCTCTCCTGCTGTCTGGGGAGTGAAGCAGCTCTCTCCTGCTGTCTGGGAAGTGATGCAGCTCTCTCCTGCTGTCTGGGGAGTGAAGCAGCTCTCTCCTGCTATATGGGGAGTGAAGGCTCTCTTCTGCTGTCAGGGGATTGAAGCAATCTCTCATGCTGTCTGAGGAGTGAAGCAGCTCTCACCTGCTGTCTGGGGAGTGAAGCAGCACTCTCCTGCTGTCTGGGGAGTGAAGCAGCTCTCTCCTGCTGTCTGGGGAGTGAAGCAGCTCTCTCCTGCTGTCTGGGGAGTGAAGCATCTCTCTCCTGCTGTCTGGGGAGTGAAGCAATTCCTTCCTTCTGTCTGGGGATTGAAGCAGCTCTCACCTTCTGTCTGGGGAGTAATGCAGCTCTCTGCTGCTGTCTGGGGAGTGAAGCAGCTCTCACCTGCTGTCTGGTTCATGGAGCAGCTCTCTCCTGCTGTCTGGGGAGTGATGCAGCTCTCTCCTGCTGTCTCGGGAGTGAAGCAGCTCTCTCCTGCACTCTGGGGAGTGAAGCAGCTCTCTCCTGCTGTCTGGGGAGTGAAGCAGCTCTCTCCTGCTGTCTGGGGAGTGTAGCATCTCTCTCCTGCTATATGGGGAGTGAAGCAGCTCTCTCCTGCTGTCTGGGGAGTGAAGCATCTCTCTCCTGCAGTCTGGGGAGTGAAGCAGCTCTCTCCTGCTGTCTAGGGAGTGAAGCAGCTCTCTCCTGCTGTCTGGTTAGTGAAGCACCTCTCTCCTGCTGTCTGTGGAGTGAAGCAGCTCTCTCCTGCGCTCTGGGGAGTAAAGAAGCTCTCTCCTGCTGTCTGGGGAGTGAAGCAGCTCTCACCTTCTGTCTGGGGATTAAAGCAGCTCTCTGCTGCTGTCTGGTTCATGAAGCAGCTCTCACCTGCTGTCTGGGGAGTGCAGCAGCTCTCTCTTGCTGTCTGGGGAGTGAAGCAGCTCTCTCCTGCTGTCTGGGGAGTGAAGCAATTCCTTCCTTCTGTCTGGGGAGTGAAGCAGCTCTCTGCTGCTGTCTGGGGAGTGAAGCAGCTCTCACCTGCTGTCTGGTTCATGAAGCACCTCTCTCCTGCGGTCTGGTTAGTGAAGCACCTCTCTCCTCCTGTCTGTGGAGTGAAGCAGCTCTCTCCTGCTGTCTGGGGAGTGAAGCAGCTCTCTCCTGCTGTCTGGGGAGTAAAGCAGCTCTCTCCTGCTGTCTGGGGAGTGAAGCAGCTCTCTCCTGCTGTCTGTGGAGTGAAGCAGCTCTCTACTGCTATATGGGGAGTGAAGGCTCTCTTCTGCTGTCAGGGGATTGAAGCAATCTCTCATGCTGTCTGAGGAGTGAAGCAGCTCTCACCTGCTGTCTGGGGAGTGAAGCAGCTCTCTCCTGCTGTCTGAGGAGTGAAGTCTCTCTCTTGCTGTCAGGGGAGTGAAGCAGCTCTCTCCTGCTGTCTGGGATGTGAAGCAGCTCTCTCCTGCTGTCTGGGGTGAGAAGCAGTTCCTTCCTTCTGTCTGGGGATTGAAGCAGCTCTCACCTGCTGTCTGGGGAGTGAAGCAGCTCTCTGCTGCTGTCTGGGGAGTGAAGCAGCTCTCACCTGCTGTCTGGTTAGTGAAGCAGCACTCTCCTGCTGTCTGGGGAGTGAAGCAGCTCTCTCCTGCTATCTGGGGAGTGAAGCAGCTCTCTCCTGCTGTCTGGGGAGTGAAGCATCTCTCTCCTGCTGTCTGGGGTGTGAAGCAATTCCTTCCTTCTGTCTGGGGATTGAAGCAGCTCTCACCTTCTGTCTGGGGAGTAATGCAGCTCTCTGCTGCTGTCTGGGGAGTGAAGCAGCTCTCACCTGCTGTCTGGTTCATGAAGCAGCTCTCACCTGCTGTCTGGTTAGTGAAGCAGCACTCTCCTGCTGTCTGGGGAGTGAAGCAGCTCTCTCCTGCTATCTGGGGAGTGAAGCAGCTCTCTCCTGCTGTCTGGGGAGTGAAGCATCTCTCTCCTGCTGTCTGGGGTGTGTAGCAATTCCTTCCTTCTGTCTGGGGATTGAAGCAGCTCTCACCTTCTGTCTGGGGAGTAATGCAGCTCTCTGCTGCTGTCTGGGGAGTGAAGCAGCTCTCACCTGCTGTCTGGTTCATGAAGCAGCTCTCTCCTGCGGTCTGGTTAGTGAAGCAGCTCTCTCCTGCTGTCTGGGGAGTGATGCAGCTCTCTCCTGCTGTCTCGGGAGTGAAGCAGCTCTCTCCTGCTGTCTGGGGAGTGAAGCATCTCTCTCCTGCTGTCTGTGGAGTGAAGCAGCTCTCTCCTGCTGTCTTGGGATTGAAGCAGCTCTCTCCTGCTGTCTGGGGAGTGAAGCAGCTCTCTCCTGCTGTCTGTGGAGTGAAGCAGCTCTCTCCTCCTATCTGTGGACTGAAGCAGCTCTCTCTTGCTCTATGGGGTAGTGAAGGCTCTCTCCTGTTCTCTGGTGAGTGAAGCAGCTCTCTCCTGCTGTCTGGGGAGTGAAACAGCTCTCTCCTGCTGTCTGGGGAGTGAAACAGCTCTCTCCTGCTATATGGGGAGTGAAGCAGCTCTCTCCTGCTATCTGGGGAGTGAAGGCTCTCTCCTGCTGTCTGGGGAGTGAAGGCTCGCTCCTGCTGTCTAAGGACTGAAGCAGCTCTCTCCTGCTGTCTGGGGAGTGAAGGCTCGCTCCTGCTGTCTAAGGACTGAAGCAGCTCTCTCCTGCTGTTTGGGGAGTGAAGCAGCTCTCTCCCGCTTTCTGTGGTTTGAAGCAGCTCTCTCCTGCTATCTGGGAGTGAAGGCTCTCTTCTGTTCTCTGGGGAGTGAAGCAGCTCACTCCTGCTGACTGGGGAGTGAAGCAGCTCTCTCCTGCACTCTGGGGAGTGAAGCAGCTCTCTCCTGCTGTCTGGGGAGTGAAGCAGCTCTCTCCTGCACTCTGGGGAGTGAAGCAGCTCTCTCCAGCTGCCTGGGGAGTGAAGCATCTCTCTCCTGCTATATGGGGAGTGAAGGCTCTCTCCTGCTGTCTGGGGAGTGAAGCATCTCTCTCCTGCTCTTTGGGGAGTGATGGATCTCTCCTGTTATCTGGGGAGTGAAGGCTCTCTCCTGCTGTCTGGGGAGTGTAGCAGCTCTCTCCTGCTGTCTGGGGAGTGTAGCAGCTCTCTCCTGCTCTCTGGGGAGTGAAGCATCTCTCTCGTGCTGTCTGGGGATTGAAGCAGCTCTCTCCTGCTGTCTGGGGAGTGAAGCAGCTCTCTCCTGCTGTCTGAGGAGTGAAGTCTCTCTCCTGCTGCCTGGGGAGTGAAGCAGCTCTCTCCTGCTATCTGGGGAGTGAAGCAATTCCTTCCTTCTGTCTGGGGATTGAAGCAGCTCTCACCTTCTGTCTGGGGATTAAAGCAGCTCTCTGCTGCTGTCTGGGGAGTGAAGCAGCTCTCTCCTGCTGTCTGGTTCATGAAGCAGCTCTCTCCTGCTGTCTGGGGAGTGAAGCAGCTCTCTCCTGCTGTCTGGGGAGTGAAGCAGCTCTCTCCTGCTGTCTGGGGAGTGAAGCAGCTCTCTCGTGCTTTCTGGGGAGTAAAGCAGCTCTCTCCTGCTGTCTGGGGAGTGAAGCAGCACTCTCCAGCTGTCTGGGGAGTGAAGCAGCTCGCTCCTGCTGTCTGGGGAGTGAAGCAGCTCTCTCCTGCTGTCTGGGGAGTGAAGCAGCTCTCTCCTGCTATATGGGGAGTGAAGGCTCTCTTCTGCTGTCAGGGGATTGAAGCAATCTCTCATGCTGTCTGAGGAGTGAAGCAGCTCTCACCTGCTGTCTGGGGAGTGAAGCAGCTCTCTCCTGCTGTCTGAGGAGTGAAGTCTCTCTCTTGCTGTCAGGGGGAGTGAAGCAGCTCTCTCCTGCTGTCTGGGGTGTGAAGCAGTTCCTTCCTTCTGTCTGGGGATTGAAGCAGCTCTCTCCTTCTGTCTGGGGAGTGAAGCAGCTCTCTGCTGCTGTCTGGGGGAGTGAAGCAGCTCTCACCTGCTGCGTGGTTAGTGAAGCAGCTCTCTCCTGCTGTCTCTGGGGAGTGAAGCAGCTCTCTCCTGCTGTCTGGTTAGTGAAGCAGCTCTCTCCTGCTGTCTGGGTTAGTGAAGCAGCTCTCTCCTGCTGTCTGGGGAGTGAAGCAGCTCTCTCCCGCTTTCTGTGGATTGAAGCAGCTCTCTCCTGCTATCTGGGGAGTGAAGCAGCTCTCTCCTGCTTTCTGGGGAGTGAAGCAGCTCTCACCTGCTGTCTGGGGAGTGAATCAGCTCTCTCCTGCTCTCTGGGAGTGAAGCAGCTCTCTCCTGCTATCTGGGGAGTGAAAGCAGCTCTCTCCTGCTGTCTCGGGAGTGAAGCAGCTCTCTCCTGCTGTCTGTGGAGTGAAGCAGCTCTCTCCTCCTATCTGTGGTGTGAAGCAGCTCTCTCCTGCTGTCTGGGGAGTAAAGCAGCTCTCTCCTGCTATATGGGGAGTGAAGGCTCTCTCCTGCTGACTGAGGACTGAAGCAGCTCCCTCCTGCTGTCTGGGGAGTGAAGAAGCTCTCTCTTGCTGTCTGGGGAGTGAAGCAATCTCTTATGCTGTCTGTGGAGTGAAGCAGCTCTCACCTGCTGTCTGGGGAGTAAAGCAGCTCTCTCCTGCTGTCTAGGGAGTGAAGCAGCTCTCTCCTGCTGTCTGGGGAGTGAAGCAATTCATTCCTTCTGTCTGGGGATTGAAGCAGCTCTCAACTTCTGTCTGGGGAGAAAGCAGCTCTCTGCTGCTGTCTGGGGAGTGAAGCTGCTCTCACCTGCTGTCTGGTGCATGAAGCAGCTCTCTCCTGCGGTCTGGTTAGTGAAGCAGCTCTCTCCAGCTCTCTGGGGAGTGAAGCAGCTCTCTCCTGCTGTCTGATGAGTGAAGCAGCTCTCTCCTGCAGTCTGGGGAGTGAAGGCTCTCTCCTGCTGTCTGGAGACTGAAGCAGCTCTCTCCTGCTGTCTGGGGAGTGAAGCAGCTCTCTCCTGCTGTCTGGGGAGTGAAGCAGCTCTCTCCTGCTGTCTGGGGAGTGAAGCAGCTCTCTCCTGCTGTCTGGGGAGTGAAGCAGCTCTCTCCTACTGTCTGGGCAGTGAAGCAGCTTTCTCCGGCTGTCTGTGGAGGGAAGCAGCTCTCTCGTCCTCTCAGGGTAGTGAAGGCTCTCTCCTGTTCTCTGGAGAGTGAAGCAGCTCTCTCCTGCTATATGGGGAGTGAAGGCTCTCTCCTGCTGTCTGGGGGAGTGTAGCAACTCTCTCCTGCTGTCTGTGCAGTGAAGCAGCTCTCTCGTGCTGTCTGGTGATTGAAGCAGCTCTCTCCTGCTGTCTGGGGAGTGAAGGCTCTCTCCTGCAGTCTGGGGAGTAAAGCAACTCTCTCCTGCTGTCTGGGGAGTGAAGCAGCTCTCTCTTCCTGTCTGGGGAGTGAAGCAGCTCTCTCCTTCTGTCTGGGGATTGAAGCAGTTATCTCCTGCTGTCTGGGGAGTGAATCAACTCTCACCGGCTGTCTGGTTAGTGAAGCAGCTTTCTCCTGCTGTCTGTGGGAGTGAAGCAGCTCTCTCCTGCTCTATGGGTAGTGAAGGCTCTGTTCCTGCTGTCTGAGGACTGAAGCAACTCTCTCCTGCTCTCTGGGGAGTGAAGCAGCTCTCTCCTGCTGTCTGGGGAGTGAAGCAGCTCTCACCTGCTGTCTGGGGAGTGAAGCAGCTCTCTCTGCTGTCTGGGGAGTGAAGCAGCTCTCTCCTGATGTCTGAGGAGTGAAGCAGCTCCCTCCTGCTCTCTGGGGTGTGAAGTCTCTCTCCTGCTGTCTGGTGAGTGAAGCAGCTCCCTCCTGCTCTCTGGGGAGTGAAGCAGCTCTCTCCTGCTGTCTGGGGAGTGAAGTCTCTCTCCTGCTGTCTGGTGAGTGGAAGCAGCTCTCTCCTGTTCTCTGCGGAGTGAAGCAGGTCTTTCCTGCTCTATGGGGAGTGAAGCAGCTCTCTCCTGATGTCTGAGGAGTGAAGCAGCTCTCTCCTGCTGTCTGGGGAGTGAAGCAGCTCTCTCCTGATGTCTGAGGAGTGAAGCAGCTCTCTCCTGCTGTCTGGGGAGTGAAGCAGCTCTCTCCTGCTGTCTGGGGAATGAAGCAGCTCTCTCCTGCTGTCTGGGGAGTGAAGCAGCTCTCTCCTGCTGTCTGAGGACTGAAGCAACTCTTTCCTGCTATCTGGGGAGTGAAGCAGCTCCCTCTGCTGTCTGGGAGGTGAAGCAGCTCTCTCCTGCTGTCTGGTTAGTGAATCAGCTATCACCTGCTGTCTGGGATTGAAGGCTCTCTCCTACTGTCTGGGGAGTGAAGCTGCTCTCTCCTGCTGTCTGGGGTGTGATTGCTCTCTCCTGCTGTCTGGGTATTGATGGGTATCACCTGCTGTCCGAGGAGTGAAGCAGCTCTCTCCTGTTCTCTGGTGAGTGAAGCAACTCTCTCCTGCTGTCTGGGGAGTTAAGCAGCTCTCTCCTGCTGTCTGGGGAGTGAAGCAGCTCTCTCCTGCTGTCTGGGGAGTGACGCAGCTCTCTCCTGCTGTCTGGGGAGTGAAGCAGCTCTCTCCTGCTGTCTGGGGAGTGAAGCAGCTCTCTCCTGCTGTCTGGTGATTGAAGCAGCTCTCTCCTGCTGTCTGGGGATTGAAGCGGCTCTCTCCTGCTGTCTGGGGAGTGAAGGCTCTCTCCTGTTCTCTGGGGAGTGAATGCTCTCTCCTGTTCTCTCGTGAGTGAAGCAACTCTCTCCTGCTGTCTGGGGAGTTAAGCAGCTCTCTCCTGCTGTCTGGGGAGTGAAGCAGCTCTCTCCTGCTGTCTGGGGAGTGAAGCAGCTCTCTCCTGCTGTCTGGGGAGTGAAGCAGCTCTCTCCTGCTGTCTGGGGATTGAAGCAGCTCTCTCCTGCTGTCTGGTGATTGAAGCAGCACTCTCTTGCTGTCTGGGGAGTGAAGCAGCTCTCTCATGCTGTCTGGGGAGTGAAGCAGCTCTCTCCTGCTGTGTGGGGAGTGAAGCAGCACTCTCTTGCTGTCTGGGGAGTGAAGCAGCTCTCTCATGCTGTCTGGGGAGTGAAGCAGCTCTCTCTTGCTGTCTGGGGAATGAAAAAGCTCTCTCTTGCTGTCTGGGGAAAGAGAGATCTCTTCTGCTGTCTGGTTAGTGAAGCAGGCCTCTCCTGCTGTCTGGGGAGAGAGAGCTCTCTCCTGCTATCTGGGGAGTGAAGCAGCTCTGTCCTGCTTTCTGAGGAGTGAAGCAGCTTTCTCCGGCTGTCTGGGCAGTGAAGCAGCTCTCTCCTGCCATATGGGGAGTGAAGGCTCTCTCCTTCTGTCTGAAGACTGTAGCAACTCTCTCCTTCTGTCTGTGCAGTGAAGAAGTTCTCTCCTACTGTCTGGGGAGTGAAGCAGCTCTCTCCTGCTATATGGGGAGTGAAGGCTCTCTCCTGCTGTCTGAAGACTTTAGCAACTCTCTCCTTCTGTCTGTGCAGTGAAGAAGTTCTCTCCTACTGTCTGGGGAGTGAAACAGCTCTCTCCGGCTGTCTGTGGAGTGTAGCAGCTCTCTCCTGCTGTCTGGGGACTGAAGCAGCTCTCACATGCTGTCTGGGGAGTGAAGCAGCTCCCTCCTGCTCTCTGGGGTGTGATTGCTCTCTCCTGCTGTCTGGGGATTGACGCGTATCTCCTGCTGTATGCGGAGTGAAGTCGCGCGCCTGCTGTCTGGGAAGTGAAGCAGCTCTCTCATGCTGTCTGGGGAGTGAAGCAGCTCCCTCCTGCTTTCTGAGGAGTGAAGCAGCTCCCTCCTGCTTTCTGAAGACTGTAGCAACTCTCTCCTGCTGTCTGTGCAGTGAAGCAGCTCTCTCCTACTGTCCGGGGAGTGAAGGCTCTCTCCTGCTGTCTGGGCAGTGAAGCAGCTCTTTCCAGCTGTCTGGGGAGTGATCAGCTCTCACCTGCTGTCTGGGGAATGAAGCAGCTCCCTCTTGCTCTCTGGGGAGTGAAGCAGCTCTCTGCTGCTGTCTGGGGAGTGAAGTCTCTCTCCTTTTCTCTGGGGAGTGAAGCAGCTCTCTCCTGCTGTCTGTGCAGTGAAGCAGCTCTTTCCTGCTGTCTGGGTAGTGAAGAAGATCTCTCCAGCTGTCTGTGCAGTGAAGCAGCTCTCTCCTGCTGTCTGGGGAGTGAAGCAGCTCTCTCCTGCTGTCTGGGGAGTGAGGCAGCTCTCTCCTGCTCTCTGGGGAGTGAAACAGCTCTCTCCTGCTATATGGGGAGTGAAGGCTCTCTCCTGCTTTCTGAAGACTGTAGCAACTCTCTCCTGCTGTCTGTGCAGTGAAGAAGTTCTCTCCTACTGTCCGGGGAGTGAAGGCTCTCTCCTGCTGTCTGAGGACTGAAGCAGCTCTCTCCTGCTGTCTGGGGAGTGTAGCAGCTCTCTCCTGCTGTCTGAGGAGTGAAGCAGCTCCCTCTTGCTCTCTGGGGAGTGAAGCAGCTCTCTGCTGCTGTCTGGGGAGTGAAGTCTCTCTCCTTTTCTCTGGGGAGTGAAGCAGCTCTCTCCTGCTCTCTGGGGAGTGAAGCAACTCTCTCCTGATGTCTGTGCAGTGAAGCAGCTCTCTCCTGCTGTCTGGGTAGTGAAGCAGCTCTCTCCTGCTGTCTGGGTAGTGAAGCAGCTCTCTCCTGCTGTCTGGGTAGTGAAGCAGCTCTCTCCTGCTGTCTGGGTAGTGAAGCAGCTCTCTCCTGCTGTCTGGGGAGTGAAGCAGCTCTCTCCTGCTATATGGGGAGTGAAGCAGCTCTCTCTTGCTGTCTGGGGAGTGAAACAGCTCTCTCCTGCTGTATGGGGAGTGAAGCAGCTCCCTCCTGCTGTCTGGGGAGTGAAGCAGCTCTCTCCTGCTGTCTGGGGATTGAAGCAGCTCTCTCCTGCTGTGTGGGGAGTAAAGCAGCTCTCTACTGCTGTCTGGGGAGTGAAGCAGCTCCCTCCTGCTGTCTGGGGAGTGAAGCAGCTCTCTCCTGCTATATGGGGAGTGAAGGCTCTCTCCTGCTGTCTGAGGACTGAAGCAACTCTCTCCTACTGTTTGGGGAGTGAAGCAGTTCTCTCGTGCTGTCTGGAGTGTGAAGCAGTTCTCTCGTGCTGTCTGGAGAGTGAAGCAGCTCATTCCTGCTGTCTGGTTAGTGAAGCAGGACTCTCCTGCGTTATGGGTAGTGAAGCAGCTATCACCTGCTGTCTGGGGAGTGAAGCAGCTCTCTCCTGCTCTCTGGGGAGTGAAGCAGCTCTCTCATGCTGTCTGGGGAGTGAAGCAGCTCTCTCATGCTGTCTGGGGAGTGAGGCAGCTCTCTCCTGCTGTCTGGGGAGTGAAGCAGCTCTCTCCTGCTGTCTGGGGAGTGTCGCAGCTCTCTCCTGCTGTCTGGGGAGTGAAGCAGCTCTCTCCTGCTGTCTGGGGAGTGAAGTCTCTCTCCTTTTCTCTGGGGAGTGAAGCAGCTCTCTCCTGCTGTCTGGGGAGTGAAGCAGCTCTCTCCTGCTGTCTGGGGAGTGAAGCAGCTCTCTCCTGCTATCTGGGGAGTGAAGCAGCTCTGTCCTGCTTTCTGAGGAGTGAAGCAGCTCTCTCCTGCTATATGGGGAGTGAAGGCTCTCTCCTACTGTTTGGGGAGTTAAGCAGCTCTCTCCTGCTCTATGGGGAGTGAAGCAAATCTCTCATGCTATCTGGGGAGTGAAGGATCTCTCCTGCTGACTGAGAACTGAAGCAACTCTCTCCTGCTGTCTGTGCAGTGAAGCAACTCTCTCCTGCTGTCTGGGGAGTGAAGCAGCTCTCTCGTGCTGTCTGGAGAGTGAAGCAGCTCTCTCTTGCTGTCTGGGGAGAGAGAGCTCTCTTCTGCTGTCAGGGGATTGAAGCAGCTCTCTCCTGCTGTCTGAGAATTGAAGTCTCTCTCCTGTTGTCTGGAGACTGAAGAACCACTCTCCTGCTGTATGGGGAGTGAAGGCTCTCTCATGCTATATGGGGAGTGAAGCAGCTCTCTTCTGCTGTCTGAGGACTGAAGCAACTCTCTCCTGCTGTCTGGGGAGTGAAGCAGCTCTCTCCTGCTGTCTGGGGAGTGAAGCAGCTCTCTCCTGCTGTCTGGGGAGTGAAGCAGCTCTCTCTTGCTGTCTGGGGAGTGAAGCAGCTCTCTCCTGCTGTCTGGGGAGTAAAGCAGCTCTCTCCTGCTGTCTGGGGAGTGAAGCAGCTCTCTCCTGCTGTCTGAGGAGTGAAGTCTCTCTCCTGCTGTCTGTGGAGTGAAGCAGCTCTCTCCTGCTCTCTGGGGAGTGAATCAGCTCTCTCCTGCTCTCTGGGGAGTGAAGCAACTCTCTCCTGAAATCTGTGCAGTGAAGCAGCTCTCTCCTGCTGTGTGGGGAGTGAAGCAGCTCTCTCCTGCTGTCTGGGGAGTGAAGCAGCTCTCTCCTGCTGTCTGGGGATTGAAGCAGCTCTCTCCTGCTGTGTGGGGAGTGAAGCAGCTCTCTCCTGCTGTCTGGGGAGTGAAGCAGCTCTCTCCTGCTGTCTGGGGATTGAAGCAGCTCTCTCCTGCTGTGTGGGGAGTGAAGCAGCTCTCTCTTGCTGTCTGGGGAGTGAAGCAGCTCTCTCTTGCTGTCTGGGGAGTAAAGCAGCTCTCTCCTGCTGTCTGGGGTGTGAAGCAGCTCTCTCCTGCTATATGGGGAGTGAAACAGCTCTCTCCTGCTCTATGGGGAGTGAAGGCTCTCTCCTGCTGTCTGAGGACTGAAGCAACTCTCTCCTGCTGTCTGTGCAGTGAAGCAGCTCTCTCGTGCTGTCTGGAGAGTGAAGCAGCTCTCTCCTACTGTCTGGGGAGAGAGAGCTCTCTTCTGCTGTCAGGGGATTGAAGCAATCTCTCATGCTGTCTGAGGAGTGAAGTCTCTCTCCTGCTGTCTGGGGAGTGAAGCAGCTCTCTCCTGCTGTCTGAGGAGTGAAGCAACTCTCTCCTGCTGTCTGGGGAGTGAGGCAACTCTCTCCTGCTGTCTGGGGAGTGAGGCAACTCTCTCCTGCTGTCTGGGGTGTGATTGCTCTCTCCTGCTTTCTGAGGACTGTAGCAACTGTCTCCTTCTGTCTGTGCAGTGAAGCAGCTCTCTCCTGCTGTGTGGGGAGTGAAGCAGCTCTCTCCTGCTCTCTGGGGAGTGAAGCAGCTCTCTCCTGCTGTCTGGGGATTGAAGCAGCTCTCTCCTGCTGTCTGGGGTGTGATTGCTCTCTCCTGCTGTCTGGGGATTGAAGCAGGTCTCTCCTGCTCTCTGGGGAGTGAAGCAGCTCTCTCCTGCTGTCTGGGGATTGAAGCAGCTCTCTCCTGCTGTCTGGGGAGTGAAGCAGCTCTCTCCTGCTCTCTGGGGAGTGAAGCAGCTCGCTCCTGCTGTCTGGGGATTGAAGCAGCTCTCTCCTGCTGTCTGGGGTGTGATTGCTCTCTCCTGCTGTCTGGGGATTGAAGCAGCTCTCTCCTGCTGTCTGGGGTGTGATTGCTCTCTCCTGCTGTCTGGGGATTGAAGCAGCTCTCTCCTGCTGTCTGGGGATTGAAGGCTCTCTCCTGCTGTCTGGGGAGTGAAGCAGCTCTCTCCTGCTTTCTGGGGAGTGAAGCAGCTCTCTCCTGCTGTCTGATGACTGAAACATCTCTCTCCAGCTTTCTGTGGAGTGAAGCAGCTCCCTTTAGCTCTCTGTGGGATGAAGCAATTCTCTCCTGCTGTCTTGGGAGTGAAGCAGCTCTCTCCTCCTGGGTGGGGTGTGAAGCAGCTCTCTGCTGCTCTCTGTGGAATGAGGAACCTCTCTCCTGCTGTCTGGGGTGTAAAGCAACTCTCTCCTGCAATTTGGGGATGGAAGGTGCTCTCCTGCTGTCTGGGGAGTGAAGGCTCTCTCCTGCTGTTTAGGGATTGAATCAGCCCTCTGCTTCTGTTTGGTGATTGTAGGCTCTCTCCTGTTTTCTGGGGAGAGAAGCAGCTCTCTCCTGCTCTCTGGGAAATGAAAGCTCTCACCTGCTGTCTGAGGAGTGAAGCAGCTCACACCTGCTGTCTGGGGAGTGAAGCAGCTCTCTTCTGCTGTATGGGGAGTGAAGCAGCTCACTCCTGCTGTCTGGGGAGTGAAGCAGCTCTCTCCTGCTGTCGGGGGAGTGAAGCAGCACTCTCCTGCTGTCTGGGGAGTGAAGCAACTCTCTCCTGCTGTCTGGGGATTGAAGCAGCTCTCTCCCGCTCTATGGGGTTTGAAGGCTCTCCATGCTGTCTGGGGAGTGAAGCAGCTCTCTCCTGCTGTCTGGGGAGTGAAGCAGCTCTCTCCTGCTGTCTGGGGAGTGAAGCAGCTCTCTCCTGCGGTCTGGTTAGTGAAGCACCTCTATCCTGCTGTCTGGGTAGTGAAGGCTCTCTCCTGCTGTCTGGGTAGTGAAGGCTCTCTCTTGCTATCTGGGGATTGAAGCAGCTCTCTCCTGCAATTTGGGGATTGAAGGCGCTCTCCTGCTCTTTGGGAAGTGAAGGCTCTCACCTGCTGTCTGGGGAGTGAAGGCTCTCTCCTGCTGTTTAGGGATTGAAGCAGCCCTCTGCTTCTGTTTGGTGATTGTAGGCTCTCTCCTGTTGTCTGGGGATTGAAGCAGCTCTCTCCTGCTCTCTGGGAAATGAAAGCTCTCACCTGCTGTCTGTGGAGTAAAGCAGCTCACACCTGCTGTCTGGGGAGTGAAGCAGCTCTCTCCTGCTGTCTGGGGAGTGAAGCAGCTCTCTCCTGCTGTCTGGGGATTGCAGTAGCTCTCTCCTGCTCTATGGGGGGTGAAGGGTCTCTCCTGCTGTCTGGGGAGTGAAGCAGCTCTCTCCTGCTGTCTGGGGAGAGTAGCAGCTCTCTCCTGCTGTCTGGGGAGTGAAGCAGCTCTCTCCTGCTGTCTGGGGAGAGTAGCAGCTCTCTCCTGCTGTGTGGGGATTGAAGCAGCTCTCTCCTGCTGTCTGGGGACTGCAGCAGCTCTCTCCTGCTGTCTGGGGAGTGAAGCAGCTCTCTCCTGCTGTCTGGGGAGTGAAGCAGCTCTCTCCTGCTGCCTGGGGAGTGAAGCAGCTCTTTCCTGCTGTCTGGTGATTGTAGCAGCTCTCTCCTGCTGTCTGGGGAGTGAAGCAGCACTTTCCTGCTGTCTGGTGAGTGTAGCAGCTCCCTCCTGATGTCTGTGGTTTGAGGAACCTCTCTCCTGTTGTCTGGGGATTAAAGAAGCTCTCTCCAACTGTCGGGGCATTGAAGGCTCTCTCCTGCTGTCTGGAGAGTGAAGTAGCTCTCTCCTGCCGTCTGGTGATTCAAGCCGCTCTCTCCTGCTGTCTAGGGAGTGAAGTAGCTCTCTCCTGCTGTCTAGGGAGTGTTGCAGCTCTCTCCTGCTATCTGGGCAGAGAAGCAGCTCTCTCCTGCTGTCTGGGGAGTGAAGGCTCGCTCCTGCTGTCTGAGGAGTGAAGAAGCTCTTTCCTGAAGTCTCTGCAGTCTCGTGAAGTCTTTGGAGTGAGGGATCTCTCCTGCTGTCTGTAGAGTGAAGCAGAACCCTCATGCTGTCTGGAGACTAAAGGCTCTATCCTGCTGTCTGTGAACTGAAGCAGCTCTCTCCTGCTGTATGGGGAGTGAAGCAGCTCTCTCCTGTTGTCTGGGATGTGAAGTAGCTCTCTCCTGCTGTCTGGGGAGTGAAGCAGCTCTCTCCTGCTGTCTGGGGAGTGAAGCAGCTCTCTCCTGCTGTCTGGGGAGTGAAGCAGCTCTCTACTGCTGTCTAGGCATTGAAGCATCTCTCTCTTATGATATGGGGAGTAAAGGTTCTATCCTGCTGTCTGGGGAGTGAAGTAGCTCTCTCCTGCTGTCTGGGGAGTGAGGCAGCTCTCTCCTGCTGTCTGCGGAGTGAAGCAGCTCTCTCCTGCAATTTGGGGAGTGAAGGCTCTCTCCTCCTCTCTGGGGAGTGCAGCAGCTCTCTCCTGCTGTCTGGGGAGTGAATCAGCTCTCCCCTGCTGTCTGGGGAGTGAAACAGCTCTCTCCTGCAATTTGGGGAGTGAAGGCTCTCACCTGCTATCTGAGGAGTGAAGGCTCTCTCCTGCTCTCTGGGGAGTGAAGGCTCTCTCCTGCTGTTTAGGTATTGAAGCAGCCCTCTCCTTCTGATGGTGATTGTAGGCTCTCTCCTGTTGTCTGGGGAGTGAAGCAGCTCTCTCCTGCTCTCTGGTAAATGAAAGCTCTCTCCTGCTGTCTGGGGAGTGAAGCAGCTCTCTCCTGCTGTCTGGGGAGAGAAGCAGCTCTCTCCTGCTGTCTGGGGAGTGAAGCAGCTCTCTCCTGCTTTCTGGGGAGTGACGGCTCTCTCCTGCTGTCTGGGGAGTGAGGAACCTCTCTCCTGTTGTCTGGGGATTATAGCAGCTCTCTCCGACTGTCTGGGGATTGAAGGCTCTCTCCTGCTGTCTGGGGAGTGAAGCAGCTCTCTCCTGCTGTCTGGTGATTCAAGCAGCTCTCTCCTGCTGTCTGGGGAGTGAAGCAGCTCTCTCCTGCTGTCTGAGGAGTGAAGCAGCTCTCTACTGCTGTGTGGGGAATGAAGCAGATCTCTCCTGCTGTCTGGGGAGTGAAGCAGCTCTCTCCTGCTGTCTGAGGAGTGAAGCAGCTCTCTCCTGCACTATGGGGGGTGAAGGGACTCTCCTGCTGTCTGGGGAGAGAAGCAGCTCTCTCCTGCTGTCTGGGGAGTGACGGCTCTCTCCTGCTGTCTGGGGAGTGAAGCAGCTCTCTCCTGCTGTCTGGGGAGTGAAGCAGCTCTCTCCAGCTATCTGGGGAGTGAAGCAACTCTCTCCTGCTGTCTGGGGAGTGAAGCAGCACTCTCCTGCTGTCTGGGGATTAAGCAGCTTTCTCCTGCTGTCTGGGGAGTGAAAGCTCTCTCCTGCTGTCTGAGGACTGAAGCAGCTCTCTCCTGCTGTCTGGGGAGTGAAGCAGCTCTCTCCTGCTGTCTGGCGAGTGAAGCAGCTCTCTCCTGCAGTCTGAGGATTGAAGCAGCTCTCTCCAACAATTTGGGGAGTGAAGGCTCTCTCCTTCTGTCTGGGGACTGCAGCAGCTCTCTCCAACAATTTGGGGAGTGAAGGCTCTCTCCTTCTGTCTGGGGACTGCAGCAGCTCTCTCCTGCTGTCTGGGGAGTGAAGCAGCTCTCTCCTGCTGTCTGGGGAGTGAAGCAGCTCTCTCCTGCTGCCTGGGGATTGAAGCTGCTCTTTCCTGCTCTCTGGTGAGTGTAGCAGCACCCTCCTGCTGTCTGGCAAGTGAAGGCTCTCTCCTACTGTGTGGGGAGTGAAGCAGTTCTCTCCTGCTGTCTGTGGAGTGAGGAACCTCTCTCCTGTTGTCTGGGGATTATAGCAGCTCTCTCCGACTGTCTGGGGATTGAAGGCTCTCTCCTGCTGTCTGAGGACTGAAGCAGCTCTCTCCTGCTGTCTAGGGAGTGAAGTAGCTCTCTCCTGCTGTCTAGGGAGTGTTGCAGCTCTCTCCTGCTATCTGGGCAGAGAAGCAGCTCTCTCCTGCTGTCTGGGGAGTGAAGGCTTGCTGCTGCTGTCTGGGGAGTGAAGAAGCTCTTTCCTGAAGTCTCTGCAGTCTCATGTAGTCTTTGGAGTGAGGGATCTCTCCTGCTGTCTGTAGAGTGAAGCAGAACCCTCATGCTGTCTGGAGACTTAAGGCTCTATCCTGCTGTCTGTGAACTGAAGCAGCTCTCTCCTGCTGTCTGGGGTGTGGAGCAGCTCTCTCCTGCTGTCTGGGGAGTGAATATTTTCCCCTGCTGTCTGGAGAGTGAAGCAGCTCTCTCCTGCTTTCTGGGGAGTGAAGCAGCTCTCTCCTGCTGTCTGGGGAGTGAAGCAGCTCTCTCCTGCTTTCTGGGGAGTGAAGCAGCTCTCTCCTGCTGTCTGGGGAGTGAAGCAGCTCTCTACTGCTGTCTGGGGAGTGAAGCAGCTCTCTACTGCTGTCTAGGCATTGAAGCATCTCTCTCTTATGATATGGGGAGTAAAGGTTCTATCCTGCTGTCTGGGGAGTGAAGTAGCTCTCTCCTGCTGTCTGGGGAGTGAGGCAGCTCTCTCCTGCTGTCTGCGGAGTGAAGCAGCTCTCTCCTGCTGTCTGGGGAGTGAAGCAGCTCTCTCCTGCAATTTGGGGAGTGAAGGCTCTCTCCTCCTCTCTGGGGAATGCAGCAGCTCTCTCCTGCTGTCTGGGGAGTGAATCAGCTCTCCCCTGCTGTCTGGGGAGTGAAGCAGCTCTCTTCTGCTCTCTGGTGAGTGTAGCAGCTCTCTCCTGCTGTCTGGCGAGTGAAGCAACTCTCTCCTACTGTGTGGGGAGCGAAGCAGCTCTCACCTGCTGTCTCGTGATTCAAGCAGCTCTCTCCTGCTGTCTAGGGAGTGAAGGCTCTGTCCTCCTGTCTGGGGAGTGAAGGCTCTCTCCAGCTGTCTGTGGAGTGAAGGCTCTCTCCTGCTGTCTGGGGAGGGAAGGCTCTCTCCTGCTGTCTGGGGAGTGAAGGCTCTGTCCTCCTGTCAGGGGAGTGAATCAGCTCTCTCCTGCTGTGTGGGGAGCGTAGCATCTCTCTCCTGCTGTCTGGAGAGTGAAGCAACTCTCTCTTGCTGTCTGGCGATTGAAGCAACTCTCTCCTGCTGTCTGGCGAGTGACGCAACTCTCTCCTCCTGTGTGGGGAGTGAAGGCTCTCTCCTGCTGTCTGTGGAGTGAGGAACCTCTCTCCTGCTGTCTGGGGATTATAGCAGCTCTCTCCGTCTGTCTGGGGATTGAAGGCTCTCTCCTGCTGTCTGAGGATTGAAAGCTCTCTCCGACTCTCTGGGGTTTGAAGAAGATCTCTCCTGTTGTCTGAGGAGTGAAGCAGCTCTCTCATGCTCTCTGGGAAATGAAAGCTCTCACATGCTGTCTGTGGAGTGAGGAACCTCTCTCCTGCTGTCTGGGGAGTGAAGCAGCTCTATCCTGCTGTCTGGGGAGTGAAGGCTCTCTCCTGCTGTCTGGGGACTGCAGCAGCTCTCTCCTGCTGTCTGGGGAGTGAAGCAGCTCTCTCCTGCTGTCTGGGGAGTGACGGCTCTCTCCTGCTGTCTGGGGAGTGAAGCATACCTGCTGCTCTCTGGGGTGTGAAGCAGCTTTCTCCTGCTGTCAGGAGAGTGAAGCAGCTCTCTCCTGCTGTCTGGGAAATGAAAGCTCTCACATGCTGTCTGTGGAGTGAGGAACCTCTCTCCTGCTGTATGGGGAGGGAAGCAGCTCTCTCCTGCTGACTGGGGAATGAATGCTCTCTCCTGCTGTCTGTGGGGTGAAGCAGCTGTCTCCTGCTGTCTGGGGAGTGAAGCAGCTCTCTCCAGCTGTCTGGGGAGTGAAGGCTCTGTCCTGCTCCCTGGGTAGTGAAGCAATTCTCTCCTGCTGTCTGTGGAGTGAAGGCTCTCTTCAGCTGTCTGGGGAGTGAAGACTCTCTCCTGCTGTCTGGGGAGTGACGGCTCTCTTCAGCTGTCTGGGGAGTGAAGACTCTCTCCTGCTGTCTGGGGAGGGAAGGATCTCTCCTGCTGTCTGTGGAGTGACAGCTCTGTCCTCTTGTCTGGGGAGTGAATCAGCTCTCTCCTGCTGTCTGGCGATTGAAGCAGCTCTCTCCTGCTGTCTGGAGAGTGAAGCAACTCTCTCCTGCTGTCTGGCGATTGAAGCAGCTCTCTCCTGCTGTCTGTGGAGTGAGGAACCTCTCTCCTGCTGTCTGGGGATTTTAGCAGCTCTCTGCAACTGTCTGGGGATTGAAGGCTCTCTCCTGCTGTTTGGGGATTGAGTCATATCTCCTGCTCTCTGAGGAGTGAAGCAGCTCTCTCCTGCTCTCTGGGAAATGAAAGCTCTCACATGCTGTCTGTGGAGTGATGAACCTCTCTCTTGCTGTATGGGGAGTGAAGGCACTCTCCTGCTGTCTGGAGTTTGAAGCAGCTCACTCCTGCTCTTTTGGGAGTTCAGGGTCTGTTCAGCTGTCTGGGGAATGAAGCAGCTCTCTCCTGCTGTCTTGGGAGTGTAGCAGCTCTTTCCTGCTGTCTGGGGAGTGAAGCAGCTCTTTCCTGCTGTCTGGGGAGTGAAGCAGCTCTCTCCTGCTGTTTGGGGAGTGAAGGCGCTCTCCTGCTGTCTGGGGAGTGAAGCAACTCTCTCCTGCTGTCTGGGGAGTGAAGTCTCTCTCCTGTTGTTTGGGGAGTGAAGCAGCTCTGTCCTGCTGTCTGGGGAGTGAAGCAGCTCTCTCCTGCTGTCTGTGGAGTGAATGCTCTCTTCTGCTGTTTGGGGATTGAAGGAAATCTCCTGCTCTCTGGGGAGTGAAGTAGCTTTCTCCTGCTGTCTGGGGAGGGAAGCAGCTCCCTCCTGCTGACTGGGGAGCGATTACTCTCTTCTGCTGTCTGGGGATTGAAGGATATCTCCTGCTGTCTGGGGAGTGTAGCAGCTTTCTCCTGCTGTCTGGGGAGTGATTGCTCTCTCCTGCTGTCTGGGGAATGAAGCAGCTTTTTCTGGCTGTCTGGGAAATGAAAGCTCTCACCAGCTGTCTGAGGAGTGATGAGGCTCACTCCTGCTGTTTGGGAAGTGAAGCAGCTCTCTCCTGCTGTCTGTGGGGCGAAGCAGCTCTCTCCTCCTGTCTGGGGAGTGAACGTTCTCTCCAGCTGTCTGGGGAGTGAAGCAGCTCTCTGCTGCTCTCTGGGGAGTGAAGCAGCTCTCTTCTGCTGTCTGGGGTGTGAAGCAGCTCTCTCCTGCTGTCTGGGGAGTGAAGCATCTCTCTCCTGCTGTCTGGGGAGTGAAGCACCTCTCTCCTGCTGTCTGGGGAGTGAAGCAGCTCTTCCAGCTCTCTGTGGGGTGAAGCAGCTGTCTCCTCCTGTCTGGGGAGTGAAGCAGATCTCTCCTGCTGTCTAGGGATTGAAGTAGCTCTGGCTAAACATCTGCGGAGTGAAGGCTCTCTCCTGCTGTCTAGAGAGTGAAGCAGCTCTCTCCTTCTGTTTGGTGCTTATCGTCTCTCTCCTGCTGTCTGGCAAGTAAAGCAATTCTCTCCTCCTGTGTGGTGAGTGAAGCAGCTCTCTCCTGCTGTCTTGGGAGTGAAGCAGCTCTCTCCTGCTGTCTTGGGAGTGAAGCAGCTCTCTCCTGCTGTCTGATGAGTGAAGCAGCTCTCTCCTGCTGTCTGGGGAGTGAAGCAGCTCTCTCCTGCTGTCTGGGGAGTGAATCAGCCCTCTGCTGCTGGCTGGGGAGTGAAGCAGCTCTCTCCTTCTGTCTGGGGAGTGAAGCAGCTCTCTTCTGCTGTCTCGGGAGTGAAGCAGCTCTCTCCTTCTGTCTGGGGAGTGAATCAGCTCTCTCCTGCTGTCTCGGGAGTGAAGCAGCTCTCTCCCTCTGTCTGGGGAGTGAATCAGCCCTCTGCTGCTGGCTGGGGAGTGAAGCAGCTCTCTCCTGCTGTTTCTGGAGTGAAGCAGCTCTGTCCCGCTGTTTCGGGAGTGAAGGCTCTCTTCTGCTGTCTCGGGAGTGAAGCAGCTCTCTCCCTCTGTCTGGGGAGTGAAGCAGCTCTCTCCTGCTGTTTGGTGAGTGAAGGCTCTCTCCTGCTGTCTGGATTGTGAAGCAGCTCTCTGCTTTTGTCTGGGGAGTGAAGCAGCTCTCTCCTGCTGTCTGGGGAGTGAAGCAGCTCTCTCCTGCTGTCTGGGGAGTGAAGCAGCTCTCTCCTGCTGTCTGGGGAGTGAAGCAGCTCTCTCCTGCTGTCTGGGGAGTGAAGCAGCTCTCTCCTTTTGTCTGGGGAGTGAAGCAGTTCTCTCCTGCTGTCTGGGGAGTGAAGCCGCTCTCTCCAACTGTCTGGGGATTCAAGCAGCTCTCTCGTGCTGTCTGGTGATTGAATGCTCTCTCCTGCTGTCTAGTGAGTGAATGCTCTGTCCTGCTATCTGGCGAGTGAAGCAGCTCTGTCCTTCTGTTTGGTGATTGAAGGCTCTCTCCTGCTGTCTGCAGTGTGAAGCAGCTCTCTCCTGCTGTCTGCAGTGTGAAGCAGCTCTCTGCTGCTTTTTGGGGACTGAAGGCTCTCTCCTGCTGTCTGTGGAGTGAAGGCTCTCTCCTGCTGTCTGGGGATTGAAGCAGATCTCAGCTGCTGTATGGGTAGTGAAGCAGCTCTCTCCTGCAATTTGGGGAGCGAAGACTCTCTCCTGCTGTCTGGGGAGTGAAGCAGCTCTCTCCTGCTGTCTGGGGAGAGAAGCAGCTCTCTCCTGCTGTCTGGGGAGAGAAGCAGCTCTCTCCTGCTGTCTGGGGAGAGAAGCAGCTCTCTCCTGCTGTCTGGGGAGAGAAGCAGCTCTCTCCTGCTGTCTGGTGAGTGAAGCAGCTCTCTCCTGCTGTCTGGGTAGAGAAGTCGCTCTCTCCTGCTGACTGGGAAGTGAAGCATCTCACTCCTGCTGTCTGTTGAGTGAAGCAGCTCTCTCCTGATCTCTGGGGAGTGAAGCAGCTCTCTCCTGCTGTCTGGGGATTAAAGCAGCTCTCTCCTGATCTCTGGGGAGTGGAGCAGCTCTCTCCTGCTGTCTGTGGAGTGAGGAAACCCTCTCTTGCTGTCTGGGGAGTGAAGCAGCTCTCTCCTGCTGTTTGGGGAGTGAAGGCTCTCTCCTGCTGTCTGGAGTGTGATGCAGCTCTCTCCTGCTGTCTGCGGAGTGAAGCAGCTCTCTCGTGCTCTCAGGATAGTGAAGGCTCTCTCCTGTTCTCTGGGGAGTGAAGCAGCTCTCTCCTGCTGTCTCGGGAGTGAAGCAGCTCTCTCCCTCTGTCTGGGGAGTGAATCAGCCCTCTGCTGCTGGCTGGGGAGTGAAGCAGCTCTCTCCTGCTGTTTCTGGAGTGAAGCAGCTCTGTCCCGCTGTTTCGGGAGTGAAGGCTCTCTTCTGCTGTCTCGGGAGTGAAGCAGCTCTCTCCCTCTGTCTGGGGAGTGAATCAGCTCTCTCCTGCTGTCTCGGGAGTGAAGCAGCTCTCTCCCTCTGTCTGGGGAGTGAATCAGCCCTCTGCTGCTGGCTGGGGAGTGAAGCAGCTCTTCCAGCTCTCTGTGGGGTGAAGCAGCTGTCTCCTCCTGTCTGGGGAGTGAAGCAGCTCTCTTCTGCTGTCTCGGGAGTGAAGCAGCTCTCTCCTGCTGTCTCGGGAGTGAAGCAGCTCTCTCCCTCTGTCTGGGGAGTGAATCAGCCCTCTGCTGCTGGCTGGGGAGTGAAGCAGCTCTTCCAGCTCTCTGTGGGGTGAAGCAGCTGTCTCCTCCTGTCTGGGGAGTGAAGCAGATCTCTCCTGCTGTCTGGGGAGTGAAGGCTCTCTCCTGCTGTCTGGGGAGTGACGGCTCTCTCCTGCTGTCTTGTGAGTGAGTGTTCTCTCCTGCTGTCTGGATTGTGAAGCAGCTCTCTGGTTTTGTCTGGGGAGTGAAGCAGCTCTCTCCTGCTGTCTGGGGAGTGAAGCAGCTCTCTCCTGCTGTCTGGGGAGTGAAGCAGCTCTCTCCTGCTGTCTGGGGAGTGAAGCAGCTCTCTCCTGCTGTCTGGGGAGTGAAGCAGCTCTCTCCTGCTGTCTGGGGAGTGAAGCAGCTCTCTCCTGCTGTCTGGGGAGTGAAGCAGCTCTCTCCTTTTGTCTGGGGAGTGAAGCAGTTCTCTCCTGCTGTCTGGGGAGTGAAGCCGCTCTCTCCAACTGTCTGGGGATTCAAGCAGCTCTCTCGTGCTGTCTGGTGATTGAATGCTCTCTCCTGCTGTCTAGTGAGTGAATGCTCTGTCCTGCTATCTGGCGAGTGAAGCAGCTCTGTCCTTCTGTTTGGTGATTGAAGGCTCTCTCCTGCTGTCTGCAGTGTGAAGCAGCTCTCTGCTGCTTTTTGGGGACTGAAGGCTCTCTCCTGCTGTCTGTGGAGTGAAGGCTCTCTCCTGCTGTCTGGGGATTGAAGCAGATCTCAGCTGCTGTATGGGTAGTGAAGCAGCTCTCTCCTGCAATTTGGGGAGCGAAGACTCTCTCCTGCTTTCTGGGGAGTGAAGCAACTCTCTCCTCCTGTGTGGCGAATGAAGCAGCTCTCTCCTTTAGTTCGTGGAGCGAACACTCTCACCTGCTGTCTGGAGAGTGAAGCAGCTCTCTCCTGCAGTTTGGGGAGTGAAGCATCTCACTCCTGCTGTCTGTTGAGTGAAGCAGCTCTCTCCTGCTGTCTGGGGATTAAAGCAGCTCTCTCCTGATCTCTGGGGAGTGAAGCAGCTCTCTCCTGCTGTCTGGGGATTAAAGCAGCTCTCTCCTGATCTCTGGGGAGTGGAGCAGCTCTCTCCTGCTGTCTGTGGAGTGAGGAAACCCTCTCTTGCTGTCTGGGGAGTGAAGCAGCTCTCTCCTGCTGTTTGGGGAGTGAAGGCTCTCTCCTGCTGTCTGGAGTGTGATGCAGCTCTCTCCTGCTGTCTGCGGAGTGAAGCAGCTCTCTCGTGCTCTCAGGATAGTGAAGGCTCTCTCCTGTTCTCTGGGGAGTGAAGCAGCTCTCTCCTGCTGTCTCGGGAGTGAAGCAGCTCTCTCCTGCTGTCTGGGGAGTGAATCAGCTCTCTCCTGCTGTCTCGGGAGTGAAGCAGCTCTCTCCCTCTGTCTGGGGAGTGAATCAGCCCTCTGCTGCTGACTGGGGAGTGAAGCAGCTCTCTCCTTCTGTCTGGGGAGTGAATCAGCTCTCTCCTGCTGTCTCGGGAGTGAAGCAGCTCTCTCCCTCTGTCTGGGGAGTGAATCAGCCCTCTGCTGCTGGCTGGGGAGTGAAGCAGCTCTCTCCTGCTGTTTCTGGAGTGAAGCATCTCTGTCCCGCTGTTTCGGGAGTGAAGGCTCTCTTCTGCTGTCTCGGGAGTGAAGCAGCTCTCTCCCTCTGTCTGGGGAGTGAATCAGCCCTCTGCTGCTGGCTGGGGAGTGAAGCAGCTCTTCCAGCTCTCTGTGGGGTGAAGCAGCTGTCTCCTCCTGTCTGGGGAGTGAAGCAGCTCTCTTCTGCTGTCTCGGGAGTGAAGCAGCTCTCTCCTGCTGTCTCGGGAGTGAAGCAGCTCTCTCCCTCTGTCTGGGGAGTGAATCAGCCCTCTGCTGCTGGCTGGGGAGTGAAGCAGCTCTCTCCTTCTGTCTGGGGAGTGAAGCAGCTCTCTTCTGCTGTCTCGGGAGTGAAGCAGCTCTCTCCTTCTGTCTGGGGAGTGAATCAGCTCTCTCCTGCTGTCTCGGGAGTGAAGCAGCTCTCTCCCTCTGTCTGGGGAGTGAATCAGCCCTCTGCTGCTGGCTGGGGAGTGAAGCAGCTCTCTCCTGCTGTTTCTGGAGTGAAGCAGCTCTGTCCCGCTGTTTCGGGAGTGAAGGCTCTCTTCTGCTGTCTCGGGAGTGAAGCAGCTCTCTCCCTCTGTCTGGGGAGTGAATCAGCTCTCTCCTGCTGTCTCGGGAGTGAAGCAGCTCTCTCCCTCTGTCTGGGGAGTGAATCAGCCCTCTGCTGCTGGCTGGGGAGTGAAGCAGCTCTTCCAGCTCTCTGTGGGGTGAAGCAGCTGTCTCCTCCTGTCTGGGGAGTGAAGCAGCTCTCTTCTGCTGTCTCGGGAGTGAAGCAGCTCTCTCCTGCTGTCTGGGGAGAGACGGCTCTCTCCTGCTGTCTTGTGAGTGAGTGTTCTCTCCTGCTGTCTGGGGAGTGAAGGCTCTCACCTGCTTTCTGGGGAGTGAAGCAACTCTCTCCTGCTGTCTCGGGAGTGAAGCAGCTCTCTCCCTCTGTCTGGGGAGTGAATCAGCTCTCTCCTGCTGTCTCGGGAGTGAAGCAGCTCTCTCCCTCTGTCTGGGGAGTGAATCAGCCCTCTGCTGCTGGCTGGGGAGTGAAGCAGCTCTTCCAGCTCTCTGTGGGGTGAAGCAGCTGTCTCCTCCTGTCTGGGGAGTGAAGCAGCTCTCTTCTGCTGTCTCGGGAGTGAAGCAGCTCTCTCCTGCTGTCTCGGGAGTGAAGCAGCTCTCTCCCTCTGTCTGGGGAGTGAATCAGCCCTCTGTTGCTGGCTGGGGAGTGAAGCAGCTCTTCCAGCTCTCTGTGGGGTGAAGCAGCTGTCTCCTCCTGTCTGGGGAGTGAAGCAGATCTCTCCTGCTGTCTGGGGAGTGAAGCAGCTCTCTCCTGCTGTCTGGGGAGAGACGGCTCTCTCCTGCTGTCTTGTGAGTGAGTGTTCTCTCCTGCTGTCTGGGGAGTGAAGGCTCTCACCTGCTTTCTGGGGAGTGAAGCAACTCTCTCCTGCTGTCTGCGGAGTGAAGCAGCTCTCTCCTGCTGTCTGGGGAGTGAAGCAGCTCTCTCCTGCAGTTTGGGGAGCGAAGACTCTCTCCTGCTGCCTGGGGAATGAAGCAGCTCTCTCCTGCTGTCTGGGGAGTGAAGCAGCTCTCTCCTGCTGTCTGGGGAGTGAAGCAGCTCTCTGCTGCTGTCTGGGGAGTGAAGCAGCTCTCTGCTGCTGTCTGGGGAGTGAAGCAGCTCTCTCCTGCTGTCTGGGGAGTGAAGCAGCTCTCTCCTGCTGTCTGGGGAGTGAAGCAGCTCTCTCCTGCTGTCTGGGGATTGAAGCAGCTCTCACCTGCTGTCTCGGGAGTGAATCAGCTCTCTCCTGATCTCTGGGGAGTGAAGCAGCTCTCTCCTGCTGTCTTGGGAGTGAAGGCTCTGTCCTGCTTTCTGGGGAGTGAATGCTCTCTCCTGCTGTCTGGCGAGTGAAGCAGCTCTCTCCTCCTGTCTGGGGAGTGAAGCAGCTCTCTCCTGCTGTCTGTGGAGTGAGGAACCTCTCTCCTGCTGTCTGGTGAGTGAAGTCTCTCTCCTGCTCTCTGGCGACTGAAGGTTCTGTCCTGCTGTCTGGGTAGTGAAGGTTCTCTCCTGCTGACTGACCAGTGAGGCTAACTCCTGCTGTCTGGGGAATGAAGCAGCTCTCTCCTGCAATTTGTGGAGTGAAGACTCTCTCCTGCTGTCTGGGGAGTGAAGCAACTCTCTCCTGCTGTCTGGGGAGTGAAGCAACTCTCTCCTGCTGTCTGGGGAGTGAAGCAACTCTCTCCTGCTGTCTGGGGAGTGAAGCAACTCTCTCCTGCTGTCTGGGGAGTGAAGCAACTCTCTCCTGCTGTCTGGGGAATGAAGCAGCTCTCTCCTGCAATTTGGGGAGCGAAGACTCCCTCCTGCTGTCTTATGAGTGAAGCAGCTTTATCCTGCTATCTGGGGAGTGAAGTGATCTCTCATGCTGTCTGGAGAGCGAAGCAGCTCTCTCATTCTTTCTCGAGAGTGAAGGCTCTCTCCTGCTGTCTGTGTGTGAAGCAGCTCTCTCCTGCTCTCTGGGGTGTGAAGCGACTCCCTCCTGCTGAATTGGGAGTGAAGGTTCTGTCCTGCTCTCTGGCGAGTGAAGCAGCTCTCTCATGCTGTCTGGGGAGTGAAGCAGCTCTCTGCTGCAATTTGGGGAGCGAAGAATCTCTCCTGCTGTCTGGGGAGTGAGGAACCTCTCTCCTGCTGTCTGGGGATTAAAGCAGGTTCTCTCCTGCTGGCGGGGGAGTGAAGGCTCTCTTTTGCTGTTTGGGGAGTGAAGGCTCTCTCCTGCTGTCTGGTGAGTGAAGTATCTCTTTTGCTCTCTGGCGACTGAAGGTTCTGTCCTGCTGTCTGGGTAGTGAAGGTTCTCTGCTGCTGACTGACTAGTGAGGCTAACTCCTGCTGTCTGGGGAATGAAGCAGCTCTCTCCTGCAATTTGGGGAGCGAAGACTCTCTCCTCCTGTCAGGGGAGTGAAACAACTCTCTCCTCCTGTCTGGGGAGTGAAGCAACTCTCTCCTGCTGTCTGTGGAGTGAGGATCCTCTCTCCTGCTGTCTGGGGAGTGAAGGCTCTCTTTTGCTGTCTGGGTAGTGAAGGTTCTCTCCTGCTGACTGACCAGTGAGGCTAACTCCTGCTGTCTGGGGAATGAAGCAGCTCTCTCCTGCAATTTGTGGAGCGAAGACTCTCTCTTGCTGTCTGGGCAGTGAAGCAGCTCTCTCCTCCTGTCTGGGGAGTGAAGCAACTCTCTCCTGCTGTCTGGGGAGTGAAGCAGCTCTCTCCTCTTGTCTGGGGAGTGAAGCAACTCTCTCCTGCTGTCTGGTGAGTGAAGCAGCTCTCTCCTGCAATTTGTGGAGCGAAGACTCCCTCCTGATCTCTGGGGATTGAAGCAGCTCTCTCCTGCTGTCTGGCACGTAAAGCAACTCTCTCCTCCTGTGTGGGGAGTGAAGCAGCTCTCTCCTGCTATCTGTGGAGTGAGGAACCTCTCTCCTGCTGTATGAGGAGTGAAGGCTCTCTCCTGCTGTCTTGGGAGTGAAGCAGCTCTCTCCTGCTGTCTGGGGAGTGAAGGCTCTCCCTGCTGTCTGGGGAGTGAAGCAGCTCTCCCCTGCTGTCTGGGGAGTGAAGCAGCTCCCTCCTGCTGTCTGTGCAGTGAAGCATCTCTCTCCTGCTGTCTGTGCAGTGAAGCATCTCTCTCCTGCTGTCTGGGTTGTGAAGCAGCTCTCTCCTGCTGTCTGGGTTGTGAAGCAGCACTGGCCTGCTGTCTGTTCAGTGAAGGCTCTCTCCTGCTGTCTTGGGAATGAATCAGCTCCTTCCTGCTGTCTGGGGAGTGAAGCAGCTCTCTCCTGCTGGGGAGTGAAGGCTCTATCCTGCTGTCTGGGGTGTGTAGGCTCTCTCCTGTCTCTGGGGAGTGAAGCAGCTCTTTCCTGCTGTCTTGTGAGTGAAGCAGCTTTATCCTGCTATCTGGGGAGTGAAGTGATCTCTCATGCTGTCTGGAGAGTGAAGCAGCTCTCTCATTCTTTCTCGAGAGTTAAGGGTCTCTCCTGCTGTCTGTGTGTGAAGCAGCTCTCTCCTGCTCTCTGGGGTGTGAAGCGACTCCCTCCTGCTGTCTGGGGAGTGAAGGCTCTGTTCTGCTCTCTGGGGAGTGAATGCTCTCTCCTGCTGTCTGGCGAGTGAAGCAGCTCTCTCCTGCAATTTGGGGAGCGAAGACTCCCTCCTCCTGTCTGGGGAGTGAAGCAGCTCTCTCCTGCAATTTGTGGAGCGAAGACTCTCTCTTGCTGTCTGGGCAGTGAAGCAGCTCTCTCCTCCTGTCTGGGGAGTGAAGCAGCTCTCTCCTGCTGTCTGGGGAGTGAAGCAGCTCTCTCCTCTTGTCTGGGGAGTGAAGCAACTCTCTCCTGCTGTCTGGTGAGTGAAGCAGCTCTCTCCTGCAATTTGTGGAGCGAAGACTCCCTCCTGATCTCTGGGGATTGAAGCAGCTCTCTCCTGCTGTCTGGCACGTAAAGCAACTCTCTCCTCCTGTGTGGGGAGTGAAGCAGCTCTCTCCTGCTATCTGTGGAGTGAGGAACCTCTCTCCTGCTGTATGAGGAGTGAAGGCTCTCTCCTGCTGTCTTGGGAGTGAAGCAGCTCTCTCCTGCTGTCTGGGGAGTGAAGGCTCTCCCTGCTGTCTGGGGAGTGAAGCAGCTCTCCCCTGCTGTCTGGGGAGTGAAGCAGCTCCCTCCTGCTGTCTGTGCAGTGAAGCATCTCTCTCCTGCTGTCTGGGTTGTGAAGCAGCTCTCTCCTCCTGTCTGGGTTGTGAAGCAGCACTGGCCTGCTGTCTGTTGAGTGAAGGCTCTCTCCTGCTGTCTTGGGAATGAATCAGCTCCTTCCTGCTGTCTGGGGAGTGAAGCAGCTCTCTCCTGCTGGGGAGTGAAGGCTCTATCCTGCTGTCTGGGGTGTGTAGGCTCTCTCCTGTCTCTGGGGAGTGAAGCAGCTCTTTCCTGCTGTCTTGTGAGTGAAGCAGCTTTATCCTGCTATCTGGGGAGTGAAGTGATCTCTCATGCTGTCTGGAGAGTGAAGCAGCTCTCTCATTCTTTCTCGAGAGTTAAGGGTCTCTCCTGCTGTCTGTGTGTGAAGCAGCTCTCTCCTGCTCTCTGGGGTGTGAAGCGACTCCCTCCTGCTGTCTGGGGAGTGAAGGCTCTGTTCTGCTCTCTGGGGAGTGAATGCTCTCTCCTGCTGTCTGGCGAGTGAAGCGGCTCTCTCCTGCAATTTGGGGAGCGAAGACTCCCTCCTCCTGTCTGGGGAGTGAAGCAGCTCTCTCCTGCAATTTGGGGTGCGAAGACTCTCTCCTGCTGTCTGGGGAGTGAAGGCTCTCTCCTCCTGTGTGGGGAGTGAAGCAGCTCTCTCCTGCTGTCTGGGGAGTGAGGAACCTCTCTCCTGCTGTCTGGGGATTAAAGCAGGTTCTCTCCTGCTGGCGGGGGAGTGAAGGCTCTCTTTTGCTGTCTGGGAAGTGAAGGCTCTCTTTTGCTGTCTGGGGTGTGAAGGCTCTCTCCTGCTGTCTGGTGAGTGAAGTCTCTCTCCTGCTCTCTGGCGACTGAAGGTTCTGTCCTGCTGTCTGGGTAGTGAAGGTTCTCTGCTGCTGACTGACTAGTGAGGCTAACTCCTGCTGTCTGGGGAATGAAGCAGCTCTCTCCTGCAATTTGGGGAGCGAAGACTCTCTCCTGCTGTCAGGGGAGTGAAACAACTCTCTCCTGCTGTCTGGGGAGTGAGGAACCTCTCTCCTGCTGTCTGGGGAGCGAAGACTCTCTCTTGCTGTCTGGGGAGTGAAGCAGCTCTCTCCTCCTGTCTGGGGAGTGAAGCAACTCCCTCCTGATCTCTGGGGATTGAAGCAGCTCTCTCCTGCTGTCTGTGGAATGAGGAACCTCTCTCCTGCTGTCTTGGGAGTGAAGCAGCTCTCTCCTGCTTTTTCGGGAGTTAAGGGTCTGTTCAGCTGTCTGGGGATTGAAGCACATCTGTCCTAAGTTCTGGGGAGCGAAGCAGCTCTCCCCTGCTCTCTGGCGAGTAAAGCAACTCTTTCCTCATGTGTGGGGAGTGAAGCAGCTCTCTCCTGCAATTTGGGGATTGAAGGCTCTCTCCTGCTGTCTGGGGAGTGAATGCTCTCTCCTGCTGTCTAGAGAGTGAAGCAGCTCTCTCCTATTCTCTTTGCAGTGAAGTCTCACTCCTGCTGTCTGGAGAGAAGTAGCTCTCTCCTGCTGTCTGGGGAGTGAAGCAGCTCTCTCCTGCTGTCTGGGGAGTGAAGCAGCTCTCTCCTGCTGTCTGGGTAGTGAAGCAGCTCTCTCCTGCTGTCTGGGTAGTGAAGCAGCTCTCTCCTGCTGTCTGGGGAGTGAATGCTTTTTTGAATTTTTTGAGGAGGTGACCAGGTGTGTAGATGATGGTAGTGCAGTTGATGTAGTTCATATGGAATTCAGCAAAGCCTTTGACAAGGTCCCACATGGGAGACTTATAAAGAAGGCAAAGGCACATGGGATACAGGGTAATTTGATAAGGTGGATTCAAAATTGGCTTAGTTGTAGGAGACAGAGGGTGATGACAGACGGATGCTTTAGTGACTGGAAGCCAGTGTCCAGTGGCGTACCACAGGGATCTGTGCTGGGTCCCCTATTATTTGTCATTTATATTAATGACATAGATGACTATGTGTGGGGTAGGATTGGTAAGTTTGCGGATGACACAAAGATTGGCCGGGTGGTTAACAGTGAGGTTGAGTATCTTGGGCTACAGGAAGATATAGATGGGATGGTCAAATGGGCAGATAAGTGGCAGATGGAATATAACCCTGAAAAGTGTGGGGTGATACACTTTGGAAGAAGTAATTTGACAAGGAAGTATTCAATGAACAGCATGGCACTAGGGAGTTCTGAGGAACAAAGGGTCATTGGCATGTGTGTCCATAAATCTCTGAAGGTGGAGGAGCATTTTAGTGGGGTGGTGAAAAAGGCATATGGGACACTTGCCTTTATCAATCGAGGCATAGATTACAAAAGCAGGGGAGGTCATGTTGGAGTTGTATAGAACCTTGGTGAGGCCACAGCTGGAGTACTGTGTACAGTTCTGGTCGCCACATTATAGGAAGGATGTGATTGCACTGGAGAGGGTGCAGAGGAGATTCACCAGGATGTTGCCTGGGATGAAACATTTAAGTTATGAAGAGACGTTGGATAGACTTGGGTTGTTTTCGTTGGAGCAGAGGAGACTGAGGGGTGACCTGATCGAGGTGTACAAGATTATGAGGGGCATGGACAGGGTGGATAGGGAGCAGCTGTTCTCCTTAGTTGAAGGGTCAGTCACAAGGGGACATAAGTTCAAGTTGAGGGGCAGGAGGTTTAGGGGGATGTGAGGAAAAACCTTTTTACCCAGAGGTTGGTGACGGTCTGGAATGCACTGCCTGGGAGGGTGGTGGAGGCGGGTTACCTCACAACCTTTAAAAAGTACCTGGATGAGCACTTGGCACATCATAACATTCAAGGCTATGGGCCAAGTGCTGGTCAATAGGGTTAGGTAGGTACGTCAGGTGTTTCTTACATGTCAGTGCAGACTCGATGGGCCAAAGGGCCTCTTCTGCACTGTGTGATTTTGTGATTCTGTGAAGACTGATGTGAAGTATTCATCCAACACTTTAGCGATATCCTCTGGCTCCACCCATAGATTTCCCCCTCATGGGCCCTACTCTTTCCCTGGTTATCCTCTTCCCATTGATATACTTCGAGAATATCTTGGAATTTTCCCTACTTTTACCAGCCAGAGCTTTCTCATATCCCCTCCTTGCTCTCCTAATTGCTTTCTTCCCAGAGATGCGGGATGAAAATCCCAATGGAGTTTGGGCAGCTTATAATGGGCATCTGATCTGTTCCGATAGCCCCATTACCCCAATCCGGCTGGTACATCTATGAAAGAGCTGCAACAACGTGAATCAGGGAGCAGGGAGTAACTGGCAGCGAGTGAGGTCTGCAAATTCAGTAACTCACCGCGACAGGCAGCAGTGCTGCTTGGCACAGCCACTGACAAATGTTTCACTCGGATTTAAACCATTCGGGTGCAAATTCCATCACATGAATAATTCTGCTGGTTTTAGTGAGTAATCGAACTGCAAAGCCAACATTCCAGAAATATCCAGCACCAAATATGAGTACTGGCATCAAAACCAACCATAACTACAGCATAAAAACCATTAAAGGAACAGCTCCCATTAAAGTTATCAGCTCCGTACTGTACCTGTCCTGGGAGTGTTTGATGGGGACAGTGTAAAGGGAGCTTTACTCTGTAACTCACCCCGTGCTGTACCTGTCCTGTGAGTGTCTGATGGGGACAGTGTAGAGGGAGCTTTACTCTGTATCTAACCCCGTGCTGTACCTGTCCTGGGAGTGTTTGATGGGGACAGTGTAGAGGGAGCATTACTCTGTATCTAACCCCGTGCTGTACCTGTCCTGGGAGTGTTTGATGGGGACAGTGTAGAGGGAGCATTACTCTGTATCTAACCCCGTGCTGTACCTGTCCTGGGAGTATTTTATGGGGTCACTGTGGAAGGAGATTTAGTCTGTATCTTGTGCATGAAACACAAAAAGTCAGCATACAGGTGCAGCAAGTAATTAAGAAGGTAAATGGAATTTTGACCTTTATTGCTAGGGGGCTGGAGTTTAAAAATACAGAAGTCTTGTTACAACTGTACAGGGTGTTGGTGAGGCTGCACCTGGAGCACTGTGTACAGTTTTGGTCTCTGTATTTAAGAAAGGATATACTGGCATTGGAGGCAGTTCAAAAGAGATTCGTTAAGCTGATTCCTGGGATGAAGGGGTTGACTTATCAAGAATGGCCAAACAGGTTAGACCTTTATTCATTAGAGTTTGGAAGAATGAGGGGTGATCCTATTGAAATGTACAAGGCTCTGAAGGTGCTTGACAGAGTAGATGTTTCCACTAGTGGGTGAATCTCGAACTAGGGAATTTTGTTACAGAATAAGGACACTCTTATTCATGGGCTGCCACAGTTCAAGAAGGCAGCTCACCACCACCTTCTCAAGGGCAACTAGCGATGGGCAATAAATGTTGGCCCAGCCAGCGACACCCACATCCTGTGAATGAATGAACAATTTTTTTAAAAATTAAAACTGTGATGCAAAGGAATTTCTTCTCTCAGAGGATAGTGAATGCCTGGAATTCTCTACCCCACAGAGTAATGGAGGCTAGATCACTGAAATGATTTGAAGAGGAGGTAGACAGGTTTTTGAAATATCGGGGAGTTGAGGGCTATGAGGAGCTGTCACAAAAGAGGAGCTGAGGCTTGGGGCCGATCAGCCATGACCTTATTCAATGGTGGGATAGGCCTGAGGGGCTGAATGGCCTACTCCTGCTCCTATCTCTTCTGCTCTTATGAGAAGACACAGCAATGTTCAAGTTTCCAGGAGACAGCCAACAAATATATAAAATAATCAGCTAAATGAAGTCAGAGGCTTTGAAAACCAAAATCGGAGAGCCTTCCAAGAGACAAGCAGATGGTGGAGTTTTGGGAGACTCACCCACTGAACTAAGACAAGTTGAGATTCCAGCTGAAAGAAGTCTGGCCGACAGTGAAGTCAAAATGAAGGACGAGACTAAATCCTGCGATGGAAAGGAGTCAAAAGGGAAGTTTCTGAAAAAACAATAAAATGGAGGCTGGTAGCACCTGTAAACAATAAACAAACGATCGAGCTGGGCCTACTTTGATATTATTCCCGTCCCTCACAATGGGTTTCTGGATGGCGATGTTGAAGGTAAAATCAAAGAGGTACAAGCTACTTCCAAAACCTTCTCTGGAAAGAATTCTAGATGCTGTAGTCAAATACGAAGAAGCTAACAGGTGATCAGTTGGAGACCAAGTTTGCACGCTTTCCATTCCACTACAGAACGAACCCTCCACACGGCCACAAGAGCAGCGCCTGCAGAATCGCTGGTGGAGAAGAGTCACGGAAGCCAAAAAGCTGACTTGCAGAGGCATGAGAGACAACTTACTGCTGGAGAAGCAGTATATGTGAAGGATTTCGGTGGAGAACCGGGTAAAGTAAGCTCAGTAACTGGACCATTATCATATCACATGGAAGTGGAGGGCCCGGTCGCCTGTAAGCATGTGGACCGTTCAAGAGAAAGAGAGATCCCACAACAAGATACGGTTGCACTTGCAACCTTTACTGAATCAGTGTTTCCTGTTGAAAATGATCAACCAAGGACTGACATGCCTGATGTCTCTATCAGAGTGGAAGACACTAAACTGCAAGTGCCCACCGAGGCACCTGATGTTCATGCAGTTCCAGAGAATGTGGTTCCTGAGAAAGAATCGGAAGCCGCGGAGCTGGGACATTCCACATGGATCAGGAAACCACCCGAAAGGCTGAACTTGTAAATTTCATGTCTTGTGTAAATGTTGTAATGTCACGGGATAAATATACTTGTAAATACAATATGTACAGCAAAGTTAAGGGTGGGGGGTGGGGGAGATGTAGTAATTATGTTTCTGTTAAATGTTGGACTGTACCTTTAAGAATAGTTCCGTGATGTAAGATCACATGTTCAGTGTAAACCAATGGGTTAGCGGAGCGGGGAACCTCGACAGGCAGTGTAGAGATAGAGATGGAGTTGAAAGCACACGTGAAGCTGCTGCTGGCGGTACCATAAATAAACCCAATGGGCAGAATTTAATGTCCTGTGAGACGGGTGTGCACTTTGACCCAATCGGGAGTTAAATAGCGGTCGTCCCAACATCATCGCACACTTGCGCGATATTTGGGTCAGCGCACAAGAGTTGGCAGCGTGCCCGCCGATAATTAAGAGGGAAGTTGAGGCCATTTAACTAGCCATTAACCTGTATTGTTCACTGTCCGTCCAACCTTCCGGTTGGCAGGTGGGCCTTTGCATTTTTCAGGAAACCTCAACCACGGGCGGGATGAGGCTTCCAACGGTAATTTTAAAAAGTAATAAAAACTTTTAAATACCATTTTTAACATGTCCTTGTTCATGTGACCGAGTCACACGCGGGGAAACGTTTCCCTTATTTCCCAAATCTTTATTTTCGATTGTAAAATTCTGCAGCTCCCCGAGGCATCTCTGTGCCTTCAGGGAGCGTTCAATGCCGCACTCCCCTGTGCATGTGCAGACTTTAGTGCTCATCCTTGTCCCAGCCTCACCCCGGCAGCACTGAACATTTCAGTGTTCCCTTCACACTGCCTGGGCATTACCTGACCAGCCAGTGTGAAACCGCAGTCGGGGCCCAATCGTGGGCGGTGGTCCGTTTTGCGGCCGCTCCCAGACCCACCCACCGCGCCCGCCTGCCCGATGAAGGGAAAATCTTGCCCAACGTTTCCACTTAGAAAGTTGCCTGAGGTCGACTCTATTACAAACAGGCGACAAGGTCGCACTACAACAATGTCCCTTCAGGACCTTCCATCTTTAAATAAGATCACTTATCATTCTTCTAAACTCTAATGGGTATGGGTCCAACCTGCTCAATCTTTCCTCAGAATCTAACCCCATTCATCCCAGGAATCAGTCAATTCCTGCTCCTGAATTGCTTCTAATGCAATTATACCTTTCCTTGAGTAAGGAGAACAAAACACTTACCAGGACAATTAGGGATGGGCAATGCCCACATCTCACCAATGCCCTGTGCTATTGTAGCAGCTCTCCCCTATTTCACTATTCCATTCCCCTTGCAATAAACAACAACATTTCATTTCATTTGTCTTCCCAATCACTTGCTGTATCTGCATACTAACTTCTCCTTATTCGTGTACCCGGACCAGATCCCTCTGCGGCTGAGTTCTGCAATCTCTCTCCATTTAAATAATTACCTGCTTTTCTAGCCTCCCTGACAAAATGGGCAAGTTCACATTTTCCCACATTCTACTCCACCTACCAAATTTTTGTCCACTCACTTAACCTGCCGGCGTCCCTTTGTGGGCTCTTTACCTCCTCTTGCCAACTTACTTGGCAATCATACATTCAGTCCCTCCATCCAAGTCGTTGACATAGGCTTAAGGCAAAGGCAGGCGTTTCAGCAGATCTGAACAGGGGTGCAGTGCACAGCGGTCTGCTCAGTTACACCCCTTCATCATCTTTCTAACTTGGCGCTTGGACCGAGAAGCCGAGAATAACACTTGAACAAGGCGCGGGCAGCCAGCGGTTTGAACTGCTCAAAAGAGTCGGCGTGTCTAATACAGCTAAAGTGGCAGCTTTGGAATTAACGTCTAAGCTGATGAGCAGCATCTGTCAATATAGGTGGCCGCCTGCCATGAGCAGGGATGGTGTAATTGCTGGGGACGGAACAATGCTCCGCTTATTCCACCCACATTGCTTCTGCACCATGGTGAAAAGCTGAGGTCTCTGTGGAATGTCAGTCACCGCCTCTGACTAATCGAAGAAGGATCGCTCTTATCCCGTCTCCAACTTCCTGGGCAATTACTGAGACGTGTCACCAGATTACCTCCGATTCTACATGTTTTCATTTTCACTAATAATCTCTTGTGAGAAACTTTCTCAAAAGCCTCTAGGAATCCATTTGGACAATTCGGCTGCCCCGTTGGCAGTGACCATCCCTTCAAAGATCCAGGTTCCATTTTCTGGGATTTGATCTCAACCCGAAGGAGAGCAGGTGAGTTCTCCCCCTACCCGTGTCCTGATCAACATTTACCCCTCAACCACATCACAAAAGCAGAGGGTCACCTCATTTATTGCACCGCTGTTTGGAGGAGCTGGCCAGGTGCAATTTGGCTGTCACTTTTCCTAAATTACAATATTACAATATTTCAAAAGTATTCCATTGGCTGTACTGCTCTTTGGGATACCCTGAGGATGTGAATGATGCTATAGGAATGCAAGGCTTTGTCTCCTTTTCATTTAAAGTGCTCCTTAAACCCACCTCTTTGACCAAGAATTAGCCATCTCCCCGTCTTTTTGGTTCAAAATCCATTTCCTTGTCTGATTGTGTCTTTGTGAAGCATCTTGGAATGTTTTTCTATCTTACAGGCATGGAGTAAATGTAAATCATTGGTTTGTCCTCAATGGTTGACCTAAATACTCTTGAAACTTCAGTGTTTCCTCTGCCCTTTTGCTATAGCACCTTGAAAGTGTAGGAGGAAGACACATCTCTGTGCAATGATTTCAGTTACAGTACCAGTGTAGCAACCACAAATGCAATCACTATGTGATAACCTCAAGACCATCTGCCTACTTGAACAACAACCAATGCCATCCAACCACCCCAAGAACACATTGATCATACCCAACTGCTCCTGGACAGAGCTCTTCAACTTAATATCCCATACAGCTAAGTAAGGGTTATCATCCATGCAGGTTAGGAGGATATGGTTCAGTTCAGCTGAACTCGTTGAGTTCCCCATGATGTGAACATGCTCATTATTGGTGATTCGGTCAACAGAGTTTTGGCTGAACTGAAGTTTACAGAGGTTGGCATGGTGGCCAGGAGAACACAGGAATGGTCAACTATGGGTCTTCAGCACTGGAGGACCTGAGGTGGTGGATTTATGGAGATGGAAGGTAGCGGTCTTTGAGACAAAGGGTATGGAAGCTCAACACAAGGCCAGATAGGATGCTGAGTTGTGAATGGTTAGGTTCAGTTAAAGGCAAGAGTACAGATCTTCAAGACTGGGCTGAAGGCAATAGTTTAGTCTTCCCAGTGTTTAAGTGGAGGAAATTGGGCCTCATCCGGGAGTGGACGGCAGACAAACAGTCTGAACACAGGAGCAATGGAAAGGTAGGGCTGAGGGGGAATATAGCGGCGAGAACACGAGGGTCTTGAATTCAGAGGCAAGAGGGCAAAAGGAGATGAAATGAAGATTAAAAACAAGGATGAAGTGTCCCTCAGTGTGGAGGCTGAGGGAGAAAAAGAAGAACGATGCCTCATGGTGAAGTTGGGAGGGAATTTAAATAATTTAAACAAGAGGTTTGGACAAAATGGTTTGTAGGAGGCGAAGATGCCAGGTGAGTGGGGAAAGTGAATGAGGTCAGAGTTGGTGATAACAGTCACACTGCCTTCTTGGATGGTGGAAGGTTAACCAAGCAGGGAGACTTCAGCAAGGGCTAAAAATTCACAACCATCTATCAATTCTCAGACAAAACCATGGAGCCATTGTTCTCATTCACTACAAGGTCATGGATAGCAAAGGCCTTGTGTGGCAGTTGTTATGGCAAAGCCGATGGTAAACGCTGAGTTGTTCAAATCCCAAA